>CAWUFW010002806.1:12500-1212500 GCA_963921515.1 Calotriton arnoldi
TGTAGGTGATCAGAGTGGAGCCATACACATTTGGGACCTAAAAACTGATCATAATGAACAGCTGATTCCAGAGCCAGAAGTGTCCATCAACTCTGTTCATATTGACCCCGATGCCAGTTATATGGCAGCTGTCAATAGCTCGGTGAGTAGCAGGAGACACAAGCCTCCGTCTTCACCCTTTGTACCCACCTCTTATTTTGAGTGTCAATGTCTTTCATGCTGATGGTAGAAAGTGATTTTGGATCGGGAAACATCATTCGACTAGAACCTTTCTCCTTAGTAGTGTGGCCAATCCCTAGGCAAATCTTTCCCACTTTTCTAGCTATATTTCTATCACTCCTTGCTGAGTACAGTGAGATCTCAGTGGTTATACTCCTCCAGTTTACACCCACTTCACTGTGCTGGTGTACAACTTAGGAACATCTCCCACTCCTTTCGTTCTCTTTTTAGTTATAGAGTCCTCCCATGCCACATCTCTCCTCTTTTTTTGCACCTCTTGATTTATGTTTTTCCCTTCTTGGTGATGTCCCTTCTAAGGACACACTCTTTAGCTTATATCAATGTATTCTCCCTATTGGTATACACTCCCCGAGCACGGATTGACTGACTTGTCATGCGTTCACCTACATACTATTCCACCATGTTTTGGATCGGCCATTCCTTATTACCATTCAATTTAGCAGATGAAGGTTCACAGATTGGTTCAGGAACTTAATTTGTGTATTACCCTCCTTATCTTGTGCTTTTAAGGGAAATTGCTATGTGTGGAACTTAACTGGAGGCATTGGAGAGGAAGTTACGCAACTCATTCCGAAGACAAAGATTCCAGCCCATAAGCGCTACGCTTTGCAGTGCAGGTTTAGTCCAGACTCTACGTGAGTACAATATTAAAGGTGTATGTATTGTGTAAACTTTATGTAAATGTGTGTATGTATATGTAGAGAGAGAGAGAATGCACAAAGGATAAAAGGTAACTGTATCATATGGAATGATATTGCTTTTGAGGGGGGTCTGGTGATATCAGAAAATAAACAACTTTTTTGCCCTGAAACAAAAAATGTAATGTGGTATTTATACAGCACCCAACACAACTGTACAGTACGGTTGTATATAATAATATCATGGGTAAGCCGTCATTGAATATTTGCCGGTTGTTTCAAAGCTTGTATTTTACAGAAAAGAGATCTAACTGTGCATTATTTCCCAAAATTCACTGTGCTGAATTCCTTTGCAGCATATTTAGCTTCCCTAAAACAAATGAAGTTAAATGGATGGCTAACATAGGATTTCGTCTTTCTTTCTGTTTTAGTAAAAAGTAAAAAAAAAACACTCTCACAATGACAGTCCTGCTCTTAGACATTCATCCCACCTGACAAGGTCAGCCTTTGCAGAACCATCCTTGATGCAAGCACTTACCAATTAATCCTCCCCAGTGAGTGAAAATAAACATTGTAAATAAAGAACCCTTTCAGAAAAAAGTTACTGTCCCACATTACATTTTATTATTTTTCTTTGTCTTCTTAGACGTGGTCAACGTATTGCAAAAGAAAAGCACATTTTAGAATGCAGGTTTTCAATTTCCTTAATGCATTTTGCATTAAAATTTGATTCATAATAATACTGGGTATTGCCTTTACAACGCAATGCATTTTAGCACACAGCCTTTACTGCGAAGGTAAGTTTTTTTTTTGTTTTTTTTAAAGCATAATGATGTTGTTTGAAAAAAGGGTTTAGGTCCGAGTATTGCTAAAGTTTAATTTTAGGATTTAGAGATTTGACAGTGGTAAAGTGAAGAAAGTGTAATTTTAGGTTTAGGCAGTGGTAAAGGTAGGTAAGGGTACTTTTAGGGGTTGGGATAGGCAGTGGTAAAGTCAGGTTAGGAGTACATTAAAAACATGGGGTGTTTCCCCAAAATAGAAAGTAACTTAAATATTAAATTACTATATATATATATATCAAAACAATACCCTTTGAGGGTTAGAGTACCTGACAAATTATGCAAAAAGGGAAGCAGAGAACTCTTGGTAGTTCTCAAGTTTAGGTGGAGAGCAGCTCTTGTATAGGCCACCCTTCAACACCAACGACACTCTCACTCTGCTCACTTCAAATGTATGTTTTTCTAGCAAAGTTTCTAAGCATAGGATTAGCACAGTGCCATCCACGCTGAGCTGTAAAATGACAAAATACTTTTATCACTCCAGGCAAAGTATTACAGCTTTGGATTGGTTAAATACCGTCCGAGCCAACCTGGTATTTATTCCAGAGCCTTGCATTAAAATCCTGTGAAGTGTATGGTATAGGGGCAATGTGGCGCATGACCTATGCTTTCTTCACCTAAGAGAGTTGTGTGATGGCATTAATAATGACTCCTATTCTTCTGAGCTATTTTGCACTAACTTTCACTGCTCTAATGCTATACCTCTCTATAGAGCAATGTGAACAAAAGAAGCTTGGATGATGTCATCAATGGTTGATTTGAGATGTCATGAGTGGTTTCATAAATGATGTCATAGAACATGTCAAGAGTGATGTAATATGTCGGGTCATAAGCAGTGCATGGCGGGAGTACAAGTTATAATTAGCTCTGCTAACTATATCTGGTGAATTTCTGTGTTTTGTTTTTAGTTCAAAAAATGTTGTCACTGACATATTCACTTAACTATAACGTTTCCTTGACCTTAGGTTTTTTTCCGTGATTTCTAGTTTATTTTAACATACAGTAATATTTTATTACCATACGTAAAGCCAAACCCCGCCATGCACGGCCTTTGGCATTGTCCGCAGCACCTTATGTTTTTTAAAGGGGAGGGGTCCACATGGCCCCCCTTCTGAGCTTTATTAGGCCCTGGGGACCCCATCCCCAAGTCCTTTTTTTTTTTTTTTTTAGGTGCAGGGGACAAATGGGCGAGTCTGATTAAGCCCTGAGGAACTCCGGAACTTTTTTATAGGACAGGGGAGTTGCATGCCCCCCCACCCCCTTCCTCGAGCCTTATTAGGCCCTGGGGACCCCATCCCAAAGTCCTTTTGTTTTTATAAAGAGAATGAGGGCTGCGTGACCCACCTCCCCGAGCCTTGTTAGGTGCTGGGGACCCCATCGCCACGGGCCTTTTTTCTTCATTTTTTTATTTATTAAAGGAGAGGAGGGACTCGTGGCCTTATTAGGTCCACCCATTCCAGAAACCAAAAAATACCCTCACTACACCTAAACAACACCCATCCCTGACTCCTAAACTACATTCATCTCTGAACTCTAAAAGCCCTTTCTACCAAAACATCCCACCTGTTCCTGAACCCTCACTACCCAAAAATTCCACCCATTCATGAACTAAGTCTAAACCCTACCTATCCCTTTCCCCTTAAAACTGATCACCACACCCAAACTCCACCGATCACTGAACCTTAAAAAAAACACTCACTACTTTAAACACCACCCATCCATGATCCCTAAAAACCCCTCACCACCACTACACTCTACTAATTCCTGAACCCTAAAAAACCCTATCTACATCTAAACTCCACCCATTCCTGAATCCGTAAAACCCCTCACCTCCCTAAACTCTACCAAATCCTGAACCCTGAAAACTCTTTGCCACCCCTGACCGCTAAACATCACTAAACCTTAAAAACCCTCACCAGTCCTAACTCTGCCTTTCCATGAACCCTAAACCCGCACAACTCACCTAAACTCCACCTATCCCTGAAGCCAAAGTCCCTTCATTACTCCTAAACTTCACCCCAGTTTTATGTAATTTTGGATTTTTCCTTAAATTGTTTTGTTTCCTTTAATTTTCGATATATTTGTTTCCTTAAAATTGTTTTTCCATGATCTGGTTTCCTCCAGTATGGTTTCCCAGTTCTCACTTTTCCAAAAATTCATATATATCTGTTTCAAACAGTGAAATGTTTATTGAAAATAGAGACATACTACAATGTTTGGTTGTTTGCAGTACCAATATAGCAAAGAAATACTTCATTTTTTAAATTAAGAACATAGCCATTTAGGAAAACAACCCTGTTATCAAGTAATTGTGGCTATAAAAGGGAGAAACTGTTCTCTGCCAAGCACAACAATGCGCATGGATTGAAATTAGTTATGCAGAGCTCTCATTGAGAGTGTGTAATGTGACTACCGAATTCTAAATCTGGTTATTCACTGTTATGGCATAACAACAGTGGGAAACAAATGTTGTTTTGCACCGTTGCTACATCATAAAGGACATCCTTGTGGCTTGTCAGTGCGGCTATGGCTCTCTGCTCTGATGGAGAACAGAGAGTAGTACTTTGGGTGGGGATTGGGAGGGAACGCACAGAGGGTGGTGAGTAGCCAGAGACTAGGTATTATTCAATACTTGCGCAGAAGAGGGATTGATTGAATAGAGAATGGTGTGGGTGGGTTGCAGTACACCCAGTTATTTGGTTAAAAATTGGTTAAGTAAGGGGTGGTAAATTCAGAAGGTGGTTGGCATGAAAGAAGTATGTATTTTTTATATTTGAGAGTAGTATTGAGGGTGATGTAGAAAGGTTGACAAATATTCTTTTTTGGTGGGGGTGACACGTGATGGCCAGAAAGTGGTAGAAGTGTAACATGTGGAAGGGGGATGAGACCGGTTAGGCCATGTTGTGTATGGCTCCCCATTTTTCCCCTCCCCCTGTTTAGTTACCTGTTTAAAGTAGGAGCCATACAAAACATAAAATTATAGATGTTTAAGCAGTGAATAATGATGACTTTTTTTTCCTCATGCTCTGAGTGACATCACAGACCACTCGAGCTATTCGAAAATATAGGGGCACATGCATCAAGCATTTTACCGGTCGCAAACGGTCCGATTCGCAAAACCGGCCCTTTTGCGACTTGAAAAATGCCTTTTCCAATGTATGTACCTTTTTGCATTCGCAAAATAGGTAATCGCAATTTTTTGCGATTGCCTAAATTGCGAATGCATTTAGGGAATCACAATTTGCGATTCCCTATTTGAGATGCATGTAGCATTTCCTAAATGCGAGTGTGCATTTAGGAAACGCTAATTACCATCAACTTGAAGTTGATGGTAATTTGTGCATGCCTTGGAAAATGCAAAAAAAAATGCATTTTTTTCAATGCGCTATGTAGCGCACACATGCCCTTAGGCATGTGTGTGCTATACATTAGCATACTTACCTTTTTTGGGGGGTGGCTCAGGGGGGCCTTAGACCCCCAGACACCCTTGGATTTGCATTCGCAAATTGCGATTACCAATTTGGTAATCGCAAATTGCGAATACATTCCCATGCATTCCTATAGGCCTGTAGGCCCAAAGGAATGAATGGGAATGCATTCCCTAATAGCGATTCGCAATTTGCAAATCGCTATTAGGGAATGTTAAGGATTCGCAAGATTAATTTGGAATCATTCATGCATAGGCATTTGCGATTACCAAATAGCGAATCCTTAAAATTCGCTATTTGGTAATCGCAAATGATTACCTTGATGCATGTACCCCTATATTCTTTATTCACCGTTACCCATATGTAATTTGCCACATTTAGGTTATGTGGACCTTTCATGGATAGATTGTTGATAAAACAATGAAGAGTGGTCATGAAGAGTGGTCGGGTGCAGTGGAATTATGGAATTCTTTGGCTGCTGCCTTTACTGCAGAATTATGGATTTGCCGCACTTTCCATTTAATATGCAGATTTTGACAACAAAGAAATGTTTCTACTCAAATTGATCAAAACAATATTACCAGAGGCTATGCCGCATAATTTGCATTTTATTGCTGTACAATTTAGATTATCATGCCACATAATTTGGGCGTCCTCTGCTGCATAGAATTATCATTATGAAAGCCATATTTCACAGGACCTCATGAAATACTTTCCACATTTCACGTTAACTATGAAATATGTTTTTTTTTATACTACTGTACTTTGTGCAATAAAAATACTCAAACATGTATATAATACATCGTAATCACATACCTTTTCTGTACAGGTAAACTGCTCTGTGGCCGCAAAGCCAGGCTCTGTCTGTGAGAACTCTGAGTCTTATCTTCCAGTGTTCTTGGCGGAGGAGTTTGAAGCTCCCTGGAATCAGACATGTGCTCTCTTTCTCTAAGAGCCGAAGACACTGTATTTATACTGTTTCACACAGTTTGCATGAGAATGTGTCCTTGTGAGTTCTGCTGCAGTGCAAGAATTCTTACTTATAATTATCCATATAGGGGAGACCATTAGACATGAGCGAAAGGACTACACATTATGTGAATATGTGAACAAAAGTCACAGTAACATAATACATAAGTACGCATAAATGTGTGAATGCGGTAAAAACAAACATTTGCAGTAAGTAATTGTGTGTGGGGGGATTCGTAGGCTATAGTGAATGGTGGGCAGGTACATAACATGGTGGGCACTAATTGAAACAATGTGTAAACACACAACAGCCACACTCTAAGCTGATAAGCTTTTGCTGTTGATAGATTAGTATTTTCAGAGCAGTGCTGTTGGTTTGCAAGACCATTTATTCCTAAAGTAATCCTGTTTGCTTCACTCGGTGGATTGCCACCTTGTTAAGGCAATGCTATGGATATGGAAATCACCATTTCTGCTGTACTTCTCTGGAGGTCACATGCTTTGATGCAGCTCTTCCTTTGCTAGTGCTTTGTTTTTGGCACACTGTTGTACAATATGCTATTGTAATGAGGTGACCTTTGCATGACACACTCACGCAATGCTGTGGATTTGGCACATTACTGCACAGCTCTACAAAGATCATGATGTAAATATGGTATAGTGTGGTGCTTAATCATATGCCAGGCTCGTATAGTCCTCTTTGTTCTAAATCACTTTATAGCTTCCAAGGTTCTCTAGATCTGATACATCATGGCACTGCAACATGCCTTTACAGATGGGCTGTGGTGACATGTGATGGGCAGAAAGCTGTGTCTGAATATATGTAATTTGACCGGCATACAATACATCATCTTTATGTGGTGCTATCACTATGTGGGCATTCATTGATGCTATGGAATGAATTCTTGCAAGCTCCCGTTTTTCTTCTTTCTGCCTACAGATGCTTTACGCTACATACAGAGCCAAAGACCAAAAAAAAAAAGTATAGCTATGCACAGCAACAGTGTACAATGCTCTTTGGCTCTGTCTTTATAGCAGCTTGTTGTTGGCTTGCTCTTGTTTTTTGTTCTGAAATGGGTTTCCTTTTCTGTCTGCGTGCTGAAACCAAATTAGAACAAAAGCTCTTCTTTCTCACTGGTTTCCCCAAGGACAGTGTGTTCTGATATGTGTGTTGGAAGACTCTGGTGTTTGCATTCCATCCGCTCTAGAGCAGAAAGTTACCTAGTGAATGCATACCTGTGACTAGTGCCTCTGGGATTCGAATGCTGGCACTGCTTCCAGGACAGAGCACTCAGCTGTAGGACTAAGAGCCAGTAAGTAGGTCTCTGTTTCCGGCTCACAGCCCTCATAATCCTACTGTGAAGGGAGCTTGCTGCACACTATGGGCTCCTAGGAGAGTTTAGCCAAGCAGCAGCTTTGGAAACGAACTAAACAGCTGTACATGGTTTGGAGAATGTGGGTTTGCGTAAAACATAGAGGGCAGCACAGGTGGAATGCACCACAGGAAGTTTCACCTGCAGAGTATATCCTTTGTTGAACTTACTGCAGTGAAAAGTCCCTGCACTGCTTGGATCATCTCTTTCTTAGAACTCAAAACCTGGCAGAAGAAGGGATTCGGAAGTAGGACCCATTACTTTATTACACCTGCCACACTTATAGAAGATCTGCAGCCAAGTTCATCGCTTTACTTGAGCTGGCAGAAAATGGTCTGATATAACATCCTGACGCAGAAAGTGGAATTTAATCTAATCACAGTTCTCCTTTGGAGCTGTCAACCAGCATGACTGTGCAGAAAAAGGGAGTAGATGCATCTTGATAATAACTTTGCTAGAGCTAGCACCCTGAAGTAGTTTGTTCTGCAGCTGTATAGCTAAGGTAATGTATTTACATGTGGCCGACAACCTGGTAGAATAGGGGGTTATTCTTTAATATAACTGGTGTCTCTGAAGACCATGAGAGGCAGATGGAAATGTCAATTAATTAGATTTTACATCATGACCTGGCATCTGTGTTTTTATAGTGGGATAATCTCTTTATTAGTGTTAAACCCTGGGAGAAGACAAAGATCTACAACTGTGCTAATATTTTCACTGGCACTGTGGATCTAAGGCCTAGTTAACCCTTTTTCCAGAGTTTGCACTCTACAAATGAAAAAGTTCTGGAGTGGAGGGAATATCTTCACTAGAAATGGTGACCTAAGCACATAATTTGCATCTCGGCTAATAATTTTCCTAGAGCATAGACCATGACAGTTTATTCTGCAGCTGGACATCACTCCTTAACTAAGGTCACCAAAGGAATTTGCACCATAGAGATTTACATTAAATGTCAGACCTCCACAACCATGTGTGAAGGAGATCTATTCCTCTAAAAAAATAGACTACTAAAGGAAAAACAAATGTACCCTTTCGAAGTCACCATTTCGCTAGAGGGATGTGCATGCCATATACAGGCTTTTCTGAGACAGATGCAACTTCTATACACCCTCATCTTCCCTAGGTTCACTGTATAGAATTAATCTGGTGAACAAAAAAAAATCCTGATTTACTTCTTAGAGCGATTATGAATCGTACCATTCTCTTTGATAATCTTTAGGCCTCAACTTTGGTAATTGTTACGTTGAAGATTAGCGGCGGAAGAAGACACAGGATCCAGATGGGTTCAGGTATGTTTATTCACCGTCTCCACTGCTCCACTCCTGTCACAGCCTAGGTGCCTCACAAGCCTGTCAACATTCTAAGGTAGCTTTCAGAACCCACAGTGGGAACTTTCCACTTTACATAAGAAGGGAGAGGGGGAAGGAAGGTACCAAGTGGAAAGAATAAAATTACAACACATCTTTCCCCTTAGGGCAGTGGTTCCCAAACTGTGCGCCGCGGCACCCCGGTGCGCCGTGATGAGAAGCCAGGGGCGCCGCGCCACCGCGCACGATGTGGGAAATTGTAGCCGCATCGCAAGATGCGGGGGGGGCTTGAAATGCCACATCCCTAAAGAGCCGCCCCGGTGTGGTACTCACAACCTGAATCAGAGGAAGGAGTCGGCGATATCAGGGCTCAGTCCTGACTGACACTGCAGACAAGCCAGGCTGTGCGGCACCTTCAGGCTGGGCGACGAGGTGTTGAGGGTCATGTCTTCATGACTTGCACAGGAGACGATTTGGGACGCTACCTCACCTTGACCCCTCAAGGTGTGAGGCCATCTGTCTGGGACGCGGCCAGTGTCACCATCATGCCCAAACTATGGCGCACGCCTCCCCGTGGAATGCCAGAGGGGCTGCTGGATGCCGGAGGAGCTCTCCTGGCGCCCAATGGGTCGTACGCACAGGGAGAGGCGAGCTAGTGGCCAAATCGGCGACCGTTGAATCAGAACCAAGTTTCAGTCCCATGTTACCCACTTCAAACTGTGCGCTCCTGGGCACATCGCCGTAGCCGCTGCAAGTTTATGTAGCAAAACTGCGAATTCTTTCAGTCAGGCTTACAACACTTCCGTTCCTGGTGGATTTGCTCTCGTTGGTTCTTTATGCTCTTGAAGTATTTTGTTCTTGCCTCCGGGTCATAAACCCTTCGGGGTCTTCTGGGAATGAGCCTGTTGTCCTTAAATTGTTGGGGTTCTTTTGCTCTGGAACCCTTCGATTTCTGCTGCTCTTGCTCTCTTTGTTTCTGGGTGTCCTCCGACTCTTCAGTTTTTGATGCTGTTGACCCCTGGTTCTTGGTTGTCCTGAATCCTTCAGTGACTGGCTGGGCGACGAGGGAAGAAGCAGAAAGGATAGTGGAAGGATTGAAGAGGACAGATATAATAATATGCACAAAATACACACAGCAGCAAGTTTAGGCTTCCGGTAAAAAAATGGTGGGGAGCCGCGGCCAACTGCCAATTAGGTCAAGGGAGCCACGGGTCAAAAAAGTTTGGGAACCACTGCCTTAGGGAAACTAACGGGAAGAGGGTAGGCCAGAGGGGAAAGAGAGCAACAAGAGTAAAGCCAAAGGAAGGTAGACAGTAAGAGGGAAACTATTCAGGTATCCATAACATAGTCTTTATGCCAGACCGGCATTTTGGATTCTCTGCGAGTCGTGATCTCTCTGCTACGAGGGCTAGTCTTGCTCCCGCTTGAAGATCTCTCTGGGAGTGCAGTTGATGAGGGTCATGGCGTACCAATCTGTCCATGCTCCAACATTGTCCTTTATCCATAATGGCTACATTTAGTTTTGTTGCAGCAATGCGCATTGGTTGGGAGAATTTGGACATTGACCCTTCCCGGCCAATAGGCCTCTTTACATACACCCAGTCCCATACATTCCATAGTTGACTTTTAGTGCCATGTTTGACATTGTATTGGCTTTCATACTTGGCTTGGTGGAGTGCAATCTTGTCTCTGGCCAGGTTGGGGTCGTGAGTAACTCTGTCCCTCCACCCAACCAACCCGGAAACATTTTGGTACAGGGTTTTCTTCCCTTGAGGGCAGTGAAGAGTGAGACTCTCGTTACAGAGCTGGGTTTGTATGGTAAGCCCACAACATTTCCTGCACAGCATTTTCTACGTCCAAGTGGTTAGCGCAGGCTAACTGGATGCATTCCTTAACCATGCGGTTGATTCTCTCCACCAACACATTGGCCCTGGGGCAGTATAAGGCAGTTTTAAAGTGGCAAACATTAAGATGAGTCAGAAACTCCACCATGGCAGAAGACGTAAATTGCAGTCCATTGTCTGTTACAATAGTGTCCGGGATGCCTTCACAGTAAAAGGAGCCTTTAAGAAACTTTATTATGTGCTCGGTGGTGATTTGGTGAACCATTTTTGTAACCACCCAGTGAGAATTGTAATCTACCATGACCAGTGCGTAGCGTTGGTCACCCCTACCTTGTTGATGGGACCAATGATGTCTAGGGGTACTTTCTCCCAAGGTTTGTCGGGGACTTGTACAGCTGATATGGGTGTATGATGCACAACTTTGGTTTTGTCGCTGTTGGCACATATTGTGCAGTCTTTCACCTTCGCCTCGACCATGCTGTCCATACCCGGGAACCAGAAGCGCTCCCTCACCCGTGACTTGGTGAGGCTCCTACCCAAGTGGCCTTCATGGGCGAGATTGATAACTAGGTCTCTTAACCTTGCAGGGGGTATGATTTTGTCATTCCTGAGTATAAGGTTATTGCTGGTATTTATCTCGTGTCGCACTTCCCAAAACGCTTTTGCCTCATCTTCAATCTCGCTCCTGCTGTTAGGCCATCCCTGAAGAGCATATGCTTTGACTTTGGCCAGCACACCATCCTCTGCGATAGCTGTGTTCCATTCTTCATCGGTGAGGGCCAGGAGGTTGATGGCTAAGATCGGGTACTCATATGTTTCGAATTCTTCCATTTCCTCTAAGGGAGATCTGGAGAGGAAATCCGCAGCCTTGTTTTGGTTCCATGGGACATATTCCAGTTTGTAGCAAAAACTCTCTAGACCCAACAACCATCTGGCTATTCTAGGCGTGCTATTGTAAGAACCTTTTGTTGAAAACATGTGAATGAGGGGTTTATGGTCTGTTCTGATGTCAAAGTGGATGCCCCACAGGTAAAATTTGAAATGTTTGACTGCCCAAAAACATGCCAGGGCTTCTCTCTCTACTACGGAGTAGTTGGCTTCTGATTTATTTAGGGCACGAGATGCAAAAGCCACTATGCGCTCCTCACCCTCAATGACTTGTGAGAGGGTAGCCCCCAGGCCCTTGTTGCTGGCATCTGTGGTGAGAATAGTTTTCCTGCTATGCTCGAAGTTACATAAATATGGGGCTGAGAGAATGGATCTTTTGATGTTTTTGAAGGCGTTTTGATGTTCCTCCGTCCAGTTGAATTTAGTATGGTTCTTAAGAAGTTCTCTTAGGCAATGTGAAAGATCTGAAAATTTATGAACATATTTTGACGTGAACTCTGCAAGTCCTAAGAAGGACTTCAACTCCTCTTTGCTTTTTGGGGCGACTGCCTCTTGAACAGCCTTGAGCAGGCACATTTTTGGCTTGAATCCATCCTTTGAAATGGAATGACCCAGGTATTCTACTGTGCTCACCCCAATTTGTCATTTCTCTCTCCGAAGGGCGAGTCCTGCATCTCTGAGTTTGCACATGACTTTTCTTAGGTGCATGTCATGTTCTTCCTCCGTGGCCCCGTAGATTAAAACATCATCCTGGAAGCAGAGGGTTTTAGGTATTCCCTCCAGGATACTTTGCATGATCTTTTGGAATACCGCGGCTGCGGACGCAAGGCCGAATGGCATTCTGCAAAACATGAAGGATCCTATCGGAGTGGTGAAGGCCGTCAACCACCTTGACTGAGGATGCAGTTCAACCTGGTGGTACGCACTGGATAGGTCCAGAACCGAGAAGCACACGGCATCGCCTATGGTGCTCAACATTTCGTGGATCCTAGGGAGAGGGTGTCTGTCGATCCAGATGTTACGGTTGAGGACACGCAGGTCCACACACAATCTTATCCCTTTACCCTGGTCTTGGCGATCACAATGGGCGCCAACCAGTCCGAACTCTCAACCGGTTGAATAATCCCCTGACTTTGTAATCTGGATAGTTCCATCTTAGCGGCTCCTTCATGAGGTGGGGAATCGGTCTGGTCTTATGCACCACTGGTTTGGAGTCCATTTTGAGTTTAATTTTGTGCTGAAACTCTTTGAGTAGGCCAAGTCTTTCATTGAAAATTTCCGGGAATTCTTTGCAGATCCAGGCCCCTGTATTGGACTGACTGATCGATAAGACTTGCTCTGGGTTGTTGGGGTCTAGTTTGATCCCCAATTCCTTTTGGTGTTGCCACCCCAAAAGGTTGGACCCTTCCTTGACCACATAGACTTTGCCTACGGTAGTGCGATTTTTAAAGGTGATGAGGGATTTAAACATTCCTTTGAGAGGGATGGGGACACGGTTATACCCACTGGGAGCAATGTCCGGGGTTTGAAGACCTTCCACTTTAGCATTTCCCATCTTGCTCTAATCTGCTGAGTTGATGAAGGTGTAGGGAGAGCAGGAGTCCGCATACACTTTGATGGGGTTGCCATCTAGGCTGATGTCACAGACTGGGTAGTTGACAGCATGGATGGTAGAGAGGTCTCCCACTTGCAAAATTATTTTTTTGACCGACTGCGTGACCTCCTCTAGTTCTCTACTTTCACTGCATTTCTCTTTGTGAAAGGAGTCTCTGCAGACTCTCGAAAAATGTTGCATTCTGTTGCATTTCTTGCAAGTGGCAGACTTGACCTGACAAAATAGAGAGTTGGCAAGGTGATTGCTACTCCCGCAGCGGTAGCATTTCAGTTTACTGTGCTCGTTTTCGCTTTTAGGTCTGGCACCATTGGGATTCCTTATTTTGTATATCTCTTCTTCTGTATTCACCTCTTTTATTACTGAAGTAGATTCATTGGAGGTTGTGGATCTGATTTCTCTCGGGTATACTGCAGTGTGCTCAATAGATTTGGCAATTTCAACCGCTTCTTGCAAGTTCGGTTGTTTTTGTAGTAATTTCTCTTGGATCCTTATGTTGTTGGTGCATCTTACTATTTGGTCTCTGATGAGTGAGTCATTTAAATCTCCAAAGTCACACAGACTGCTCAGTCCTCTCAGAGCAGCCACGTAGTTTAAGATACTCTCTTGCTTACTTTGGGTGCGGCAGAAGAATTTGTGCCGTTCTAAAACAACATTAATTTTGTCTCCAAATTGCTTCTCTAATTTAAGGAATGTTACTCTGTATTCATCTGCCTCATCCTCCTCTTCATCATCTTCAAATACCGGTTCTGGAAGTGAATTATATACTTTTCTACCATGTGCCCCCAAATTATGGAGAAGGATGTGCTGTTTCCTGATTGGACTAAACGTTTCTCCCCCAATAGCTATTAAATATGACTCAAAAATGTTAGCCCACTCCTTCCAGGGGATATTTGGCTCTCCCACCTCATTTAAGAATGGAACAGGTTGGGACGTACCTGCCGCTGCCATGTTTTTAATGAGGGGCAATACAGAGGTATGAGAATAACAAATTAGACAAAGCAAAAATCAGTTATTTTACAGGCACATACAATATCCAATGTTATAATAAACTTTTAAGAGGTCCAAGTAAAATGGATCCCCTACTCCCAACAATTGCAAACCCCTGGTATATGCCACAATAATATCTGTAAAGTGAAAGAAACTTGAATGGCAACTCTGCAACAACAGGAGGCTTAGCTCTAGAAGCACAGCAGCAAAGGTGAAAACCAAAGAACGCAGAAGGCAAACCTTGAATTTATAAAAGTGAGTCACAGCAAAGTAAAGAGAAACCGTCCCAGAGTCAGGGAAGAACAGGACCAGCAGAGACAGCTGTGCTAGCCAGCGCAGAACTGATGAATGAAGAGGGCACCACAGCTTTGTCCTAGCTGCAACAACCATATGCGAGGCACACCACAGCTGTGCCTGTCAGCGTGAATTATGTGGAACGAAGTAACATACACCAGCTGTGCCTGTCAGCGTACATCTCTGACTAAACCCAAGAAGGCTAGATTCCCACGACGATCGACAAGCAACAGCTGTGCTTGTCAGCGGTAATAACAATGGAAGTCAGTAGGTGGCTGTAGATTCCTAGGAATCCTCCCTGGGGGCTGCTTAATTTCTGACCGGAAACGGGGCCACAGGAGAGCGGTGGAAAGCTCCCTCCTCCTGGCCAGCCCCGTCCGGAGAAGGCCAATTAGATGTGCCTGAGGGAGGAAGTCAAAGGAAAGGGGCAGCTCACCTCAGAATAGCTGACAGAACAGCGAGGGAGGACGCTCACCACAAAGCTGCTCCGTGAAGCGCTGACGAAAAAGAAATAAGGTCCCCACACAGCAGGACTATCGACGAGAGCCGCCATGCGCTCTCCCCGCAGCACCAGCAGTTTAGCGAAGGTAGCTAGAATGTCTCACGCTAACAATGCTCCTTTCACAGCTGCTTGGAAGAAAGGATAGCTTAGCGCTCTTCACACGGTCGCTGCGGAGGCACATAGGGGTCGTTCTCCCCTCACAGCTGATGGTGGAAATCACCTGCGACAGCGCGCTGCTCATCTGAAGGTTCCTGCGAAGAGATGCCGGGAAACACCTCAGTTCACCAGGGTAAGTCTCTGTTGGCAACCGTCATTAATAGAAGGGATGAGGAGACACAGAAGTTACTGTGGCAGGCGCTTAATTCCTCACAGCAACCTCGGTGAACTGACAAAAGCCAGATAGCAGACACCGTGTGGTACGGCAGGCGTACGAGAGAGAAGCTCCCTGAGCAGACGCTCCGCCCCTCCAGTTATTGTAATAAAAACAGCTGACATGAGTCTTAGCGCCAGTACCGCGTGGCATCCAAGCAAAGTTCCTCAGGGGCTCAATAATTTAAGAAATAGTCAAAGTTCACAGCCCTGGTGTACTGACCAGGAGGGCAGATAACGTGCCGCAGGGTTCAACGATGAGGCAGTTAGAACAAGAAAATCAACACAGTACCTTAATGTTGATATTGACAGCTTGTGACAGGTAGAGTAAAAAGAAGGGGAGGAGACGGACTTTGCCCCCTTACGCAAGCCAACTCGTCGCCAGTGTTACATTGAAGATTAGCGGCGGAAGAAGACACAGGATCCAGATGGGTTCAGGTATGTTTATTCACCGTCTCCACTGCTCCACTCCTGTCACAGCCTAGGTGTCTCACAAGCCTGTCAACATTCTAAGTTAGCCTTCAGAACCCACAGTGGGAACGTTCCACTTTACATAGGAAGGGAGGGGGGGGAAGGAAGGTACCAAGTGGAAAGAATAAAATTACAACAGTAATCTTTAAAACATTGCAACCAGCGGTCCTATTTATATTTCTCCTGCCCACAGTACTGGGTTCCCTGAAATCAGCAATAGCGACATTCTTGATTTCAGCTGCAATTAAGGTGGCTACTCTGAGGCTTCTCAAGAAGTTTAGACTGCTTGGGCATGATAATGACTTCTTGAGAGGTAAGCCATACCCTGATTCCTATAGAGTATCTGCTGTTAAGAGAAACATCCTTGTCTTTTGAGGAGAAAGCAGTTATTGCAGTGGGGGGAAAAGTATGCAGTTGGGACTACTTTTAAAACAGCCAGTGCTATCTCTCCTCTTAGCATCTAAAATAGATCTGTCTTGGATCTGATCAGAAGTTCTCAGACAACCTCTCCAAAGAGTGATATCAGGATTTCCAGGCAGGTATTAACAAGGGTCAACTTGCATTCAACAAAGTCATTTGTGCATTTGTTTACTCTGTGCACCTGGGTGATCATGATTGCTGCTACAGCATTGCTTTAATGAAATCTTCTTGTCTAAGATCATGGTTTATTTGTTCATGTATGTTTGTATTTATTTATTTAGACAAGTTTATCTATAACATGTTGTGTTGCCAGTTATTTTGGAGTCTAGTGCTTGGTCAAAAAAGTCAGTATTTTGTGCTACTGGGGTTGATGACGTTACTACTAATTATATCCATATTCATCACATGTTGCTTTTAATTGTACCTGGGGACCTCCTAATAAATGGAAACAATTGGTGGTACACCCTATTTATTTCTAACCTGTAGATCCCTTCCCATACAGAAAAACACCCCTTGTTTTTCAAGATTGAGCCAGACCAGATACAGATAGTATGTTGGCAAGGACTTTAGGATAAGGCATGCCACCAAGTTGGATGAATGTCCTTTTCAAAAACAAAGGGTCTCCTGGGCCTGTTCTAGGGAGAATCTGGATTTTGTCTCTTGTTTTTATTTTAACATATGATTGGGCGTTGAGAGAATGCTTCTGCAAAACGTCTACCCCTACCCCACCCCCTTGTTTGATTGTAGAATTTAAAGTCCAGTCGGAAAGAGGAGAGCCCATGTATGACATTTCTTCGATTGCTTCGTGCAAATGAGATTTCAGCATTCATCACTTCTTAATTTTCTTTTTCTCTTCTTGCATTGGTCTGGAGGAAGCCCTGTTTGACATCTTTAGAGTGCTTCTCGGTCAATATGAACCTCCTCTACACACTTGGAACCTTTCCCTCAGCTACCTAGACAGTATTTAGGCATGTATTACAACCACTCGGACCTGGAAAGTCCATCATGGTTAACTCCGGCACACCCACCAATGGCTGCTTGTATTTGATGCCAAACGTCTCACCAACTACTCAAACACTGACATACTCTGCCATGCAGCACTGTCCATCTTGCACTTCAAACTGCTTAGGTGTCACCTCCTTCACTATGCCTTAATCTGTGACCCTGTATTTATTCAGGCGGTGCCTGGCGTCTCACTGTCGCTTTCTGCCCCACCACACCTCACCTCGTGTAACTGCCTGCAGTGAGTTCTGCCAAAGGCAAGAACAGGGCCGACTCGAGATCTCCAACAAGTGGCGGCTGCCTCTGTACGGGGTTGGCGGGGGGCATGAAAAATAAATAAATAAACTTACTTTCTCTGCTGCACGTCTCTCCTCCGTCCTCGCTCTCTGCCACGGGAAGCACCCAGGCTCCCCGACTCTCCCAGCCAATCACTACGCTGCACGAGTAGCGTCTCGATTGGTTTGAGCGGCCTGTTTGGCCGGTCAGGCCGTACCTGGGAGGCTGGGCTTGTTCTCCACTGGGCTGTGCAACACAGCCCAGAGGAGAACATGCCAAGTGCGCATGACTGTTTGGTCGGCCCGAGAGGGCCAGCCAAGCCATTATGCGCACTTAGGGAGGGAGTGCAAACCACTCCTGCTCCCGGACGTCGGCGAGCCCCGCCCGACCTGGCTGGAGTCCCACAAAGAAAAAGAAAATTATAATAACTTCTTGTTATTATCATTTTATTTTTATTTTGCACTGCTCAATGAGCAGTGGGGCAACGCTCCTCCTCCTTAGTGGAGGAGCCGCCACTGTCTCCAACATGTGCTCCTATTCAGTGCACCTCTTGGTTCTGCCCTTCGTATTTTTAGTAATCATAAACTTTAGAAGTATTACCTGCTGTCTGGCGATCTGTGTGTCCATCACATGAGGAAAGATTACGATTATACAGAATTCACTCCCCACACTGAAAAACTGTGGGTATAGGTAAGTAACTGCCATATTCTTATTTTACAGATTATTATTGCTTTGGGATCGGCCAGTTTGCCTTTTCAGGGTCTCTGCCTTCTCCACGTCAGTTAAATAGGCGAGCAGAACCAAGTTTAAACCATGGTTAGTTGTTGATGGCCAGGTATAAGCCATGGGCAACAATAGTTTGTCCATAAACATAAAAACATGGCCTTTTGAGAAATATTTTTGCAGAATGTTGTTATTGGCTCATCCAATTAACCTTGTGCACGGTCCTGTTGCATCTGGTTATTTGTTTGTTTAAATTTCAGACTCCTGGCAACGTGCTCTGCGGACCAGACTTGTAAAATCTGGAGGACGTCTAACTTCTCGCTTATGACCGAGCTGAGCATCAAGAGTAACAATCCTGGGGAGACGTCACGAGGATGGATGTGGGACTGTGCTTTCTCAGGAGATTCCCAGTATATTGTCACTGGTAAGAGTGCCCGATGTTCAGAGTGTGGTGATTGCTAGATGAAAATGCAGGAATATGGCAGGGGAGGCTTTTGTTTCTTCTGGAGTGATTTCACTGCTTTCTATTGGACTTGTGTTGCACAAAATGTTGACTTTTTCAAGAATGTAGGGTGATTTCTTCTATGGGAAACAACTTCGTTTTCAGGAAACACCTTTGCTGAACTCCATCGTTGTGAGATTCGTCAAAGTGCAGTTGACGGGAGCCAGAGAGGGAGCGTATGTAATCAAAATTAATGTTGCAAGAATAACACAACTATATTCCCTTTTGGCGGTACGGAAATTGCCCTTAGTCACCTAAACTTCTGTCAGCAACTTCTGATCCTCCTTGATTAGCCACAACCCAAGGCTCCTGAAAGGTAACCTAAAGTTTTTCTCCAAACCACTCAGTGACCCTGAGCTGAGAATCGTAAGCCCAACACTGCCTCTCAGACTAGTAATAAAGTAGCAGAAAAATCTGGGCTTTTTGGACCATAGTAATCTTTAACACTAACAGATTTAAATATACAAATATTGTAGTAAAAATAAATGGCCAGTTCTGTACAGTTGTAAGGAAACTGCAAGATGACGTATTAGTTTTGTGGGGAGCAAATAAAAATTCCTCAGAATGTAGCTGCTGTGCCAACCCCAGGCACCATAGTTGGTCCTGTACTGGTCCCTGAAACCACAACTGGGTGCTTCTGTTATGAGTCCAGTTAAAATAAATGTACATTCTTTCTAAATGGCCTTTCTACTTGACCTTCGATCCATACCTTTGCCGAACAGCGAGCAATATGTTGAGAATCAATAGTATGGTGCAAGCCTAAAATTCTTGCCCTGCTCTAAAGAGCTTTTACTCTGTTCACGCCTCTGTACTGTAGCCCAGGCCCACATACTGGTGTCTTAACACATCTGTGCACCCTTCTTGCATCATACTTCATCCTGGCAGACTGAAAAAGATGCTTTTAAGTTATACACTGCAATGCCCCCTCTTCTTTTACTTGGAATCAGAAGTGGAAGGGAGAAGGGTGGAGGATTACCTGTTTATATGCTGTCCGTGGAAGTTTTTCTGTTTATCCAGCATTGCATCTTTAACAGAGTCACTTTGTTTGAACAGTTCTAGTATAGCCTGTCATAGGGAATTATTCCATCCTCTAAATCTAAGTTACCAGTGCCAGAGAACTGTACGTATAATCAAGAACGTGTTTCCTTTCCTTCGTAGAGGTAGAGCGAGAAAGAGAGGGAGATGATCTTGGCTTCCCTCGCTGACTCTTCACTGGCACATATTAGGTTTTACCTTAAATGTGAGATGCATTATTTTCATGATGCTTAGTCGGGGTTTGACAGAGTGCACACTGCCAGACATGGAAAACGTAATGTTTCTGTACAAGAATACATCTGGGTTCTCCTAAAGTTTTGATGTGAAAGGCGTTTTGAAGTTGCTCAAGCTTTATCGGTGTTTCTTACCTAGGTATGTGTATAAATGCTTGATCTAAACCACAATTGTACCTTGTAGGTAGTGTTGATAGGCTGTGTAGCATGCACCATCTCGGCTGTCGAGAATGGATTGGCAGTGACGTTGTCGTACTATACTACACTACTATACATTTGTGCGAGATCACACTAGGCATCTGACTAATTCAGCAGCAGGGGAGGGAAGTTTTGATGGGTAGTGTTGTAGAGATTGTTGAACCAGTTGGATTGAATATGTGAGAGCTTGATCCTCTGCATTACAAATTTCAGTAGGTGGCTATTTGGGTAATACCCAAAGAAACCAGAACTTGCTCTTTTGCCGTGAGATAGCGCATTCGGTGGAACATAACTTCTTTTGTTGTTTGGGTAATGAAGTGGTTTTCATAGCACTGGGATATGTATCGCTTGGTGTTTTTAATTCATGTTGATAGAGCCTCCCTTAATGGATGAAGAGGTTAGATCTGGGTTCATGCATAAGATCAAGAGATGCAATCATGTTCTTCATTGATACAGCTTACATTTTTGGATCGACAACTGCTTCCAGGCAGCCATAGATTACTTTTCTGGAAGGACAGCCTTTACAGGAAAATGTGGATACATTTGTCATCCTTAAAGTCTGAGCTGTTTAACTCACATCTAGAACATTTTGTGAAGAAGATATTTGTGGATTAGCAATGTGCTTCTCTCTTCTGAAAGTTTTGCGAGGCTCTTTCCACCCTGGTGCCAGTTCTGGCATAACTAAAGGATTTGTTAGTCTATTATGTGTTTGGGGCCTTTCTGTGTCAACTTCAAACCAATTACAAAAGCCCTCACTAAAACGTTATCTAGCATTTTGCTTGTACTACAGAGGGAGAATTTGAATCTTACATTTGTGACTGGATGCATTGGGTCTCATTGATCAGTGGGTTCTATACAATTATTTGGTAAACGTCAGTAAAATATCTTTGATTTCGTCTAGAGTTAGGCTTCACGCCTCTCTCATGGCCCTAAACATACATGAAAAGTTTTAATTGTGGATGTGATTACTTTTGTGAGCAGCATTAGTGAGCTTTTTGTTCCATTCCCATCAGAATCTGGCTTTTTCTAGAAGTGTCTATTGCAGAAATGTGATGGACACTATATGACTAGGCCTTAGTCTTTTTGCAGTCATTATTTGCTGGCCATCTCATCTTGAATAGACTTCCTTTATGGACAAGTAGTGGCCTGCGACTTGTTTGCCCAAGTCCTGGCTGTTTTTAAGTTAGAATTGTCCAGACTTCGTGGATAGGAGACAGCTGTGGCGAGCAGTAAGGGAAAACTACCTTTGTTGTTACCCTGATATTCCTAGTCCTTTCTCCCTTCAATTCCTCAGGCCATTTAGTTTGGTATACTATCATTTCTGGCTACTGGACAGGAAATGGAGTGGTGTACATATTCAAGGCTATTCTGGCATGGTGGAACATCCATTTAGTGGACCAACTGGGCCAGCATTGGTCAAACATCTCTCTAAAGAATCGCTAACCGATCTCAAAATGAAGTGCTGGAATACCCACAAGTGGGAAATAGAATCAAGGCATATCGGTACTTGAGTCAAGTTTAAGATAACTGTTCCCTCTCTTATGCATTCCCCTATGATTGGTGACATATTTCCATTTGGGTCATGGGTTCAGCATTGTTATCAAGGAGTAAGGGGTATTGCATGAGCAATGCCCATTACTGCTGAATGGAAAAGAGGAAGGCCCTGGAAGACTAATGACAATGCCAAGGTTTTGTTAGGTTGTTTATCAAGAGTTGTAAGAAAGAAATGGTGGAAATTGAGAGAAATGTATCTACCCACTTTCAATAAATGAAAATATGAAAGGTTATTGTGTATATTTTGAAAGAAACCGAGAAAAATAAAAAAAGGTATTACATGCACATCAGAATGCAATAAGCGGGCCGAGGCAAGGAGTCTTTAAAAGTAGAGCAAAACAATTTGGTTAACCGGGAAACCTGCAGAATCTGCACAAGCCCTGTGATTGTGCCTATATGACAATGCTAATGCAAAATGATATATGTATGTCTCGTACAGGGATTACAAATGAACATCTGCAATTTGGTCTTTGTCAATGTATGCTCAGTTTCCAGATACAGACCTATCAGAGGAGCCACTGAAAGACCATTTGCACATGGTGGGGAAATTTAGGTTGAGATGCTTCAGCTTGGAGCACAAACTTTCACATCCATGGAGAAACCCCCAAATCCCTATATGATTTGCAATGTTGCTTTATATGTCTTGCATGTACACAAATGTTACACCATAGTAAATCTTGGGTGACCTGACTTCATCTCTCTCTCTCTCTCTTTTTTTACAGCCTCTTCTGATAACCTGGCCAGGCTATGGTGTGTTGAGACTGGGGAAATCAAGAGGGAATATAGTGGGCATCAGAAGGCCATTGCCTGCTTGGCATTTAACGACAGTGTGCTTAGCTGATCCCACCCACTAGAGCCAGAGGGACGAAGGTGCTCCTGTATCTTCACGGGTCATGTCATGCAGCATTCCCTGGTGCTCTGCAGTTTGTTGGACTGTGCAGAATTGGAAACTGCAGTGACTGTATATAATGTATTCTACAAGGGGAAAAAACTTCCCTCAGAAACAGACAGCAAATGTAATGATATATACTATTCAACCCAATGAAGTGTACCCCAGTTAAACGGATTGCCTATAATGCATCCGCAAAATACTGCAACGTATCCTCTGTACACTAAAAGGTACATGTTCCAGTGGTTTAGCTTCATCTGGTGCGATACAGCATGGCTGTTTTCAAATTCTCTGGAGATGAGCTCTTTCTGTGAACTTCTCTGTCTGCTTGACTACAACGCCCGGATATTTTGGAATCTGATTTGTGATTAGCAGTACAATTTTTACGCTGCACATTTGGGAGTACTGGATGGAACAAAAATCTAGGTATTGACACTGACTGAGGCTGCTCTGCCTTTGTGATATGTGACTATAGCTTGCAGCTGAATTGTTTCTGACCAGACTGGCTAAAACATTGTCTCTTTGTACATTCTTGTTCAACATAATAAACATCAGAATGTATATCTGTTGTGTTGCAGGCAGTAGGCCCCAGGTCACCTCTTTTTCGTTCTTGTCGTCTGTTTTGGCATTTTTATAAGAAGGAAACATACCATGCCTGAGTGATTACAGATCAGCAGAAGTGTTCAAAACGATTGGAACGGTAGAGAGGAGTAGGTCATGAAAAGCAGTTGAGAATTTAGGAAAATGTATGTGCATACACAAGGTACTCAAGGACTTGTGAAGATTCCCGTAAGTGGGGAGGTGAACCATCAACAAGAGTAGGGAAGAAATCTGTGTGCCAGGCAGGTAAAAAGGACAACGGAGTTGGGATACGATCAAAGAACAAACAAGAAGGATATAAATGACAGTATGAAGAGAGACTTCATGCATGAGAAAGCTTAAAAGGATTAGAAGGAAGAGTGTGATGGCAGACTCACATGAAGGAGAGTTGTGCACACGAGCTTCACTCTGGATCACACAGGAGAGAACCATGGATTACAAAAATAAGAATGTGAGAAACAGCCATCAGAACCAGCAGTAAGACCAGTCATTGAAAAGCAATATACTGACGGGTCTCAACAAGGTGAGAGGAGGATAGAAACAAAATGGGGAAGAAGGATTAGGATGGTAGGTAAGAAATAGGCTGGTGGCGAATCGGTGTGCAGATGGAGAAACAAGAATTTGTTTCTAATAGGAGCGATTGAGCACCTCCAGGTTGATGAACTGCTACCCATAGTGAGGACTTGAAACCATGTGAGGGTAGTGAAGCATTTTAATTTTTTTAGTGATGCTCTAGAGGAGCACAGTGCCCTGGTGAGCATTGCTTTAAGACGTGGCGATGGGGCATAAAGACCTGATTACGAGACATAAAGGCCTGATGTTGTATTCCTAGGAGAAAGCATAATGGACGAGAGGCTGGAAAAGTATTTATAAGAAAGGAGTTAGATGGCCATATCTTATAGCACTGGTTAAGGCTGCTTGCAGGAAGTAGAGCCTTTCTGTTTTGAATAGTTGTGATTATGGAGCACTGCCAAAACTAGTTGCAGTTGACCTGAGAAGGACAGGGTTTCAAAAGAAGCCATTTCAAATAAGTCACAAAGGGTTTGAAATGATTTTCCTGAACCGTTTTCAATTAAGAAAAGCACAGAAAATTAGCGAAATAGAGCCAGTTTTCTAGCGTTGGAAATTGACACTGCATCCTTGAGGTTGGGCAGATGCAGCAGTATAATGTGGTACACTGCCCTGGCTGTTTCAGTTTATTGACTTCTATAAAATAATGCATGAGCACTCGGTGAGCTGTGCCCTTTTCTCCCTATTCTTACAGAAAAAAATACAATATTTTCCATCGATTTGACTTTTCGCTTGAGGTCTTTAATGGAAAATGTTTTTTTAGGACCTTGTGCCTGGACTTTTTGTCTCAGACATTTTTAAAGGTCTCTTCCCACGGATGTCTTTGCTTTTTGTGAAGTGCTTCTCTTGTACAAGGAAGAAGGCATCGAAATACTCCCTGGCACATAGATGGCATCAGACTAAAGTAGATAGGAAGCTGTCATAAAACTTTCTAGAGTAGGATCGCCATCTATCCTAGAGGAAAAATTGTCCATATGTTTGTTTGGTTATTGTAGAACATCTAAGCACAACTAGATGTAATAGATTGTGTGTAAAATTGTCAGGGATTGTTTGTAACATGGTAATTAACACTCTGTTTTGTTCAAATAATCGTTCCAAAACAATTTAGACACCTCTGACATGCTTTTAAACTGGTTTCTGTATGTGATTACTGCTTCAGGTTCATGTTTCAGAAGGGAAATAATACAGAATTTCACTGCCTTTTCCAGTATTTTTAAAGGGCTGGTTTAATACACAGGCCAGGCTGGCAAAAAACGCCAGGTGACAACCCAGTAAGAGAAGCAGAGTCGCAGTGAACTTGCAAAGTACAAGAAATGGCAGCATGGAGAAAAACGTCAACCTGCCCATCACTCACATTCAACATTAAGAGGTTTCAGTTGGAAAAATTGTGCCAGGAAATTACTAGATATTGAGAACCTTCCCAACGTAAAGGAAGACTGTTGTCAAGGCTCTGAGAAGCTGGCCTGGTATATGATGTCCACTTATGTAAGTGGACGCCCTGCACCAGTCCAGACAACCCTTATGGTGATTTAAGAGGTCTTAGACAACCTTAGAAAGCTCTCTAAGTGGTAGCTGTGGAGAGCAGCCTTCAGGCTTAGTCCAGAAGGAGTGTAAAGAAGCTTGTTTTACCAGAATGCAATCTTATATGTATAGATTAAGTGAAAAAGAACCACACAAGGTATTTATAAAAATGTTTATCCAATATTGGGGAATCTTTCATAGATTCACATGCTTGAATCATTCCCCGTCATCGAAGTGGGAGTCCCACTGTAATATAAATAAAGCAGTAATAAAAGAACTTCCATAGGCTATCATGGAGGCAACCATGCATTTAATAGCCTATCTACCTCCTTTTCTAAAAAAGGACCAAACTTAAATACAACCAATCAGTAACCAGCCCCCTCTAGAACCCTCCCAAGAGAGGCTGAATCCCTCAGATTTTCACCGCACGTCGTGTGTGAAGGGAGTCTCCCTGAGCTCTGCTCAGTTCTTCAACATTTCTCTCAGATAAGTCTCATTTTTCTTACTGGATAATGTCTGATAGCAAAGGACTATTTCGCCCTTGTAGATCCTGTGGGAAGAAAAGGGTTCACATTGATGATGTCCTCAAGGATTGTGTCTATATTGCCTCTATCCTCATGAGGCAAAACTATGTAAAATATGCTGCACCTTTTCATCTAAGACTCTTGGTGATAGAGAGGGCAGACTTTTGTTGTGGCTGAAGAAGACACAAGGAGCGTCTTCTGATGAGGAGAGCGACACTGCCTCTAAATCCCATGAGGGTCAGTCTGAGGAGGTCAAGAAACACCCTAAAACCTCTCATCTGACCAAAGAAGCTCGAAAAAAAGGAGAAAGAACCTAAAGTTTCCTTAGAGCTAGTCTTGCCACATCATTCTGGAACTTCTAAGGCAAAACTGGAATCTTCAGGACCTTCCAGGCATAAATCCAGCCACAGATCCCTGTCGGCGTCAGTTTCACCATCGATGCCCGTTTCTTCAGCAACGCAGATGACGACTACTCTCTCTTCGTCGAGTCCGCCGATGGCGCCTACGACAAAGACGGCGAGCATCATCGCCCTGATACCGTAGACGCTATCTTTACTGTCAACAAAGACCTCAGCGACGAGGTTGCCATCGTCTATACCGGCGACGACGGCTCCACGGTCGACAAAGGCTCCACGGTCGACGAAGGCTCCACGGTCGACGAAGGCTCCACCGTCGACGAAGGCTCCACCGTCGACGAAGGCTCCACTGTCGACGAAGGCTCCACCATCGTCGAATGCTCCACCGTCGCCGAGCACACCGTCGACGGCTTCGACAACGACCTCGACGACTATTTTGCCATCGACAAGAAAATCAGGGTCGTTGACAGACCCGTCGACACCGCTCCCGTCACTGCAAATGCAGTCCACACCAGCCAGATTGTCCAGAACATCGCTGCGGCCTTGATTCCAATCGCCAGGCAAGATTTCGCATTTTCTCCCAAGTCACCTTTTAGACACAGAGGAAACGGATGATGATGGTCCCTTTGGGACTGCTCATAGTCCTTCTGAACTTAATGTCAGGTGTCAGGAGGAGGATGAGGACTATTATGACGAGGAGCAGTACTACCAACACTATCCGGTTCCTCCTACACAATATCAGCATTTTAGATATTTTGTTGCTCCACCAAGGCAAGAACCTGCTCAATTACCTTCTTCTTTAATTCAAGACTTACAGGCCATGCTCAGGGACTACAGAAAAAGGTTCCCACCCCAAGAGGAAAACATTACTGTGCCGCCGCCTCCATCAGCACCACCTGTAGCACCGCTTACACCAATACTGCCTCCTCCTGCTACTCCTAGGATGACGCCACGTCCCATCATCCCTGTTCCTCCTAGAGAAGATCCATCCTCTTCTGAAGAGGGAGAAATTCACGATCCTCCTCAACCCACTGATGAATAGGATAACTATATTATACCTACACCATCCCGTCCTCCTTGTCCTTCTGACTCACCTCCAGAGGACATTGGAGGTTTTCATAATCTGATGGACAGGCCTACGTCCAGATTTCATCTGCCCACAATAGTCAAGCAATCAGATTGTTTCCTTTATGACTTTAAAGAACAATCAAGGAAATCGGTAAGATCTATACCCATTATAGACCATATCTGGCAGGAAGGACTTAAAGTAATGAAATCACCGGCCACTGTAGTGCCAGTACTGCCAAGATTAGATTAAAAATACAGGACGCCTGAGGATTCCCCCGCATGCCTCACGGGTCATCCCAAACCGGACTCTGTGATTTCCCAAGCGGCTCAGAGAAGATCAAAAAATCCTTCCACCCTCATCATGTCTCCACCGGACAGGGAAGGACGTGGTTTGGATTCCATTGGGAAGAGATTCTCGTCCATGTCCGCAATCTGTCAGGGCTGCTAATGCATTACCCATTCTGGGCCTCTATGATCGGCAAATGTGGTCCGATATCGGAGCCATGCTGGACTTTATACCGGAGGAAAATAAACAAGAATTTCTTAAGGTCCTGGCTGACTGAGAGCACACAGCGGCCGCAATTATAGTGTGTGCCATGGACATAGCCACACCAGGTTTTCGACAACTAGCTAGTGCGGCTGTTTTAAGACGCCAAGGATGGCTTGGGGCAACGTCCTTCCGTCCAGAAGTGCAATCAAAGATACTGGACAGGGCGTACGATGGAGACAGTCTATTTGGAAAACATATAGACAAAGCTCTACTAGGCATCAAAACACAGCTTAAGCATTAGGTACCGTACAGTATCGTAAAGTGCCCTATCTGAAAGAAACACGTTAGTTATAGATTCCTTACCTTAGAATTACCCCCAGGCGTCAGACTGGATCCGGAAAGTTTTTTCGTCAGCAGTACCTCTGCACGTCAGAAGGTGGCGTCGGTCGGCTCCGCGTCCGTCGTCGGCGTCGTGATCGCCATGATGACGTCGCGGCAGCTACTTAGACGCCGCCCTCGCGCGCTGATGTCAGTTCTTACTTTTTCCGCGCCAGCCAGCACAGATCCGGGAAGAGCGGTACCTCCGTCAATTTTTGACTAACTTTTTCTCGACTTTTGTCGACTTCTTTTTCGAGTCTTCGACTCCGAAGGGGCACGAGTGATGCCCGGTTTCAAGGCCAGCGGTTCCTGTCATCGCATGATGTCGGTGACGGATCCGCACCGCGTGTGTCTTTTTTGCCTGGAGCGCGACCACAACCCCAAGTCGTGCTCGGACTGCCGGTCGATGGCGCCGAAGGCTTTGCGGGAGCGGTCCCGAAAGCTGCTTGAGCAGCGGCAGTCGGCTACGCGCCATTCGAGGTCCCGGTCGAGAGGGAGGTCGAGGGACCGGTCGCGGAGCCACCACCATTCCGGTTCGAAATCTTCGAAGTCTTCGCACTCGGGTCGGGTAAGTCGAAGCATAAGAAGAAGTCGAAGAAGCATCGCCGCTCTTCGACTTCTCCTCGTCGGTCGGCCGATCCGACGAGGCACGCGGGTGGTGACCCTCCCGCGGCTCCGCGCGTGGAGCCCGACGAGTCGACTCCGCGTTTCCCTCCCTTTCCGGGACCCGGAGCGACTCCCGCCCAGCTTCGTACGTTCTACCAGGCGATGCATGCCATCTTTGGGCGAACCGACCCCGCTGGCGCGCCTTCGGGCCCCGCGGACTCGGTTGGGGGTCCAAGGCCTTCTCTGCAGGCGGGTCGAGCCCCGACACCGCAGGCCCCCTTTGGATCCAGGCCTGGATCCGGATCGGCGCTGGTTGACCTCGTTACACCTCCACCGGCACCGCTTCTGACGGCACCACTACCGCGTTCGACACCGGTCGGCCCCCGGCCGGCGTCGACCCCGGCCTCCATCCCGACGTGGACACGGAGCCGGACCGGCGTCGTCCAATGCCGGATCCGGCGCCGAGAGGGGTTTTTGTGCCCCTGTTCACTCCTGGGGCCCCTTTTCAACCTGAGTGGCAACCAGAGGATGAGGAGGAGGACTGGGAGGGGTCAGGTGACCCTCTGACTGACCAGTTGGACAGTGAACAGGACTGGAGAGAGGACCTGGGGGATGCCAGTGGTCTCGACGCCTCCCCTGGCCTTGGCATGTTGTCTCCTCCTACCGTGGCTACGGAGTAGGGAGCGTCGTACGCAGTGGTGTTGCGTAGGGGGGCCGAGGCTCTCAACCTCAAGCTTCCTACGGTGGCAGTCAGGACTAACCTCCTGACAGAGGTGCTTCAACCGGCTGCGAGCTCTTCGGAGCCCTTGCTGCCGATCAATGAGGCCCTCACCGACGTCCTTTTGGGCACGTGGTCCAGGCGCAACACGGGGGCTCCCGTGGACAGGATGATTGCCCGACGCCACCACCCGGCCCCGGGCGACCCCACTTTGCTCTCCCAACACCCCACCCCGGAGAGCTTGGTAGTCCAAGCCTCCGCTTCCAAAAGCGCATTCCCTGCCGCTCCACCGGAAAGGGAATCCAAGAAGCTGGACCACCTTGGGAAGAAAATTTTCTCTTCCGCCAGCTTAGGACTGCGGTCGGTAAACACTGCATGTCTCTTGGGCCGTTATTCCCACTCGGTGTGGGATACGGTGGCGCAGGTGCTGCCTCAGAGTCCGGAGGAGGCCCGGGCAGTGCTCTCCCAGGCTGTCGCCGCCGATAGGGATGCAGCGAAGTTTGCCATACGTTGTGGGCTGGATACCGCCGACTCTCTGGGCAGGACCATTTCAACGTCGGTAGCGCTTCGTCGCTACGCCTGGATGAGATCGACTGGCTTTTCGGGGGACGTCCAGAACACCTTGATGGACATGCCTTTTGATGGCCGTCGCCTTTTTGGCGACAAAGCAGACAACGCTCTAGAGCGTTTCAAGGACTCACGGGCTACGGCCAAGTCCTTGGGCCTTCCCACCCGCACGTGCAGTCTGCTTTTCGCCCCTTTCGTGGCTACGGAAGGGGTGCCCCGCTATGTCCTGCCCAGAGCCACAGGCCGCAGCAAGTTACCCAACCTTCGCGCGGCCGGGGACGGAGGACAACCGTCGTGGTTACGGGGGCCAGCGGGCGGGCCAGTCCACCAACACCCCCTCTGCAGCAGCTTCTAAACCCTCCTAGTCCGACCTTTCAGGCCCATCAAACGCCAGTGGGCGGCAGGATTCGCCATCACCTCCCCCACTGGCGCACCATCACGTCGGACAGGTGGGTTTTGCAAATAGTCCGAAGGGGCTACTCCCTCCCCTTCGAGACTACCTCTCCAGCCATGGCACCTCAATACCACTGCATGTCGGAGGATCACCTGGGCCTTCTCCAACAGGAAGTTTTGGCACTCTTGGCCAAGGGAGCCATCGAGCGTGTTCCTGTCCCAGAAGTAGGTCGTGGTTGCTACTCCCACTACTTTCTGGTCCCCAAGAAGGACAAGGGCCTGCGTCCTATCTTGGATCTCAGGAACGTCAACCGCTTCCACCGGAAGGAGTAGTTCAAGATGTTGACGCTTGCTCAGGTCTTGTCTGCCCTCCACCCACAAGACTGGATGGTAGCGTTGGACTTGCAGGACGCTTATTTTCACATCCCCGTCCTGCCGGCCCACCAGCGTTACCTACGGTTCACGGTAGGTCACAAGCATTTTCAGTTTACCGTGCTCCCCTTTGGCCTTACCAGCGCAACTCGGGTGTTCACAAAAGTGATGGCGGTGGTCGCAGCTCATCTGCGCAGATCAGGGGTGCCAGTCTTCCCCTATCTCGATGACTGGCTGTTGAAGGCGGGCTCGCCCCAGGCAGTTGTCTCCCACCTCCAGACTACGGCCGACCTCCTGCATTCGCTGGGGTTCTCCATCAATGTGCCGAAGTCACACCTGATTCCCTCTCAGAAGCTCCTCTTCATCGGAGCGGTTCTGGACATGACGCAGGTTTCGGTCTATCCTCCCGAACAGCGAGTCCGGGATATTCAGGCTATTATTCCGATCTTTCAGCCTCTATCCCGGGTTTCGGTCAGAATGACTCTGAGGCTGCTGGGCCTCATGGCCGCCTGTATCCTGCTGGTGGATCATGCCAGGTGGCATATGCGGGCTCTGCAGTGGGACCTGAAGTTCCAGTGGGTGCAGCATCAGGGACATCTGTCCGATTGTGTCCAGATCTCGGAGGGCACTGCACGTGAACTGCAGTGGTGGCTCACGAACCAGGATTGGGTCAGTGGCAGATCCCTCTCCCTTCCCCAACCAGACCACACTGTGGTGACGGACGCGTCTCTTCTGGGATGGGGCGGCCACATGGGGGAGGCGGAGATCAGAGGCCTCTGGTCTCCGGCGGAGTCCGGGCTCCACATCAACCTTCTGGAGCTCCGGGCGATTCGTCTTGCACTGAAGGCATTCCTTCCCTCTGTCTGGGGAAGAGTAGTGCAGGTGTTCACGGACAACACCACCGCCATGTGGTACTGCAACAAACAGGGCGGGGTGGGGTCGTGGACCCTCTGTCAAGAGGCCCTCCGCCTCTGGACATGGCTGGAACATCAAGGCATATCCCTGGTGGTTCAACACCTGGCAGGTTCCCTGAACGCCAGGGCGCACGAACTCAGCCGCAGGTGCATGATGGATCACAAATGGCGTCTCCACTCGGAGATGGTGCAAGGTCTCTTTCAACAGTGGGGAGAGCCTTGGTTAGATCTATTCGCCACCGAAGAGAACGCGCAATGTCAGCAATTCTGCGCGTTGGAATTTCCAAGGCGGCACTCGCTAGTCGACGCTTTTCGTCGCGAGTGGAGTTGTGGTCTGTTGTACGCCTTTCTGCCTATACCACTTCTGCCCAGAGTGCTGAAGAAGATCAGGCGCGACCGGGCCCAAGTCATTCTTGTGGCTCCGGATTGGGCACGAAGAGTATGGTATCCCGAGCTGCTCAACATGGCCCTCGATCCTCCAATCAGACTGCCTCTTTGGGAGGATCTTCTGTCGCAGCAGCAGGGGACGGTCCTCCACCCGAACCTGTCCAGTCTCCACCTCCTTGCGTGGATATTGAGCGGCGGCAGTTGACGTCTTTCGACCTGCCTCCCGAAGTCTGTGACGTAATCTTGGCAGCCAGGCGTCCCTCCACTAAGTCGGTATACGCCTGCTGGTGGAACAAGTTTGTGGCATGGTGCACAGCAAAGGCAGTGGATCCCCTTTCTGCCCCTCTTTCTGAAGTTCTCTTGTTCCTTCTTTCTTTAGCCCAGCAGGGCTCTGCTCTGGGTACTATCAAGGGCTATCTTTCAGCCATCTCTGCATTCCTTCGGCTGCCAGGTCAGCCTTCTCTTTTCAAGTCCCCGGTAGTTAACCGTTTCTTGAAAGGCTTAACGCATCTCTTTCCTCCAATCCCCTTCGTTATGCCTCAGTGAGACTTGAATCTTGTTCTTACCTATTTAATGTGCGCTCCCTTTGAGCTGCTACACAACTGTCCTTTGAGACTCTTGACTCTTAAGACTGCTTTCCTGGTAGCCATCACTTCTGCTAGAAGGGTGAGTGAGCTCCAGGCCCTTTCTTCCAAACCTCCTTTTCTGTCTGTCCATCCGGACAAGGTGGTTCTCAGGACCCGTCCATCCTTCCTTCCTAAGGTGGTCACTGCCTTTCACATCGGGCAGACCATTACTTTGCCCACTTTCTTTCCGCCTCCGCATCCTTCGAAGGAGGAAGAGAGGCTCCACCGTCTGGACCCAAAACGTGCGCTCTCTTTCTATCTGGATCGCACAAATCAGTTCCGGGTGGATGACCAACTCTTTGTTGTCTACGTGGGCGCCAAGAACGGTCGGGCCGTACACAAACGCACCATTTCTCGATGGGTCGTTTTGTGTATTAAGGCGTGCTATTCTCTGGCTAAAAAGGAGCCTCCGGTTGGGCTACGCGCCCATTCCACCAGGGCGACGGCAGCCACTACTGCCTTGGGGAGAGGAGTTCCTCTAAATGACGTCAGGCAGCTACGTGGGCATCGCTGCACACGTTTACGAAACACTACTGCCTGGACAGCCTAGTCGGGAGAGACGGCTTCTTTGGCCGTTCTGTTCTCCAGGACTTTCTGGTGTGATCTTGGTTTGCAGACCCACCACCGGGGTTGGTATTGCTGGGGTATCTATTCTAAGGTAAGGAATCTATGACTAACGTGTTTCTTTCAGATGAACAAGTTACTTACCTTCGGTAACGATACATCTGTGTTAGAATTGGGGGTCTCTAGTTGGCACAGGTAGGTACTTGTGACAAATAGGGACCCTCGCCTCTAGTCAGGGTAGGGGGGTACACTCCTAAAATAACCCCTGCTCACCCCCTTGGTAGCTTGGCATGAGCAGACAGGCTTATCTCAGAGGCAGTGTGTAAAGCATTTGTGAACACATACAGTAATCTAGTGACAACACTACAGATGGACACCACACAAGTTGTATTATAAAAATAAGTATCTTTTATATAGATTTAACACAAGACCATAAACGACAAAAATCCACAATACTGTACTTAAAATGGTAGGTTTAGCTTAGTTCTCTTCAGTTCTTAAAATGCGACACTTTGAGTCAATGTACCTTACGATGCGTCACGTTTCTACAACGAAAGTGTTGCAGAGATGGAGATGCGACAAAGTTCTGGTGCAAAGAAAAAAAGACGTCAAGTTCTTCCTGATGCGGCACGCTTCTCCGATGTTGCGAGAAGTCTCGACTCGATGCGTCAGCTGCAGCGGCGACACCCTTGTTCCGTGATGCGACGACAGCGGCTTTGGCAGCAACCCTCTTCTCCGACGTTGCGAGACGCTTCCGCTCGATGCGACAACTGCAGCGGCGACACCCTTGTTTCGTGATGCGACTGCAGCAGCTCCGACGGCGGCACGCTTCTCCGTGGATGCGAGGCGCTTCTCTCGATGCGGTGCAATGCGACAGCTACAGCGGCGACATCTACGATGCGACGGCTGCGACGGCGACACGCTTCTTCCTCGTTGCGAGACTCTTCTCGAGATGCGGTGCAATGCGACAGCTACAGCGGCGTCATCTCCGTGATGCGGCGGCTGCGACGGCGACACGCTTCTCCCTCTTGAGTCGCGCTTCCAGCTCCTTGCGACACGCAGTCCCTTCAGAAGGCCCAAAACAGCAGCAGGCACTTCCAAAGGATTCTTGGGGAGCTGGTGGTTGAAGTCTGTTGTCCCTGAGACTTCAGCAGGAGGCAAGCTCTTTTCTCAAGCCCTTGGAGATCCTTCACAAGTTGAATAAAGTGCACACAAAAGTCCTTTCTCCTTTCTTTGGCAGTCAGGCAACCACTGCAGGCAGATCCCTCTAGCTTAGGGATAGTCTTCTCCTCAGTTTCTTCTTGGTTCCGCTCCTCAGCAAAGGTTTCTTCTTGTTTCCCAAAGTGATCTAATTTCCTAGGGGTCTGGGTCCCCTTTTATACACAGTTTCTCTTTGTTCTCTGAAGGCAGAGAGGCCTCTGCCTAGCCCAAAACCAGTTCTGGTCAGTCCTGGAGCACTTTGTTTTTCTGACTCCTTCTTTCCTTTCAGAATGTGGGGCAGAGTGCTCAGCCGCCCGGCAGGAGGTGGAGCCAGCATTGTGGAAGGCAGGCACAGCCCTATTCAGACCCAGGTGCAACTCCTCCCTCCACTCTGGATGCAGATCTTTCTATTCAGCCCTGCGCTGACTCACCCTGTCTCCTGTAGCCACCCCCAGCCCCTGTCACTCAATCTCCAGACAAGGAATACACAACCTAGCAGAGGCAGGCTTGGAAGTTTAGGCAAGAAAATACCCACTTTCTAAAAGTGGTATTTTCAAACACAGAATGTTAAAACCAACTTCACTAAAAGATGTATTTTATCATTCTGAGTTCAGGCATACTAAATTCGTTTTTCTACCATGTTCCCTGGGTCAGTTAGGACTATAAGGTGTAATAGTCAGTCTGCCCATTCTGGCCTATGGGGAGCAGGTAGCCTTGCAATAGTGAAAAACGAAAATGGCTGTAATTCACTATTAGGACATGCCACACACACCAGGGCATGTCCTACCTTATACTTACAATGCACCCTGCCCTGGGGCCTACTTTAGGGGTGACCAACATGCAGTAAAGGGAAGGTTTAGGGACTGGTAAGTGGGTGTACTCACCAAGTCGACATGGCAGCCCTAGCCTGCACACAGGCTCTGCAATGGCAGGCCTGAGGCACATTTTACAAGCCGCTTCTGTGGGTGGCACAACCAGTGCTGCAAGCCCACCAGCGGCATTGGATTTACAAGCCCTGGGCACACTGAGTGCACTGTACTAGGGACTGACAAGTAAACCAATCATCCAATCATGGAGTCACTAATCCATCACACAATTTATCATAGGGAGCACTTGCACGGTGGCACTGAATAGCAGTGGCACAGTGCCCAAAGCATCTAACACCAGCAAAAACAGATCAATAACATAGGAGGCATCATAACAAAATGGAAGGGAGACCCACGCCAAGGATGCCAGGTCTAACAATCTGTAAGAAACATTAGTTAGTTATAGATTCCTTACCGCCCCACCCATCCTCACCGTTCTGCGAACTGATTTCTAGGGTTAAGGACATCCTTTCAGGGCCCTAGTTTTGTGCACCAGTGGTCAGTGTCTTGCATGGCTCTGCGTTTCTGGCGCAGAAAGTCGTGTACAGAACTGACGTCAGCGCGCGAGGGCGGCGTCTAAGTAGCTGTGTCTAAGTAGCTGCCGTGACGTCATCCCGGCGACCACGACGACGGACGCGGAGCCGACCTACGCCACTTTCCGACGCGCAGATGTGCTCCTGACGAAAAAACTTTCCGGATCCAGTCTGAGGCCTAGGGGTAATTCTAAGGTAAGGAATCTATAACTAACTAATGTTTCTTACAGATATATCATTACCGAAGGTAAGTAACTTGTTCTTCAGGGTGCACGAGGGCCTGGATTTTCAGGCTATAGAGGAACTTTCCAGCGCACCCAAAACTATCAGTCCTTTCAGCCGCAATTTCGTCAGGGTTACCAGCAGCAATCCTATCAACAGCCAACAACAGCTGGTTTCTCCAGGCAAGGTTCGAGCAGGAAACCAACATCACAAGCACGCAACTCAGGTCGCAAGCAGTGACCACATCAGGGTATCAGCTACTACTCCCCCTTTCCCCCCGCCCCCCCAACCCGTGCAAACGTTTCCAGTCATATCCATCAATGGCTCAATATTACAATGGACAGATGGGTCTTGGACCTCATATCTTATGGCCACACTCTAGAATTCATCCAGCGCCCACCAAACACTCCACCCAGGGGATCGCACCCCCCTCATCTTCACTTACTCAAACAGGAAGCGAATTCTATGCTACTGAAAGGGGCAATAGAGAGGGTTCCAGTAGCACAAAGAAGAAAAGGCTATTACTCCCGCTTCTTCCATATTCGCAAGAAATCAGGAGAGTGGAGACCTATTTTAGACCTCAGACGGCTAAACAAATTCCTCAAAAATCAGATCTTCAGAATGGTTGCGCTCTCTGACATCCTTCGGCGCCTCAAATGCGGGTACTACATGACATCGCTGGATTTAGAGGATGCTTATTTCCATGTTCCTATACATCCCAAACACAGAAAGTTCCTCCGATTCACAGTGGCTGGTACCCTTTATCAGTTCCGAGTCCTACTTTTCGGTCTCAAATCTGCTCTGCTGATTTTCACCAAGGGTCTGGCCCCAGTGGCAGCCGCCTTGCGGAACCAGGGTCACCAAGTATTTCCATATTTGGATGATTGGCTCCTGAAAGCTCCATTGGCTGGTCTAGTGGCTGAAGCTACAGGAGATTGCATATATCTGTCCAGCAAATTAGGCCTTTCTATAAACCAACAAAAATCATCAGTTTTTCCAAGTCAAACAATGACGTTTCTAGGGGCCGACTTGGACACTATTCAGAATAAAGCATTCCTCTCCCAAGAAAGACTGGAACAGTTGCAAACCTTGGCTCTCAGACTATCAAAAAGAAAGTGCACTTCTGTGAGGACACACAAATTTCTACTGGGCATGCTCTCCTTGGCAATCGATCTAGTGCCACTAGCTCGCCTTCACATGAGGCCTTTGCAAGAGGAACTCCAATGTCAATGGGTTCAAACTATAGGATGCTTCGACAACGTGATAACTATCACTCCACGCATGAGAAAGGCGTTCAAATGGTGGAAGTCACACCTCTTTCAGGGCCTCTCCTTTCTGCCTTTGATCCCGAAATTCATAGTCACCACTGATGTTTCAATGTAAGGTTGGGGAGGTCATCGTCAAGACTTTCAGATTCAGGGAAAATGGTCCTCGTCCCAGCGTCAGATGCATATCAACAGGCTGGAGTTGAAGGCCATTTTTCTCTCCCTGCAGGCTTTCCTCCCTCGGATAAAAAGTTCATTGGTGTTGGTCTGTATGGACAACACCACAAGCATGTTTTATAGCAACAAACAAGGAGGAACCAAATCTCTTACTCTCGCTCAGGACGCCCAGCAGCTCTGTAGCTGGCTCACATTCACGGAATATCCCTAACAGCGGAACATGTTTCAGGGCTTCGAAATACTCGGTCAGACTTCTCAGCATGACCAAAGACAATTGCCAAGAGTGGGAGCTCAAACAAGCCCAACTGGACAGGATTTTTACACATTGGGGGAAACCAGCGCTGGACCTGTTTACGACCCACACCAATTCCAAATGCCTGTTCTTCACAAGCAGATTCCCTCCCAAACTCTCGGGGGAATGCCCTTTCAATGCGTTGGTCAGAAATATATGCTTACGCCTTTCCTCCCATTCCACTGATACCCAAGGTCCTTATGAAACTTAAAATGGAGCACTGCGGCCTTCTTCTGATAGCCCCCAGATGGCCCAGACAGCACTGGTACACGGAGCTTCTCCTCTTCTTGGAATCCTAGCCCACCCGTCTGCTACCGACACCAACTCTGTTGACCAGGAACCAAGGTCAGATGTGTCATCCGGAGCCGGCATCTCTTCGTTTGCATGCGTGGCTCCTGAATTCTTTGAATTTAAGGATTTGACTATTGCGCAAGAGTGCAAAGACATTATCGCCAGATCTCGTGCGGATAGCACCAACAAAACGTACAGACTGAAATGGAAGCGGTTCTGCCTTTGGTTCTGCAAAACAAGGTATATCCGTATCTCTCTGCTCCAGAGCAAATCCTACTGTACTTCCTGTCTTTGGCAAAATCGGGGCTGGTATACTCTTCAATTAAAGGTTCATCTCGCAGCTATCCCTAGATATAGGCGCTCCCCAAAAAGTCTATCTCTCTGCTCTACCAGAGTTGTACAGCAATTCATGAAAGGACTGTTTCGTACTTATCCACCTGTTCAAGCTCCACCCCCTGAGTGGCACTTAAATGTAGTCCTATCACAATTGATGAAGCAACCCTTTGAGCCCATCCATAGGGCTGGCATCAAGTACCTGACGTGGAAAGTAGCTCTCTTGCTCGCCCTAACATCAACTAGAAGGGTGAGCGAAATACAAGCTTTCACCATAAAACATCCTTTTCTTCGTTTTACAGATGAAAGGGTTATCCTCAGGAAGAATCCCAAATTCAGCCCTAAGTCCTTTGCAGTTCCACTTAAACAAACCTGTCATTCTCAGAACTTTCTTCCCGGATCCTTCTACACCTGCGGAACGAACACTACACACTCTAGACATCAAGAGGTGTCTTAAATTCTACCTGCAAAAGACTAAGTCTATCCGCAAGACAGATCAGTTGTTCGTAGCCTCTGGCCAAGGTCGTCGGGGCACTGCGGTTTCTAAGGCTACCATCGCAAGATGGATAGCAGCCACAATTCAGTTTTGCCACGATAAGGCAGGCAAACCTTTGTCAAGGACGGTGAAAGCCCACTCCACATTGGCTGCCATGTTCGATGGGGTGTCACTGGAAAAAATCTGCAAAGCTGCGACGTGGAAAACGACGTCCACGTTCAGGCAGCACTACTTACTGGAGTCGACACAGCGTGCTGATGCAGCCATGGGACAGGCAGTAATACGTTATTTATTTCAGTAAGGTGAGCTTCTTTAATTAGAGGATTTATTTTCTGTTGTCAATATTGATCTGCATTTGAAAATGTATCTTTATTGGTTATAAAAGTCGGTATACTTGTTTAAGCTGATAATAGAGATGTTTATTTCACATGTCTTCGCCTTTATATGCGTTTATTTTTACACCAACACTTTCACAAGACACTCCTTTTGTGAATACATTTTGAAACAGTATTGGCACCACCTGCCATCCACTAAGGGTGCTTACTTATTTTACTTTACTGCTTGCTATTCTGATTCAAGCATGTAAATCTATGAAAGATACCCCAATACTGGATAAGAAATAAGTTACTTACCTGTAACTGCAGTTATCCAGCATTGGTATCTTTCATAGATTCACATGCAACCCACCCTCCTCCCCGGAGAGGCTCCCCTTACACTTCAGTATTACTATCCACACTTGTGCTGGAAAATCTGAGGGATTCAGCCTCTCTTGGGAAGGTTCGAGTGGGTGCTGGTTACTGATTGGTTGATTTAAGTTTGTTCCTTTTTTTGAAAAGGAAGTAGATTGCTATTAAATGCATGGTTGCCTCCATGATAGCCTATGGAAGTTCTTTTATTACTGCCTTATTTATATTACCGTGGGACTCCCACTTCGACGGGGAATGATTCAAGCATGTGAATCTATGAAAGATACCAATACTGGAAGTAACTTATTTAATTTATTATATAATACTCTCTAACACATACAGATATCTCGTACCCGGAGATATGCACATGAACACAATATTTTGCAAAGAAATCAAGTAAATACCACAGAATACACAGTGGACCCCAGGGGGGGACCAAACCGTATACTAAGAAAGTGGTATAAGAACCACGACTCGGGTCAAGACAATGTCGAGAGGACGTAGAAGTGCTGGGGACCCAAGGAACCACCCACGGTGAGAGACTAGGAGCCCCACGGAGATCGTGTGCAGTGTGGGAACATGACCACGTTCTCCGTACAATTCAATGTGTAAGTCGCTGTTGGATTATTAAAGATTAAGGACCCTTCCCAGTGGACCCTGTAGAAACCCCGTGGAAGACAGAAGGATGGAGAGTCACCCCACCCGGGGATACCCTAATACCCACGTTACCTACACCTGGGAAGCCGGGTGCATAGGTGTGAAATGGTGTCGGAAACCTCAGTCAAACCCAATGGAGGAATTCAGGAAAGTGCCGTTGCTGGAGAAGGAGAAAGTGTCTGGTGGAATCCGAAGGTGGATTCAGGATGAGAAGTACCTGCAAGCAGAGGGGACAGAGTCTATGTCACTCAGGAGTGACCAGGAGATCTGGAAGACGAATGCCCATCGATGTTGGTGTTGCAGGAGAGTTGATGGTGACCTTGACTCTGCAGCTGTGAGGACCAGATGATGCTGAGGAAGACCAGGAGCCATGCACGAGCTGTCCCACGGCAGATGTCGAGAGTTGAGGGGTGGGTGTCCGGCGGGAGCACCAACAAGCCTTTGCAACTGCAAACAACGTAGAAGTCGAAGAAGGTGCATTGTCTGGACCAGCAAGGTTCAGGGGACTCACCACAAGCAGGGGAGTCAGGGCAGGCCCCAAGCAATCAGGGGAACCCAAAAGAAATAAAGGTGACACTCAACAGGACCCACAGGCCGAAGGCACTGGAGTCGCAAGAGGACCTCGAGCAGCTCACCAAAAGATGCAGGCCACGATGCAAACAATGCGATGTGGACGAAGACTTTGGTCACTGGAGATGCTTGAGGTTGGGGCTACTTGGAGCCCGAAGATCTTGATGGAAGGAAGCCAACAAGCCTTTGCAACTGCAAGTCGACACAGTGCACAGGGGTTCAGTTCCTGCGGCTCCCACGAGGGCTACTGGCATCAAACTTGGTGAGAGGGCAGGCCTCAAGAGCTGAGGAGAACCACCACCTGTGTTGCAGAACCTTTCGGAGTCCGTAGGAGCTCAGGATCAGCAGACCGGTCAGCTTAGTTGCGGTGCCTGCGAATCCAGGGAAGTGACTCCTTCACTTCAAGGGAGATTCCTTCAGGTGTCTTGGATGCCCACAGGCCTTGGAAGGTTCCTGTACGGTGCACAGGCACAGATGATGCAGCAGACTGAAAGGGGGACAAAGTCGAGCCCAAACGAACTCCAGCGAAGTCCAGAGTGCCCAGACGGTAGAAGTAGAAGTGGTGTCTGAATTGAATCTTATCCCACGACGAATCTAGGGACCTCCAGCCAGGTAAGCCCTTAAGTACCCTAAGGAAATGGTTGGGACGATTCAGGGGACCCTCCCTGGGGAGGGTCTGGACAGGGGGGAGGTAACTTCCATGTCCTTTGTCCAGTTTCGCGCCAGAGCGGGAGCCAACGGCTCCCAGAGGTGGTTTGAACTGGACTATGCATGGGGACACCAAATGTGCCCCTCATGCAGACTGAGTGGCGCTGGAAAGCGCACCTACCCGGCCCCAGTACACTAAATCCTGTCTGGGAGGTGGTCACACCTCCCTGTGACAGGATACCTATTGTTCTGCCTTCCCCCTGCTCGAGCTGGGCTCAGCAGCAGGAGGGCAGAATCGTGTCTCTGGTCGGCAGCAGCCATGTTGTGCTGTCCGGGTCTAGAAGACTGGCATCGGGAACACAGAGAGCCTAACGGAGGGCTCTTCCAGTGCTTGGAATCATACCCCCCAAAACGTTTACGGTGTGGGGGTATGATTCCAACATGTTTGATACCAAACATGATAGGATTCGTTGCAGCCAATTTCGAGATGGTCATCGCGTAATTACGCGGTGCCTCTCTATATGGTATATGGCTGCTTCCCTTCCAACCCGGGATAATGGTCTCCGTAGGCTGTTTGGGTGTCCTGCTCATGCAGGGGCACCCTCACACTTAGAACCAAGCACCCTGCCATCAGGATTGCAAAGGCCTGCTATAGTGGTGACTTATAGGTTTTAAGTGCAGTGACCCTAGATATAGGAAACCTATATCTTTCGTAAGTGGTGCTAGCACCAGCTTACACAGGCTGCAATGGCCGGCCTGTAGTTACAGTTTGAATGATCTCCCATGGGTGGCATAGTACATGCTTCAGCTCATGGGGTACCTCTGGGGTACCTATGCCCTGGGTACTTTAGTACCATATACTAGGGACTGATCAGGTTATCCCAGTATCCAATCTGGGATGTACCCAAGTACTTGTCATAACAATTTAAGGGAGAAAGCAGAGAGACTGGGGTCCTGATTAGCAGGATCCCAGTCAGACTAGTCAATAACAGCTTAGCACCAGGCAAAAAGTGGGGGTACCCATAAAAACAGATCCTACTTTCCTACAAAGGCTATTGACATTGAGGACACATTTGACATTGAGACATACTACAATGTCAAAGCCATTGAAGTTGTGACAGTTTCCCATAAATGTGGACTCTTCATACTTAGACTAGTGCTCGCCACCAAGAAAACGGCTCTGCTCATCATCTTCCTAGATTTTATGGCCGGAAAACAGTGTTCTTCTAAAGAGGCTCAACAGGGTGAGCCTCTTGCACTTAAGGAGCACGGATTTCTGTCCCACCACAACCATCAGCTACTGCTACTCTATTAAGGCGAAACATCTACAATTGCATATTAGAGAGGCAAATTTGTATCAAAAGGCAGATTGGTGCTGAATATTGTTCAGAAACACTGTACCTTACTGATCAAGATGCCACCTCCTGCCATTGCACCCAAAAAAGCATCCCTTTATCATAGGGATCATCTTCAAGCACAAATCACCATCTTACTGTACAGCAACAATGGAACCAGTTCAGTTGTGCCATAAAGTCAAGGGGATTTTGTTTTCTTGTTCCTTTCTAGTATGAAAGAAAGCTGTTCAGACTAATCATAGACCTGAAAAGTACTAACAAGTGGGAGAAATTCCGAATGCTAGCCCCTTGTGGGGCATTCCTGACCAAGTGTGAAAATATCTGCACTCGTTAGATCTCTAGAAATCGGCTACAATGTCTGCTGCTTATCCCGTTCCCATATTTGCAGAGCAGCAGGTTGGGTACATTTGACGGAGGAACTCATGTACTTAGCAATATGTAATTTTGGTTTGCTGATCCACCCACTGCTTCCTCGACACGAGGTCCAAGCTCCCCTCCTGGATCTGCTATAATGGCAGCATAAATTGAGGCGAGCGCCATCCGAGCAGCACAAGTTTGAAATTGCAGTTTATCGGCAAGAAGCCTGGCTGAGGGTCACAAGTATTTCTCCCTAGATCACTGCTTAACATGTGAGGTTATTCCCGGATATGGGGGACATGGCTGGAAGGTGTGAGAAACTGACTGCTATAAGAATTGTACATTTATGGTGGGGCGACTGGAGAAGGTCAACACTTGCTCCATGATATGAAATCATCTTTAGACTCCGGCGACAAAACAAACACCCAAGTGGTTCAGGCCTCTTCTCAGATCCTATTGGCTTGCCATTCTTTGGTATTACTGCTGCTTTTGGTGGTGGAGGGGCTTGATACTCTTCAGTGTCTATGCAGCCATTGAAGATATAGTGGAGGGATAAAAATAACTTTTAATCTTCGTATTCTATCATAGGAATTTTTATTGAAGTTATAAACAACCCACACCGTTCGCTGTTGCTGGCATCAAGATGGCGATCCATATTAAGTAAGAATCCTAAGGTTCCCTCAAAACGAACTAAAAGTAACTGACGGTTACCTTGCCTAGCAAGATTCAAGAGCTTTGCGCTACCTTAAAGGTGCAGCATCTGTTTTCAGCTTTTATCTTCTTGCTCCATTTCTCTCATCTTTTTCATTTAAAAAGGCTCAAGAAGTATATTCTCATGTAACTAATTTTAAACCAGTGGCTTTAAAAAAAAAAAAAAATTAAGTAAAGTGCTCCACTGTCTCACAAGTGGACAGGACTGTTCAGTGTCTGACTTCAATGAGGATTGTAGTGATGGAGAACTGCAACTTTACCTTCTTTGTTTGCTGAAAAAGACAGACTGCCCAATTTACCTGTGAAAATTCAGTATGTGTGTTTTCCAACAGGGACGTTGTAACTTATCCTATCTTAGTATGCAGGAAAATGATGGTGCAAGGGCAGGGGAAGCTGTTTCTTTACGGGACAAAGTACAGACGAATTTATCAAGGAATATGTTTAAAAATAATGTTTGTCAGTATTTGAAATGCAAGTAGAGCTACCAGGCTAAGCAGTAGAGCTTTGCCAGCGTGCAAAATCCATAACTTGCCATAATGAGTTAAAAAGAAATGGCATTTATGAAGGGAAATAATGTATACAGTATTTCAAAATAAAGTGAGGAATGCCAGGGATCAAAATTAGGGTCTTCCTTTTATGAAAACTATTTGCGTGATTTCGAGTTTGACGGAAAGATTCCTGCATTTGAGCGTGACTAATATCACGTCTGCCTTATTACAAGTGTTAAAGGATATAATGCACTTGTAAGACGGTGGAGAGGATATCTGTCACGCTTGTTACTAAGTAACACATCAGCTAATTACACCCTGTGTTTTGGCACTGACCTTTATCGTCTGCCTATTGTCCACGAGTGTAAAAAGCCATTAGGAAAAAATATTATTTTACAAAGTGGTGCACGGTGTAGATCTATGAAAGAAGTAACCATGCCATATGCAGGTGCATGCTCTGCCTAGCAACAACCTCTTAGTTCATGTGCCCCATTTAGAGGAGGGGAACTGGATTTAACAATGGCAGAGCCTTAGCTGGCCCTGCCAGTAGAAACTCTTGACTTCACTGCTTGTCTGCCAGATGGCTGCCAGTTCATAGTGACAGTTGCTCTGTCCTGTTTAGGATCAAGTGATTATCACAAGATTTCCCTCCTCAGGACCCCCATGCGAAGAATGGCATTATCAGACTCAGAAATCCATCGATGGCCGTGATGCACAGGGAGGAAAATCGCTGCATATAAGGTCCATTGAGGTTTGTTTTTCAGAAATAAACCCTGCTTTGGAATTTGTTTTTGAAAACGACAAATGTCGAGGGGGCCGAAAAGGAGGGACAGAGTGGAGAGATTGGTTATTGAAAGGTTTGGATGATGGCGGTACAGACGGCTGCAGGAAGAGGTCAAGGAATAGCAGAGAAACAGGAAGAACAGATTATGGCAAGAGATAGGATATTGTACTGGGTGGAAATGGGGCAGCACAGAGTGCTGTTATGATAGTCTCGGGTGGTGCTGCTGTGAGTCTTATGGCAGTATATGCAATGAATGGCTATAACCTGCACTCCTTACTGTGTGCAATTCTCCAACAGTGGACAACTTAAACAAATGCTAACAAAGGTGCTACCTTGTAATCCTAGAGCCGCCAACCGGCCGTATACATCTTGGTTGGCACGTATCGGAGATGTATATGGCCGGTTGGCGGCTCTAGCCAAAGTGTTTTACGAACCTGAGGCCACATTATTGAAGACCGCGAGGGTTACGATATTTTTAAACTCATTCCGCAATATTCTATCTGGGTATTGGACCGGATAGTGTTCCCCTGACGAAGGGTTTCCCGAAATGCATTGGGAACAGCAACACTGCACAAGAATCATGGAATTTGAGATTTGATTATAATGTACAATAAATGTGATATCATATGAATATTGATTATCAATGGTATTTTGGCGATCTATTTATTTGGCACTATTGGTTTATGGATTGTTTCAATGATTACTGAATTGTTATGAACCATGACAGAAAAAAGGCCTGTATAATTATTAACTTTGAAGAAAAATTGAGAAGGTTTGATTTAATTTAAAGCACCGTTCGGGCGCTAGAAAAGTGCACCTTGTTTATATGTGACAGGATCTGTACACATTTAATTGAGTTTTATGGCAGTACCAGGCAAGTAGATTTGGAAAGCTCTCAAGTGTTTAAGGTAGGGTTAAGGGTGTTGATGTAAGGTGCTTGCTATACACCTGCACCTCCCGTGTTGCTTAAAAAGATAAGGTCAAGGATTGCAGGCCATTATTACTCGGATCTGAATCCAGTTTTCCCCTGAAAAGCTCTAAGAAATACTTTGTAGTAGTCCAAACTAGAGACGACTTACACTTGCAACAGGACTATGCAACTTTGAGATGATGTAGCCTTCACCTATAGTTCCTCATTCAAAGACGACTTAGCAGAAAATCAATTCGGCATACTCCGCCATCCTAGATATTTTAAAAGGATGAATTTTATTTACCATTCTTGAAAAGACATTTTTAATAAAGCAAAGTAGTCATCTAGCTTTCTAGTGCACTAGACTTTTTTTGTACAATAGGTTGCTATTGGGGTGGTAATGAAATTATTAAATGAAGGTAAAAGTTCACATTCAATTTCACATATGGGCAGAGTTTACTCATTATGTCTCCTTATCTGTCTCGTATTTGCATGAGAATACTGATTGATTTAGTTTTAAAAACGTACATGTCAATGGTGCTCAAACAGCACTTATTTTGCGAGAACTCTTGTGGCAAAAGATAGCCAAGATGTAATATAGCAGGCATGTTACCCCCTGGAATGGCTTTCTGCATTCTGTAAGTTACATCTGTAAGGTCAACATCACCAATGCTGAACATGGTTCAGAAGGCTAATTTCCTTAAATCTCAAAGCTTACTTCGCATTCAGGAAAAGCAACATTTTATATAATTAAATTTTGGATAATATCCCAAATATGCGCAACCTGTAAAGTTCTTGGGATCTGCTGATGGGAGCATACATGTGTGTGGTCTTTAGCATTCCACTAAGATCCAAGTACAAAGAGCCAACTGGAGGACATCTTCACCAATGTGTTTGGTCTGGTTCATTCTGAATGTGCACCGGTCACTAATTTTCCAAATCATGAGCGTTGCAGTAAATTCCATTAGCTGGTTGTCAAAAAGATGAGGCTGGATCCTGCAGCTGTGTATCTGTGACTGAGGTCTGCCATATGTGGGTTCTGCAAGAGACTTTTCGAATAATAGTTCAGGTCTTAATAGAGGCCATCAACCAATCCCTTTTGACCACAAAGGTTTTTCATTTGCATATCCTAGTCAGTAAAAATAAACCTCTGCATTTCTGTTCTTGCTGAGTTTCGTCCCAGTTAAACTATGGGCGAAGGTGATTTTAGTGAGTTTGTCAAGGATTCCGACTTTGGGGTAAGCTGCGGGCCAGGACCTGTCCTGTTATGTGCAGTTACTGTCTTTCTTATGGCTTACATAGATTTATATGTTAGCTGTTTTAATGTTGGAGCTCTTAGTGGGCTGCAATGCGTTTGATCACATAGTGCTAATGCTGCTCCTTGCAGACCTCACTCCCCATTGGCAAGACTCCTATTTAATATCCACAGGGGTTTTTACTGTCACTCTTTTGTTTAAAGAACGATGGCTAGCATCTCCAAATTGATCTTGATTTCTTTCTTTTTGAGGACCTGACAGTCTGCTTGGTGATTTGGCCAGGTGGATGGAGATAAATTGGCTGAATGTAGATTCTGAGCTACACAAGATTGCATCAAGGGGAACGTACACATGCACTCCTAGCTCAGGAAATTTTTATCTGAGGATTCTTTGGGGGTATACACCTACTCTTGGAAGGACGTGATCTTGAACCAATAGTCTGTGCCTCTCTGGGTGTTGATTATATGAATGCTATGAGACGTGTCCCTAGCTTCACTGAAGTAACCTCCATAACGTGCAGTCTTCAATGACTGTTATCCACCATGTGAGACAGTGGATCTTGATGGTCTTCAATGCTATACAGAGTAAGAGATGACACTGTTGGCATTCTGAATTGATGCAGTAGAGGTCTGACTTCTGCAGTCCGAGATCCTCAGAGGGTGTGCATGTTTTCCCAGTGAAGACTTACACCCAGTGTTTGGGGGTTGCACATTACTCAACTCAAGCTTGTTCCTTTAGTCCTGGGTGGATTCTCATATGAATCCAAAATTACTACTTGACCCTCGGTTCCACTAGATCTTCTTTTCTGAGGTTTGTTTAGTTTTTTTTTTTATATAAATACACACCGAATATTTTTTTTCAACTGTGTGGCCATTTATTTTACTATGGAGTAAAGTTGGTTGATTGGAAGGATAAAAGCTATTCTTGGGATGAACAGAGTTTTAATGCACAAGTATAACTGTTTAGGAGGATTTATATCCTCCAGACCTCCACTAAAAGTAAGGTTGTATATAAGGGTTAAGACTAAGTTATATCTATTGCTGTGATGCATGAGAAGTTTAACAATGTATGAAGAGAAGATTAAAAATATATAAACTGCATGACTACAAATGGTGACACACCGGAAGCACTTCTTGTTAAAAATACAAATAATAAAAAACAAGAAAATCCTTGGCAATATCATTTTGGAATCGAAATCCCGACATATAAGCAGTCTTCCAAAATTCTGCGTCCTCGAACGTCAGCTAACACCTTGGGCGGGTTCCCCTTTTGCAGGGGGACTTCGACCGCCTGGCTCATTGTCATTGAGTCCTACTGGAGCCACAGATACTCCCAGCAAACGAAATGTCCCAATGTGTTGCTTCGTGAACAGGCAAACTCCGTTAGGTCAAAGTCAGGATCTTGCAGAGGTTCTATTCAAGTATAAGAGGAAAAGTGAGGTGGTGTGGTGCCGGGATGCCTTAGTCGGGAAGGTAGTAGAAGCAGACTGACACACAGATGTTACTGGGGAAGCAGATGTCAATGCACAGGTAGATAAGCCTCTGCTTGCCTGGACCTGAGAAACAACCAGACAGACAGATATTGAATGACTTCATATGGACCTGACATACAAAGTGGACTAGAATCCAAAATATAGGAAGTGCTTATTTGTGTGTTTACTGTTTTATTGTTCCATTCTTCAAAAGCATCAAAATCACTAAATCGTTGGCAGGTGGCAGAACAATCCAATTCAGACATATCAAAGCAGTCTCCAGTTTCAACAGACAAAAGATAAAATTAGAAACAGTTACGTGCTTGAACCATTCTTAAAGGATACTCGAAGTTAATGTGCTTTCAGAAACATGGTAAATTAAAACAGCAATGTAAAAAAACATAATGCAAGAGGAAGCTGGTTTGGCATTGTGTGGTGAAGCTGTGCCATCCTACTTTGTTTTTTTCTTCTGGCCATTTTGTTTTTTCCTCCAGTGAGCTCAACTGTCTACATTCATGTATTACATAATCCACCTTTCAACAAGAGAAGATTGACAGCAGAGCCTACTGGTTGAGGTACACCAAAAGTGTAGCTGCCAACCTACGGCACTTTCTTACCTGGCACTTGGTGATGGGTAAGGTGGCAGCAAATTATAGGTCAAGATACAGTCCTTTCTAACTACAACCAGGGAGAAGATGCCCATCAAGCCTCCTCTGTAATGGTGCATTCAGCTCACCCAGCCATCCTCACAGTAACTAAATTCCTTGCGTTTCCTTTTTGTGATGTTCGTTGTCCATGATGGATGTGACAGCCTGCCTGTCCCATTTTGTTGGGCTTCTCTTCAATACTAAAACTACTGCATCGTTGGTAAGAGAAAAGACCATTACTTCAACTGTCGGTGCAGGTATTCCCTGGGCAATTTGAAACCCATCCCTCTGCCCCTTTCACTGTTTCTGGTTGTCATCTATTAACCAAAACTATCCTGCCTTCACAGTTTGGCTGCCATCAAGGTATGGACCCCCACCAGTTATGACTGGCCTGACCTGTGACTAACTACCTGCCTAGATCAGGCTGCTACGCTAAGGACAAAGACCAAGATGTACTTTGAATAAAGCTAGATTTGTCCTGGAATCCTGTCTGCTCCCAAAGTACAATGAATACCACCCCCACACAAGCCAGTAATTCTTACTTCATTGGAACTTCAAGGCAACCCTGGATACCATTGTTGGTAATGTTTGCTAGGAATACCAATTATGAGGGCAGGAATGCTGAAGGGCTAGAGATAACCACTGGACATTGGAAGACTCATTGCTGCAATGACTGGCCAAAAGGAGAGGATCTAAAATGTCCAGTGTGAAAGGAGACTGCCTGTCTGCCAGGATCACCATCACAGAGCTCAGGTGATTAAAGATCTGTGTGGTGGTTGCTTCTACAGACTGAACAATCTGTACAGCCCAGCAAGCAGTAGTAACCAAAACGACCAAAGATCATCACCTGGGGAAGTCATTGTTCTGCCACCATCTGTGGTGAACTTTAACAGCGGCGGCTCCTCCGTTAAGGCGGAGGAGCGTCGCCCCACTAAGTTGTAGTGCTAGAGGCACTCTTGTGGTCTGACACCACATGATGACCTTTGACTACCATCATTTTAATTGACTTTGGTGTGTTATTTTATCCTAGCCTGAATGTACAACGTCCTGCATATGCCTTATTTCTCTTCTCCTAGTTTTGAAGTGGGAGCTGTCACAGTAGAACAGCTTGCCAAGAATAGAACGTGTGGGATGTGCATTTGAAAGCATGAGAGAGAGAGAGGTGTGGAATGTTCTTTTTGGTCTCAAAGTGCAGTGTTATGAGCAGTGGTGCACAAATGTGCACTGTGTTGTACATTGAGAGATAAAGTATGTGATGCTATAATCAGTGGTGCACAAATGTGCACTGTGTTGTACATTGAGAGATGAAGTATGTGATGCTATAAGCAGTGATGCACAAATGTGCATTGTGTTGTACATTAGCAAGTATTATTAATTTCTTACTATTGGCTTTGACATGGCCTCATGTCATCCTGAATTCTGACTCTGCCTTGCTTGAGCTTTTCTGCGCGCACAGACAGGCTTGCAAGTTGTTTGGGTTAATCACGTTCAAGGTCTGTATTGTGAGAGATTGTTTAATGTACCCTGGAAGGCTTTCGTAAGCTTCGTCAAGATAAAGGCTGGAACATCTTAGAATGTAGAGGGAACGTGGGAACTTCTTGCCGTGGAATGCTTGCCTGGAAGCTGGCCAGTTCCAGTAAGTTTCCTTGGCGCAGAGGAGAAGACTCTCGAACCTTCTAGTGTGTGTTTTGAGACTATAAAGCTGAGGGTTGTTGACAGCCAGGGTGGAAGTTCAGTTGCGGAGTAGACGTACTGCCACAACAATCTGGATTTGAATCCTGATCGAGAGTCCAGTGCATGGCTGTAACGGGCTCCCCCAGCTTGAGTTAGCAAGGATTTTGAGTGAACGATCAGGTGTGGTGATTTGTTTCTGACTAGTGCCATTGTGATGCGTGGTTCCAGTGGCTGTGGTCATTTGAGGTGTTTTCTTTGTGATGTGTGAATGAGTCAGAGTGCACATCCAAAGTAATCATTTGATGTATTTAGTGTATATATATCTTTCTGATTATTTCTTGCAGGAAGTCCAGTACTATTTGCTGCTTGTTTATTCATTAGTATTATTCATGCATTTAACTGTTGCATTTACCAAGTGTGTTGTTATTGCTTGCATATAAATATATATCTTTATATATATTTGAATGTGGTTCATTTGACATCTGGGAAAGCCTTTGTTAGAGAGCATTGCATAAATAAAACCCCAAGCCTTATTCTAAAAAGAGAGTCTTTGCATTTTTCTAAAGTGAAACCCTTTTCTAGGTGTTGTTGTGTTTTATGTTTTGCTTCGCCGTGTTTGAGCCACCGTGTGGGAAATTCTGTACTATTTGTAAGGTGGAGCAAGACATAAGTTCAAAGGGAAAATAAAATGATAAAGCAACGTTATTATCATTTTATTTTTTGTACGGAGCCCGAGTCAGGTTAAGGTGGGGCGGGGCGGGGCTTGGCTGCTCTCACAGGGAGGAGGAGTGGTTGCTGCACCATAAGTGTGCATGACGGTTTGGCCGGCCTTCTTGGGCTGGCCAAACCGTTGTGCGAACTTAGCATGTCCTCCACCCGGCTGTATTGCAAGGCCGGGTGGAGAACATGCAGAGGCTCCCACTCCCTGTCTGAGCACCGAACCAGGGCGCTCTGACCAATCATGATGCTGCTGTCATGCTGGGGACAGCAGCGTTGTGATTGGCTAGGAGGGGAGTCTGGGAGCCTGTGTGCTTCCTGAAGACTACAGAAGAGGATGGAGGAGAGGCAGCAACCGGCAGGTAAGTGAGCTTTTCTTCATTTTTTTATTTTTTTGTAAATCCCCCCTGCCCCACCACCACTACATTTCCCTAGCGGCCGCTCTTAAACCTTAATCATCCCAGACCCACTCAATAACATTAGTGTTCATTTATATGCCCCATTTTACCCCAGAGAGATTTTGAACTTTTGCTCCTTCTCCCCTGCCCTTGGAATTTTGTGCCATTGGCCACAGGTAGTTGCACTGATTTTGGAACTGTTTGAGCAAAAACTTTAGCTTTCACGGTTCTGGGGATATCACCTTTTGGTTTAACCTTGACCTAAAAATCTCAGTTCCCATTTGGGAGTATTCAAACCTTTGGGGCTGCTGATGTTCCTAGAGCGTCATAATCTATAAATATGCCACCTGCGCCAAGCACTTGAGACTCTGGTATGATCACGTTATCTTCAGTGTTTCTGGATTCATCACTGGCTAGAGCTGCTCCTTCCACGAGCATTAAAAGGCAACCTTAGTTTAACTTAACTTGCTGTTATCTTGGCAGTGGGACTTTGGGAAAGACAAGTTTGGGAAGGGACTGTACCTATACTGCTATGTAAAAATTTGAGTGCACAGATGGTAAAAGGCTTGTCCTGGAATACACAATAGCCTGTTAAGTCTGTTATATTTTTTAATGAAACATCACACTAGTATGACTGTAGGTTGTATTATGACCGATGCTTCAACTCAGTCACAGAACGTTTGCAGCATTTAGCTTAAAGAAGGAAGACTACAAAGTAGTCAATGCCTGAAGCAGACTACTGGATGCTCTCAAGGCCCATCTCATTAAATTGAGCAGCGGCAACTTCAACTCCATTGTCCACAGCATCTGTTTCACTGTGAAGAGGAGCCTTCAGCACAGGTCCACTGGAAAGTGCCTGCTTACGGTTAAGCTTTCTGATACTCCTCTGTCTAGTCTTGGAGGTTAGGCTCATCAAGGGAGCAGCTATGGTCCCATAGTTGGCCTCAAGGATTCTAAACAAAGAAATGGGATGTTGTCCTCCCTCTTAACCCCCCCTACTCCTCCACCGTCCAGGTTTCAGGAAGAACGTGAGGAGGAGTATGTGCTGGGTGGTATGTTCAACATGAAGAAAGCTATCTCCCCAAACAAAAGCACTCATTGTGTGCAAGGCGCATAGTCCAGACACTCAGCCTCCATACATCTCCCACACATAATGGAGGTAAGAGATTTTCATTATGGGCACTGGACAGACATTTACTAGAAGAAAGACAGTAGGCATTCTCCCCACAGAATCCGAGGTAAAAAGGCCTGTGTCCCTGCACTACAACTCCTCTCGAACCACGGCGAGTCACCGCATAGCTTTTAGGGGGTGTAGAAACTACCTTCACTCAGAATGGGGTTACACTTTGGTGGCCCCTCAGTCGTCAAAGCACAGCTATGATGATGAAGAGTAAATAAAAAAGATGGAGCACACCCACTGGACTTGCACTTTTGCTAATTTCATTTGAGGAAAACATAGAGCAAACCTGAAAAAATGACAGGGCAGGATGACTCGACCTTTCCATTTTTGCAGAGGACTTTTATCCAACATTGCACTCCACAAAACAATCTGCCTTTTCATGTGACCATGCCTGCTCCCACAAGACCATACGTTTTTTCCCCGGGTCACACCGCCTCCCCTGAGACCAAGCCGCCTCCCACGAGACTACCCCTCTTCTCATGAGACCACTCATACAGTTGCACCCACCTCTTCTTTTAATGTACCTGTTACTCCCAGTAATATGTATGACTTACCATCTCCTCTCTTGACCCAATAGATTGGGAGATTCTCACAGAGGATCTGCACTGGACCCCCCACCAGTTCCAAGCTCACCTTGCGTCCACTCAGGATTCCCAAAAACTCTCTGTAGTATTTTGTTTGATTGTGCTGGAGCAGCAGCTGCTCACTCTAAAAGAGAGATAAAATACAGGGATCAGAACAAAAGTGCTATTTGCTCCTGGCTGTTCCCCTTCTTGTGATCTTTAGGTGGCCATTAAGCAACTGAGGACCAGTCATTTGGTACATGTAATCGAATGGCAGCTATTTGATCTAATTCTCTGCTTCAAATCCAAACATAATAATTAAATTGACTACTATATGGCACGGTTTGGTTTGATGTGTGGAATTAAGTTCCCATCTCCGACTAATTCTAGGCAGACATTCACTTAAGTAATAACATAACAAATACCATATAGTGATTCTAGTATTGGCTCCCACACTTGAATGCTGAGGTGCTCCGACGCTTAATGAGCGTAGGTCAGAATCGGTCATGTACCTACTCGTCAACTAATTTATCACTGTAGACCAACCACAATCACAGTTTGGTTCCATTGAGAAGTGCATGCATGCTCCTCAGCCATGGTGGCCTCTCAGACTTTCTGTGACACTCTTGCATCCCGTTTCGTGACTAAAATAAACAACATCTACTGCAACTTTCAGAACAACTCACTAGCCTCATCGTCTACCTGCTCAGCCAACTCCTGTTACAGCCTAACTCCAGCTTCACTCGAGAAATTTGAACCCATTACTTGCACTCAATTGTCAGACCTTATAATCAAAACTAAATCAGGCTCCCCTGCTTACCTGTGTCCCCCCCTCATATTGCAGCTTTGTTAGCCTCTTCACTTGTTCCATCGGTCGCGTTTTTATGTAACCTATCGTTGTCTTCAGCCACCATCCCCCAGGACTGGAAAGCGGCCTATGTCACGCTGATTCTAAAACCACACTTTGATTCCACGGACTCCTCTAATTATCGACCTATATCTCTTCTGACTTTAATCGGCAAAATGTTGGAATCCCACGTAAACAAACAGCTGTCATCCTATCTGGAAGCCCACGCCCTGTTGGATGCCTCTCAGTCAGGTTTTCGTCCTCTACATAGCACAGAAAGCACCCTCGTATCGGTAACAGACTCCCTTAGTCTTTCTCTGGACACCAGCAAGCCAGCTATGCTGGTTCTTCTTGATTTGTCGGCGGCATTTGACACCGTGTCACATCCTATTCTGATCCATGAGATAGGTATACAAGGCACCGCCTTACTCTGGCTTACTGACTTTTTATAAAACAGGACTCAAAATATCACTTGGGGCCCTTTCCAGTCCAAGACTATCTTCCTGAACAAGGGTGTTCCCAAGGGCTCTGCCTTAAGACCGACCCTCTTCGACATTTATGTCCCTCCCCTTGCTCGGCTAGTAAAGTCTTATGGCTTTGGGGGCGCTAGAGGGCGTCAGGCGAAATGGCCGCACTGTAGTGCTGCTCTGCCCGGCTGATCCGCAATCCGCCTAATATCGACAAATTACAGAGGCACCCAACACTCCTTCCCAACCGGTTAGCGTGCAGGACCATCCCTGGCATGGATTGAACCGGGAGGTGCGACTGGTGAGCGCTGTGGCGCCGGGAGAAGCGGCGAAATGTGCTCCGCTGGATGCGGGGGCAAGATAGCGGCCTGAGCGGACTGCGGGACGAGCCCGACAAGACACCGGTGCGTTGTGGAGGGCGGCGGCGGTCCTGCGCTGTCTGCGCCTGGACCCTGGGACGGAACCGGCTGGCTGCCCTGAGCGCTGACGGTGCAGGGTGAGACTTGCGCACTACAGCGGGACAGCACCGCGATCCCCACTGGCTGCGGACTGCTTGCTGGCCTGGCGCGGCTGGCTTGTACTGCGGGCCGTGACCGAGGGATGCACAGCGGCTTGTCGGAGACTCCCGGACCAGGAGGTGGACACGCATCGACGCCCGCCGTGGGCTGCGGTAGGTGGGGGTGGCCCAGGCCTTGGCCCGAGGCTGTGAAGGTGGGAGTGGGCCGAGGTTCTGGGTTGCGGCCCGCCGCTTGCGGCCTGCGTGCGGGGCTGGTGAGAGCCTGTATGCGGCCCCTGATCGGAGACCCCCCCACCCTGGGGATTGCCTGCGCTCTGAGCGGATTGAGACGTAGCAGAGGAGAGACTTGCTGGTTGTGCTCTGGCCGGTCCCTATTTCCCTGCTTTGCGGGCCTGGAGGTGCGGACTGAGAGTGATTGCCTGCCCGGCGCCTGGTGACTGTCCCGGTGTACTGGGAGGGGGCGCCACAGCATCTGGGGCCTGGACCCCATAGCCACCACGTTGTGTGCCTGCGGCCTATGGTGAAGTTGCATCATTGCCCACCGTTCGAATGGGAGCTTAGGTGCGGACACTGTGGGGGCCTGGCTGACTTCTGGTGGCCCTGTGACGGTGATAAGATTGCTCACTGGTATCCCTTGGGCCGTTTGACCTTCTACCTGACACCTAGAGGTGTAAACCTTTGGCTCTATGAGGAATCGCCGCTTTGTGGTGAGAGGACACTAAACTTGCTGTGGGTATAGGATCCCCTCTACGCCACGGGGGAGTGGTACTGTGCACATAGCGCGAACGTGGTGGTTTGATGGACATTGGCCTATGGTTGTGCACTAACTGCGTGGCGCTACTGGACTATTCGCTCGGGGCCTGTGGCGAGGGAGCGCCTCGGGGTGGTCGCTGCTATCTTGAACCCTCACCATGGGGAAGCCGGATAAGTCGCAGCCCCGCCTCACGTTTGAGGCGCGAAAGTCGGGCAGGGCTCAACAGAAGGCGGCATCTGACTCTGAAGCTGATGGGAAGGAAGACGGCCCGTCTAATCTGGAGTCCACGCTGCTGGCCATGCAGAAAAGTCTGCAGGCCATAGAGGGGAGCATGTCCACCATCAATCACCGGCTGGACCATATGTCCTCCCAAATGGAAAAACAATCTGCGAGAATGGGTGAGGTCGAGCAGACGGTATCAACTACTGAGGATGGTCTCACTGAGGTGACGAGCAAGGCTCTTAATATGGAGAAGGTGCTGGCGCTCATACAGGCCAAGAATGAGGATTTGGAGGCCCGGTCGCGGAGGAACAACATTCGCGTCACGGGCCTGCCAGAATCGACGAACACCGGGAGAATGGAGTACTTCACTGAGACCCTATTCAAGGAAATATTTGGTCCCGAGAACTTCTCTTCCATGTTTGTTGTGGAGCGTGCGCACCGCTCCTTGGCGGCGCGCCCTCCCCCGGGAGCACCACCACGTCCCATAATAGCTCGATTATTGAATTATCGGGACCGGGACACTATTCTGCGACTGGCCAGGGAGAAGGGGGCCATCAGCTATCAGGGGAACACTTTGTCCTTTTTTCCCGATTTCACTGTCGTTGTCCAGGCTGCAAGGCGTGAGTATGGTGCAGTCAAGAAATTTCTACAGACCGAACACGTCCCCTACGCCATGCTCTACCCTGCGCGGCTTCGTGTGGGATCTGACGGGAACTTTAAGGTTTTTTCCACTCCCAAGGCAGCGATGGACCACGCCAAGCAACTGAAGAGACAACGGCGTGAGACCGAAGTAGAACCCGGGGCGAACAATGATAAAGATTAATGAGGACTCCTAATATGCTGATTCTCGTACGCTTTCTGAGGGCCGCCTTGCCCAGTTATAGGGGTATATGTGCACTGACACAGCTATCGCTCAGTCCGGCAAATTCAATTGTGTTCTATGTATGTTGAGGGAAGCCTCATGGTTTAGAATTTGCACATGTATTGTAACACAGGCACTAGACCTGATCAGCCACCTCCTATGCAATGGGAGGTTAGTAGCACTCTGACGCCCCCCGTAAGGGAGTTCCCCGCACCACGCTATTGTGCTGTAGTTCTAATGGGGTTCGTTTAGGCACTTTTGGGATGGCTTTGGCAAGTTGGGGTAGCCAAAGTGGGCGGGGGGTACACAGGGGGGAGGGTGGGAATCTGCGGCATGCGTTGGGCGAACTTGATGTCAGAATATGCTTGGTCTATTACATATCTTCTTTAATCCAATTAGTATATACTGCGCTGTATGAGTAGTAAATTAAGATTCCTTACTTGGAATGTTCGTGGCCTTAATAGTCCCTAGAAAATTCGCACTGTGATTGCTAGTCTGGATCGGTTGAATGTTCAGGTCGCCTTGCTGCAAGAGACCCACCTTACTAAGGTCTCTGAGAAGCGTGTGGGTACAAGATGGGCGGGGGTGAGGGTGGCCTCCTCTTTCTCTTCTTATTCACGCGGAGTGATGATACTTGTGAAGAAGGGTATCCCATTTCGAGTACATGGCACAGACGTAGATGAACAGGGCCGATAGGCTATAGTACATGGGACGATTGGTGGTATGACTGTTCTATTGGTAAATGTGTATGGTCCAAATGTGGATGATCGCGCCTTTTTTGATGAAGTGTGGAGACGTATCTCAGTGTTTCCTACTGCTGACATTATTTGGGGGGGGAATTTTAATACTTGTCTGGATGTGGCTGTTGATAGAGAAGGTGCAGGGGTGGCCAGACACAGGCTATCCACTGATGCCCTTCGGGGCATAATGGACGCTGGCAGTTTATGTGACGTTTGGCGCATGCGTCACCCTGGCGCCAGGGAACATACATTCATCTCCACTGTGCACGGCACCTGGTCCCGCCTGGACTATTGGATCGTGTCGGAGGCCGTGTGTACCTATGTGGTGGAGGTTCAACACTTGGCCAAAACCCTATCAGACCACTCACCGGTACTTCTTGAGATGCAGGTACCTGAGTATGTCAGGCCTCCCTTTGCATGGCGACTACAGCCTTCTTCTCTGACTGACCAGGTGTTCAAACACACTGTGGGTGAAGCCATAAATAATTATTTCAGGGAAAATGCCGGAACGGTCGAAAACGCGGGAGTACTGTGGGAAGCCTTCAAGGCAACGATTCGAGGAGTCTGCATTGGCGCGCAGGCAGGGGTCTTGAAGGATCTGAGGCGCAGAATCGGTAAGCTTGCAGGGGAGATAGTGGCGCTGGAGCGAGAGTATGTCCAGAATCCCGCCCCCGCGCTCCTCTCTAAGATCCGTGAACTGGTTACAGAACATAACGAAACTGTAGACCAGGAAATGTTGCATAGATCTCGTCGCTGCACTGCCCGGTATTATGGAGAGGGTGGACGCCCTAGCCGCTCGCTAGCACAGAAATTAGCGGCGCCGCGCAGCCAGGCTCACATAACCGAACTGCTGGATGGGGAGGGAGTGCCACATTATGATACCTCGGGAATAAGTAGGGTGGTGATGGACTTCTATTCAAATCTGTACAGTAAACGCACCTCTCTGCCAGCCGCAGACGTAAATGAGTATCTAGGGGATGTGACTCTGGGCTGGTTGTCTTTGGCACAGCGTGAATATATCACACAGCCTTTTGATGCAGTGGACGCGAAGGTAGCTATTATGTCCCTCCCCACCAGCAACTCGGCGGGATTAGACGGACTCCCTAGTGAGTTTTATAAGGCATATGTTAATGAGCTTGCGCCAAGGTTGCTGGAGGTCTATGCGGAGGCATATGACTCGGGTACTTTGCCCCCTTCTCTTATGGAGGCACTGTTGGTGCTTCTGCTAAAGCCCGACAAGGCGGCAAATGATTGTGGCTCCTATCGACCGCTGTCTCTCATAAATATTGACGCCAAAATACTGGCTAAGATGATAGCTACCAGACTCCAGCCATTGGTACCTAATCTAGTGCTTCCGGACCAGTCTGGGTTCGTGCCCTCTCCATCTACGTCACATAATCTTCGCACTATCTTTTCCACGTTACATTATTTCGAACATGACTTTCAGGCAGTGGCGGTGCTACTAGATGCCGCCAAGGCATTCGATTCGCTCCAGTGGGACTATATGTTCACGACCTTGCTACAAATGGGCCTGCCGCCGTTTTTTTTTTTTAAATGGATCCATCTATTATATACTGCGCCGGTGGCCCGGATTCGTGTAAATGGCTGGGTAACTGAGGCATTCGCCATCCATGGCGGCACCCGACAGGGGTGCCCCCTGTCGGCCATGCTGTTTGCGTTGGCTCTAGAACCTTTAGCATGTAAGCTGCGTCAAAAGCACGGGGGGCTGCTTTACGGTTTAGGCAGCGACCCCTAGTGGTGTCACTGTACGCGGATGATATGCTGCTGTACGTCCGAGACCCTGCTATATATTTATCGGCACTGATACGTGAATACATCAAGTTTGAACGATACTCTGGTCTGGGCATCAATTGGGCCAAATCTACTGTCTTCCCACTCACAGCAGGCACTAGGGAGATAGAACTCGAATTTCCCCTGAGGTGGTCGACCGACCCTGTTAAGTATCTGGGTGTGTGGCTGCACAGGGACCCGGAGGTTGTGATTGCCGAAAATTATGGTCGTGTGGTCACCACGATTACGGAACGGGCTGAGCGCTGGGCTAAACTCCCTCTCTCTCTTGCGGACCGCATAGCGGTCATAAAAATGACCTTTCTGCCAAAGCTGCTCTATTTATTTAACAATATCCCCATTCGTCTGAATCTCGCGCTGTTCAATACTTTGCAGTCGTCCATGTCCACGTTTGTGTGGGGAGGCAAAAACCCCGCTGCAGCTGGAGTGTGCTGGTCCAGCCGTTTGAGCGTGGAGGGTTTGAGGCTCCCGACTTACGACTATATTACTTATGCGCGCAGGCGCAGTATGCGCACTTTTGGTACTATCCACAGAAATTTCAGCCACATACTGCTATTGAGGCGGATTCGGTCCTTCCAGGGCCACTCACTGCCGCGGCCTTAATGGGTGGAGCGGGAGGTCCACGTGGAGAAATTAGCCCTGTGCATTGTACGGCCTGGGCATGGAAAACCTTGGCCAAGAGGGCGGGTCTGGAATATTTATATGCCCCAGCGCTCCCCTTCGCCGCGCATCCGGGTATATCGGCGGCGCAGGAGCCGGCAGCCCTGAAGGCGTTAAGTGGAGTTGGGATTACACTTTTGGGAGACTTCTATAGTCAGGGTCGCTTTCGCTCACTGACGGATCTCCAGGGCGGACGAGATACTGGAATAATGCTGCGCTTCACGTATGCACGGGTGCGACAGGCAATTCGAGCGGCATACCCAGCATACCCGATGGAGCCGCGCACTCTGATGGCACTGCGGGCGGTGCTGTCGAGTGCAGATCGCAGGGGTCTTGTTACTAAATTATACAACGCATCCCTCAGAGAAACCGATCTCATTGATTCACCTTCCTATAATAAATGGAAGACAATCTTGGGAGACACGTTCTCGATAGACTCCTGGAGGTTCTGTTGTACGTTGACTGGGCGTTTAACGGCGAACTGTAACCTGCGCATAATCCACTTCAAATACATACATCAGCTATACTATACACCGTTGCAGCTGCGAAGGTTTGGGTTGCGGGACAATGCATGCTGTATACGCTGTGGACAGGAGAACGCGGATTTTGTGCATTTGGCCTGGAGTTGCATGGGTGTATACAACTTCTGGGTGAAGGTTACGCGAATACTTACGGAGGTGGTCCTGGAGGCTGTTGAGTGTGTACCAGAGGTGTATCTGTTGGGATGGGTGCAGAGGCTTAGGCCCTGTAATAGACGGATAGTAGCTATATCTACTCTGTTTGCAAAACGGGCCGTGGCACAGTGTTGGGGTGCAAAAGCTGTTCCGACTGTGCAGAAGTGGATTCGCGATTTGTTATATTGCAGGGATCAGTTGGGCATATATGCTGAAGAGCTACCTGAGGCCTCACGTCCCAAGGACTTTTGGGCCCCACTGACGGGGTATCTTCTTGGGAATCCAGACTTGCAGTGAGGCAGGATACATGCTGAGCTGTTAGGTGCGATAGGACTATTGGGCTTGCAGGGATGTATTGTCATATTCACAATGTATTGCCAGAGGATGTAATAATACTATGCAATCATGCCGGGGTTCTGGGGGGGGGTTGGGCGAAGGGTTGTTAGTTGGGGCTCCATGTTTGCATTAAGTTGTAATACTAAGACAAAATCGGCTTGCATTCAGTAACTGTATACAAGGCTTGATGCACCCAGTGTTTGGGGTGATGCATGATCTTAATGTGCAAGTTGTCTAATAAACAAATTAAAAAAAAAAAAAAAAAGTCTTATGGCTTTGATATTCTTTCTTATGCAGATGACACTCAGCTGGTCATCTCCCTCGGGCAAGATAAGGGAGGATGTTAAACAGCGATTTATCTCCTGTATGAGAAAACTCGCCAATTGAATGTCATCAAACTGTCTACAACTGAATGGGGATAAGACTGAGATTCTACCCTTGGCAAAGCCCATCTTCACTAGACCAAGGACTGGTGGCCTAAGGAGCTTGGCCCGGCCCCCTCTCCTAGAAGCACAGTGAGAAATCTTGGCATCCTCTTCGATGATAAGCCATAAATGAAGGACCATGTAACATCCACATATGGCATGTGTTTTGGGACAATGCGCCTTCTCGAGGATTTTCCAGTGGCTGCCACTGGCCTCTCGCAAGACCCTTTTCTAGGCCCGGATTATCAGTCGCCTGGACTATGCAAAAACGCTTGTGGTAGCATCAAACGCATCTCTCCATGCCAAGTTGCAGGTTGTTCAAAATACAGCAGCCCGACTGATTAAGAAACAGCCACCGGGCACCCCTTCGGCCCCTCTACTTAGAGCCTTACATTTGCTTCTAATAAAGAAAAGGGAAATTTTCAAACTCCTCTGCCTGACGCATAAAGCTCTGGCAGGTAAGGGGCCCAAATACCTTCAGGACAAATTGGCACCCTTTCCTCCAGACTGAAATCTTAGATCTAGGAATCAGCTCCTTCTCTGCCCTTGACGTATCCGCACATCCAAATTCGGAGGAGGAGCCTTAACCTATCTGGCCCCACAACACTGGAATAAACTCCCATTTGTTATCAGGGCTTGTATTGACTTTGTAGGCTTCAAAAACAGCCTAAAACCTGGCTGTTATAAACGCTTGCTCTAAACTTTCTGCTACCTCAGCGCCGAGATGCCCATTCGGGGACGAGTCATGCACTATATCAAATATTCAGTAACATAACATGCATCCAAGTACAGTCACTGATGTAAACTTTGTTGCTCAGTTATTCAAAGAAACTCTGAAATAGTGCCTTTATTAAATGAACTAAATCAACTGAGTATAAAGAATTGTTTGAATAGTGATTTGATGTAACATGTTCTTCTGGTGATTGCGTTTATCTGTATATAACGTTGCCTAGATCTTTACAGTCTCTTCTGCAAATGAATGGCTAAGATTATTCAGAAAAAAACAATAAAGAGTACTTCTCAATATACATATATTTTGGTGGCATGAAGAAGCAGCCACGGACCCATGATCCTTTTGGAATGGTACAGAAGCAGAAACCAAGATGGGGCAGGCTGGCTGAAATTTTTAAGTTTTTGTTGTAATGGCCAAAACAAATTGATGTTTCCAGGTGACATTAATAGATTGCAGATGTTTTTACATTGTTCAAAGACACAGCGTGTGTTATAGCAGTGATACATTTAAATCCTGGCAGCTTTCCATTCTCAACCTGTGAGCATCCCTGCTATGTTATAACCAGATTGGAAACTGCTTCTATTCTTACTTTAATAAAGAGCTTTGGGTGACACCAGAACATAAGCATCTTGTAGCCTAGACTGCCTCTCTCAAACCTGCGCTTATGTGCAACTGTGCTAGCTCCATTTAGTTTCCTGTGAACGGTGTGGATTGGAACCTAGACCCTTGTTTGGGTGTATTTAGATCTATTTCTTTTGTTTCCCCTCATCATCATGTCACTTTAGAACGGATTGTTTATGCCACAGTGCTCCGGCTTTAAGCCATGCATGTTGTGCCATTGGATGATGGCAGAAGTTGGCCTCCAAAACCTTTGTAGCTCCTGTTTGGTAAATAGTCATCTGCTTCAAGTCTTTGCTGTGTGTGCTATCATCAAAAAGGGGTCCCTTCGAAACTGCATAGGTTTATGCAGGGGACTGGTGCATTGATGACGGAAGGGATAGTGTTTTTCCTCTTTTATTAAAAGAGTTAGAAGGTATTTTTCACAAGTCCCATCTTGTCAGTGAAATAGCTGTCCTTGCACCAAACAGTAGGGCCAGCCTCTCCTGGGTACAGTGCTGCAGGTTTGTTGCACTGAGTGCTTTAGTCCAGCACCCTGCCTAAGCACAGATCAGAGCCCTAAAGCCTTATCCTCTCTGAAGATTTGCCTTGGGCAAATCAAGCCTAGCCCCTCCTGTGGGTAGTCTTTCGTGCAGTCCCAATCTGACAGAGAAGACCCTCTCATAATTGCTTCTCTTTACAGTTGACCCAGCCTCCAGTGATGACTTTCGAGAAGAGGTGCACCATCCCTGCCATGACTCTGCTCCCGCTGCTGGAACATGTTTCTATTGACCTTAAAGGGTGCAGCTCAGCCACAGCAATGCCAAACAGTGTGTCTCACAGACAGGTACCACAAGGTTGTTTTTGAATGCCTGAGTGACCGTGTCTTACCCTAGACCTGTGTACTAAAGTCCAGCAGGAGTGCTGCTACAAACTATTTAGGAGGACACACTTAACTCTGACCTATGGGTCCCCTGCATTAGGTGATCGCCTGTATAATCAAATTGTTTACTGGCACCTGAGCTGATTCTTGAGAGAGAATTCCTGAAGTAGCATGTTCCCTTTGGCAGGTGGGATCTACAACCATAGTGCTAGACTTCTCCATTAGGATGTGAATTAGCACCGCTGGTGTAGAAACTCGTGAAGTTGTGGAAGCTTTACAATTGGTAATAATCCTTAGTGCGAGAAGAACACTTTAACTGAACTTCATTTTGTTGTGTTGTTGCAATACTTCTCTTTTTACAAGAAAAGCAACAGGCTGGCCAGCATATTATTTTGTCTGTTGAGTTTTGAGTTATTGCCCTGCTCATTACCATCCTGAGAAACGTACGACTTCTTGCTCGCGCTACCTTGAAAGCCAAGTGCAGAAAACGCGTACTTCACCCAGTGTGCAGAGACAAATGACTCCCAACCTCCACGGTTGTGGCACAGTTAGCTACTGTTCGCCATATGGACCCCTGGTATGGCGTCCATGCTCACCAACAAACACATTAAGATCCATTAATATACCAAAGACAGACAACGCTACCTCAAGATTTTCTCTGCTCTCAACATTCCATGACTCAAAACCTGCCTCAAACAAATCCAGAATTTGATGTGAAGAACTTACCATTGGCTCAGCTGAACAAAAACTGAATTCCTCCTCTTAAGATAACTCCAATCTGCTTAAGATGCTTCAGGTGCGGGTATGCAACATAAACCTAGATGGCTTCTCAGCTCACTGACAGCTAATGCAAAAATCACTTCAATTCATCCTTGATATAGACCTCTGCTTCAAGCAATGCATCAACAAGAAAACCAAGACTGCATGGTACCAGGTCTATCTCTCTCACTCTCTCTCCTGAAAACAATGACAACATTCCTACCCAAAACCAACTACAGAACAAAAACGGAAGCTGTGTTCCTATACCGCTTGGAATAAGGCATCCTCTGCTCACTGCCCCTGCCATTTGAACCCTGAAAGGGACCCTAAAAGTGTAAAGCTTGTTTCATTAAGGGTTTGAAGACGTTTGACCACATCAGCCCAGCACTGAAGGAAGTACATTGATTCCCTCTACAGTCATGTGCCATCTTCAAGAGGAGTTGCATAAACTATAATGCATCAGAAACCACATCCACGCCTCCTGGCAGAGTATCCAGCTCGAGCAAAACATGCCTCACCAGGAGCTGGGAAATCACCAGACTGGAGACAAAGTGCTAGAAAATACCAGAAGGAAAACCTTCTCTATCTGTGCACACAGGATCTGGAAAAACATTGCCATCAATATTGAAACCACTCCCACCTTCCTGCAATACAGAAGGAAACTGACGGCATGTCTCTTCAAAGAGAACTACCATCCTAAACTATGGGCTCCTCCATATTGCATGCTTTATTGTGAACAGTCCTCAATCGTACCTTTTTACTCCCATCCACCGTTCAGCTGTCTGTTGCTAGCTTGCTACTTACCTATATATATATGCAGTTCACTGACAGTGAGAAAATATTCACCAGTTGCCTCATTTTTCAAATCAAAGGGGACTGGTGAGGTTATGCACGCACAAAGATGTGCAGTTGTGCTATGTATGATGTATGCATGCAGGGTATTGGTAAGCAAAGCTGTGTATTAAAACATCAATACATTCAGTTTCTGATCCCACCCCTAGGTGTCAGGAATAACCACTGGTTGACAATGGGAAAGAGCGTTTTGCAAAAGATTAAAGAAGTCCGCATAAAAGTAACTTTATCCTTTTTCATTTTTATTAAATAAATAACACTCAATATATTACATAAAGAAAAAGACAGGCAACTGTATTAGATGCAAGCATTAGCCTTATACCACGGCTAAAGACCCTAAAATTCCATTTGCTAAAAAATAAAATACAAACATTTAAAGTTGAAGTCCTCTTTTATTCAAAATATGGCAAGAATTGTAATATGTTTGTGTTGTGGTTTAGTTGATGTATAAATGCATATTGTGGTTTGCATTTACACTGGAATGCTCCTGTACAGAGATTCCAAGGCTGGGAGCGCATGTTAGGGAACATTCCATTTAGCGGCAGTTTGAGATGTTCCTTTGTGGGCATGTCAACAGTGGCTTCTTTACTTCAACAAATAAACTGTATTTTCCTTTACCTGCGTGCCTGGTGTGATCTTCCGTACAACAGTTTGCGACTCTGTAGCTAATTCCATGAAGAGGAAGCAGTGGGTAGTAACGGAGACCATAATCTTCTACCTGCTTTAGGGCATGCAAGGAACTGGACAGCCCTGCTGTTGCTGGTGCTTCTTCTGTCCCTTTCAGGGCATGCAACCAACATTGGAGCTGATTCACAAACGCATTTATGAGTACTGGAGTACTACAGGAGTTACTCTTTGTACATACTCTAACATACCTTTATCAATGATGCTCAAAACATCCAAATCCCTATTAATAAAAGTGCAGAGAGCACCGTCTTTACTATTTGCATTAACTGTACATGAACATACCCTGAAAATTCACATTTTGTTCCCATTTTTGATGTTTTTGTACTAATTTACAAAGACTTGTAAGAGTATGTTAAAGTCTGCTACAGGAATTCTACTTTACATACCACAAAATACTTTGCCTCAATATATTTTGAATTCTAATATTTGGAGGTGTGACTTAATTTCACACGATTCAAACTTGGTTCTACTGTGGTTTGGAACAAGATTAAACGTGTGGTTCATCACATGGACACCAAGCATGTACCAGATAAATATCTAGGAGGAGAAATGCAGCTGCCACCTGGTCACCGCACTGTCAGCTCGTGACTTTGACTACAGCCTCGCCAGAGTCCAACAGGATTCTGTTACCTTTGGACAATGATGCAGGCGGCATACAGACAAAGACTTTTTGTTCTCCAGTGACACAAGCCCAGTGTATTGATGTGTAACAGGCTCGGTAAAGAATGTAGAAGGGCTTGGCGGCGAGGACGGACACAGATCCCTAATCAGTCCTACAGAGGATCCTGTATCTTCAACAGTGCCAAGTATCTCCCTGAATACCCACCTCTTGGTCTCTGTGAAAGACATAACAGCTGTGACACCCTCGCCTCGTAGGCACCTATGAAGAATATTGTGAATTGTTTGAGTTTTCAGTTCAAAAATAATATACAATAATACACAGAAATTAATTATAAATATAATAAAACATAATGCACTTTGAAAAAGGAAGATGTACTCCGTTATCTAGCCTTCCTCCTATATGTTGGTTATTGTGGTATCACACTTCCCCTGTTATCTTCTCCATTTGGACTTTCCCTTAGCATACATTTTACATTGGAATTTGTACCTGCGTCTCATTCAAGCCAGTCCCCCAGGGCCATATATATTTTAAAGGGGAGGGGGGGCCCTGTGGCCCCTCCCTGACCCTCCTTTGGCCCTGGGGACCCCATCCCCCAGAGCCATATATATTTTAATAGGGGGCGTTGCCCCCCCTCCCAGGCCCTACTTAGGCACTCTGGGCCCAATCTGCGGGCCCCGAGGGGTGGTATTCCTGGGGCTGAAATCAGCCCAGGGGTAGCTGATTTTCTTTTAGCACTCGGGACTGAGTCCTAAGATGACTGCCACCACTTCCAGGTTGAGGTGGTGGCAGTCAATTCTGTCCGGATCCGTGGAACCTCCGCGTCCCTAGATATACAAAGTTTTTGAGCATTAGTTGCTCAAAAACTACTGAACGGATTCACAACAAAACACAAAAAGCACTCTCTCAGGACCTAGATTAAGCTTTCTGCCACATTTGGTGTAAATCCATTCAACAGTTTAGGCTGTAGCTGTGTCTAAAGTCCCACTGGGAAAAAGAATGGGAAAAACGCTTGTTAGGACCCCCCCCCTTTTTTTTCTCAGCCCTCGCTTGCTGGATCACCCTGAAACTTTTAATGCGCAAACTAGGGAAAAAAGAGCACTAGTTTGGAAATTTCCTGGATATTTGTCAAACAGCGCCAAAGTTATTAGCAACACAAAAAATGCATTTTCAATGGAAACACGATCCTAACTATAACTACCCAGTGGCAACTGCCACTGGGTAATATATATTTTTGCAGCGTGAATCTTTTCTGGATTCACATGCTGTGCATTATTCCACCATCTGGTGGTTGGGTCTGGAATTCTCATTTTTGTGGTCCTATTTCTCTTTTTTTTTCCCCTCTTGTTGGTAGGCACCGATGGACCCCCTTTTGGTGTCCCTTGCCATCTTCATATTATTTTTTTCCGCCGTTAGGTCTGAATGATTGGGTGTAGGATATCCAACACGAAGAAGAAGATTTGAGTAAAGTTCGGGAGAAGTTTGCCCAAAGTTCACCGAATTTGGAGAATACCGGCTAAGGGGTACTGGAGAAGAATTTGAGAGAGAAGGAGAAGAATTTCCTTAACGAATTTTGAGAGGGCTCCTTGTGCGGCCTAATGGAGAAGACTCCGTTCCAGTTCTGCCCGAATTGCCACCACAAATTCTCGCGGAAGGACAAACACCCGATCTTCAACCTCTGTCTGCCCGTAGACGATCAAAGCGACGACTGCAACGCCTGCTCCGTGTTCACGTTGAAGACACTGAGGGTGAGTGTAGGAACCGGGTTTACCGAGTCCGCCACGGTAGCATGGCGCGAAGCGGGAAAGCACGCGAAGGCAATGTGTAAGGCAGTTGTGCAGCACACTCTTACTCTGACTCAGTAATGCGAACGCAATAACCTGACACCACACCAGGCTTTTGTATTTAAAATCAAGATCTTTTATATATAAATTAAGTTGGCATCAGATGAGGCAGATTAATTCAGATCTACATTCAAATTCATTGCATTACTCAACTGGTGCACATTTTAAATAAAGCATCATAGCTCATCAACATTGTAGGCCACTAAGAGGCTGCAGGAATTATCTCCTAAACGTAGCACTTAATAATGATCTCAAGGTACGTTAATAAAACAGGGGCCTAAACATTCAGTTCACTTTAGCATATTCAATTACTTAAAAGAAGGCTTTTCACTTTACATTTAAATAGGCCTGCATTAATCTAGGCGCGCCCACATTCGGTACAGTGGGCGTCGCAATTCCAGTACACCTGTAACATAAAACACTTCAACTCTTGGCAGTGTACACTTCAGCTCAATTCAATTAAACACTTTCCCCCTGTGGTAAAAGACTTCGCAGTTAAAAGCATTGCCTAGGCAGTAATTACAATAGGCATCTGCAATAAGTTATTAAATACTGTAGGGAACCCCTCAACATGTCCAGTATCCTGGGGCTTCTATGACCCTTAGGGGTTAACTCCAGGCTAGGCCCACTCCTCTCCGGGGCCTCGCCTCATGGGGAAAGTTTGCACAATTAATTATGGGGTTAATGGTGGCCCCCGGCCCCAGTGGCGTTTTGTGGGCCCTAGGGGCCTCCTGGGCTCACCTGTTGCTGGTTCGTTGGTCGCGCTTCCTTAGCGACTGGCACTCCCCAGGCCCGGCCCGTGTTCTGGAGGGCGGGGCCCGGTCGGGGTACCTCGGCCTTCAGGCCGGACTGTCGGGACGTTGCGGGGGCCGGTATCACCTTCCTCCGGCCCCCGGGATCAAGGAATGAAGCTGCGGCACGTTGCGGGGGCCGGGATCACCTTCCTCCGGCCCCCGGGATCAAGGAATGAAGCTGCGGCACGTTGCGGGGGCCGGGATCACTTTCCTCCGGCCCCCGGGATCAGGTAGGGACTGTGCGCAGGCTCAGGGTCTTTGGGGAAGGGAGCGGGAGCCAGCAGTCCTCTTCGGCCGGCTCCCCGTCTCCCTCTGCACGGCCGGGGCTCTTCCTGGGCCTCCGTCGGCGCTGGGGGCGTGACCGGCGCCCAATCGTTGCGCGGCCTTCTTGGGGGCGCGGCCGGCGTCCCCGGCTGCTTAGAGACAGCGTCGGCGGGGCCTGGAGGCCTCGTTGGTCGCGCTGGCGATTTCTTTGGCCGCGACGGCGGCGGGGGTGATTTCTTCGGCCGCGACGGCGGCGATGGCAATTTCTTCGGCCGCGACGGCGGCGGGGGGTGATTTCTTCAGCCGCGGCGATGGGGCCCAGGGCCCGGTGGCAACAACTTGGGGGCAATGTATAGAGGCTTCGGTGAGGGCGCGGACGGCGCACCTCACCACAGATACTTGAGGGGCTTCCCTCACCTCAGCGCTCCCTTCGGTGAGGGCGCGACGGCGCACCTCACCTCACGGCACTTCTCAGGCGGCGGCGGCCGCGGCGGTAATCTCCACACAAGGTCAGTGACCTGAGGGGTGACAGAATGCAGGGCGCACCAGCAGCCTGTGGGCAGGGCTGACTGGAAAAGTACTTGGGGGCAGCCCAGCAGCAGGCAGAAATGAAAAGGGGGTGAAGGTCTAGCGCTTCAGGGTACGGCGCTTTACCTGGTGATCCCCAGTTGGGCAGTTTAGGCTTCAGGCCTGGCGGGACGGTCAGGCCTCCTCAAATTAAGGTGTCTTGCGACTGCTCCAGCTTGGTTGCTTCTTAGGCGCTTCTGGTTAGGAGTTTCTTGTCAGAAGTTCCTTATTATAAGTTTCTTGTCAAAGTTTCTTGTCAGAAGTTTCTTGTCATGAGGGGGGGGGTCTGGGAGTGCTTGATGTTCCTCCCCGCACGCTGAAGGTGGTTCCCTGGGTCCCCTCACACTGGGCAAGGTCAGTGGGTGGTGGGCGTTCCTCAGCTATCTTACTACAGCAGGGCCTCAGCCCTGTCAGCAGCAGTAGTGTAGGTCTCCCCCCTAGGCCCTAAAGCCTATACTCCGGCGGAGGTTCTCCCAGGTTCAGTGGTGCCTCATCAACTGACTCCAACCCAACTGACTAAATGTTTTCCCTCCAAGCCTTTTATACCCCTAGGTCAGGTGACTCTCCCAAAGGCGGCAAAACATAACTCCTCCCACAGCCCGGAAGGTTCTGGAACCTTCTACATGCCTGGCTATGTGGCCCAGAGGCGGGGACGGAATGGATACTGTATCCCTATGTCCCAGCCTGACCCTGGCTACTAGTGTGTATGCGTGTAAGGCCCCTCTGCAGTAGCAGGGACCTGTGGCAGCCATCTTGAGTGAGTTTCATACATGGTAAAACGGCTAGGGGAAAAACGAAAAATCTCTGGGAAAAAGGGCCAAGTCCAACAGTGAGAGAGACCGAGGTGAGCCCATCATAACATGCAGGGACAGCAGACAACTCCATCCCTAATAGACCTGGGTCTCTTGAACGACAAGGAGGAGAACATCGCCATAGCAGAAACTTCGGATGCTGACTTGCTGATCGTCGATGTCGAAAGTAAGGCAGTCAAGAACACGAAGAGTCACAAGAGTCATCAACCTCGAAGAAAATGCCAGAGTCTTAAAAAATCTGACTCAAAGGGAGACTCAGGGTCGAAAAACTCGCCAACCGCAGGCACGCCCCGAGACAAGGAGCCCCTCAGATCCCTCGAAGGGACACCACAGGAGGAAGAGCTACAGAAAAAACATAGTCGTCGAGGGAAAGACGTTTCAACGTAGAAAAGAGAGGTCAGAGAAGAGCATCGAAGCTCGACGACTGAGACGTCTTCGAAGGACTCTTCCACGTCAAAGATAAAGACAACAGTGAACCATTTGTTTACGCTTTCCCCCCCCAATACCACTGATAGAGTGATCAGCAAATGCAGACAGAGAGAATGACACTCATACTAATTGCCCCACAGTGGGCGAAGCAAATATGGTTCTCAGAACTTATTGAAATGGCATAGGGAAACATACAAAAATTACCAATACAAGATGACCTACTGACAATACTCACAATGGAAGAACTGGAGTCTTTGAGCCTGGCAGCCTAGAATTTGGACATTTGAAGCTGCCAGAAAACACAATGGCTGTTCTAAGAGAAGCAAGAGAGCCAACTACAAGAAAGTGTTATATAGCAAAATGGAAAAGATACTCCATATGATGTCTTAAAAATGAAAGAATACAAAAGACGCAACGGTGTTAAAATATCTAACACACCTCATAGACTGCAAGTTGACATATGCCTCGTTAAAGGTACACTTGGCAGCGATAGTTGCCTACACGTGGGGTCACATGGGAAGACGTTTCTTCACAGTCCCAGTAATTAAAGGATTCCTAGAAGGGACAAAGAGAATCGCACCACCAAAGAAAATACCAGCACCTACATGGAATCTAAATGTGGTACTCATGCAGTTAATGAAGGCGCCCTTCCAACCACTGCACAAGGCATAGTTACATATGCTCACTCTAAAGACGGCACTTTTGGTGGCCATTACAACTCTGCGCAGGGTGAGTGAATTGTAGGCAGTTACGCTTCAAGAACCATACTTTCAGATTCACAAGGACATTGTCACGAGGACAGACCCACAGTTCTTACCAAAGGTAATCTCACATTTTTTTATGAATCAAACTATTCAAATACCTAGTTTTTTCCAAAATCACATGCAAAAAGAACATTACTCTCATGGGACGCAAGACGCGCCATAATGTATTATATTGAAAAGACAAAACCAAACAGAAAGAGAAAGCAACTACTCATCTAATTCTCAGTTTTCTGGGAAGACCGGACCAGTTTCTATGAACACAATTACAAGATGGATAGCGCAAACTATTCAGATGCGCCACACAAATGCAGGAGAAAGACTTAATGTAATACCTAGAGCACATTCTACAAGGAAGAAGAGAGCAACCATTGCATTTCTAGCAAATACACCCTTACAGGACATTTGTATGGCAACAACATGGTCATCTGTACACACATTCACAAAACCCTATTTCATAGACCTTGAAATGAACAAGGAAGCACAAGTAGGACAAAGGGTCTTACAACATCAGTTTACCAATCAATGCTCATCTTCAACCCAACCACCACAAGGTGAACAAACCGCTACAAAATCTATGCACAGCATGTGAATCCAAAAAACGATTCACGCTGCAAAGCGTATAGTTTCTTACCTGTAGGTGTAGTTTTGCAGCTTGAAGAATTTTTCTGGATTCACAAGCGACCCACGCACCTCCACCAAGAAGATGAAAGGAAGGAACAAGATACCAGAGGGAAAAAAAAAGAATCTGAAGATGGCGACAAGAGGTGGGACCTTCCAGAGGAAGCAGTGTGAAATCACAAGGATACCAAATAGGGGTCCGTCGACGCCCGCAAACAACAAGAGGGGAAAAAATTGAGACAAAAATAAAAGGACTACTAAAAAGGGGTGAATTTCGGGCCCAACCACTAGATGGCGGAATAATTCACAGCATGTGAATCCAGAAAATTCTTCAAGCTGCAAAACTACACCTACAGGTCAGAAAATCAACGCCGGAGAACGGGCGGTAGAAATCGAGAAAAAGAAGAGGCGTCTAGAAGCCAAAATGGACACCCTTCTGCAAAAGAAGGAATTTGACAAAAGCCTAAAGGGTTTTCGATTTCCACCGAAGACTTCAATACTGAAGGAACAGGGTGAAAAAGAAGTCGAGGAAATTGAGCCTCCTCTTAACTCCAGAGCCACAGGAATAGGAACTCTTCTATGAAGAGGAACAGCTGACATGATTGTACCAAGACTTTGAGGAATCAGAGTTCACAGAATCCCAGTGGCAAGACCTAGAGACAGACTCCCTGGAGAAGGGGGTGGACAGCTATCCATCGAGGCCATCTCCTCTGGATGACATTGGCGTCTATAATCAGGTGATTTAGAAGGCTGCAGACAAATATCTGGTGCAACTGGAGGAAGAAAGGCCACAGTCCTGTTTCCTGCTGGAAACACTTCTACCCTCACAGGCCAGGAGCCAATTCCTACCAATGCTCCCTAGTATTCTAGGCCAGGGAAGAGAAGCCTTCAAAGAACCCGCCACTTGTAGAGCCATGACTCCAGGTTTGGAGAAAAAATACAAGTACTCATCCAATGACCCAGCCTACAAAAAGGGTACGATGCTAGCTGATCCGACAATCACCTCGACAGCAAAGAAGAGGGCCGACATCCCATCTATGTCTGGCCTGCTTCCAGACAAAGAGAGCAAGACGATGGACCTCGTGGGTTGAAAATGTTAGTGCAGTGTGGCAAACCAGTTGCGCATTGCAAATTCAAATGCCTTCCTAAATTGTCATGCCTACCAGCCCTGGGAGGAGATGGCTGAGTTAATGCCTGAACAATACAGGAAGAGAGCAGCTCCCCTGGCGGACGAAGGCAAAAACATTCCCAACACATGCCTCAAGTCGGCATTGGACGCGGCAGACGCATCCAGCAGCCAAATAATGATGGGCATCACCCTGCGCCGCCACTGATGTCTGAGAATTTCGGGGTTAAAGCCTGAAGTACAGGCAAACATACGAAATACCTCTTTCAACTGAGAACTATTGGGAGCTCTGTATATTGGGAGCTCGGTGGAGGACACCTTGAACCAGCTCAAGAAAGATAATGAAACCACAAAATCGATGGGGGCATTGCAGTTTCGAGGAGGGATGTGAAGGTGAACAGTATCATTACGCAGCCCATGGGGAGAAGCAGCTTCCAGTTGGGAACATCCCACCAAACATTCCAGGGAAGAAATCATCCACAACCCAGCAGAGTTGGCAGTACCAGCAGCAAGGATGACAGTCCTTTCGTGGAAGGACCCAGGGCAGAGGACAGCCACATAGGGGAGGCTCAACCCCCACCAACAAGTGATTTCACAACTGTCCACAACCTTTCACAAACATTAGTGAGAGGCAAACAAAAGGATCTCAAACTCCTACACACAACACCAGTGGGAGGCACAATAAAAAACTTCCTTCAGGAGTGGAGGAAGATGACATCAGACAAATGCATCCTAAACGTAATACAATGTGGATATTGCATAGAATTAGTCAAGAGACCTCCGGCAAGAGGACCAAAGAAGAAGGTCAATTTAAAAGAAGAAACATCTCGCCTGCTCAATGAGGTAGAGGAATTACTAGAGAAAAAAGCAATTCAGACAGTGCCAAAGGCAGACATCAACAAGGTAAATTACTCGACATACTTCCTAATTCCAAGGATAGACTGATCGCTACGACCAATTCTGGACCTCAGATTTATAAACAAGTTTATAAAGACTCAAAAGATTCAAAATGACAGCATTACAGGGGGTCATACCACAGTTGCAGAAAGGGAATTACATGGCAACTATAGACTTAAAAGACGCCCACTTGCACAGTCTTATAAATCCAAAGCACCAAAAATTCCTCAGGTTTGTGGTAAACCAGATTCACTACCAATTCACAGTACTGGCATTCGGGATAAAATCTGTGCCATGAGTGTTTACAAAATGCCTCGCAGCAGTAGCAGCACACTTAAGAAGACAGGGCATACATGTCTATCCTTACCTAGACGACTGGCTAGTAAAAGCAAACTCACATGACAAGTGCAGGGAACATATTCAACAAATGAGAACTTTATTCGCTGTGAGATTCTCCATAAAGATAGAGAAGTCATCACCAACACCAGAGCGAGAAAAATGTTTCTTGGAACAAGGATAAACTCAATCCAAAGGAGGTGTAACCCAGCAACAAGAGAATACAGTAATTACTGCTGAAAACGACCCTATACCAGAAGCTCTGACAGTGAGGACAGTGGGGAAACTCTTAGGGAAGATTGCATCCTGCATACCTCTGATCCTATATGCGAGACTGCACTTGAGGCCAATCCAGGAATGGCTCTAAAACCAATAGTCATAAGTAACAGGGAGTTGGGAAGATCTATTGGTTGGCACGCAGAAAGTGCAAGAGATGTGGTGGCAGAACAGATCACATATTACACAAGGGAGGAGTTTTGCACACCAACTCCAACAGTGACCATTACAACAGATGCCTCACATATGTGCTAGGGAGCTCACATGGGCTCACTCAAAGTGCGAGGAGTCTGGAAAGAGTAAGATGCAGTACAACATATCAATATCCTGGAACTAAAAACTGTGTTCTTTGCCTTAAAAGCCTTTCAGATAGTTGTTAGGAAAATCCATATTGATTCAAACAGACAACACAACAACAATGTTTTACATCAACAAACCAGGAGGAACACAATCCCTTGTACTATCAAAATTAGCCCAAGAACTGTGGAAATGGGCCATTCAGAGGAAGATGGAACTAACAGCAGTTCAACTCCCGGGAAAGGGAAATATAAATGCAGACTGGCTCAAGTACTCAACAAGATCTTTGGAAGGTGGGGAATCCCAATGATCTATTTGCAACACCGAGGAACACCAAAGCTTTGCCGCGAGACCGCCCTACCACCAATCCCTGGGGAATGCACTGTTTATAAACTGGTCAGGGACATTTGTTTACGCTTCCCCCTCAATACCACTGATAGAGTGATCAGCAAATGCAGACAGAGCAGAATGACACTCATACTAATTGCCCCACAGTGGGCGAAGCAAATATGGTTCTCGGAACTTATTGAAATGGCATAGGGAAACATACAAAAATTACCAATACAAGAAGACCTACTGACAATACTCACAATGGAAGAACTGGAGTCTTTGAGCCTGGCAGCCTAGAATTTGGACATTTGAAGCTGCCAGAAAACACAATGGCTGTTCTAAGAGAAGCAAGAGAGCCAAGTACAAGAAAGTGTTATATAGCAAAATGGAAAAGATACTCCATATGATGTCTTAAAAATGGATTATTAAGAAAGAATACAAAAGACGCAACAGTGTTAAAATATCTAACACACCTCATAGACCGCAAGTTGACATATGCCTCGTTAAAGGTACACTTGGCAGCGATAGTTGCCTACACGTGGGGTCACATGGGAAGACGTTTCTTCACAGTCCCAGTAATTAAAGGATTCCTAGAAGGGACAAAGAGAATCGCACCACCAAAGAAAATAGCACCTACATGGAATCTAAATGTGGTACTCATGCAGTTAATGAAGGCGCCCTTCCAACCACTGCACAAGGCATAGTTACATATGCTCACTCTAAAGACGGCACTTTTGGTGGCCATTACAACTCTGCGCAGGGTGAGTGAATTGGAGGCAGTTACGCTTCAAGAACCATACTTTCAGATTCACAAGGACATTGTCACGAGGACAGACCCACAGTTCTTACCAAAGGTAATCTCACAATTTTATATGAATCAAACTATTCAAATACCTAGTTTTTTCCAAAATCACATGCAAAAAGAACATTACTCTCATGGGACGCAAGACGCGCCATAATGTATTATATTGAAAAGACAAAACCAAACAGAAAGAGAAAGCAACTACTCATCTAATTCTCAGTTTTCTGGGAAGACAGGACCAGTTTCTATGAACACAATTACAAGATGGATAGCGCAAACTATTCAGATGCGCCACACAAACGCAGGAGAAAGACTTAATGTAATACCTAGAGCACATTCTACAAGGAAGAAGGGAGCAACCATTGCATTTCTAGCAAATACACCCTTACAGGACATTTGTATGGCAACAACATGGTCATCTGTACACACGTTCACAAAACCCTATTTCATAGACATTGAAATGACCAAGGAAGCACAAGTAGGACAAAGGGTCTTACAACATCAGTTTACCAATCAATACTCATCTTCAACCCAACCACCACAAGGTGAACAAACCGCTACAAAATCTATGCACAGCATGTGAATCCAAATACCAATTCACGCTGCAAAGCGTATAGTTTCTTACCTGTAGGTGTAGTTTTGCAGCTTGAAGAATTTTCTGGATTCACAAGCGACCCACGCACCTCCACCAAGAAGATGAAAGGAAGGAACAAGATACCAGAGGGGAAAAAAAAGAATCTGAAGATGGCGACAAGCGGTGGGACCTTCCAGAGGAAGCAGTGTGAAATCACAAGGATACCAAATAGGGGTCCGTCGACGCCCGCAAACAACAAGAGGGAAAAAAATTGAGACAAAAATAAAAGGACTACTAAAAAGGGGTGAATTTCGGGCCCAACCACTAGATGGCGGAATAATGCACAGCATGTGAATCCAGAAAATTCTTCAAGCTGCAAAACTACACCTACAGGTCAGAAAATCTACGATGTATGTGTGTGTGTATATATATATATATATATATATTATATATATTTTTTTTTTTGAGGCATGTGTGACTGTAGATACACATGCTTTGCATACTCCTGCCATCTAGTGTTGGGTTTGGATGTGTGCAAATAGTTTTTCTTCGAGGAAGTCTTTCGAGTCACGAGGCAGAGTGCCTCCTCCTCTTGGTATAGTGTGCATAGACATCGACTCCATTGTTAGATTGTTTTCTTTCCGTCGTCTGTTCGGATGTGTATTACTGCTCTCCGGTTCGAGGCGGCTTCGGACTCCTTTCGGTTTGTAATTCACCCTTACTCTCATTTGTATTGGTATTGAACGCGTTTCCACCTTTGCATTTCGAAATCCAGAAAACTATTCATTGTCGGATCGATGCACTTTAACAGCGGCCCTTTGGGCCTCGCTTTTTCGGGTTTATCTTTCCATCCCTTCGGCTTTGCATTAGAATGCCCTGCTGATGGAACGGACGCCTTTCCCCTTCTGTCCTAGGTGCCACACAAAGTTTCCGCGGACCGACTGACCGACCATCAGGTCTGCAACCTGTGCTTTTCTCCTGACCACAAAGAAGACTGCGAGGCTTGCCAATCGTTTCAGTCGAAGAAAACTTTACGAGACTGAAGGACATGTCACAGGGAGATGCAGCAGAGAGAGTTCGACGATACCCTTGACAGCTTTGGACAACAGAATGTTGAAGAGGAGGAGGAGGCACTCCACAAGCCTCTGCGGCTGAGGAAGAGGCTATTTCCTTCGATGACTCATACTCCAAATTAGAGATCAAACTCCAGATGCAGGACCTTCCACCGGGTCAGCGTACCGTGAGTACTGACGTCCCCGTCCTGCCACTGAAAAAACATTTGGCTCTGAACGAACATAAAGCTCACGGGCCTCCAATGTCAGCAGGCCACACGGTCGGCACCAAAACTCCACACGAAGACAACCACTTCGGTACCAAGCCGATCGTCTTCATCCTTGGCACTGACCACTTTGGCACTGAAACAAAAATCCATCTCGGCTCTGTAGATTTCCAAATTGGCATGGAAACCGACTCAGGTACTCCAGTGGAGCTAATTCTCCTCAAATTGCAGGAAAAAATAATGCCCATTAAAGACAAATCCACAAACAGCCTCACACTGGACGTTTTATAGGCTAAGACTGTTGTTCCTGCACCATGCAACACTCCTTCCAAGATGCCATTGCACTGCCGGTGCCGTTCAAAAAGAAGAGGACTGACAAGGTCACCAGTTCCTTGCACCCTCTTACACTATCCTCTCCACCTCCTCCCTTCAGTCCCCTACCACTTTCATCCTCTCCCTCTCATTCTACGAGTGATCCATGAGATATCACTCCCGAAGGGTTCCCACATTCATTTCCAGGTGGGCACGGGACAGGGGATGATACTTTTGATCCACCACAGCCCTCTGACCCTTGGTCAGCCTATGATATTGACCCTCCTGGGGATATTGATCCCGACCTGTACCCTGCTAGGCCATCTCTTCCTGATGACACCACTTTTTATCAGGCGCTTATTGGCAGGGCTGCAACTTACCATCAGGTACCACTACATAAGGAGCCTATAGAAGATTTCCCTTTTGAAACCCTTTCCACTACACAAAGGGCAATACAATATCTCCTTATGCTCAAGGGTATGCGGCATACAGACGATATTTATAAAACTCCTATGCAAGCCCATATTATCATTCCCAGGTTTGAGAAAAAATACAAGGCCTCATCATCTGACCCTATTTATATCAGGGGACAAATTCCACTGGACTCTCCTGTTGTCTCCAACGCCCGTAAAAGTGATACTTACCGGCTGCCAGCGATGCTCCACCTCCTGATAAGGAGAGTAAGCTGATTGATGCCTCTGGGAAAAGAGTAGTTGCGCAGTCTGCCAACAACTGGCGTATTGCTAACACCATGGGATTATTGCCCAGATATAATCTTGCCCACTGCTCCTCCAGCACCTCCCACAGGAGCATAAAAAGAGAGGATAAAAGCTTGTAGCTGAAGGTAAGATAATTTCTAATACCTCCATTAGGTGCCCCCTTGACTCTTCAGAAACTGCTGCAAGAGGAATTAATACTAGCATTTTGTTGCGTCGCTATGCCTGGCTGCGCATATCTGGCTTTAAGCCCGAGGTTCAACAAAACCTATTAATGGTCCCTTTTGATAAGGAACACCTTTTTGGACCACAATTTGACCAGGCTCTTGAGAAGATGAAAAAGGACACACAGGTTGCAAAGTCCATGGGTGCATTACAAACACCAAGACCCCGTGGCTCCTTTTATCACTCCTCCTATAGGGCGTGCGCAAAACCAACATCTTCCGATGCCCCTTCCTTATACCACAGAGGTCAGAGTCACCAGTCCTGTCCCAGAGGCTATTATAGGGGCACATACAGGAGCAACAACTCAAGAGATAGAGGCAAAGGTGCATCCCCATGTGGTGTGGTGCTGCACCCACATAGTGACTCGCTTCTCCTTCCCCCAATCATTCCACACCTTTTGGGGACAAAGTGCAACAGTTTCTCCCCACTTAGCTATCCATAACATCAGATCAGTGGGTGTTGGACATTATCCAACATGGTTATTGTGTGGAGCTCATCACCACACCGCCAAACATTTCACCTCGCAGGTTCTCTCTGGAACACCAAACATTACTCAAATAGGAAGTTCAAGCTCTGCTTCTCAAAGGAGATATAGAACCCGTCCCTCTACAACATCAGGGGTATACTTCCTGTACTTACTTCCTAATCCCCAAAAAGGACGGATCTTTGCTGCCAATATTAGGTCTACAGCCCTTAAATCATTACATCCCCTCAGAGCATTTCTATAAGGTCACTGCTCAAGACGTGATCCCACTTCTACAGCAAGGTGACTTTCTCTCAGACCTAGTGTTAGACTTGGCATCTTTTGGCGTGTTTCCCTGACTTTTTGCTTTCTGACCTCCCGGTTTTGACTCTGTTTTTGCTGGTGTAATGATTCTGCGCACTTTCCTCACTGCTGTCCAGTGGGAAAGTGCAAGTGCTCCTGTATAAAATGCGTTATGGATTGGTGTTTCCATGATTGGCCTATTTGGTTTATGTGTCAGTCCCTTGTAAAGTGCACTGCGAGTGCCAGGGCCTATAGACCAAATGCTGTTGGTGGGCTGCAGCATTGGATTGTGCCACCCACGCAAACAGCCCGTAAAGTGTAACTCGGGCCTGCCACCGCAGAGCCTGTGCGCAGCCTGGGGCTGCCATGTCGACTTGGCAAGTGCCCACACTTGCAAGTCCCTAAACCTTCCCTTTGCTACATGTTAGTCACCCCTAAGGTAGGCCCAAGGTACCCCTGTGGGCAGGGTGCGGTGTATGCGAAAGGTAGGACATGCCCGGGTGTGTGCGGCATGTCCTGATAGTGAATTACAGCCTAGTTCGTTTTTCACTATTGCAAGGCTACCTGTTCCCCCTAGGCCAGAACGGGCAGTTTTGATTATTACAGCTTATAATCCTAACTGACCCCGGGAACATGGTAGAAATTCGAGTTTAGTATGCCTGGACTGATAAAATGCATCTTTTAGTGAAGTTGGTTTTAACATTCTGTGTTTGAAAATACCACTTTTAGAAAGTGGGTATTTTCTTGTCTAACCATCCAAGCCTGCCTCCGCGAGGTTGTGTATTCCTTGTCTGGAATGTGAGTGACAGGGGCTGGGGGATGCCAGGAGACAGGGTGAGTCAGCACAGGGCTGAATAGCCAGATCTACATGTAGATGGGCGGGAGGGGTCGCACCTGGGCCCTGAATAGGACAGTGCCTTCCCTCCACAATGCTGGCTCCACCTCCTGTGGTGCGTCTGATGTCCCTGGCCTACTCACTGAAAGAAGGGACGGAGACTTGTCAACAAAGTGCTCCAGAACTGGTTTGGACTAGGCAAAGGCCTCTCTGCCTTCCAGAGAACAAAGGAATTTGGGATATAAATATTGGGGCCCTGACCCCATGAATTTAGATCTCGCTGGAATCAAGGAACCTGCCAAGACGAAGAGCTGCCAGGAGGAGTACTGCCCCTTTGCTGTGTTGTTGCTTTGTTGGGTTGGCCTGCAGCTGCTGCTCCTGCCTTGGGCAGTGAAAGGACTGAACTTTCTACAAACTTGTGCTGAGTATCTCCAAGGACCTGAAACCGAGCTGGCCTCCTGTTAAGAAGTCTCAGGGACTACAAAGACTTCACAAGCCTCTGGGTACCGCTGCTGGAACGCTGTTTCAGTTGCCACAGAGGAAGGGACCTGCAACCGACTCCGTCAACCGAATCCATCCCTGGCCGGTGACCTGTTTGCACCGCAGACCGCATCGCCCCGCTTCGCATCGCAACCCTGGTCCGACGCCGCCAACATCGAGCCGCTGCTTGCACCGTGACCTGTGGGCACCGCAGTTCGCATCGCATCGCTTCACTGAACCAACCGGACCCGACCGACGCGGTCGCTGCAACTGGCTCAAGAGTCGGGACCGCACTGCATTTGGGGCACCGCTCGCACGTCTGCGGACGCACCGCTCCGACTCGCACCGCTGTCCGACGCCAGCTCCCGCACTCCGGCTTGGTCGCCTGCATCGCAACCTGTCAGCACCGCATCGAGCATCGTCTCGCCCTGCATCGCACGCCTTGGACTCACCGACTCCGTCTGCACGACGCCCATCGAGCCGCTGCCTGCACCGCATCGAGGGACACCGCACCTTGCACCGCTCCGTCTTGCACCGCAACCGCGACGAACGCCGACCGGCTCGTACACTCCGTACCAGCCACAACGAGAAAGGTACTGTAACCGAGTCTGTTCATGACTCTGCTGGCCCGTATCGACGCGGTCGGCTGGAACTGTTAGACTCTGTGGTTTTCAGCATCACGGTAGGCTCGGACGGAGCTACCGACTCGTACGAACTTTGCTTTTGTGCTATTCCTGCAAAGAAGAAATTACCGTATCAAGCATTCATTTTTAAAGTATAGTATTGTGGATTTTCGTCGTAATTGGTCTTGTCTTGAGTATATAAAATATTGGTTATTTTTCTAAACTGGTGTGGTGTCCGTTTGTAGTGCTTACACTGTATTACTGTTGGTTATGTGCAAATGCTTTACACACTGCCTCTGAATTAAGCCTGACTGCTCGTGCCAAGCTACCACGAGGGTGAGCAGGGGTTACTTCTCGAGTGTAACAACCCTTACCCTGACTAGGAAGAAGGGTCCCTACTTGGACAAAGGTGCAAGCCCTTGCCAACTAGAGATCCCATTTCTAACACCTAGACTTAAAGGGCGCCTATTTTCACATCACAATACATCCAGCACATCACAAATACCTCAGATTTGTGATAGCAGGCAAACATTATCAATTCAAAGTCCTCCCATTCGGGGTGACTATTGGACCTCGAGTATTCACCAAATGTCTAGCAGTGGTATCAGCACATTACGCAGACAAAACATCCATGTCTTCTCATGGGTATTTCCAGCTGTCGTGCGGCGGAGCACTTCGCTGGTAGCGCATTTTGAACGCGTTTTTTGAACTGCATAGTTTGCTTTTATTATTTTACAGACCTTTTTACAGTTTTAACCCCCCCTTTTTACTGTGTACTGGTCATTACCTTTGTGTCCTTCCCCAGCTTACTTCTCGCATCCTCTGCACTGTTCGCTGTTTCCACGCCCCGGTCCACCGCAGCCTTTGGCTGATTGTTGTGGAGGGTGTTAGGAAACGCTTCTTTCCGCTGAGACCCTCACTTCCGGTCGGCCTTCTTCTGCCGCCATTTGGGCGGTTAGCGGTCCAGTTGATCGTGCCTATTAACATCGCCAGTATTTATACGGGGCATGGCGCGGGAGCGCAGTTGTATTTCCAGCTGTCGTGCGGCGGAGCACTTCGCTGGTAGCGCATTTTGAACGCGTTTTTTGAACTGCATAGTTTGCTTTTATTATTTTACAGACCTTTTTACAGTTTTAACCCCCCTTTTTACTGTGTACTGGTCATTACCTTTGTGTCCTTCCCCAGCTTACTTCTCGCATCCTCTGCACTGTTCGCTGTTTCCACGCCCGGTCCACCGCAGCCTTTGGCTGATTGTTGTGGAGGGTGTTAGGAAACGCTTCTTTCCGCTGAGACCCTCACTTCCGGTCGGCCTTCTTCTGCCGCCATTTGGGCGGTTAGCGGTCCAGTTGATCGTGCCTATTAACATCGCCAGTATTTATACGGGGCATGGCGCGGGAGCGCAGTTGTATTTCCAGCTGTCGTGCGGCGGAGCACTTCGCTGGTAGCGCATTTTGAACGCGTTTTTTGAACTGCATAGTTTGCTTTTATTATTTTACAGACCTTTTTACAGTTTTAACCCCCCCTTTTTACTGTGTACTGGTCATTATCTTTGTGTCCTTCCCCAGCTTACTTCTCGCATCCTCTGCACTGTTCGCTGTTTCCACGCCCCGGTCCACCGCAGCCTTTGGCTGATTGTTGTGGAGGGTGTTAGGAAACGCTTCTTTCCGCTGAGACCCTCACTTCCGGTCGGCCTTCTTCTGCCGCCATTTGGGCGGTTAGCGGTCCAGTTGATCGTGCCTATTAACATCGCCAGTATTTATACGGGGCATGGCGCGGGAGCGCAGCGGACGCGCGCAGCGGGCGCGCCGACGGCGCGCCGAAGGCGCGCCAAAGGCAAGCCCGTCTGCGCCCGTCCGTGCCTGTACGTCGCCTCTCGCCAGGAACTCTGGCCGGAGTCCTGTGGGACGGCGCACTTATTCTACTGCGGAGTTATTGGCAGTTAACTCAGCGGGTGGAAGGATGTAATGGACCTCGGCTGGGTCCCTTGGAAGGGCCCTTTGGTTGCCTCTGTTGTAGGTACATCTCTCCTATACCAGAGCTCCCTCTATCCCTTCCTCCTCAGTCTGGGTCACCAGTAAGAGTACTCCACTTGAATGTGCGGTCTCTAGCCAAACATTATCTGGAAGTTTATGACTTAGTACTGGAGGAAGCACCGGATGTGTTTTTTCTAACTGAGACTTGGCTTAATGATGATATGGTAGCTGAATCTAACCTAGCGCTACCTCCTGGTTATTCGATTTCTACCATCAACCGAGAGTCCAGGGGGGGCGGTATTGCCGTTATTTTTAAATCTTGCTACTCGTGCTTATTTGTTAAAGAAGCTATGGAGGGCTGTGAATGTGCGCGTTTTAGTGTTACTCTCAGTGCCCATCTGACCATCTCAGGGCTGTTAGTATATCGCCCTCCGGGGCCTATTGCAAATTTTAAATCGGCCCTGCTGGAATATACTTCCACGCTTGCTATGAATACAGCTAACTTTAGCATTTTCGGTGACCTTAACCTACATTTTGATCTGGTGCAAGATACCGCAGTTAGTAGTTTACTTGCGGACTTGGCAGCTTGCCAACTAATTCAATTGGTCCCTGGCCCCACCCACTTAGCTGGCCATCTGTTGGACCCTGTTTTCTCCAATATTTTTCTTGCTATGGTGGAGACCCCTAAGCCTGTCGCTTGGTCTGACCACTTTTTGATCTCTATGTCTTTCTCGGCCCCTGAGCCCCTTAATAAGACTGTTTTTCCCTCTGTTTTTAAACGCCCTTGGCGGAAATTGAGATTGGAGGACTTTCATGCGCTTCTTGCTGTCAATCTGCCGGCTCCACATAATGATGCAGATGAGGGCTATAGAGCCTTTTGTAACTGGATTATCCAAGTGTTGGATTCTCTTATTCCAGCGAAATGGCTGAAGGGCCGCACTTTGAACCCTAGCCCATGGTACAATGACACTTTGACTGCACTTCGGAAAGCCTGCAAGAAACTTGAGCGTGCATGGAGGAAAGGTTATGACTCGGTGGCAAAAAAATGCTATTTGTCCGCTATAAAAAACTATCATAGAACCATTTGTACGGTTCGAGCTGCTTTCTATGCTAACGAAATAAGGCTTAGCTCTAATCCGGCCAAATGTATTTTTAAAATTCTTAAGGACCTCAGAGTAAGGAGTAACTCCTCTGTTTCTATGATTACTTCTGAGCAACAGTGCGAAGACTTAGCGACGTTTTTGTGGATAAAGTTAATACCATCTATCGGTCCTTTCCGCAAGGGTCTCTCCCTCCAGCCGCTCGGCAGGAGTCCTCTCCTTTACATTTTCTGGCAGCTATTCCTAGTATAACGCAGGAAGAATTTTCTTTACTGAGCAGGAAAATCAAATCTGGCTCTCCGGCCGATCCTTTAAAACCTGCCCAGTTCAGGGATTCATTGTCTCTTTTCCTGACACCTTTGTGCCATGTTGTTAATACCTCTTTTACTACAGCTGTGGTACCCGTTCCATGGAAACAGGCGAGGGTGTCCCCATTCTTAAAAACCCTCACTTGACCCAGCAAAGTTGGAAAATTTCCGGCCTATATCGCTCCTTCCTTGGGTAGCCAAGATTGCTGAGGCCCATGTTAATATTTTAACGGAATATCTCACTACTAATAACATCTTGGATCCTTCTCAAAATGGTTTCCGCCCTGGTCACAGTACAGAGACGGCTCTTCTGGCGGTGACAGAACATCTGCGGACCCTTCTTGATTCGGGTCATACGGCGGCACTGATTTTACTCGATCTGAGTGCCGCATTTGACACGGTTTCACATGGAATTCTGTTACAGCGCCTGGAGGATGCCGGGGTTGTGGGCCTGGCACTAGAATGGTTTAGATCATTCCTGAAAGAGAGATCTTTCCGAGTGTCGGCCCCCCCATTTCTTTCTCAGGCTCATTCCATCGGGCAGGGGGTACCACAGGGCTCTGCATTGAGCCCTATATTGTTCAATCTTTATGTTCAACCTCTGGCTAGAGTGGCTAGGAACATGGGCCTCACTATGGTCTCGTATGCAGATGACACACAGCTGGTGGTGGCCCTGTCCGATGGTTCCACTCTAGATGCTTCTAGGTTTCGGAGCGGCTTGACCGCTGTGGCTGAGTGGATGACTTTAAACTGTCTTCAGTTGAATGCGACTAAGACAGAGTTATTGTTGATGGGGAGGGACAGAAGCCTCTGGAGTGAACAATGGTGGCCCAACTTACTTGGTAGCTCTCCCACACCTAAGTTGGTGGTAAAAAATTTGGGGGTATGGATGGACGATACCCTTAGTTTTCAAGAACATACCAAAAGAGTTGCAGGTACCTGTTTTGGCCTCCTCCGGGGACTTAAGCCCCTGTTGAAATTCTTTGATTCATCCACTCGCCAAGTGATTGTTCAATCAGCCATTTTATCCAGATTGGACTATGCTAATTCGCTCCTTTTGGGAGCTAATCAGGCTGAGATACTGCGATTGCAGCGCGTTCAAAACGCTGCCGCCAGAGCCTTGGTGGGGCTCCCACGTAACTGTCCTTCCAGTGGGGCCATCAGGAGGTTACATTGGCTTCCAGTGGCCAAAAGGATCCAATTTAAGGCTCTCTGCCTTTCTTTTAAGGTCTTGAAGCTCGCCTCGCCCAGTCTCCTGACTAATTTGCTAACCTTGTATGTCCCCACTCGCCAGCTGCGTTCTCTGGGACAGCATTTGGTAACTGTCCCCCATGTGAAGCGCCTTCGGGTGGGAGGTCGGTCCTTCCGCTATTTAGCTGCTAAGTTGTGGAACTCCCTGCCCCCTCAGATTCGCAGCTTGGATCGTATGGTGGACTTTAGGAAAGCAATCAAAACGTTTCTCTTTCCTTCTGTCTAGTCCTTCTTGGTTCTGTCTGTTCCCTTTGCCTACTTGTTGTGTTCTTGGCCTTGTTCCTTCTGACGCTGGTAGCGCCGGGACGCCTCTTTGCTGGGGCAGCTGTGCGCTTTATAAACTCGGATAACATAACATAACATAACATAACATAACATATCTTGACGACTATCTTTTCAAAGCCAGTACTCTTCTACTGTGTTAACACAGTCATAGTATCATAAACCTGGTTTATCAGCTAGGCTTCACCATCAATTTCCAAAAGTCTCATCTTCAGCTTTTACAGATGCAACTGTATCTAGGGCCTATCCTGAACACACAACTGATATTAGCCTATCCCAGTGCATACAGGATTTAAAATTTCCAAACACTAATACAACAGTTCCAACCCAATCAGCAATTGACAGTAAGAACTGTCATGCACCTATTAGGAATGATGGCATCATGCATCGCCATAGTCCCTCATGGACATTTACACATGTGTCCGCGGCAGGAATGTCTTGCACAACAATGGTCTCAGTCACAGGGTCAATTAGTGGATCTAGTGTTGATAGACAGCCGCACTCATCGCTCTCTGCAATGGTGGAACACAAACAACCAGTTAAAAGGACGGCCTTTGGTGGTTCGGATGCTCAGGCAAACATCCGTCATACTCATACTGGTAGCTCCCACTTGGGCCCGACGGCCCTAGTTCACAACACTATTCGAACTCTCAGTAGTCCCACACGAGAAGCTCCCCCTCAACCCGGAGCTTCTTACTCAGAACCAAGGAGAACTCAGGCACCCAAATCCCAGGGAACTCAACTTTGTGATTTGGCTCCTAAGGTCGTAGAATTTGGTTATCTCAGTCTCCCACCGGAATGTATGACTAGACTAAAAGAAGCTCGTAAACCTACTATTAGAGCATGCTATGCAACCAAATGGAAAAGATTTGTCTGTTATTGTCACACTAGCAGTATCAATCATTTAATGCTACAGTACAAAACAGTGTATATTACCTCCTACATTTGCAACTCTCTGGCCTTGCGTTCACTTCCATACAATTACATCTCGCCGCAGTGGCCGCCTATCTACAAAATAGGCAACAATCATCTTTGTTTAAAGTAACAATCATCAAAGTTTTATGGAAGGCCTTAAGAGAGTGATTCCACCTCGAGTTCCACCGACACCTACCTGGAATCTTAATATCGATCTCACAAGACTTATGGTTCCACCACTTGAGCCACTACATAATTGTGCCCTCTAATTCCTATCTTGGAAGGTCGCTTTTTTAATTTCCATCACTTCACTTGGATGTGTTGGTGAGCTCTAGGCACTAACCCTTGAAAACCCCTTCTTCGAACTACACAGGGGTAGAGTAGTTCTCCGCACCAACCCAAAATACCTTCCAAAGGTGGTATCCCCTTTCTACCGTAACCAATCAGTTGAGTTACCTGTATTCTTTCCTCAACAAGATTCAGTTGCTGAAAGGGCCCTTCATACAATAGATGTTAAAAGAGCTCTAATGTATTACATTGACAGAACTAAAGACCTTCATAAAATTGAACAAATGTTTGTTGCTTTTTCACCCCTCATAAAGGAAAGCTTATATCCAAATCAGGCATTGCCCGATGGATAATTAAATGCATTCAAACATGTTGCATCAAAGCCAAAAGGACTTTTCCAACACCACCGTACAGTACATTCTGCTCGTAAAATGCGGGCTTCCATGGCTTTCCTAGGCAATATCCCACTAGCTGATGTATGTAGAGCAGCTACATGGTCTACACCACACACTTTCACTAAACAATATTGTGTGGATGTCCTAGCACTGTAACAAGCTTATGTAGGTCAGGCAGTGCTGAGCACACTCTTTCGAACAACTGCAACAGTCACAGGTTAGCCACCTCTTTTGGAGGGAACTGCTTTACCGTCTATGCAAAGCATATTTATCTACAGCCACACATGCCTCGAATGGATTGTTATTTACCCAGTAAGCATCTGTTCTTGCCATGTAGAGCTGTAGATTCACTTGCGCCCACCCTCCTCCCTGGACACATGTGGCAGTTGCAGTTACTTTTTACCTTTGCATAGCATTGGACATCCCTTTACTGACACTTTTTTATACTCCATTCAAGTGAAAACAGTCTAACATTGGAGCCAATGCCCATGCGCACTATTATCAAGAGGAGGAGTCACTTTACCTCGTGACTTGAAAGACTTCTTCGCGGAAAAACAACTTGCACACATCCGGACCCAACACTAGATGGCAGGAGTATACAAAGCATGTGAATTTACAGCACTACTTGCCAAGAACAGATGCTTACCGGGTAAGTAACATAATCCATTTATTCACTCATTAAAAAGTATGTGTAGTTGATTCCTATTTTCAAATTAAACAAAAAAATGTTAGGCAGGGTGGGTAAGTTTATTTTTAAATTATTTAAAAGGTAATATTTATAGATTACATTAATATATTTAAATTATTTTATAGTTTACTTCAGATTTAATTTGAAAAGGTCATGTGCTGTAACGTTTTATTTTAGTAGTTCAGGTTAGTATTGCCTTTTGTAAATTCTTTTGCATTTATATTTTCATTAATATATAGGTAAACACATTTTTAAAATAAATAAGGATTATAAAATGTCCTGATACTTTCGCTTATGGAAAACTCCACCCTGATGGCAGAGATCCTCACTAACGGGTGAAAAGATACTGGTTGTAAATTTACACTCATACATTCTTTTGTAAGAGACCCCCACCCCTTTGTCTGAGTAGGTGGAGATGTAATTGTACACCTTGGCTTAGATCTCCACTTGGAAATGGTGAATAGCAAAAAACTGGAGAATTACACCTAGGTGTAGGAGTAGTAATATAATGATATTAAAGTAATTTATAAAGCGCCTGGTTACTTTAACCGAAGTGTCCCCGTGCTAAGAATTCATAGACTTACACATGAGTAGCTCTTCATATATTTTCCTTTGTGAATCCTGCCCGTAGTGTTTCCAAATAATCAGATTTTTCTGTTATGGTTTGATAGTTTAATTCTCAAGGATTTGGTTATGGATAGGAAACAAATTACATTGATCTTGAAATCCAAATGTAAAACTGCATTAAAGAGTATTCAAGGAATGTTAATTTGATGAGGTAAAAAGAGAATTCATTCAAACATTATTGTATAGCTTACACGCCTGATGGTATGTCCAAATGTGTACATTTTGCTGTTAAGCCCAGCATCACAATTTTCTTTACTTGATTCAGAGTTGAAGATGTTAGAACACTTCAACACATGACATAATGGAATAATATTTAAAGACGATGCTTAATTGGAGACTATGTGGAATAGGTCAAATACCTTAAAAAAATCCTAATTGAGTGTAAACACTGTATTCAATTGAAAGGCTTATAACTGACCCATTTATGGGAAGTAAGAATAGTTTTATTTAGAATGTTATAAATGTTTTTTATGAATTGTAATGAATGAATTGCCATTAAGAGGGGTTGTATGTCAGACTAGTGAGGAGAAAAGTTTCATCCTGCCTTTTTTTTCTGTCTGGTACTGCTCTAAATTGGTTGGGTGGTTGGATGTCCTTTCTTAGACGGGCCCTGCACCATGGGCCTATTGGAGTAAGCTTTCCGAAGGCGGAGTCAGCAGGGGCACCGCTGTTGTAAAGATAACAGTCTGTCGACTCTAAATAGAGCAGGCGGACCGGGTACTCTGCCACATTTATGACAGAGTACCCAGTCCGCAAAACTCTACATCAGGCCCTAAAATTCTGTGTAAGTAACTGTGGGCTAATTCAAAATAGTTTTGGGATTTGAATGTTTATGATGCTTATTTGGTTAAGACTATAAATAAACTTCTGTATTTTGAAAATACAAAAGATAAGAACACTGGTCAGCAATAGGTTATGTCAGCAAAGTTAGTGGTCATTGGGGTGGATAAAATATGTAATTCTTGTGAGGATTATGGGTATTATGTGAATTATGCTTGGGCGGTTTCATCTTGGAACATTGTTCAGGAGGTATATTTTCCAGTTTCTTGTGGAATTCTAAAATGGATAAGGTGGCTCTGATGTGGTAGGGAGATCATTCCAGGCTTTGGGTGCCAAGAAGGACAAGTCATGGCGGCTGGCTCTGGCTTGGCAGATGCAAGAGAGGTGTGCGAGGAGAAGGCTGCCCAAGCAGAGGTGTCTAGTCGGTATTTGGAATTGGATGCACCTGGTGAGGTATTCTGGGCCTTGATTGTGGAGTGCATTGTAGGTGTGTGTGAGGAGTTTGAAGGGGCGCGTTTGTGCATAGAGATCCAGTGGAAGTCCTTGAGGTGTTTGGATTTTTGCTTGCAGAGTGGTAGTTGGTAGAGAGTTTGGCTGCTGCGTTCTGCATTACTTGGAGACTCTTGGTGAGTTAAGCAGTGATGCCAATGTAGAGGACATTGCCATAGTCCAGTCTGCTGGTGATACCAGCTTGCATGACAGATCTTCAGGTGTCCAGCAGGAACCATTGAAGACTTGCTTGAGGGTATAGAAGCAGGTGGATGCAACCGTGTTGACTTGGTTGGAAATTAAGATTTTATTGTCAATTGTAATCCCAGGTTTCTGGACGAGCTGGGTGTCAGTTCCAACTCTAAGGGTTGCCAGGACAAGGAGAAGATGGAGAGTTGTCCTTTCCAAATATGACCACTTGCTCTTGTCAGTGTTGAGTTTTAGGCCTTTCTTATTCATCTAGTTTTTAACCTCAGACATGCAGCTGATTAAAGTTACTTGGGTGTTTGAGGTGTCCTCCAAGAAGGAGAGGATGAGCTGGGTATCATTGGAGTAAGCGATGATGCTGAGCCTGTGAGCGCAGATGATGTTGAAAATCGTTCTGAGAGGAAGAAGCTGTTCCATCAGAGTCCTAGACTGCGGATTCTGGTCTTGTGGAGATGTTGGATGAGGACAGGTTAGGTGATGGTGTCAAATGCAATCGAGCGGTTGAGTGAGATGAGTGTCCCCCTAGTTTTTAGTGAGGCGGGTATCATCAATTTCAGATATGAGGGTGGTTTTGGTGCGGTGGTTTGGTCTGAATCCAGACTGGGAAAGTCCCCAGAGGTGGTTGACATTGAGGTGGTTCGCCAGTCAGTTGTTAAGCTTTTCTTGTACTTTGGCCGGGTAGTGGAGGAAGGAGATGTCTGTTGTTAGCCAGTGTCTTCGGGTTTGCCGAGGGTTTCTTGAGGGGCGGTGAAATGATGAAGTGTTTCCAGGAGTCCAGGAAGGTGGTCGTGATGATAGTCATTGAGGATTAGTGTGAGGGCTGTGCAGATGGGGTCGAGTCCTTTGATGAAGATGAAATGAGAAAAAGGGATCTGACAGGGCTGCCGACTGGATGGGACGCATCGTGTTGTTGTTTCCAGTGGGGTTATGGCTGGCCAGCAGGTTAGAGCAGTTTTTAGGCTGTCCTGAACATCGGAGTGAAGGATAACGAGGGTGGAGTTGGAGTGGTCCGACTGAGTTGCAGACTTGATGTAAATGGTCTTGATTTTGTTTGTGAAGTAGTGAGAGTGCTGAGCAGACTTCCTGTGAGGGGATGATGTTGTGGAGCTGGCAGCAGGGGGTGTAAATTCCTTCACTATGTCGAATATTACGTTCGAGGTGTTGCAGCTATTTTGGCTCTGTTTGATGAGTGCTTGGTGGTTTTGAGTCTCTAGTGGTAGGTCTTGAGGGCTAATCTGTTAGTGTCTCTGTCGCTGTTATCGTGGGTATGACACCATCAGCATTGCAGATGTTTGCAGTAGTGTTTTGTGAGTGTCTTCTGTGTGCCCTCTTTCTTGTGACTTAGAGCGGGGATTGGAAGGTGTTTTTTAGCAGACCCAGGGAGTCTGCGCAGGAGATGATCCATGTGTTGAGGTTTTTGACAGAGCATGTTAGGTTGTCGTGGTGGGATGGGGGTCTTCACGGATCTTGTTTCCATTGAGCCGGGGAAGTCTTGGTATGTTTGGCTCTGTGCTAGTTAGGCAGGTTCCGGCTGAAGTGGCCAAGGCAGTAATCTGTCCAAGAGAGTGGATGGGGTTCATTTGCCATACTGTTGGAGAAATTAGTGATTACTGGGTCGAGGAGGTGTCCAGCTATGTTGGTGGGGTCGTTAACTCGTTGGGTGAGCTCTAGTGTGCTCAGGTCTTCCAGGAGGTTGGTGGTTTTGGTATTGTTGTGGAAGTTAAGGTCACCTACTAGAATGAAAGCGTTTGATGTAAGCCCCAATAGAGCAATAAGGTCTGCAGTAGTGGCACCAAAGTATGATCTTGGTCCGGGGGACTAGCAGAGTTGGGCTCCTCCAAGGGTGGTTGTGTCTGAGGTGCTGAGACTTAAGGCAATGTATTCTAGGTGGTCGCAGGTATAAGCTGAAGTAATAGCAGCTGATTTTCTCTTTGTAGATGATTTTGAGACCTCCTCCACGTTTGCTAGGTCTGTCCTGTCTTGCGATATTGTAGCCTGGTGTAGGGTCACTGCGATGTCTGGAGTGGATGCTGGGTTGAGCCAGGTCTTGGTGAGGAAGAGTAGCTTCAAGAAAGGTCGTGCAGGAGGTACAAACTATTATGGCGTGTTTGGCGAACGAGCGTGTGATAAGGAGTAGACAGGAGAGGTTTGCGTGGTGTTGTCTGTGGGGTGTGGTTGTGTGTGTTGTGGTGTGGTGTGGGTGGGGAGCTGGTGGACCCTGTTTGGGAGAGCGCAGCAGGATATCTGAGGGTGTGGGATTGGTCACCAGCAGAAGAAGCGGCAAGGGGAGAAGTAGTTGTGTGTGCAGTGCGCTGGGGAAGTGGGGGCCTGAGGACAAGGGTTTTTTTGTGTTTTTTTTTAATTTTCAACAAACCTTTATTGCATAGGTCACCCATACAGAATATCGAACATGTCAGTGCGGAGAGGTAGCCCAAGCGGCACCCCCCCCCCCCCCAGCAATCACAGAACATTGCAACTCAGGGCAGTAGATTTCCAATAACCATAACCCCCCCATCTGTCCCTCCCTCTGAGGACAAAGGTTGGTGGTGTGTAGGAGGTGGTCAGAGGGTGGGGGTGCAGGAGAAGCAGCAAGAGGTGCAGAAGGCATCTTCAGTGCGAGTAGGGGACACCTGGGTGCAACACAGGGGTAGGTGTCCGGGGTTCATGGCGAGGAGGGCTTGGCCAAAATGCTCTAAAGGACTTAATTTGCTACTACCTTAAGTGAGAACCACCAGCCCCTCATACCATTTGGGTGAGAAGTGTGTAATGTTACTAACCTATGTGCTTAAAATACAGTATTGGGGACGTGTCCACCTGGAACTGTGCAATGATAGGAGTAGGCATGTTCACAGTCAGACTTTGCTCCCTGATGAGTAACAGGTCCTGGAATCAGCAGATTAATAGTGAAGAGGTTCTGCGCTGCTGGAGGAGCATAATGCAAGTCAGTTGTCACCCCTCCAGCTCTTGAGAGCATCCAAGATAGCGTCAGCCATCCAGTTGCTCAGGGGAGATGAGAGTTCTGCACATGATGCATGATGAGGGGGCACCGGATCAGGTGGATTACTAAGTCCCTCTGCAAAGAGCATTGAGAGTCAAGGTGGCTCCTACAAAGAGAGTGAGGAGACAGTAGGCTAGAGCTACCTGCATTATTCTCTTCATAAATGGCCTTTGAGGAAGATCGCATGGGAAGGAAGGTCACAGTGGAAACGCGAGTGGACTCCCCACCAACAAGATAGAGAACCGCCCGCTGTATGACTAGCCAGACTGAGCGCGTCTGATTTCCAGGTGATGGCCATTTGAGGACTCTGTGTGGTTTGCAAGCTTGGCTCATAAGTGGAGTAAGAAAACGGCCTGTTGCAATTCCTCAAATAGAAGAAAAAGGGAAAACCAAGAGAGGGAAATCTAACTTTTTTGGTCCATGGCCTGCATAAATAACAGTTGAGGAAGGTAATTCCCAGGGGCCGCCTGGAGGAGTGGTGGATCTTGTTGGGTGCAGTATGTGCATGAGAGCGGTGACATCCTGTATGCTGTCGTGCTCGTGCCCATGCATATTGTTACCTAGTGTTTACCTTTGAAATGTGTGAGGTATTCATATGCGCAAGTATTACATCCATGTGGCACACTCGTGCAATGATTGTAAAATGTTTTTCAGTGTAACTGTAAACATGTCTTTGTATGGGAGTGTTGACATTTAATGTGGGGAACATGCATGAGCCGTCTAGGAAGATACATAGACCCCTGCTGGGATCGAACGATTCATTCGAGACTCGGATATTGACTTGTAACCTTGTACTGCTGGGTGGTAATAAACCCCTGTACCTGTTTTACTCTATCGCCTGGCGTCTTCTCTGTGTGGGACCTCCAGTGCTCTGTTGGAACCTACTTCTTACAGATCTCACGGTGCTGTCGCCCAGATTTACTTTGTTTACTTCAGTATCCCAGATTCTGGAGGCATTTTGCGAACATCAGAGCATAAAAATAAAACAATAATATCCATAGAGGAGAGCACTTCATATCCCGGCTAATATTCTCTTAAGATTCTATCAATTGTAGACCAGTGGTACTGGCTTAAATTCACAGAGGAGGTCCCCCTCATACGTCCTTGTACAGTGGTATTTAAATCATGTCTTATTTTAATGATGATACTGGCAAGATATGCTTAGGAATGCCATTACCCCTTTAAAAAATTCCACAGGGAGCAAGCCCCCAAACCCTGCAAAGTGGTCTTGTATGTTGTCAGTCATTGGCCCGTGTCAATGGCTTCATGTACTTTAAAATGCGCAACCTGTAACTGAATGTTGTCTTGAGACACAATTCGAAAATGTCTCTTTCTCCATCCTGGTAAATGAACATTCTCCTGCCTCCTCCAAATCTTCACAAGGCATAATCAAAACGTCCCACCCATGGCAAACATTGCTGGATAGATTGAAAAATGTGCAAGTGGAAATTTGAAAGACCAGTGAGTAAGAGGTGGCGGTTCTTGAGAGAGGACAAGCAAGGGGGTGAGGATCAAGCCACTGATGGAGGAGTTAAACAGAATATAGTCCTATACGTACCTTTATATACGTATTTTCAAGGTACGTAGATATGGAGTTACAACTAACAAATCTATTCTTACCTATGTATACTCCCATAACGATGTTGTGGTAGTCTATATTCTGGCTATGATATTTTTGTAGGACATTATTTTTCTGTGCCATATTCTGGCATACAGCTATTTATTTAAATAGGCCCAGTTTAAAGATGCTATTGTGGCCTAAGTTTCCCACCACAGTCTGTAGCAGTTTGTGAAAGTGGATATGTAGCAAAAATGGCAGCACTTACCCCGGACCCTGAGATGTTTGCACTCATTTGAATGTTTTCCAAGTCACGCGCCTCAATCTTGCGCAGGAAGCAGGCTTTCTCTTCTGCTGGCTTGTAGCACACAAGACCCTGCAAGAGAGAAATAGAGCTGAAATTTATGCAAAGACCATACATAATACAATGTCAAAATACAGCCTTCGCTTCCTTCCCCCCATGACGAAGTGCAATCGCAAAGCTTCTATAGGCGATTCGATTCTGTAACAAGCATGAATTCTGAACTAGGGGCAAGAATTCTTTAGCCAGTGGAGCAAAAACCCACTAAGACCAGCAGTGGACTGGTGAAGTCACCAGTAAGGGCAGATCAAGCAATTATACATCTAGAAAACTTCAGTAATGAAGAAAATAGAAGCAGAGAGAAGTCGCAACACTGTCAGACGTAGGGCACTAAAGATAAATGGGGCCACATCAGATTAAAGAGAAACCCTGCATGCATAGTAAATCACAGAGCAGTAGCAGGTGGAATGACCTCTTTCATGATTGCAGTCAACATGATTCAAGTATTTTGGTAGGAGACTTGAGGTTCGAGACAACCCCTCAATTCTGCTTTTTAAAACCATTAATGAAGTTCAGGCGTGAGACTGTCACTCCTTCAGCTGGCAATGTTTGAGGCTGCTTTCCAAACGTTGACAGTACTGGTATGAGAAGCTGGTTGCTTGTAAATCCAGCATTGCCTCTGAAAGGCTGCCACCAGATTTTTCTAACCAATAATAGTCCCTGATTTCACACCTTTCAAGCGCTTCACACAGCTGAATCCCTTTTCCAGTCAACCAGGAGGCATTTACCTCCCCCTGTCGTGCAGAACCTGTGATGGTACACCTCAGAAAGTGTAACAACTTGTGGCCATGTTACGCAAGCAGTCAACAAGCTCTGTTAGAGTTTTGCCCAAGATCATTGCTGAGTGCCTCTTGAAGAACTGTTGAAGAGCCAGAATCGCCAACAGAATAGGGAGTCAGCAAAGAGTCATTGGCTGCCTATCTGCTTTTAGAATGCTGTGCAAACAAATGATGGACGGAATGCTGAACAAATCAAACATTCACCCCCAGGCAAGAGATCTGGGTTAAATACATTATTCCTTTGCTCACCATGCCACCCCAGTTTAGACCCAGCCATATGCAAATCAGTCTTGACCCTGTGCCTCATGGGAACAGTCCAGCCCGAACTGCCAAGCTGGGGCCTCCCTGGACCAGAAACAAGCATCCTGGGACTGGTTTCGGGGTATCACCCCTCATCAGCCGGGCTAGCTTGAATCCAGTGGTGTAGTGAGCAAGGGACCGACGTCTGGGTATGCCCTTCCCATTTGCGGCGACAAATGCAAAAAGAGCAGTTGATGGACAGAATGCTGAACAATGTCAAACATTCACCCCCAGTACAGAGATCTGGGCCTTGAAAGGGATTTGATGTTCCAAGGAGTACAACAACGGTTTCAAAAAGTAGGTGAGAAGCTCTGAAGTAGTGACATCCTGGAGAGCCTACTCCGCACCCTCTTGAAAGAACACCAATTGTCCCCAACAGATGCCCTTGTTCTTTCCATCGGCCCCTCTACTGACTTCTGTTCTGATATTAGGATGTGTTTGGTGCCTTGCTGACTTCTGTTTTGATCATTGCCTTCAATCAAGTGCCATAACGTTTTCCAGAGGAGTTTATTTCCCTTTTATGGGGTTTTCCTCTTCTCTGGGATCCTTTAAAAAGGAGACACTTGACTCCTTTCTCATATGCTTTTCTGTGAAGGGTAGCACTGATGCTACTGTTTGAAGTTGCCCTCTCCTCAGGCAATCGAAAAGTCAACACAACAGACCACGTCAGCATCCAGTCCTTGGCATTTGGCTATGTTTCCACTACACAAATAACACCTACATAAATCATGTAAATAGGAATATTGAAAGAGGCTAGACAGAGCGTCAGACTTTGTGAGCATAGGCACTCCGAGTTGGGGAATGACAGTCCTCATGTTGCCTGCCTACTCATCAGCACATTTGATAAGCAAGAAACATTGAGCGCTGATGCATAAACTTTAAATATAGCTTTATAGGGTGCCTTAGTCCTGAGGCCCCAGACACTTCTTCTTTGGAAAAACACATCAACAAATGAACATTTTATAGCCCTTGGATCTGCAGCAAAACCACTCACCATTTACCTAATGATAGATGGATTAAGAACTTAGGTGGGAATCACCCCAGTTTGTGACTGTATCTGTATAGTTGTTAAGCGTGTTAACATACCTAATGTGAAGGGTCGGGAAAATTGATGTTGCAGCTTACCTTAAGTAGAGACACAATAGGGAGGTGAGAATGATTCATTATTTGACATAATAAAAAGTTGCTTAATTATAATAAAACTTTTATCCAAAGCTTTTAATGTAGTCAGCTTTCATGCAACATTACCCTTTGCCAACCGGTAACCATTTTATGACCTTAGATGTCTGTATGGAGACTAGTCCATATTGGGGCTTGAACACTTGAGCGTCCCATCACACAGGGAACTCAGCACTGTGTAGTTAACTCATTATTGAGTTTTCGAAAAAAAGGTTTTCAAGGTTTTAATGGGTTTTGCATTAGGAAAATACTCATAACATAATATACAGTAATACAGTGTAAGCATTGAAAAGGTCCAAAAGGGAAATTGATTTTGGAGTGAAAGGAATGAGGCCATGAAGCTCACAGGTAAAGGCAAGAGCCAGGTGATATGAGTGTGAACTTGTGGCGGAGCATGAATGACCTCTGGGGTTAATGAGGAAATGAAAAAACTAAAACATAATTTTGAGTATAATGCATAATTATTCAGATCTGCACATACATGCTTGTTGTCGAACAGCACCACAGACGTCTGGTTCCTCGGAGACGTTACACAGTAAGTGACAATGTTCCGTAGTGAGTCCGTAATAGCAGATTGGTTTGTCTGGAAGCCTTGGTGATTCTTGAAGGTGAGATGGGCGATCTGTAAAACAGTGAACATAGTGAGATGGCTGGTGGAAGCAGATAGATGTGAACTAGCAGATCCATGGTGTGTCTCGAGGCAACAGACCTTCTTTAACAAGTTCCTTGAATGAGTGAGTAAATCTTTTAGTATATTGCACACTGAAAACTGAATGCCCTGTTTGTGTGCTTATGTGCTGTTAGTGCTTATATAAGGTGCTTGTTTTAGTGTTTGCACAGCAGTTTATCAATGTTGCTTCTCTGTGTCCATCAAACCTACCCACATTTGGGAGAGGGCAGATGAAGTGACATATTCTTGGACACTCTGCAGTAACCTGCTACAAGGATTTAAGTCTGTGCCAATTATGGCATGGATAAAGCGGCTCCCTTTTCGGCATCGTAGGATCTTCATTGACACTCATACACCTTAAAATAATTCCCCACTGCGTGCAACATTTGATTTCAATATATTTGTTTGTATAGTATACACCAGGCTACTGGTAGCTTTCTTGCTCCTTGTAAGTAGCTCTTCTGTGCCCAGCCTAATGTACTAAATTAGACGTTTTTGGTTGAATTCATATATGCATACCAAAATTGAAAAGTGTGTATTCAAGATGAAAATGTGTCTTTTTAGAACTCATAAGCTCATGTTTCAGAGAAAAATGTTGAATTTCAAGATATATTTAAAGCTGATATTTGATAAATCATGCAGAGTTGGGGGAGATTTATTACTAATATTGACTAGTGCCTTAGGCCTTGCAGTTATGGTGGTAATGTATTACCCACATAGAGGCATTTCACATTGAGAAAGCATTTTTTTTTACATTACTGCTAGCAACCTGCCTGTTACACTGAGGTGATCACGGCTGGTAATCTTGCATATGGTCAGTATGTAATACATTCTGATGTAGTCACTATTAAAACTCTAATATTAGTAGCTTGGGATAATGATTCCTGAGCATAAGTAACTCTTACTACTGGAAAGGTTGGAGACCCCTGGTATACACAGAGGGTGCCATTGTCCAAATTCCCATATGATGAGCAGAACCCTTCTGATGCCTAGCCAAGGCCAGGTTATTCCAAACTATTTCACGACTGCATTACAGCGTCTGCTGTGCAAAATGCTGATAAACCAGTTTTCTATTGATGGAAATAGTCAGGCTTGTAGGCTTAAATTGGAAGGCTGTGGAAATAGACTCCTGTCCCTTTAAGGCTTCAGGAACTTCCATTACCTGTTACAGGCGGTTCTATTTTCTGGCTCATGTGGAAGGGATCCCAGAACACCCTGAGAATTTCACTCCTCTATCTTTCTGAGATAATTTCCTCAACAAAAAAACATTTTTATAGGTTCACTCAACTTCGTCACTTAACATCTACCGAGTGGGCCGGTTTTTATTGCACCTTACAGGATTTTTCCTCTCAAAATTCTTTCACTTTTTTTTTATAAAGTACCGATCATGAGCAGGAAGGAAAAAAACACTAATGCACTCAAAGTGTGTGGGGTTTTCCTACCTTCTACACATGTTGTTAAAAAATGTGAGTTCTGCTACAAAATGTCTAAAGGAACATATTAGGCTGAGTAGAAAATGTAATGATACAGGAGCCGAGGAAGAGCTGTAGAAAAAGTATAAGACTGAAAAGTCTCTATTCTCGCAACTTCAAAGCAACCAGCACCTCGTAAAGACTCCCTCAGAGGGAGGTCTAAAGAGAGAAGGTAAAAACAAACTCATCATTTTTGTCAACACTCCTGGTCAACGCTGTAGATCATGATGCACTATTGAAGGCTTCAGTCCCTATGAATGCTCAGTCTGTTAGGCTGGATCAGCATCAGTGGCAACGCATCTACAATACAACAGTTTGTCTAAAATGTAAGTATTAAGGCACCATAGGTCAGCCACCTCCTATTCGCCGTTGAGGTCCATCTCTCAGCGGCGATACATTGGCTGCCATCATCAGAGAGCAGGCACACGATGACAGCAACACTATCACCAAGACTGTTGAAGCCCTCCATAATCACTTTGGCATATCTTTCCCTGTCTATTCACTCGACATTGACACTCCACACTCCAAGATGTTTATTGCCTGTGTTTCTCAATGTCGATGAAGTAGACGCCATGGTTTTCAATGTTATCAGTCACACCAGCCCCTAGGAAAAGTCGGAGGCTTTCTCCAAAGAGACTCCACTTTCATTGGTCCCATTTCGCTTTGTTATTCCTGAAGAGGATTCGCTTCAAGTTCCTTTGGAACTCCTTCACCTGCCTCAACCACCTTCCACAATTGATTCCAAACAGACATTCCTGTCACCAATGAGACCGGTGGTTCCTTAAGTGCCTTGTGCAGTAGAGTCCCATAAAGCTCTGGCATATCCTCAGGGGAGTCCTCAGTCTCGGAACACTCTTAAAAAGCACGAAAGACCCAGATTCCTTTCAAAATCTACATCAGGCTTCCACTCAGATTTTTTTTTAACCATCTTAATTGTTTTTTTAGCAGTACAATGCAGTAAGTTTGCAGTATTAGTTATGGCACTATCAATATACTGTGTAATAGCAACGTGTAGTATGCAATATCGAGGATGCAAGAAATAGGTGTAGCATGGCATGGTCAGCTTCAGAATGCCAATTGAAGATCATATAACCCAACAATTTAAAACTATGAGCCTGGTTCACTGCTCTAGGGAGTCTTGCAGACTTTTCAGGGATACTGGGCGAGGAGAGGTTGCACTGATAGGCTTCCACTCAGATAATGATTCCCTTCCATCCTATACATTAATATTTCCTGAAGCTTGTCCTTCCAGAGTGTGTCCATTGGACGATATTATCACCATCCACAACGTGCTTGTTAGGGGAGCAACTAAATGAAACATTCTGTTGGAAACTCCACAATCTGCAGTTTCAATCATAAAGGAGATTTAACTACCTTGGACATCTCCGAGATGTCTTGTACCTCCAGTCTACTGGAATAGTCTTGGTCTACTCTAGATTACGGAAGATAATTTCTTGACCCCCCGCAAAAGTGAAGGCAGCTAAACCATTTTTTTCCCCAAATATATAATCTCGGCAGCAAGATCCTATGATCCAAAGTCTGACTCAGTCAAGTAACATCAGTAATACTTGAAAGGGAGAGCTAGAGCATTGATGCGACATGAAGGAAGGCATGCAGCACAGTGGTTACCGCAGTGCCAGTGTGACAGCTCTCCTGGGAAGTTATGAAAGTGAGAGGTATGGAAGGGGATGAGGTAATTTATGGATGATGTCCTAGGCACAGACCTTGGGAGATCGTGAACGAGGGGTCCTTGCTGACAAATTAGGTCTTTGCTGCTGTGGATGGAGTCTAGCTTGCAGAAACAGGATACTCCCTTCGCAAGATCTCCAAGAGTCTCCCCTCACAGATCATCTAGGCTTAGGTTGATGACGCTTAACGCCAGATGCCCAACAAAAAGTAACGACTCCCTCTTTTCTGATGCAGCGTTATTCAACCAGCATGCAGAAGAGGAAATTATTCAAATGAAGAACGTGGCAGAGACCTTAAAGGCCATAGCCCTTGGGGAGAAGAGGTTCTTCAAACAACAATACTAGTCAAAAGAGAGAGAGTACTATCAATGGAGTGTTCAATTCCCTCACTAGCTTTTTGAGCCAGTGCCTTGCCAGCAGCAAGGCCAGAAGTACAACTGGCAACAAAATCCCTTAAGACCAAATCGCCCCCTCGCCTTTAAGACCTTCAAATACCTCATGAAGTCCCTGTTCGGGAAATAGATAGTGATAAACTTGTCACCTCACCCTTATTCTCCTGCACCTCCCTTCCATTCATCACTTACATGGGGTGAGCGTATCGTGACACCTAGACTAGTGTCAATTAAAATAGACAAGTGGTTGGTAAGTATTGTGGTTCATGGGTGCTCTCTATGTTTCTGTTCCTCCAGTACCAAAATCGAAGCACCACATTTCCATTTTGAGGAAGGAATCTTCTGTTCATCTAAAGAAACGTGCACTTAGACTGGTACTGTCCCAACAGAGGGCGAATGAAGTCCACATCGATACTTCCAGATTGAAAAGAAAAGCCAGAATATGGATTTCAGCCTGATAATAGATCTGCTCCTCACCGACCTGTACATAAAAAGAGAAAAGTTTCAGATCCACCTTTACATTAGATTTTTCCCCGTTTAAGAAAAGAGGACAGGCTGTGTGCGATAGACGTGTAGGCATCACTAGAAATATAAAAAAATTGTGGTTGGAAACACAATGCTCCATTTTGAACTCAAATCACCCAACGCACATTTTCCAAATGCATGGCCGTAGTGGCTGTTCACCTAAGAAGGTAGGGAATATTCATTCGTCTTTTCTCATCTGTACAACTATTTGATCAAAGATCACACTCTGTCAAAGGTGAATAGGATTTCAAAAGAACAACCGGGTTGCCGCTTTGGAGGCCGAGACGCTCCTGCCTCCTTCCCGCCCCGCGTCCTCACTGTGGCCTCCGCGGGCGGCGCCAAGACACACTCGCCACGAGTGGGCGCTTCACCAGCGGCCCACACAATTGACAGCGGTGCCTGCACTTTGCCTGGGGAGGCAGCCTGCGGAGCACTCGCCCCCTTCGCCCTCGCTCCGGACTTCTGCCTGAGGCCCGGCTCTGTCATATAAAGCACTGGCCCATACAAACTCCTCAGTCCCTGCGCTGATCACTGTGCCCACCGCTGTGGGCACCACCGGGACAGTGCCACACTCTCCTGCTGAGGCCTATGACACACTCCCACCCACAACGCCTCAATCCGGGTGCTAAGGGTATCCCCAAGTGTAACTCAGGCCAGCGCTGCACGCCCTACCAGCAGAGAAGCTACTGCACAGCCACGCAGCATCGCGCCGGCCTAGATTACTCCTGACCGCGAGTAGGGGACATACACGCCATTACCGCCAACTCTTTGGACCTTCTCATCGCCTGCACCACCTTCTGCATTTCTCTTACGCTGCCTCCGAGACTCGCAGTGAGTACCCGCACACCAAGCACTTGGCCTCAGCCGCTTTTACACCCCGCAGTGCCCTCTTCACAATCCCAATCAGAGCCAATTGCAATCCCCATTAACCAGACTGCTGTCACACTGACTGGGCGCCCTTGCACTTGTGGCTATTATCTACCATGACAGAGCGGACTCCTGCTTAGTCACTTTGCTCTAAGGATGCCTGCTAACCTCTATTTATTGCACCTTTTGCAACAAGACGACTGCCCCCCTCGCCATCCCCTCATAGTGACGGAACCGCGTTCCCGCTCTTCTACAACTGACAGGTGGATCGGTGACACTGAGGCAAGAGCACGTGGGGAGACGGGACCACGCTGCATCGCGGGGCACAGATGCCGCTAGGAGGTGGCACACACTGTGACCATAAGTCGCAGGAGTGACCGGCTGGAAGACGCAGGGAGAGCATCCACCCCTGGGCGAGTTCTGACTGGGAAAGACAGGAGGAACGGAAGCCCTCCCCAGGGTGTCACAACAAATATGGGGAGAGTCAACAAAAGACGAGACACTGAGCAACAGGAGCCAGCTGGAGAGGATGCTGGTGAGTCGCGACTACGTACAGGAGCTCGTAGCGAAAAGACTGTAGCCCAAGACGAACTATCACTGCATGACAGCCTGCAGGCCATAGAAACGTCAAGGACGGCCATAGAATCTAAAATTGATACGCTCCGAGAGGATCTGGGCCTATTGCGGGCAGATCACAGGAAGCTGGCAGACCGTGTCACGTCAGTAGAAGTAGATGTCAGAGACCTGAAACCGCAAGTATCCGCGTCTACCCGCAAATTCACGGACATTGAAAAAAGGGTGCATGTGCTGGAGCTGCGGGCCAAGGACGCTGAAAATAGGGCAAGGCGTAACAACATCAGAGTCATTGGGCTGCCAGAAAAAGTAGAAGGGAACAACATGGTTGCCTACCTCGAGAACTGGATCCGTTCCGAGGTGGCAGAGGAGGGCCTCTCGCCTTATTTCGCCCTGGAGCGGGCGCACAGGGTTCCTGCCAGAGCACTCCCGCCTGGGAGGCCGCCGAGGCCAGTGGTGGCGCGCCTCCTCTTTTACAAGGACAGAGACCATGTGCTGAGCCAAGCGCGACTTAAAGGTCATCTCATAATCGATAACAGCACCGTCCGGATCTTCCCGGACTTCTCCCGGGAAGTGCAGAGGCAGAGAGCTTCCTTTGTTACAGCCAAGCGGAAACTGCAACAAATGGGGGTATCATACTCCATGGTGTTCCCAGCTAAGCTCCGGATAGTGCACGCCGAAGGGACCAAGTTCTTTACTACACCCCAAGAAGTGTGGGACTGGATTGAGGAGCAGGGACCGCGAGACTGGAGGAATGAAGGCCGGGGCCAGCCAGAGAAGGACCCCACGAGGTCCCCTGGAAAAGGGGGGAAACCCAAGTGCCTCCCAACACTGGAGGAATCTCGACGAGACAGGGAGAGTGCGGTTGCGGCAATAGCATCCCTGAGCGCTCAAGGCCCACGGGGCACCTCCTCACTATCCGGGGAGGAACAGAGAGACTCGGACTCTGACACCAGCTCGAGCACCGTGGGGGATGCCAGCCAGACCCTTCCTGAAATGACTCCCAGAACGGCGGACGACTTGATCTGATGGACACATAGCACGCAAGTACCCGCTGGACACCTGAGCTAGGGGGGTGTGGCGCCCTGATTAGGGGTTGATATGCATGAGGGAGGGGCCCAGGACGGGCGCTATGAGGTCCAACCACCGGATGGGGGGGACCCGGGGGACTGGGGGGGAAGGCTTTCCTCCAGGCGAACATTAGTCTAGCCACCATCCGAATTTCGGACACTTGTTTGTTTCTACGACGGATCGCAGTTTGGATGGGGGAGGGTTTCTCACTTGTCCTGGGGAGGGGGCGTTGGGGGGGGGGTTATATTGTTTTTAAGTTGGGGGCACTGCTGTCTATACATAAACGGGTACTTGAGCTGCAGCGGGAGGGTTCACTCCACCCAGAATATGTCGCCGGAGGCAAAACAAGGGCGTGGGGGTCACACGGAGGTGGAGAGGCTAATCTGTCATGCCAAATCCAAAGGTGTATAACCTCCTCTCTTGGAATGTCCGGGGGATGCACTCTATGCACAAGCGCTACAAAATCTTCTCCCACCTGAATAGGCGAGGGATCCATATAGCAATGTTGCAGGAAATGCACACTTTGGCTTCTGAGGGGGCGGCATTACAACGTAGATGGAGAGGTCAGGCATACTATACTTCATTTTCGGCATTTGCCAGAGGGGTCCTGGTATGGATAAGGGCGGGGGTCCCCTTTCAGCACACCGGACACAAAGTAGATCCAAAGGGCCGTTATGTGGTGGTCACCGGGAGACTGGACGGGCAGGATGTAACGCTGATAAATATTTATGGCCCGAATGCAGAACAAGGGGCTTTCCTGGAACAACTGTCTGGGACTTTGGCACTGTACATGACGGGGTCGATCATCATGGGGGGGGGGATTTTAATTGTATTGCGGACCCGGATCTTGACCGGTCCCACCCACCGCTCTGGGATGCCCCGGTCCACAGGACAGCTAGGATGTTCAGGAACTGGCAATCTCAATGGGGGATGGTGGACACGTGGACACGCACGCACCCCCTAGATAGGGAATATTTCCACCTCTCCTATGTACATGACTTGCATGTCTGACTAGACACCTTTTTGTGTTCCCCAGACATGCATACACGGCTCTACGGCACGGAATACCTCACTCGAACTGTGTCGGACCACAACCCGTTACTGACTCGACTGCACTGGGGGGCCCAGCAGCAACCCAGCCCCACGTAGCTCCTTAAGCCCGAGGCCCTGGAGGATCAAGTGTTTTTACACGAGATCAGGGGCCATATTGTTACATATTTTGCCAAAAACGCACAGTCTATGGACTCCAGGGTGACGGAATGGGAGGCCTTTAAGGCCATAATTAGGGGACGATGCATGGCGCTATCCATTGTGGTACGGCGAACACTACTCACAGATGTGGAATGGGCTGACCGAGTGCTGAGGGAGGTGGAACTCCGACGCCCGAACCACCCCGAACTCCGCCAAGAGCTGTTAGAAGCGAAGGAAGAGGTGGCCGTGCAGGAAGAAAGATTACGGTGCTTTGACTTTCAAGCCTATACGGACAGGACCCACGCTGAGCGGGACAGAGCGGGCAGACTGTTGGCATGGCTTGCTAACCCCACCCGCAGGGGGAACACAATAATCGAGCTGGCGGACCTGGAGGGGCAATTACTATATAGACAAGATGCCATCAACAATAGATTCCGCAGCTATTATGAGCAGCACTACAGGAGCTCAGGGCCAAGGAGGGAGGAGGAAATAGAGGAATATTTGTCGGACCTTCCTCTTCATACCCTGGCAGAGGAGGACGCAGACCAACTAGGGGCGGAAATATCCGAACGCAAAATCAGGGTGGCCATTAAGGAACTGGCGAGAGGGAAAACCCCGGGCACAGACGGGCTCCCCAAGGAATTTTATGCAGCATATGTAGAAGAATTAGCCCCCAGATTAGCAGAGATGTATGCGGAGGCAGGGGAGAGGGGCCACCTCCCAGACACCACTAGAGAGGCGGTGCTAGTTTCGCTGCTGAAGCCCGACAGGTCCCCTCTGGAGTGCGCGGCGTATAGACCCTTGTCGATGCTAAACCTCGACTTTAAAATTTTAAGTAAACTACTGGCAACGAGGCTACTCCCACATATGACGTTCCTGGTGCATCAGGATCAGGCGGACTTCATTCCACGCAGGAATACGACTTTGAATATATGCCGCCTATTATCCATTATCGAGCTAGGTGTGACGGAAGAACGGGCAGGGGCGGCGTTCGCAATTGACATAGAAAAGGCATTTGATAGCCTTGAATGGGGGTTCCTGTATGCCGTCTTATCCAAAATGGGCCTTGGACGTGGGTTCCTGCGCTTGGTGCAGTTGTTATACGCTGATCCGGTGGCGAGGGTCCGCACGGGGCGCACAATATCGGAGCAGTACCGAGTGGAGAGGGGCACGCGCCAGGAGTGTCCCCTCTCCCCACTACTGTTCGCACTGGCCGTGGAGCCGCTGGCATGTGTGGCGCAATCTGAAAGAGCTTACCGGGGACTCGGGCTGGGGGAGCAGAGACACCACATAGCGTTATACGCTGACGACCTTTTACTCTTCCTACAGCACGCGGCGAGGGACCTGCCAGGGGCAAAGAATAGGATGGAAAAAGTCGGAGGATTGTCGGGACTACGGGTAAATTGGCAGAAGTCCAGACTGTTCCCGCGAGTGGAAGACATGCTGCCACTTGAGAACCTGGGTGATTTGTGATGGGAACCCCGATGCTTCCGATACCTGGGAGTGCGAATACTTCACACTATAGAAGATGTGAAGGAAGGGAACATAGGGAGGGTGCTGCGCTCGCTCAAGGACAACATGACATTCTGGGGAAAGCTTCCCCTTTCGGTGATGGACCGCATCTCTCTGCTCAAAATGGTGGCTCTCCCCAGGCTGCTGTACTTTTTTACCACACTTCCGGTGTGGATATCGGGGGCTTTGTTCCGGGAGCTGGACTCCTGTCTATCCGCATTCATATGGGGGATGGGCCGGAGGAGGGTGGCCCTTACCCCGCTGAAAAGACCGCGGTCCGATGGGGGCCTCGCCGTGCCTGATATGGAGGCATTCTATCTGGCAGGGCAGTTGCAAAGATTCACGCAGTGGGTAGCGGGGAGCATAGAGCCGGCTAGGGGGGTGCCACCCTTCGCCCTGGACAAACTGAACGTGTTCCGCACCCTGTTGGGGACAGCAAAACCACAACAAGTCAGCAGTAACGAACATAGAGTGATACGAAGGTGCTGGGGTAGGTGCCTGCAGAAGACTAGGACAAGACGCCCATATTCACCGGAATTATCACTGACGCTACTGGAGGACCTTCCCCATGGGGGACGATGGAGGGGGATAGATAACTGGGTACAGGCAGGAGCCTCGAAGGTGGGAGATCTATACTGGGACGGGGAGCTACTCTCCTTTGAGGAATTCAGCACCGAATGGGACATCCCACAAGGACACTTCCTACTCCACAGGGCAGTTACGGGGGCCATGAGGCGACATTGGGGCACGGGCATGACTGAACCACCACAACATGCCACCTGTGAATACATAAGCCTAGCTGGGGGGACCATAAAAGCTGTCGCATGCCTCTACAGGGCTATAGGGCGAGACTCCATACAGCCACTGGACCGGTTGAGAAACCAATGGGGGGAAGACATTGACAGACCACTGGAAGACAAAGACTGGGAGAACATACTGGTACGGACAACCAAAGTATCCCGAAACGCACGTTTCAGCCTGATTAGCTTTTATATACTTCACCGAGCATACATGACCCCAGAACGTATTAATCGCGACTTTACTAGAGAGGACGCCAAGTGCCCGAGATGCAATGCACAAGGGGCGACTTTCATTCACATGATATGGAGCTGCCAATCCTTGAAGTACTACTGGCAGGAAGTGACTCGGGAGACATCTAGGATAACGGGGAGGGTAATCCCATGTACACCGGCGCATGTCCTGCTCAGCCTGTTCCCACGCACCACCAAAACTAAGACCACGGACAGGTTCCAAGATCTCGCCTTCATACTTGCGAAGCGAGAAATCACTAGCAGATGGAAGACTCTAGACGGCCCCAATGTTAACAGATGAAAGCGAGAGCTGGTGAAATGGGCTGGATGCGAGGGCAGGGTCTTGCTTCGTGACGCGAGACGGGGGGTAGGCAAGATGGAAAGAGCTCGGGCATGGGAGGTTTTGATGGAAGAACTGAAGAGCGATGGCCAAGAATCTGAGGCCTCCACTCCTGAGAGACCGTCACAGCAGGAGAACCCCCAGAGGCAAGATCAGGATGGGGTAATAGTGCAGATCCCGAGAGATGGAGACACATAATACCCTTAGACAAGGGAGGGCCTGGACCTGGAAAAGAGGGGACTGAGAAACGCAAACACACACCGCAAGGCACAGTGGAAATGAATTACTGAGCTGAGTAGATGAAGTTAGGACACAGCAGTGGGGGGGGCGGGGTTGAGTGTTAGTTATCTTGTTGGGGGGGGCGGGGGGATGAGGGGAAATCGGAACCTGCATAGAAGAACCTTTGCTGGGTAAAAGATGAGACAGATGGAATCAAGAATAATGCGGATATGTATATGCATAATATGGAATGTGATATACTACTCATGAGAATGCTGTGCACTTACCTGTATGGCCACCAGCGAAACGGCTGACTGATATGTAAAAGGCAATAAAGTTTGTTTAAAAAAAAAAAAAAACACAACAGGGTTGCCGCTCAGAGTGAGTCTCCATATCATTCCTACAAAAATAATTTTCGATTCCTGTGCAGCACCTGTCTTATCTAGGCACCATAATTGAGTCCGTAGAAGTAAAAGTGTATCCTTCGGAGGAGAGAGGATCATCTGTCTGAGGTAAATGCCATCTCCTAATGAACAACTGAAAACTGACAGCTTAGCAAATCTCTTTCCTTCTCAGTTCTATGGCGTCCTCTATCCCCATTGTCCTGAATGCAAGGCAGCATATGAGAGCCGTGAAGAACTGTCTAGAAGACAAAAGATCACAAAGATGGGATGATTGGGGCGACAAGCTGCAACTGACTCTTTCAGCAAACACTCCCTCACATGGCGATGCAGATGATGGAATCTTCTGCATGCAGTTCCTTTCCAGAAGGAAACACCTTTATAGATGATTGCCACAGATGCATTTCTTAAGGGATGGAGAGCGCATCTGGAACATCTAATCTAAGGGACCTGTAAAGCGCATGGCTACCCGGAGACTTCCCAGTGCTACACTGACCAGCATACCCTAGAACCGAGGCAATGTGTAAAGCATTTGTACATACACACACACAGTAAGACAGTGAAAACACTACAAAATAAGTCCACACCCGTTTAGAAAAATAGCCAATATTTATCTGAATAAAACAAGACCAAAACAACAAAACTCTAAGATACACAAGTAAAGATATCACTTTTCAATGGTTAAGCAAATGTAGTCCATAGAAATCTATGGATGCGGCAATTTTAGCACAAAATACTTGGGATGCGTCAAAGCTCAAAGACGAAGACAGGCGTAGGGAATGTGAGGCTCCGGAAAAACAAAGCAATGTGTCAGTTCTTTACTCCCAGGGGCGGTGAAGCATCGGTTCCTTACTGCCAGGGGAGGTGATGTGTCGGTTCCTTACTGCTATGCAGGGGAGGTGCTGTGTCGGTTCTTTACTGGAAGGGGAGGTGATATGTTGATCCCCCGACATGTGGCCTCGGTTCCTTACTGCTGGGCAACGTTGATGAAGAGAAAGCGTCAAAGTACGATGTGTCGAAAATCCAGACGTGCTGTGTCGACGCGGCAGCGAAGCAGGCGCTGCGTCAATTTCACAGCCGCAAAGCAGGCAATGCATCGATTCTTCAGCCGTAAAGAAGGGGCTGCATCGGAATCGGAGCGGATACCACAGACGTCAGTGATACGGTGCTCGTGATTTTTCTACCGCACAGCAGGCGCTGCATTGATTCTTCAGCCGTACAACAGTGATGGGGACGCTCAAATTGCTGTGGGGCAGTTGCTTGCTGACCAGAGGGGGCTGCGAGTGTTCCTGAGCCCCTCCTGGCATCTTGACATCCGCTAAACCTGGGGCGCACTTGCTTGCTTCTTTGACCAACCGCACTACGGATCCACACTCTGGTGGGACTTCCAGTCCCAGAGTGCAACGCGTGGCCACAATCACCCACAGCTGGGAGGGAGGTGCTCCCTGAAGCCACTTAAGCGCCGCTTGCATCCCGCGGTGCGGGACGCTCGAATTGCTGTGGGGCAGTTGCTTGCTGACCAGAGGGGGCTGCGAGTGTTCCTGAGCCCCTCCTGGCATCTTGACATCCGCTAAACCTGGGGCGCACTTGCTTGCTTCTTTGACCAACCGCACTACGGATCCACACTCTGGTGGGACTTCCAGTCCCAGAGTGCAACGCGTGGCCACAATAACCCACAGCTGGGAGGGAGGTGCTCCCTGAAGCCACTTAAGCGCCGCTTGCATCCCGCGGTGCGGGACGCTCGAATTGCTGTGGGGCAGTTGCTTGCTGACCAGAGGGGGCTGCGAGTGTTCCTGAGCCCCTCCTGGCATCTTGACATCCGCTAACCCTGGGGCGCACTTGCTTGCTTCTTTGACCAACCGCACTACGGATCCACACTCTGGTGGGACTTCCAGTCCCAGAGTGCAACGCGTGGCCACAATCACCCACAGCTGGGAGGGAGGTGCTCCCTGAAGCCACTTAAGCGCCGCTTGCATCCCGCGGTGCGGGACAGGCGCGGGCCCGTCAGCGACAGGAAGAGGCAGGGCCACCCCCCTTTCATCTTATTTTTCGGACACACAACGTGGAGCCTTGTGGAACTGACACAGGTACTGAGCCTAGGTTTGGTGTATCCTCCCTCTTCTTTCTCTTACGGTCCTCGCCTCACCTATTGGGAAATTCACCTGCGGACTAGAGACGCTTTGTGAGCTATATATTTGTATATATATATTTGTAATCCTTTTGTCCCTTTTTTGTCCATCAAAAGGTTGCTCCTTAGGGACTTATCCACAGGCTGGTCTCTAGAAAGTATTGTTCTTATCCATCTACCGCAGGACTAACAATGGGCAAAAGGAAGACAATGGAGAGCACAGGAGGGGTGATTGGGTTGACTGGGGGAGTGGGTAAGGGGAAAAAGGCAAAAAAAAGCCCCCAAGAACGCTGCTAACAACTGCGTAATGGATAGGATTGATACCCTCATCTCAGAATGCGAAGGCATACTGGGAGTTGAGACGCCTATCCCTACTGCTGACACTAACCCCTTACCTGAAAAGATCCCCGCCCCCTTGCGCACAACCATCGTACCCTCAATGTTTCAGAAACCCACACGTGTTAAGGCTACAGGTGGTAGTGGGAATACCCAATTAGGTCTCTTGTCGGAGAAGAATCAAGATGATTCTTCCCTCCCCGCTAATTCTCCAGTTCATGACGCTGCAGGCTATTCTGAGCCCCCCATCGTTTGCTCGAATAGATTTGCACCGTTGGCTGAGGTGCCCGATTGCCCTGGGGAAGCAATGTCCCGATCTCCAATCTCGAGCTCTAGTGAGAGTCCCGAAACTCGTCCTCCGCCACCCCAGGCCCCCTTCCAGATTGTCACTTCGCTCAGGGTGGAGTTAGGGACGATGAAGCTGATGATTGAAGAGCTTGTGGCCATGGTCAAACTGTTGGCCGCAAAATACCCAACACACACTCCAGCAGCTAGCTTGCCGCCCAATGTACACTCACATCGGACAACTAAAATTGCCCACCGAGAAGGAGTAGCAATAAGCAATGGTCTGTCTCCCATTCCTACAGTCCCATCACGACAGGCTTTCACAACTCCCGCCTCCAGACATATAGACCCGCCCCAAGCCAACCTGCCTAACACTCAGCAAAATCAACCTTTCTCCCAAACTTCTATAAATTGCAGAAGATCTAATAACATATTGGCAACCACTAGCCTGTGTATCAAAGATCACTCCCAAGCGAACACGCAACCCTGGCTCCATCCCGCACAAATTCATGGTCAACGTCCCCAAGCTTAACTGTCCGGGGGGCTTTAAAAATGAAGACTCTTTGAAAAACAAGTCCATTTATTGGATACGCCATGTCAGGGGATGCCGTTCACTGATAAGGGAGGATATAGTCAGGGCACGGAGATGTACGTCCAACAACCAATCTTTGGATTTTATCGAACTTACCCTGACTAAGCCTGATTTGGCTGAAAACCTTTTGGCACTGGAGTATCGGACTTGCCCCCCAGACCCTTCAGCTATTCTTTTTAGGCGTTTTCCAACAATTGCTGCTGCTAGGGCACAGGATAACTAATGCTGTCTACAGGAGGGGGGTCCTCTCTTGAGGCTGTTGATTGACTACACCACGACTCCCATCCATCTCAAGAATCGCAACCTATCCCTCTAGCCAATACTCAAAGCGGCCAGAACATTATAAATTCATGCATTGATCACGAGCAACTACAAATTAGGTTAGGACTCACTGACCACAGTAACTTTTCTGCTTATAACACGAAGAGTCAAGAAGTTGCAGCACTCATTGACACCCACATATTAACCTCTCCCATAATCCCTCCGATTCAACAAACTACTCTACATGTTGAGGCCCCCCCCTCCCAGCTCAAAATTATTTCCTGGAACGTAGCAGGGCTTAATAGTAAATTATTATTACCCGACTGGAACGATATGATTGAGGGTTACGATATTTGTATCTTCCAAGAAACATGGAGCCTAGTTCCACTCCACAAGTCGGGTTATACTTGTTTCTTTACACCAGCTACCACCACTGGGAGAGGGCGGCCCTCGTGAGGTCTTATTATATGGGTGAACATTGCCATGGGATGTACAAGTATTCAACATCGTTGTGTGAGTATCGATATAATGAGACTCACAATTAAGGGAAGCAGAGGAGGTGGAACTATTGAGTTGTTCAATGTTTATATAAGGGGAACACCTGGGGGCAAATCTTCACCCATTCTAGCATCTTTGGAGCAGGAGTTAACGGCCTGCTTGTCTGATTCATATGTTATGGTTGCAGGAGACCTCAATTGTACCTTTGAGCCCCTAAGCTCTGAAGACATGTTAGGGGTAGAGGACGATGATATAAGGTGGGGCGTTCCTCCCTTAAGTTTACCTCCTGTCAAAAGATGGTCTCAAGCAGCTATTCAGCTTAATGCACTCACATTAGAGTTCGGTCTGAGGGCCGCTAATGGCAGAACTCTGTCAGATGCTAAAGGGGCCAATACATATAATAGAGTTAGTTGCCCCTCTCGTATTGATTATATTCTAATAGACGTTAGACTTTGGAGAACCATGATCGACATGGAAGTGGCGTTCACTACCGATAGTGACCACAACCCACTTTGTCTGACCATGAAGTCCCCATGGCTCCCCCTCCCTACTGCTCACAATGTAGGTTCCCTCATGGCAACTAGAGAAGTGGTCCTCTCCAATAGTAGAAGGCACCTCAAATGGTCTAAAGTTACAGTCCAAGAATCTAAAATGGCTGGTATCAGGCACGCTTTGAGCGAGAACACTCTTGAATTACAGAAGGCATATAACGAAACAGATGGGTTGAAGAAGGTCCCAGAATTATATGTAAGAACGATGGAGCAGATAGGGTCTTTCTTCTTAATAGCACCAAATTGTAGGAAACCAAATGTGCGCCAAAAAAGCTGTCAGACATGGTTTACGAGGGACTGCAGAGAAAAATAAAAGGCCCTAGCTTCTGCAATCAAAAGTAAAAATCGTTCCCTGATCCAAATTTCTAGGAAGGAATATAAGGCAGCCTTGCTTTACGCTAAGCTGAAGTGGGATGAGTCCCACTGGCAGGATCTCAAGGCTGCGAGTATATCCAGGGATCCCAACTCCTTCTGGAACCTTGTCAGACGGGCGGATAGAAAAAACCCTGACCTAATCCCCAATCATATTACAAGCCAAGAATGGTATGAACACTTTGAGAAACTTTATTCTGGGACAGATGTAATTGTTAATGAAGGGCCGTATGACCAATTAAGTACCCGTCTTATTTTAAATGCCGGCGATCTTTTCACTGTAGACGAGGTAGAAGCGGCCATAAACAGAATAGTCCCAGAAAAAGCCCCGGGACCAGACAGCCTTCCGGGGGATCTTTTTCTTGCAGATCCGCATACTTGGGCAAGCTTTATTAGGTTTTTAATTAACTCTATTGCCAAAGGTTGCCCAGTACCTGAATCATGGAAGGGTGCTGAGGTGGTTCCAATTTTTAAAAAAGGTGCTAGGGAGGACCCTGGCAACTACCACCCAATCAGTTTGATTGATGCTATTCAAAAAGTAGTTGGCAGGGTCTTGTTGCAGAGAATTCAAGGTTGGGTGGAGGATGAGAACGTCCTCTCCCAATACCAGGTGGGATTCAGGGTCAACACAGGGACGGTGGACCAGGCATTTAGACTGCTTCTCCTTTATTGGAAGGTAGTCGTAATTGGCAAGGGCAGCCTTTATCTCGCTTTTATCGACTTAAAGACTGCCTTTGACCTGGTCCCCCGTGATCGGTTGTGGCAAATATTGGGTGAAATGGGGATTCCCCCCCCCTGGTCCTCAACTTGTTGATCCGCTTACATGATGGTAATTACGCTCAAGTGAGATGGGGCTCCCAGGGACAGAAAACAGATAGGATTTCTGTAAACAGAGGAGTTCGCCAGGGCTGTGTTATGGCCCCCACCCTGTTCTCTTTATACGTGAATGGGGTGGTTAGTTTCCTCCAGGAGGTTCCTGCAGACGCCCCGGCCCTGGCAGGAGACAGGGTGCCTACTCTCCTGTTTGCAGACGATACCCTGCTGATTTCTAAGACCCCGGCCGGGCTACAGAAACTTCTGGATAGATTTCACTTTTTCTGTAAGTCTAGGGGGCTGGTCATTAATTCTACCAAGACCAAGCTCATGACATTTAACCCCTGTAGACCATTTAGAGACAATCTTACCCTCAATGGAATTCGCCTGGAGAGAGTCTACACATTTGATTACCTCAGCATCCGACTCTCGGCAAAAATGCACTGGAGCCCCCATATCAACAAAATGCTTTTGAATCATAAACGTGTGGCGGGGGCACTTGGTAGAGAACATCGATCCTCCAAGAGCAGACCAGTGGCCCCGGCTCTCACGATTTATGCTGCAAAGGCAGTTAGTTCGGCCCTTTATGGTGCCGAACTAGGGGCTTTGACAATATAGAAGAAATTTGCAGGTCTGAACACATTTTTTTTTAGAGACCTAGTGATGCTTCCCCACAATGTTCCACTAAAACCCCTGATGAGTGATATGGGTAGACGCTCATTCAGAGATATTGCCAGGATGCGGCCACTGCTCTTCTGGGCCCGCCTACGGCGGACTGCCGAACTCTCTAGCTACGCCGCCGCGCTCACAGAGGTTAGAAATCTAGACGGCAATCAAAGAGTTAGCTGGATAAACAACGTTAGGAAATCACTCTGCGACCTGGGCTTAGAGGATTGTTGGGTAAGCCAGAATCCCCCTTGCAAGGTCGAGCTTAAAAAACTCTACTGGGCCTGGGTCGACCAGCAGGAGCTCTCTAATCCCAAAACAGGAAGGCTCACAGAAGATTTTTATGCACATAAGCAGCACATACGCCTGGAACCTTACTTGGATTTTATCCAGACACCAAGAGACAGGGCACTGTACATACAGTTTAGGGTAGGCTCACTTCCGGTTCGGGAACTAACTGTTAAGTGGAGCCCCCCTTACCAAACAACTGCGGGTTGTCCCTGTTGTGAGGCACCAAAAGAGAGTGTGGCCCACCTCATGTTCGCATGCCCGGCGTATAAACTGGCAAAACGCAGATGGCTAAAACCCATCTGCAAAATACTGGGCACTTCGGATTACGGGGCTGCTTTGCGCATTTTGAAATCTGATGCAAGGACTCTCTTTGCATGTGGCGTGGCTAAATATTTGAGTTGCGTTTGGATAGTAAGGCATAAAGCCATATGCATGGCGGCCTAATGAATTATCATGGTCTTTTTACCCTATTCATTACTTCTAGCAAGAGCAGCACAAATTACAAATGCACTGTCACTTTAAACAATTTTTTATTAAATGTCACATTTTAGTATTTTAATGTTAAGGAACGAATCAAACTATTTTTAATCTGGAACCAAGGATCTGCTTGATAAGACCGACATTGTTAATAACATGTAATGTGACAACTCGTTATGCTTTTAAAGATCTGTATATTTTTTATCTTTTCCGCTTTTAAGATCACTTGTATTTTTATCATTGGTCTGTAAGAATGTTGATGCTTTTATGATACATGTTATCGAAATAAAGCTATTTTGATTGATTGATTGATTGAACAGTGATGCGTCGATTTTTCAGCCCGGTGGTGCTGCATCGAGAAAACTGGCGCTGAGAGTTGATGCATGGATTTTCTCACCAGTTAGCACATCCAAGGGCCCCGGAACTGGATTTGGCACCACTTGGCAAGTTAGGGCTCTCAGTAGAAGAGCCCAGGCACTGGTGGGTGAAGTCTTTGATGGCCCTGAGACTTCTTAGCAGGAGGCAAGTACACACAAGCCCTTGGAGAACCTTGGAAGCAGGATTCAGAAAGCAAAGTCCAGTCCTTTCACTCTCAGGGCAGAAGCTGCAAGCAGCAGGCCACCACAACAAAACAACAGGCAGAGTGTCAGTCCCTCCTACAGCATCCAGCTCTTCTTCCTGGCAGCATGTCCTCAGTCCAGAAGTGTTCTGATTTTGGGGTGTCAGAGGTCCAATACTTATACCCCTTTCTGCCTTTTAAATATGGAAACTTCAAAGGAAAGTCTTTTATAGTGCACAAGACTCTGCTTTCTCTGACCTGGCTCCAGACGCACAACAGGGGGGTGGAGACAGCTTTGTGTGAGGACAGGCACAGCCCTGATCAGGTGTCAGTGACAACTCCTTCCACCACTCTAGTTAAGGAAGGCCCATCAGCCTGGTGATGGCCCATCAGGATATGCAAGGCACACCTCATCAACCTTTATGTGACTTTCTAGAGTGAAGGCACAAGAGCCCAACTGTCAGCCAGCTCAGAGGTGAATTCGACAGACAGGCAGAGGCACAGAATGGTTAAGCAAGAAAATGCCCACTTTCTGAAAGTGGCATTTTCAAACACGCAATTTAACAACCAACTTCACCAAAATATGTACTTTTAAATTGTGAGTTCAGAGACCCCAAACTCCAAATCTCTATCTACTCCCAATGGGAAATTATGCGTAAAAGATCTTAGGCAATCTGCATGTTACTCTATAGGAGAGAGAGTCCTTGATAAAGTGAAAAACAAAATTGCAGTTTTTCATTAGCAGGTCATGTAAAACGCACCAGTACTTATCCTACAGTTTAAATACACTGCACCCTGTCCGTGGGGCTGCCTTGGGCTTACCTTAGGAGTGCCTTAAATGCAATACAAGGGAAGGTTTGGGCCTGGCAAGTGGGGGCACTTGCCAGGTTGAAATGGCAGTTAAAAACTGCACACACAGACACTGCAGTGGCAGGTCGGAGACATGTTTGAAGGGCTACTCATGTGGGTGGCACAATCAATGCTGCAGGCCCACTAGTAGCATTTGATTTACAGGCTCTGGGCACACCTGGTGCACTTTACTGGGGACTTACTAGTAAATCAGATATGCCACTCATTGGTAAACAAATCAGCAACACAATTTGCACAGGGAGCACTTGCACTTTAGCACTGGTCAGCAGTAGTAAAGGGCCCAGAGTCCTAAAACCAGCAAAAACGAAATGCAGCACACTGTCAAAAACAGAAGCAAAAAGACAGGGGAAATAGCACCAAAAGATGGCCAGGTTTAACAGCCATCGGAAGCGTGTCGTCCTGCTAGACACCCAAGCTTTTTATTTGATATTTATGGCTAGGAGTATTCCCTAGGCACTCCGGCCAAGAAAGTAACACCCAAATTACTCATGTCATTCCTGGGCCTGTTACACAAACAAGAAAAGCTCTGGCCAGTTAATCAGCTGTCTGGAGTTAAAGTGGTTCATCTGGCTCCCAAGGTTTTCCTTACATCCCTAAATGAGAAACTTTTTGATTCACACAGACAGTATCACAACTCTTTACTATCGAGGTTGAGGTCGAGAACACTCTTATTGGAAGCACAAAAGATCTGGCTGTGTGGAATAGCCATTGGTCTCACGCTGATGCCAATATGCATCTCGGGCAACTTAAACCAGCAAGTGGACTTCGTTAGTTACCTCTATGAGGAAAACCCTAAGTGGGCTCTGGATGACAAACTCATATAAGACGTCTTAGAAGAGTGACTTACTCAATCTCTAGACCTCTTTGCAGTGGCTCAAAACAAAAAGAGCTCTGGAGCTAGGATGAGTGGGCAATGCTCTTTCGAGCAGATGGTCAAGAACATTACTGTATGCTTGTCCCAATCATTCGGACTGTGCTGTGGAAACTATGCAATTCTCAGGAGATGAGGAATCTAATAGCACTAGACCGGATGCAACAATGGTGGTATCCAGACCTGCTTCAAATGCAATACTGATCCAGCCTACTAACCAGGCTACAGGGATGAATCCTAACGTCGCTATATTTGGCAGCACAGCTCCTGAAGTCTGTCAGTATGGACATCTGAGCTTACCACCCCTTTGAATGTAAATTCTGAAAGAAGCCTGCTGTCCATGCATGAATTAGAAAAGATTCTGTATATGGTGCCAAAATATTGGACATGACTCAACTGATGCCAAGACATTATTATCTGATACCTTCTGCAATTGGCATAGTCAAAACTGCAATTTCCATCTATGATTTTCTATTTTTTTATTTTATTTTTTATTTTTTATCACATAGGGTACAAAAGAATAGATAGCCTTAATTACGTAAATAAAGATTGTACTCCCCATCCAACATAAGATAGAAAAGAAAAAGAAAGTGTATATGTAGTAAAAATCAAACAAAGCCTTCCTATATACGGTCAACTTTTTGTAAGGATCATATGCCTCAAATTCTAGCCAATGCATGCTCACTCTCATATATGTCGTTCATGAGAGCCCCCCATTCAGAAAAGACAGGGGGGTTTGGCGAGATCCATGCTCTTGCAATGCAAAGGCGAGCAGCGACTAAGGGAATAGAAAAAAAAGATCTCATACATCGATCAGCACTCTTTTTAAGACCTAACATGATCTCCTTGTTGGTAGGAAGGAAATCATAACCCAAACAATGACCTATAAATTGTATTACTTTCCCCCAAAAAGTACTTAACATAGGGCAGGTACTGAACATATGGCCGATATTGGCTGCTACCATTCCACACTTTGAGCATTGTGTCCTATCTCCCCCGTCGCCCCCATTTCTCTATCCTTTCTGGTGTTTAATACAGCATACAAATAGTTCGAAATTGTTGCAGCTTTAAGCTAATAGAATGGATAGAGTTGTGTAGAATATCTAAAGCAGTGACGATTTCTGTGGGAACCATAGTTATGCCTAAAGCTTGACTCCATTTAACAGCTAAGCGTTGGGAATCGTCACTCCTAAATTGACAAAGTTGTAAATACATTGTACTGATTCGTGATTTTAGTTTAAAATTTAGCAAGCATGTCAATAGTTCAAGAGAATGTAGTGATTGCATCGGTTGTAGTTTTAAAAAGTAATCCCTTATTTGTAGGTATTTAAAAAAGAGTTGTTGTGGAAGATTATAAGCAGATTGTAGAGACGCGAAAGTGCAGAAGCCATCAGTATCGTAAAGCTGGCCTAGCCATTCAATCCCGTGGTTTGCCCACCGCCGAGTGGTAGAGTCATGGAATACTTCCGGGAGAGTAGGATTGTTCCATAGTTGGAAGTACGCATGTTGCGCTAGGTCTCCAGGGAGCAGTGAGCAGTGCTCAAGAATTTCGTGCCATATACGTACCGTGTCCCTAACGGTCTTGAATCAGACTCTTTTATAGTAGTTTGGATCATTGATCCTGTAGAGAAACATATTGCTGCCCGCACCTAGTGCAAAAGAAAAACCAAAGTATGGTTTCTTATCAGTTAGTAAGCTTTGGAGGCGCCCAGTGAATGCCGGCCAAAAATAAAGTTTGAAATCGGGGAGTTGGAGTCCCCCTTGCTTAAAGGGGAATGTAAGAAGTCTAATCGCGCGGCGTGCTTGCTTATATCCCCATATAAAGCTATTAATTGCGCCTTCCAGTTTTAAAAAAAAGAAGTTGAGGACGCGGAGAGTGATAGTTCGAAACAGGTATAGAAACTTAGGCAAGATAGTAATTTTAATCATCTACCAATTATAGTTATCGGACGTTTATTCCATTTTTCTAGGCTTTGAATGACAGAGTGAAGCAATGGCTCATAGTTAAGTTTTCATACCTCTTCGACAAGAGGAGAGATCCGTACCCCCAAATAAGTTGTGATAGTACAGCCAACAGTTATGGGTGTGACCGGATCTAAATTGTGGAGAATTTGAGGTTTGTGGAGGTTCAGTTTGTACCCTGAAAGAGGCTTTATTCAGTCTTCCATCGGGCAAAGCGGCTGGCCCCGATCAAATACCCTTAGAATTTTACAAGGTCTTTATTGACGCCATAGGACCTCAACTTATTGAGATGATTAAGCAAGTACAGACCGGGGCTTGGCTCCAAATTCTTGGGCGGGGGCAGACATTGTGGTCTTCCTCAAAAAGGGAAACCCCTAGGCAGCCTGGGTCTTACAGACCCATTACACTGATGAATGGGGACGCAAAGATCTTTTCTAAGACTCTGGCTTCTAGGTTAGGAAAGATAATTTCCAGAATGGTTAGTCCGACTCAACACGGTTTTATTCCCGGGCAGGGGACGATACAACATATCCGCCAGGTCATAACGCTCTTCGATGCCGTGGCAGCCTCAGGAGACCCCATGGCGGTGCTATTTATGGATGCAGAAAAGGCCTTTGATCGGGTCTCCTGGGGCTACGTCTGGGCTGTTATGAGACGGCATGGTTTAGGGGAGGGGTTTATAAGAGCGTTTCAGGTTATGTATGACTCTCCATCAGCCCGACTGAAGATTAATGGAGGATATATACGGCCTTATTAGATATTAAGCGTGGCACCCGACAGGGTTGCCCTTGCTCTCCATTGCTCTTCGCAATTTATATTGATCCTCTTATTCGGAAGATGGAGGCAAACGAGTACATCCCCCCTATGAGATTTCATGCACTTGAATGCAAAACCTTAGCATACGCAGACGACATCGCGTTAGTCACCCCAAACCCGGTCATGGCTTTGAGAGCAATGGAGACAGAAGCGCAGAATTTCGGTCGGGAGTCAGGTTATGCTCTGAACAAACAAAAAACCCAAATAGTTAAGAACACGGTGGCAGTCTGTGCAGACACCCGAGTCATTGACTCTGCGGTGTATTTAGGGATAGAAATCACAGCTGATCTGGGGAACATAGTGGATAAAAATATGACACCAATAATCAACAAAGCCAGGAAAAGACTTTGACAGGGTACACAATCTCCATTTATCATTAGTAGGGCGATGTAATGTTGTAAAAATGGTTTTTCTCCCAAAAATTCTTTATCTATTCAGGGGTATCCCACTAGAGGTCGAGAAAAAGTGGTTTAGTGTATTAGAGAACTTAGTGAACAAATTTATCTGGGCTCACGGGAAAACCAGAAGGGCAGCAAGGTTCATGTCATTACCAAGGGAACGAGGTGGTTGGGCCATTCCGGATTTTAAACTATATTACTGGGCCACTGCTTTCCAACACATGCGGGGATTACTGGGAGGAGAGGGCATAGCGGAAGGGCCTGGGGATGGCTCAATGAATCTGTACACATATCTTATTGGAGAAAATGCTCAGAGCTGTTTGGTGAAATTTACTGACCCAAACTATTTCAAAAGAACGCGTTTCAAGACACTACAGGCAGCATATAAAATTTGGGGAATATTACGTAAAAAAATTGGCCTGGGCCGTTTGAATGCCTATACGAGATTATATAAAAACCCGACATTACCAGGGGAAATATTTGCAGACCCAACGATGGCAGAGTGGGAAAGATCGGGGATACAGAGGGTGGGGGATCTAATGGGACCTAGTGGTATAGTACAATTTGCCGATTTGTAGAAGACCTATGATATAGGTCGCAGCAATTTTTTAAGTACTTACAAATTCGTAGCTTTTTTAGTTGTAAGACAGGGGGAGTGCTGAATTTAAGGATAATAAAATTATTGACATCATTAGGGCAGGGGAAGACTGCACCATACGGAGGTTATACACGGAGTTATCTTCCCTGAAATCGGATGATCTTGAGAAACACGGTGGAAAATGGGCAGTTAAACTTGATATAGAGCAATCCATGGTAATGGATTCTTTAGAAATGGGTCAAACACTACTATGCTCTGCCGCCCTACAAGCTCAGCATTACAAGACTGTATTCTCTCTGTATCACACACCGGCAAGGATTGCGCAGTGGGGGGGGACAATCAGGAATTAGATGTCCACGGTGTAATAGTCTAGAAGCTGAGATTGTACATATGTTTGCAACCTGTCCCCAGCTGCAAAAATTAAGGAATGATATTTCAGAGTTTCTGGGTATTCATCTGGGTATCAATGTCTCCCTGACGCCATCGTTGATTTTGCTGGGAGTTATAAATGGGGATAGGCTCAACACGAATGGGAGTTTCATGTTCGTTGCAATGTCGGTGTTGAGAATTTGCATTGCAACAGCTTGGCTTGATAGAGATTCTCGAGTGTTTCAACAGTGGCTTAACAGATTGCTATCTACCTTTAATTTAGAAAAAAATATATACGAAAGAAAGGGGAAAAAGAGCAGGCAACGTGGTAGACGTATTTGGGACCCTATATATAGACTGAAGGATAACGCTTAGTAGAGGCATTTTTTTTTTTTTACTTGGACAGATATCTTCATGTTTATACCTCTATAAGTTTCACTGTAGGCGGCCTCCCTCTGGTTTATTTCGGTTTTTTGTTAATTAGCTAATTTGATGTATGTCGCTGCAATATGAGTTTATGATAACAGCATTGTAAAGTATATTCTGAATTAAGTTAAATCCTGTTTTTTATAATAATGTGATTTATCTGCTGTGCTGTGAAAAAAACTTTAATAAAAAAAAAATTTTAAAACGCGATGTCGTCCGCGTAGGCGATAACTTTTAGCTCCCGTGTCCCGTTGCTTAATGGAACGATATGGGTGTTCCGATTCAGTGCTCTGATGAACGGCTCGATGTATAATGCAAACAGCATTGAGGAGAGTGGACACCCCTGCCGAGTGCCACGATGTATCTGAAAGGGGCGGAGTAAAAATTGGTGTATATGAGTTTTGCCTGCGGGTTGATGTATAGTGTGTGAACCCATTTAGTAAATCGGCCTTGTAATCCATTAGCAGTTAATGTTGCCCATAGTGCGTCCCATACCACTCGGTCGAATGCTTTTTCAGCGTCTAATAGGATCATCCCCAGATTGCAGGATGACCTATTAGCGATGTTGAACGCCATTATGGCTGAGTTGACATGAGTCATGGTGTCTCTGCCCATTATGAACCCATGCTGTTGGTCGGATACTAGATCTGGCATAAAGGGAACTAAGCGATTAGCCAGTATCTTGGCAAAGATTTTAGCATCAGAGTTGATAAGAGATATTGGGCGATAAGACCTGCACTTGTCCGCTAATTTCCCCTTTTTAAGAAAACAGATGATGTTAGTCATATCCCACGATTTGGGCACTTCCATTCGGTCCCCTATCTGATGTATAACCTCATTCAGTAGCGGTAACATAGAGTTTTTAAAAGTTTTATAGAATTCAATTGGTAAAGTGTCATCCCCAGCGGCCTTGCCAGATGGCAACGTGGCTAGGGTGGTCGCAATTTCCTCATTGGTGATATCCTGATGAAGACGGTCGGCAGCATCTTTATTCAGAGATGGGAGATCACAAAGTTTTAAGTAATCTTCAAGGCCCATTTTGTCTAAGTTAATAGATGAGGTGTAGAGTGCCTTGTAAAATTGAGTAAATTGCTCTAGGATTGAATCAGGGGAAGTATGTAGCCTACCATCTCTGCCCCTTATCGCCTCTATCTGCCCCTTAGATTTCTTGTCCGCCACCTGATACGCCAACATTTTCCCAACCTGATCCCCATATTCATATTGCAGAGAGCGTTTTTTGTTCTATGCGGCCGCCACCTTTTCTTTTAATATCCTACCCAAAAGTAGACGCAGATCTATTACTGAGGCATATAATTGATCTTGATTTGGCCCTCCCAGCCTAATTTCCTCTGCATGCAGGATTTCCAGTTGTACTAATGCATTGCAAGATGTCCTGGCATTATTCGCATTGATTTAATTTAGACGATAGATATATTGGTGGGTAGTGCCACGTATGTAAGCCTTCATTGTGTCCCAAACAATAGTCGGAGATGCTGTATCAACATTTGACTGTAGAAACTCGTTTAAGGCTATTTGAGTGAATGATATAAATTCAGGGTCTGTCAACAGATGTCTAGGGAATAAAAAAGGCCGCTTGGTTTTATCTACGACTGCTAATTGAAAGCTAAGCAGAATTGGGTTATGGTCAGAGGTTATCCAAGAGCACACCTCAATTTTAGCTGCTGTTAAAAGACTTTTGCAGACCATAGCCAGATCTATTCTTCAGTAATGCTGATGAGGGGCAGAATAATGTGTGTATCCTGGTGACGTTGGATGACGCGTCCGCCATACGTCAGATAAACAATGTAACCGAGCCAGTTCATAAATTGAGACTCGAACCTTCCGCATTCTCGGATAGGCCGTCCTATTGGTGGAATCATTGTCGTAATTTAATGTGCAATTGAAGTCCCCCATGATGATCAGTAACCTGTCCCAGTCAAATAGTTCCAGCATTAATTTATTAAACAGGGTAGGATCGTCCGTGTTTGGGCCGTACACTGCACAGAGCACAAACTTTTTATTCTGGATTTCCAATTGTGCGATAACCCATCTACCTCGTTGGTCAGAAGAGGTTTTAAGGATTTTGCATGTTAGCCGCTTGTCCTTGAGTATCGCTACTCCTCTGATTGCTACCCCCTGCGATGTGCATTCTACTGTTTCAAAACCTAATTGCTTTAGCAAGCCTCTGTCCTTATACGCCAAATGTGTTTCTGTGAGAAATACCACATGAGGTTTATAAAGCTTAAGCTCCTCCCTGACCAGCCGACGCTTAGAAGCCGTATTCAACCCAGCTACGTTCCAACCTATACATGTAATTATCCCCATCATGAAATTTCAAACAGTGTAAGAAACTTAGTGTAGGGCTTCTTTGCAATCCCCCATTATATTTACCCATAAACAATTTTAAAAAGAGAGAACTTCGAAAAGAAGCAGGCATATACGAAATAACGGATAACTTTTGTAAGATACCAAATTCATCTCCTAGTACTGCAATTAGTGCCCCTTGCAACTTAAGCCCCCTCTGTCTCCCTGTATTCTGTGTGCAAACCCCCTGAAAGCTCATCCCCCCTCCTCCCAATGCCCCCCCGCCCACCCACCCAGTGTTCTAGAAAAGGAATCACCCCCCTGACCCGGCTGTCGATCGTTGACAGCCGTAAGAGAACATGGCTCCCGAGAGCACCCATGTTGAAGTTTGTGATCATTGTACTAATTGTCAATCTTCATTAACTGTATTGTTTTGTGATTATGTGTTTTTGATTTGTTACAACCATTGTTGTGTATCGCTTTATGTTCAGGCAAAGAATTAATAGTATAAAATGTGTCTTTGAATGTTATAAGCCATGGCAAAGAAATAGCCAGGACCAAGAAAAATAGGTCTACATTGGTTCATATTCTGCTGAAATAAATAGCAGGAAAGATAATAAGGTGGTCAGAATCTTTTTATTTCAAAAATGGTTCAGAAAGATTGGCAGCCTGTGAGCTCTTTGGATCTGGGAATCCCAATCAGCTAAATCAGGAAAGGCCTTCTGGAATAGCTGAACAATGAAAGCGCGTGGGTCAGAGCCCTCCTTGCCTTTCGGAACCCCGAATACTCTTAAGTTATTCCTGTGCTGCCTGTTTTCCATGTCCTCGATTTTAACCTGCAAAGCCACCAGCTGGTTGTCATGATCCCGGGCAAGGCTAGTGGAGTGTGTTACTGCTTCTTCGTTATCTGCCAAACGTTGCTGTAGCTCCATCATATCGTTAGTAAGTAAACCCACTTTTTTGGTTACTGCTGTTAATGATTGCTGGATCATGGCATTATCAGCTCTGAGCTGTATATAGTGCTCCTGTGCCTCGGTTCTTTGTGCCTGTAAAGCCTGCAGGATTGAACGGAGTGATGGTTCAATAGATTCTGCCATCCCTGGTGTCGCCGTTGCTAGGGATACCTCTGGCTCCGCATCTTTGGATATAGGAACTTCCTTCTCTGTCGACATGGAATTGACAGACTGAAGATGAGAACCAGATGCGCATGGATGCGTTTTCGGTGAGTGATCGGTGGTATTATGCGATGTTAGAGGGGGAGAGGAGTTTTGACTGATACTATATCCACCAGTCAGACCGGAGTTAGAAAGTCTCGAGATGATAGCTTTAACTTCTCCCTTTGAAGTGACCCATTTGCGTAGAGGACTGCTCTCTGTTTTTGCTTTTGAGTGCGCTGGAATAGCACCTTGAAGTTGCGTCCTACTAATAAGTTCAGCAGTTTTTTTAGGACATCTAATAGATTTAGCGTGTTTAAGATTACGTCTTTTTTTTGCTGAAGAAAGGCTAGCTGAGTCCTCTGAGTGATATGATGGTAGATCATTCATGCTCTGCCAAGGTAGAGATGAGGAGGGTGAAATGCCCCCATCACCACATTGTTCGGTGGGCAGATTATTATAAAGTTTATCATGTTGATCAGCCCCAAAATCAGCCCCCAAGTCTGATGTGTCTGCCGTTTGAGGGAGCCGTAACGGCTCTGAAAGGAGAGTATCTGCCCCCGTTGTTAAATTATTGCAGCCCTGGTCATTAGGCAGTGAACTTGTTGCCTTATTCCCTGCTATATCTGACAAAACCGACGGCTGTGATGGTGTTAGTGCTGATTTTGTATACACCCGTGTTGAATTGTATATTTCCGTTGAACTTTGTCCATTTTTGCATTTGATTCGCTGTACAATTTACTAATTTACTTTGACATTGGTTGTGAATAAGCTACTACTTAGGGCTTAAGATAATTCAAGTTTTGAAATTATAGAAAGCTCAGACATTGAAAAGAATCCCTTGAGGGCATCCTTACCTGAACTTGTACATTACCCAAGCCTCCAAGGGTCTATTGGGTTGCCCATTTCATGTTTGGTCCTATAACCTGGCACACTCAGACATGTATTTGCCCTCTGTGGTAGGGGACATGGGTAGACAAAATCCCTTTTTCTAGGAAATCTTTTCTCCCCAATGTCATTGTTGTTTGGTTTATTGCCATTGTGTCAGCTTCTCAAAGAAATTTACCAAACAAAAGGGTCCTTCTTCCACAATACCACAGCGATTACAGTCACTTGTAGCAACACTCAGTCAACAAACTGGAAACGTAAACTTGCAATCAGTTGAAGGCTCTTCATGATTTACGCAAAAGTTTTCCTTTATTTTTATTATCCGTGCTTTTTAGTTCCTTTTCATTTCATTCCCATTTTTAGATTCTAAGTAAAAGTGAGTAGTAATACAACTGCTGTTGAGTCATACGTATGGCTGTGATATATCCCTATATGTCATTAACAGTACGCCAAACCATTCCTAAAAAAAAAATCCAAGCAGTACATTTATTTACTCAGTGACATTGAAAAGTTCACGTTGTAAATGTTCTAACCAAGGTAATGCGTTATTTGTTTTAAAATATTTTCACTTTGAGAGAGTTCTAAGTTCAGTTATTATTTATCGAAGCGATACCTGGGACTTGAAATGTTCTTTCCATACTTACAAGTGTAGTTAGGAGGCTGATTTGGAGCGTTAATGAAAATATAACATGATTGCAAATCTCAAAGAAATTGCCACACATTTTTTAATGTACCCCTAACATCTAGTTGATATATTTGAAATGTAAATGATAGTACCATTAAAAGTGCATTGCTTCTTTAAGCTATCTCTTGACACATTCATTTGCATTTCTTTATTGCCTCACATGTTTACCCAGGGGCATGGTGGTTGGTGGCTGAAGAGATTGATTTATTTCTAGTCTGAAAGTACCTTGCAAAATTTACTGATGCTAATGTTTCTTATTTTTGCAAAAATTGAATTAATAACTTTTTGATTTCCTTGTATGTGTTAGTATGGGATAGTGATGATGTAGTAAACATTGGTCCTGACCGGCGCATTCTCCCTCAAGTGCCCATTTTGAAATGCCCCCTTTTTTGTTGCAGGATTGCAGTGACAGCACATTTGTATAATCAAATGCACCGGCACTTGATCACGGTAAGTCACATAACACAACCCACACCTTCCTAAAAGTCACTCTGCTATGTTCTGTATAAGCGCATCCAGTACAGCACGAGGACTTGGTTGGGTCATAGCATAGACCCTATGCTGATCCAATGCTGTCCTGTGATCCGAGGAGTAAGTATCATGTCAAATTCAAAAAGCTATTAAAAACATGGCTGTTTAATGTCTCTCTTTAAGTCTCTGGTGACTGTTCATGCCAACCTGCTGTGCCTAGCACCGAGATGATCCTCAGGGAGCGAGTCTTGCGCTATAGCAAGTTTCCTTAAAGTACATTTGGACCAGTGTGCATTGTCTCTCTCTGGTAGTTTGTTTTCCTTCGGCAGGTTGAGCCTGACCCTTACCCATCCATGATAGATACAATTTCTTCTGTTAGTGACAGTCTATCCCTAAGCTTCTGCTGGTAATTACCCTTTCTTCTGACATGAAGTGGTCTTCCCTTGCAGTGTGTCACCTACAAATATAAATATTGATAATTTTACAAATGTGGCTGCTTGGATTTCTAAATTGTAACTAACTAATTACAGACCCTCAGTATAATTTGTACCATTTGTCATTACCCAACGTGCCCTGCTACAGACCATTACTCTTGGAGTGTATCTGCCCCTGGCTCTTTGGTTTAAATCACATACTTGTCATGCCTATTTTAAAAGTTATATGGACAATTTCCTAAACTACTGGTAATTATTTTACATATGCATCTGCCAGCATATAAGCAAATTCATCTAAATGTATTTGCAGTTTATTTTTAGAGGTGACAACTAGTTTTTAAAGCAAACAAGTGATTTATACAATGCTAGGCTAGCGTTATGGTTATATTTCATTAAAATTACCCTACCGCAAAAATGCTTTAAATAGTTCTCCATTGCTAGATCATTGATAGATGCACGTGCTTAACTTTTGCCCCTTCACCAGGCTGGTAATCCTAATTAGGGAATGTTGAACAGCAGTGATAATAAACACTCTTAACATTGCACTTATGGGCTGCCACTCCACATCATTATAGGACTCAGACTGAAGCTAATGAGGGGGCGAGGCTTTCTTTGAGCTTCACTTGGCTTAAAAGCGTCCATAGCTTAGATTTTCTACCGCACATTCAGTGCAAGGGGAATACACCAGAGCTTTGCTCTTTCTGAAAAGTTTTTCCACTTACCACCTTTCAGTTGAGCAGATAAGACTAACCTTTCCGGCTTTCTCCCCGAAGACAGTTTCTTTCAAAGCATTTCACTACTGTAGCTTGCTGAAGTCAGGGTTTCCCGTCCCTGTCTATGGGCTGCTTGTGCCTAGGATGCAGTTTAAACAAATGATTGGTCTTTCGTGCAGTCATTCTGGTGGGGACTCTTAACCGTAAAAGCAATTTTTAAATCCCTATCTGACCTGTGGGGCAAGGGAAACTATTTTAGTTCTTCCCCTTCAGCCGCATATTTACTGCTTGCATGCTGATCATACCGCTCAGAATTGTGACGTTTTAAAAAAGGAGGCCATTTTTCGCAATACAGGGTTGAATCCAGTGGCGGCTGGCATGTCCCGAGGGTGGTAGGGCGTGAGCACATAAAAAAAAGGCACTTACCTTTTCTACAAGCGCAACGTCCTCCTCGATCCTTCTCTCCTCCGACTCCCAAGCCAATCCTGGTGCTGCTCTCATGCAGCATGAGAGCAGCGCTAAGATTGGTGGGAGCGGCCTCTATCCGTGCTCACAAGAGCACTGGGGGCCTTTGCTTTCTCTAACCCAGCTGTCTTTAGACAGCTGGGATAGAGATGTTTAAAATGCGCATGCCTGGCTGGCCGTCACAAGACCGACCGGCCAAAGAGACATGCACATTTTAAACTCGAGAGCACAAAGCTCCCTGCTGCCACTCAGCAGCAATGCCCCGTCCTCATGCTCAGTTCGGAACGGGTCGTTGCTGAAAAATAAAATGGTATGAAATAAACTTTATTACCATTTTATTTTTCAGCTCTGGCCTTGGGCTTTTGTTTCTGGGGAGGAGCCGCCCCTGGTGGAATCTCTCTAGAGTAGTTCTCAATTTCCTCCTTCCAAGAGCACCAACAGAAAAAATGCCAGGCCAAGTCTCCGCCTATTGTCATTCTGCTCCTTACAGTGTCAAAAATCTCTGTGGCTGCTCTTAAGCGAAAGGCAACTGGGTTTCTAGACAAACATCCATCTTATACATTTCTGGTGCCAAAGTCCAACCTGTCATCAAGCGCTATGCACTTGATGACTTCAAAGACCACCTTTTTTTTTAGCTGTATCTTCCAGCTCATCAGCTATCCCAACAGTGAATCTACCATCATAGACCGTGCCACTCTAGTTGATGTCAGAAAGATTCCTAAGTGTCAGGAATGTTAGGGAACAAGGAGAAGCAAGAACACACAGTGTGGTGCATGCTGACAGATATGCCCAGACGTGGATAAACCGGTCTCAGGATGCTTGTTTCCGGTCCAGGGAAGACCTGGCTTGGCAGTTCGGGCTGGACTGTTCCCATAAGGAACAGGGTCAAGACTGATTTGTATATGGCTGGGTCTGAACTGGGGTGCAAAGTGAGCTAAGGAACGATGATGGATTCAACCCAGATCTGTGACTGGGGGTGAGTGTATGAAAAGTTTCAGCGCTCTGTCCATTATCCCCTTGTGTTTGCTTTGTTTGCCCTAAGTTGGCAGGGTATGCCCAGACGTAGGTCCCTTGCTCACTTTGCCACTGGAATGAAGCTAGCCTAGCTGATGAGGGCTGTTACCCCGAAACCGGTTCCAGGATGCTTGTTTCCGGTCCAGGAAAGACCTGGCTTGGCAGTTCGGGCTGGACTGTTCCCATAAGGAACAGGGTCAAGACTGATTTGCATATGGCTGGGTCTGAGCTGGGGTGGCAAAGTGAGCTAAAGAACGATGATGGATTCAACCCAGAACTGTGACTTGGGGTGAGTGTCTGAAAAGTTTCAGCGCTCCGTCCATTATCTCCTTTTGTTTGCTTTGCGTGCTGACAGGTACCCAGGATTTAAGGCCTCCTAAGTGGTCAGCCATGGAGGCTGTGGAAGACTGGAAAATGCAAATTAGCATAGGAGATAGCGTAGTTTGACTTCCGGTTTAGGGGTGAAACATCTTGGGCAGATAAGACAGTGTTGAATATAAGACCTTCACAAGCACTGGGTAGATGCCTAGTTGTTTCAGCTTTCCGCTTCCAGACCAGTTCATCACCCAGCCTTGCATCCGTCCACTTTGGTTTTTGCCTCCTTCCTGATTCTCTTTCTCATCCTTTCATTAATTACAGAACTTTGCTAGACTCAATCTTCTCAGACTACTATTTTCACCTGAGCACTGAATGTCCTGCTGTTGTTCGTCTGATGGCATCCGGCCTCCACATCATCTCTGCAGTGCTACTCTGCTCTCCTCAGAATATTTTGACTGGGGCTGTGTTGATGTCGGAGCGGTGCCAGTTAGTCTTCCTGAGCTGAATGAGAGGTAAGCTGCTATGCCATAGATACCTGTGCTGCACATTTTGGTATTTGTTCTATTACAACTTTTTCTAAAATCTTTGTCCAGTGCTTTGTTTTTTCAAGATTACCCAGTGGTGGTTCTGACTATCCGAGGCTGCTGTTGATACTACCCGGAACCATTGTCTCTGGTTCTTTACTTTTTCTCCCATTTTGCTTTGATTACAAACTGTGGTATTAATATTCTGTATCTTGATTGGAACAGTTGGACAATTGGGACTGCCAGCTGCATTCCTTGGGGTTCCAATCCATACTACAAATCTTGGCACTGAGCCATTCTTAACGACACCCTCTCCGTTGATGGCCAGTCATCCACCAGACCAACTTCATCGATGGACCGCTTTTTTACCCTTGCACATGAAACTGCCATTGATACGACACACACACACTCCTGCACTGCAATCATTGATGACTTTGTACTATTGTGTTAATTAGAGAGGTATTCTGTACTGTAACTCATACTAATGTAATGGATGTTTACACAAAAGTCACCTTCATGTATTAATCCTCTGCCTCCCACATAGAGGAGGAAACCTCTTCTAGCCAGGAAACTGAAGAGGAAGAAGATACTGAAGAGACGAGGAACTCGAAGATGCTACTGGTCCAAAGGACTTAAACATCTATTTTTTCCGAGAAGCCAAGGAGACCAGTGAGGATGACATGTACCCATGTTATGGAGATCTTCCTTTATATGGCCCTCTTCCTCCTATGGTGATATCACCAGTAGTGGTCTTCTCAGAGTCTTTGAAGAGTATGGTGCGGGAACTCTACTCTAGATTCCCACAGCCTCTGCATGACAGAGAGCCTTCACTGTCTCAAACCGGTGTCTGCCCGCTTCAAAGTCCTGCGCTCAGCCCTTAGGGTGATATAATCCAGATACACCTGTGATACCGCTCATTGGGAAGGGGCAGAAGAGGCTGGTGGAGAGGGATTATGCTGCGTTGGAAGGAGTTCACTATGAAGAGCTTCCAAATTCGGACATTGATCAATCCACTGAAAATGGCAACAAGTGGAATCAGTACGTTGCCCAAATTATAGTTCTAATGATTCAGTACCCAATGACTGCTCCATTGATGCAAGAAGGAACCACAGCCTGATGGAACGGACCTCCACTAAATTTGACCTACTTTTGTAGACTAATGGAAAAAACTGTTTCCTGTCTGATTTTAAAGACAAGTCCACAGGTCATTCGGGACTATTCCAGTATGGGTTCACCTTAGAGAAGAATGTCTTCTGTGTGAAGAACTTGGCAACCTTCTCTACTTATGTTGCATGCCTGGAAATTCAAGAGACACCACACAGTACCCCGTGCTGCTGAAGCAGTTCAAAACATGATGTCATTTAAAGTGCAGACCCAGAAATCGAGTCACTCCCTGTACAATGCCAGAAAAGAATGTCAGGAAAATAAGACAGCATAGGTAAACAAGCAAATGTCTTTGCAGCCACTTCGCCTGCTAGAAGGTGGGGAAGATACGACTAACAGCCATGTTTCAACGATTGGTCATTCTGGACAATCTACCAGAATACAAGTGCACAGACCAAAGCAATCCGGAAGAGGGTGAATGATCTTAGCAGCCCTTTTTGATTCCCCTGTGGACATTGCAAGATACTATCTTAGGCCAATGGTGTACTTCTCCGAAACTATAGGCAACTTTGTTGCTCTTGGTTCATTCAGAAATTTAAGAAAAAAAACCTGGACATGTCCTTTGATGGACAAACTTTATTTGGGAAATAATGAAAAAGCAATGCAGCAACAAAGATGAACACTGAATCCGCAAAGTTGATGACCTCACATTAGAGACAATAGCCCTACCAAAACTACAGGAAGTCATCATGCACTGGCAAAATATTTTCAAAATCTGCCATTTTCAATTGTACTTTCAGCATGGATCTCCCCACTCTATGGTGGAGAGGTGCTCCAGCAGCAGAATTACAGGAGCAGTGCAGGCACACAAAACTCCTTCCTCTCCTTTGCCCCCCACCTTAGCCATGTTTTGGGGGGGGGGGGTCTAGAGTTCATATGACAGAGTGGCAGGGCATACCCTCAGACAGATGGATTTTCAACATTGTCTGCTATGGTAATTAGCTGTAATTCGTTGTGAATCTTTCTGTGTGTCTCTGATAAAGGAACACCACCAGCAACTTCAAGCCCTACAGAAAAACATCCCGGATGTTATGGAAAGGAAAAATAAAACATTGAAGGTTTATATCCTAGGAAGTTCCTTCTATTGAAGAACTCTGATAGGTGGCGCCTGATTCTAGATCGAAGGAGAATTAACAAATACCTGTAGAAGCAAAATTTCAAAATGGTCACAATGTAGCATATTATTACATTCTCAAGGTGACTTCTTCATCTCCACAGAACTGCAGGACACTACTTTCTATTTCCTTTGCACCCACAAGTTCACCACTTTCTTTGAACTATAGTAAAAGGCTAACACTGTCAGTTCAGTGCTCTGCCCTTCGTCTCAGGCTTGCGCCTTGCATCTTTACCAAATGCATACCTCTGTTTTTGCACCATCTTCCCTGGCTGGGAATTCACCTCATATAGACGATTGGGTGCTGTGATCGCTTACAAATATAAGAACTTGATACAGCAACTTCTTCTATACAAATCAAGCATAACTCTCTTAAAAGTGGTATTTTTTTTATTTTTATTGAATTTTTTTTTATTGCAAACAACAGAGATCTGCATGTACAATTTATCATCTGCAAAACACTTCATTACTGTTATTCAATATATTTATGAATGTTGAACGTCACATCCGTTCTCTCTCCATCATTACATATCATCATCTGAGTCGCTCTCCTCCTCTGGGGGGGTGCAGATATCTCCTCTATATACATTCCATTGTCCCCATATTCTATTCCATTTTTTGGGACATTTCCTGTTAATAAATGTGGCCTTTTCCGCTACCATAACAACATCCATATCGTTACCCCATTGCATCGCCGATGGTACAGTTTCGACCCCCCATTTTTGCGCAATGTTCCTCTTGGCTATCATCATGCCTGTCGTTGCCCATTGCCGTTCGGCGTGAGTAAGATTCGTAGGCCCCACACATTCAAAAGGCAGCATTTAGGCTCCAGCGGGACTTGTTTCCCTGTTACCTCTGCGATAATCCTCACCACTGTCTCCCAGTACGGTCTTAGTTTCATACAGCCCCACAATGTGTGGTAGAAGGTACCCACATCCTCACCCTGCCGTAGACAGCTCGGGTCAGGGGACCCTCCCATCTTGTGTAAAACCACCCTGGTGTAGTAGGTTCTATGCAGTATTTTGAACTGTATCAGCCGTAGTCTAGAGGAGATTGCAACCTCCTTGGGCGACGCCGTGGCGTCCCGCCACTCAGGGTCATCCATGTCTCCCACCTCTAGTTGCCATGCCTCCCTGAGTCGGCTAAGCGGATCTGTACGGTTATTGATTATTTTTTTATATACTAGCGAAGTTGCTCGCTTACATAAGTGGTCCGTGAGCAGTCGGTCCTCTAGGGGTGATGATTCCGGGAGAATCTCAGCAGGAGGGAGGACTGCCTCTATGGCATGTTTTATTTGCATATACCTGAACTGTTCCCTCGGGGCCATTTTGTACTGATCTTGCAGATAGGTGAAACTAACCACCTCCCCGAAAAGTGGTATTCTTAAGGGTTGTAGTCCAAGGCTAGAGTGAGCAAAGTTCACACAACTGACATGTCAAATCAGACACAAACCTGGTGTACTGCAGACAACCTCAGTAGCGTCTTAGGATGCATGTCACCATGCAGTCCTCTCATTCATCTGTGCTGGCTTCACATGTACACCATCCAAGAGAAACTGGACACCCAATGACGTAAGAGTTTTGGTGACTAGGATGAATACATCCAAGTTAAATCAACATCTTCAGAAGTTATTGCACTGATGGAAGAGCAATCAACAGTTTCTTAAAGGCCTTCCTTTGCATATACAGAAACTACATGTTTACTTTCCCACTAATGCCTCATGCAGAGATGGGAAGCACTTCTCGGGGATATCCCAACTGGCGCACACTAGCCCCTAGCAGCATTCATGAGAAATTAGACGCCCAAAGGTGCCAGATATCTGGTGACATTATAAACTAATGGGGTAACCCAAGACAAGCCCTAGGACCTGGGTAACGTATGGTACACGCAACAGTGTGGTCCTACTGGCATTTGCTTAGAAGGAGAAATACGATATTAACTCACGTATTGCAATAGTGGCAAGAGAGAGACACAATAAACAGATCACAAGTGGGGTTATTTGAAACAATAAATCCAATTTATATTTTCAGAAATGTTCTGGTAACGTATACAGTTTTAATGAAATTTGTATCAAGGTTGCTCCAAAAAGTGCATAGGAAAGTGTTCATAGAAGTGCTCATGTGCAAAGTGATAAGAAGAGAAAGGAATAATAGTTGTTCCCAAAATATTTTTCATGCAATTTCCAACAATGGCTCAGGCAACTCCGATTAGCCAAAGTAATTAGCTTGTCTGAGAAAACAAATCTTATGCTCAAAGGCAAGTGTCCATATTTCAGAAATGGTGGTAGGTGAATCCCAACACACCGTTCATAGGTGTCAAAACACTGTTTTTCAAGCCTGGATTGAATACATAGGTCCTTTGAACGGTGTGTTAGGATTCAGCTACCACCATTTCTGAAATATGGATTCCTTTCTCTTCTTATCACTTTGCACATGAGCACTTCTAGGATGGAGAGGGTGAATAGTTGGAGAAGAGTGAATTGAAAAGGGTGAAAGATTGAATGGTGGGTGAAGGGTGAATACAGGGTGAAGGTTTATTGTTAGAGAAGGGTGAGTGGAGAGTACACAGAGGATGAAGGGCTGGATGGTAAATATTAGGATGAAAATGTGAATGGAGGCTGAGGGTCAGTAGGGTTGAAGTTTTTATGAAGTCACCTTGTAACCCTAGATAAGTAAGACAACAACATAAAATGGGTGCTTATGACAAAAAAAACAGAAACAAAAAGAAAGAAAAGAAGAGTGATTGAGAAGTGGGAGGGGTGAATGGTCATCCTCTCTCAGGAAATTCATCAGTGAAACAAAAAGCAAATCAAAACACTCTTAAAATACAATTTAAAAAACTGATGTAAAAACATCAATATTAAACACGAGTTTTCAAAGCACTGTAATTACCATAGCATTTTTAATGATAAATTAACAATAGCTGGTTTCCCTCATCCCAAATGTATCTGCAGCCTTCTTTTTATTTAGTTGTTTTAATTTTGTATATTGTAATTTTACATGTGAATTATCACTGAGAGACAAATTTTGGTTGTCTTTATGTTTCCACACCATGTCTAACACCATATATAGATGAAAAGAGTGGACCTCTCAATGTGCCTTCATTCATCCTTGTTAAAGGTAAGGATCTCAGGTTGTGTCACCATTGGCTATGGAAGTTTGGGGTTGGTGGGGGTCTCCTGTTTCCTGTGGCATCAGTGATCTATTTTCTATTGGGTAGTTTTAGTTGTTCACTTCCCCTAAGCTGTTTATAACTGTAGTATTAGGCACACTTAGAAGCCTACTGCCAGCACTTCCTAAACAGATGAAAAGGCGGGGGGTCCTGAGCGCTGGTGTCAAGTAACACTTTAAACTTTGCAGTAGAGAAGTCAGCTTCGCCAGCGAGCGAGCCTGACTTGGGAGCTTTGTGAGCTTTCCCATAGAACATTTTCAAAAACTCGGATAAATCCTGCTTATTACAGTTCATTATCTACATAAATTGGTTGTTACCCCAGACATTTTGAAGGGGTAACTGTTGAAATATTCCACTACTTTTACCCCGCCCAAGTATATTGGGGGGGAGGGGGGTCAGCCTATCCAAGAAAACTTTGGCAGAATGTGTCAAGCAGTGCATTTATTAGAACTTTTGTCTTACAAATTGGCTACAGTGTGTGGTATGCAGGTCAAAAAACCTGGGTATGCATTTTCTAATGGTATATCATTTCTTATTGTGTGTATATAGGATCTTTCTTCCCTTATACATTCCACTTCCTTTAATTTTTCCACTCTTTCACTTCTTTAGTAGATTCTCAGTCATAGGTTTATGGTTGAGAATCTACTTGGAAGATCTAGAGTGGAAAAATCTAAAGTTATGCAAATGTCCTAATCATAGACCACAGTGCCATAGGCAGAGCTAGACATCTCTTACAGACTCATGTAACAGTGCCCCTGCCCAGTTTACAAAGACCATACAGGAACAGAAAGCAGAGAGGTTTCAATAATCTTAAAGGCTCAGGCCTGGGCAGCGGTAAAGATAATTTCATAAACGTTCGTTTAATATATATGATACCATGTCTCTATACAAGCCAACAATAACGGATGCTACAGGAGGTGCATCAGAAAAAGCCTCCCCAACAGCACATTAATTATAACAAATTTCAGTTGTACATATATTTTAGAAATGCAACCATTATGTCCCCAAACATCCCCAAACATCAGCTTTGCTATTAAATAATGACTTTTCATTTTGGATAAATAAGCTAATGTCCTCCAAACAAAAGCTTGGCATTTTCAAAAAGAAAATATTATTTTGTCCTTAAATTCAGCTTTATATTTTAGTAAATATTTTTGTTCTCTTAAGATCAACTTGTCATTTTCAGCAAGTACTCTCTTTTGCTGTGGCTGGAGATGGGCAGCTTTTGACTTTCATGCCCATTGATCCGTAGCAAATACCAGGGAGGTCCATCAAATAGCAAGAATGTGCACTGGCACTCTGCCAGGCATCACCCAAATTCTGTCAAAAATGGCCACAATATGTCAAAGATTAAATAAATATGTCAGTGGCCCCATTATACAATGAATAGTGGCGACATTATGCCCGGGCCAATTTTATGCATTACTGAATCAGAATTATTTCAGAAATGGCCACAACACATTGAAAAATGTATCTGTATGCCTGGACCACCGAAATGCCAATGATAATGAAAATTTTGCCCAAAGACTCCCAACATTTCAACCTTGGGCACCATTAGGCCACATTTACCATTGTGTGAGATGGGCCCAAAATATGTCAAGGAGGACACCATAATGCCAGAGCCAAAATTTTGAAAAATGTAGCCAAAAATGTTATGCCCACAATATGTCAAGGATGGTTATCATGAGGCGTAGCCTATTGTTATGCTAAAGATAGCCACAAATAATTCAAATATAGTGACAATATGCTGAGGCAGTACCATAATGACTGGGCCAACATTATGCCAGGATAGCCCCAGTTATGAGGGATTTACTGAAATGAGGCTGAGACAATGAAATCACACCTACCACTATTAATAATATATAGACACTCGGTGGTGCAAGCAGGCGTGTTTTAGACGCACAAGTTGAATCTGACACCCAAAGTCAGATACAGGAAAATTGTATTTGAAGTGAAAAAAAATGCATGTTCCCTATCTGAAACAATCCGGTAGGGACTTCTCTGATTGGCAATTACGCTACATTTTTGACACCCAAATGGGATAAACTGAGAATTCTTACCTTTGGTTTCTTGTCCAAGAAGCCCAGGATGCCCACCACAGTCACACCGGCCACAACAATGAACAAAATAACAGCTACAAATGCCCAGAATATCCGCCACATGGGTTTTAGTGCCTCGGTCGTCTCTCTGCCCTACCAGAATGAAAAGAACAGAGGAATATATAAAATGGGCATATGTCTGAATCCTTTTATACATAATTCACTCACTTGCACCGCCTTTTCATGGGTTACACTTTTTATTTTCAAAGGCGTTCCATTTTAACACTACATGTTCCCCTGTGGCAGCTTGCATGCTTATGTCCATTGGGCTAAGACTATATATTGACATATTGTCAAATGTCTGTTGGGGAGCCACCAGTGGGATGTCCTCCATTTTCTATGGCCTTGTCCCTCATCCTTGGTAGTGGTTGAAGCCTGCTTAGCTAGAACAAAGGTCATACCTCAATGCCATTCTTACAAGCAACTGGGAGCATGTAGAAACAGGTGACCTGCTAGCTTTTGAGGATAAGAGGTGAGCTCCACAGGGGTTCTTGAACTTCATTTCCCACAAATGCTCAGTTCTACAGAGGTGACCTGTGTGAGAATAAGAAACTTTCAGTGAGAGTCTCCGTGCCCCTCAAAGTGCACTGCCAGGAATCTGGCCATCTGCCACTTCCAAGGTCAACACTGAAGCAGTGTGTTTATGTCTGGTACTGTGAAAGAATGGGCGAGTAGGGATCCCGTGTGTATATGTATGTGGTAATTGTATAGTGCGGAGTGCTGTACAGGGTCAAAAGCGAGGAATTCATCTACTTTTTGCCTTTGCAGATTGTTTTGCATGTCAACTTCAATTTTTAGACCAAAAGTGATACCGGGAACCCAATACTTATGTTTTGCTTACACAGACAAATCACCATTATATAGTGTACCTATACTTGTATCATAAGCGAGGTTCTCCGTGCAGAAAGGCCTCGCATGTGCTACACCGGTAGTACTATTTAAAGAAAATAAAAAGTGAGAAAGTGCCTTGTATTGGTAGAATGTAGTTACTGTTGTAGGCAGCTTCGCTCAGACACTATGAAACCTTCAAAGCTTGCAAGAGAGAAGGCATGAGTGCAGGGAAAAGACAGTAAGCAATGGTGAAAACATATATTACTGCTATAAATTGACATCTCAGTAACAGATTTTGTTGAAGCATGGTGAGAACTACTAATAAAGTTCTTCGTTTTAGGAGGATTTTTAAAAAGTTTTTGGGATTTTTTTTCTCCCAAAATTGGTTTTTTATTGGAAAAGAAATGCACAGAATTATCCAGCCTCGCAAGTATCTGCTATATGCATATCTTTGTGGATAATGCACTCTAAATGCAGGTGTGACCTTTTGGGAGTTTCACTTCTATATTACTACCTCCACACATTACATGCCTGCTGCTTTACTATAGACCCTTCCTTCTGGCCAAACCACAAGTCTCCCACACACCTCTCAAAATGAACTTTACAGTATCAAACTGATGTAAGATGACATGCATAAGACGAATAAAAAAAATCCATCTCTTCCACAGGCACTTTCTTCTCGGAAACTGTTATGCTGACTCTCCTCCCTTAAAGCTTCACTCGAGATACCTGCTCCTGAGCCTGCCAAAACACTCATCACTTCTAACGCCTTTGAAAACGCCACCACAGACAATATATGTAACACGCTTGCTGCACCCAAATACTCTATGATCTTAGATTCCACAACTCTTCTTATTCCTAGCAGGTCTAGAACCAGACGCCCCAAACATAAAAGATAAATTTGACCAAGCATCGTCAGAGGCATCAGATCCTCTCACTGAATTATCCGGCACCATCTTATCCTATCAAAGCGTTCCTCCTGAATTGTTGGTCCACACTCTCTATTGACACTGCCATATCTGCTCTCACCCAAGTTTGTGACCTTAATGTGACTGCTATTATGGAAACCATCCATCATGGCCCTATTTGATACCATTTTACTTCCAGGACACAGCAACATCCACCTTTATAGAGCTGATAAACAGATGGGAGGGTTGCCCTTACCCACAGCGATTGCTTTAAATGCAAGTTCATTAACTCAAATAACTCCTTCTTTTGTGAATATTCCAAACACAACACGGATACATCAGTGGTTAAACATTACTAAAATAATAACTTTACTGAGGATTTCCTTGTTTACAGCCTTGATAACTCATCTGCTCTTGTAATAAAAAATTTCAGAAGATTTCAATCTCCACTGGGAAAAAGAAGTAGACACTTACCTACTCAAATTGTTTGTATTTTGACGTTTACTCCAGTATTGCAGATCCCAGTTGAGAATACTAGCTCTATCCTGACTGATATTTGGCAATGATAGACCACATGCACATGTCCAACCCTTTCCAAGGGGATTGGTCCGATCACTTCACTCCTTTCAGAATATTTCCACCAACACACCCTCTCCATGTTATACCACAAGCTGTAATGTACAATTGAAAGACCTCAAACATATTGACTAAAAGGTTTTAGACTCTTTGATCCCCTTGGTAAAACAAGCAACAGAGTCTAGAGATGACACCTGTAAGCGATTACAGCGGAGGGATGATGAGATCCTCAGAAGCATGGTCATGCCGGCTTCTACAATCTCTTGACTGAAAAGATCAGAGGAACCTCTAACTGTAGGATAGCATAAACAAGATGCAAAAAACACCATGACCACTGCCCTCCTCTGCCGAAACCTAAATTCAGAATGTTTGACCCGAGATTTGGGAAGCCTAATGGCAATTCCCACCAGAGTTCCTCATGCCAAACTCCTGTCATGCAAAAATCTGTAACTGCAGAAAGTTTAAGGGCTTGAAATTCCCACCACTGAGGGATTTCTTTATGTATCAAGGTTAACCATACCACCTTGAACATAGTTGAGGCAACTAAACTGCCCTTCCCAGTGGTCGAAGTGCATTAAAAAAATGTATGGGAACTGTGATGCTATGCGCAATGAGGGTAGGGTGGATGAGCAAGGGGGCATGATCAAAGGCGTGATTAAAAAAACAAAATATTCTGTAACTTTTTTCGGTCTTTCACCTTCAGGTAACTACATATAAATTAAAGCACAGCTTAAATAGAAATTAAATGCAAGTTATGTTAATCAGTGGAAAATGCACTATCGTACATTATGAAAACTCTATTAGTTAATGCGCTGCACCAGAGAGCCACAGAACTGAATCCTGGTTGGTGCAGTGGAGAATAGTGACTTGTGTATGTTTAGGGCTACAAGGTTCTAGTCTGTGAGGGAACGTATTGTGAACATGTAAGTCATTATTTTACACTTGGATTACAAACAATGTAAAATATGCTGCTTCAAAATGCTCAAAAAAGTTTAAGATAAAAAAGTGCTTCCAAAGTATAGATTTTAGTAATGTCCAGACTGTACGTAGTGCAAATATTTTTTTACGTGTCTTAAAAGCACACACTTTCACAGCTTAACTGGTAGCTCCCTTACAATTCTTCTCAAAAAGAATAAATGTGTGTCATCAGGAAGCTTCCAGTGATTCCATCAATTAAAGCCAATGCCGGCTTCAAAGCCCCCTTTACGTTTATAAATTGACCCTGTGCATGCATTTACATTTCTTACAGAGAAGCAGGCACCCTAGGGAGAATGCTTGTTTAGCTGTCTGCCCCTCCCTCATTTTCACAACACACAGGCTCCCTGCCGTACACTGCAGCTGAAGCATTTCAACTCTTGGAATTAACCATCCCAGGACGGCTATCTTTTCAGAAAAAGTAAGGGAACTGTTCTTCTAAAATTAATAAAGTATGGGCAGGTCGTTTCCCTCAGATCCCCCCCACTTTGACCACTGGCCCTGCCTTGCTTGCTTGCCACTCTGCTGGACTGTGTTTGCCTTCAGGATTTGTTGTTGGCTAAATAAGACTCAAGGGCTTCCTCGCTATGAGATGAAGTTCTAGGAAGTTCTGAAGGAGCAGAGTCTAGGCTTAGAGTAACAGAGAGTAGAACAAAGAGGTTGCAGGACCTACGAGGATGCTGCAAGCTTGTCTGTGACAAGTTAAGAAATGCCTTGTACCTCTATATCTGAGTATCTCCACCCTGCATTGGCACTAGGTGGCAAGAGAAGAAACCTGAAATGTGATTTTCTCATCACCTCAAAACCAGAAGTTCATTTGTTTTTCATCAACACAAGAACTGAAGGAGGGAAAATTTTAACATGCAGAAGCTGCAAGTACCTCTATCGCTGGCTGACCTCACGCCACCCTCTCCATCCTGCATGAGGATCCTTACTCTCTTAAAGAACTCTGGTGGATCCTTAGGTTTTCAACAGAATATTATTTTGATGACTTTTTCTATTTTTACCATTTGATTAGTAGAATGGTTAAATGGTTTTTATTACAATTGGTATTTTGATACTTAAGATTCTGATTTATGTTTTATAACATGGTTACGTCTCTCTTTAATCTGAATTCTCCCTTTTTCGTCACAAACTTTGTGGTAATTAGTTGCCAGCATTTTATTAGGTTTAAAACCGCCTTGGCTTGAACCCTAGACTCCCCATGTCTTAACTGTTTGTGAACAGTAGGATTTGGGTGTTGCCAATCTCATCTCAAGCACAGTAAGCCCCTAACAGCTCTCCCATCTCTATCCTGACAGCAAATTCCACTTACATTCCCTGATGGACCGGTGCTGTCCACCCATGGCTCTCTGTGGAATAGGGGTTTGCATTATGGAGTGGGTACCAGCACTCGCCTACATTTCCATTGTTGATAGCATAAATACAAAAATAATGATTTATCTCCAGAGCAGTATTTTGGCTGGGGAGATGACTACAGTAGTTGTCAGTGGTAACTTTAATGAGCGTTGAAGTGGAGGGACTGAAACTGATGACCTAATTGTTGTTATTGATTGGTGTGTCATATACATAGCCAAAGAGCCACTAAATAGGGTTCCTATGCGGTAGGTCCTTGGGTGATGCTCCAGGGAAAGTTAATCAGTGGGAAATGCACTATTGGCTTATGAAACCTCTATTAGTTAATGCACTGCAGAGGTCTGTGCCTGTAACCACAGAGCCACAGAACTGAATTGTGGTTAGTGCAGTGGAGAATAGTGACTTGTGTATGTTTAGTGCTGCAAGGTCCCAATCAGTGACAAAAAGCACTGGGAATATGTAAGTCAGTATTTTAAACTTGTATTACACACAGTATAAGGTAGGCTGCTCCAAAATGCTCAAAAAGGTTTAAGATTTAAAAAAAAGTGCTTACAAAATACAGATTTTAGTAATACCCAGCCTGTACATAATGCAATTTTCTTTTATAACTGTCTTTTATGAGCACACACTTCACAGCTCAGCTGGTAGCTCCCTTACTGTACCCCTCAAAAAGAATAAATCTGTGTCATCGGAAGCTTCAAATGATTCCATCTATTAAAGCCAATACTGGCGTCCAAGCACCCTTTACATTTGCAGAAGAATCAACTGTGCACATTTACATTTCTTTCAGGCAAGTAGGCACCCTGGCAAGAAGGTTTATTTAGCTACATGCGTCTCCCTCGGTTTCACAGCACAGGAGACTCCCTGCCTTGCATTTCAACTCTTGGAATTAACTGTCCCGGGATGGTTATCTTTTCCCAAAAAGTAGTGGATCTGTTTTTCTTAAATTAAAAAAGTTTGGGCAAGTCGTGCCCCTCAAATCCCGCCCACTTTGACAACTGCTAGAGGGTCTCAGTTAAGAGTTACTTGCACTTCTTGTTGTCATTTTTGAGATTTACAAGAAAGTTATTGTATCGTGAGTAAATGGCTCACACAAAGCCCACTGTTTGCATTGTATTATTCACAAAAAAAGGTCATTGACAACAATCTGCTAAAATTGTCATCAGGCAAGACCGAAAAATGGATTAAAGATAGCAAAGGATCCTTTAGTGTGCTCTATTTGGATTGCTTGCGAGAAGTGATTTGTGTGAAAGACACTTTACTTGTGTAGACCGGTTACCTGTAGGGTGTAAACAGTGACGTCTAAGGAGGAACCAGCGGTTGGTACTGAAGGAACATTGGCAAAGCTAATAGGAGGATGGGTGGGGCACTTTAAAGAACTGCTGAACCAGCCTGTGCAGCATTTTCCACCAGACATACAGCCAGCTGCAGAGGACTTGACAGTCGACTGCAGCAGACCAACCAAGGAAGAAATACGGCAAGCCATCAAACATCTGAGAAATGGGAAGGCAGCAGGACCCGACAACATTCTTGCTGAGGGACTGAAGTCAGATATTGAAACAACAGTAGACATGCTCTACCCCATGTTTGGAAGGATCTGGGAAGAGGAAAAGCTGCCATCAGACTGAAAGGAGGGCTATCTCATCAAAATCCCTAAGAAAGGTGACCTGAGCAACAGTGTAAGCTACAGAGGGAGAACTCTTCTATCAACCCCAGGCAAAGTGTTCAACAGAGTCATGCTGAACAGAATGAAGGAACAAGTTGACGCTCAGTTGCGAGATCAGCAAGCTGACTTTCGCAAAGATAGATCCTGTACGGACCAGATTGCAACACTGCATATCATCATTGAGCAGTCGATAGAATGGAACTCCCCCCTCTATGTCAACTTCATCAACTATGAGAAGGCATTCAACAGCATGGACAGAGAGACCCCTTGGCAACTCCTCCGCCACAACGGTGTGGCAGATAAACTCGTAAGATCCATCAGGAACTCTTACAAGGGAATGACCTGAAAGAAAGTCCATGGAGGACAACTCACAGAAGCCTTCCAAGTGAGGACTGGAGTCTGCCAGGGTTGTTTGCTCTCGCCTTTTCTCTTCCTGCCGGCCAAAGACTGGATCATGAAGACATCCACAGCAAGAAGAAAAAATGGGATCCAGTGGACACAGCTCAATGACCTGGACTTTGCAGACGACCTGGCCCCACTCTTGCATACCCATCTGCAGATGCAAGCGAAGACCGACAAGGTGGCAGCCACATCTGCACAACTTGACCTCAACATTCACAGGGGAAAAACCAAGTTCCTGAAGGCTAACATGGCCAGCACAACTGCAGTCACTCTTGCAGGCGATGCACTGGAAGTGGTTGAGGCCTTCACCTACCTGGACAGTGTCACAGACAAGCAGGGTGGCACAGACACCGATGTCTAAGCAAGAATAGGCAAAGCAAGGTCTGCCTTCTTTCAGATAAAGTAGATCTTGAGCTCCAAGGACCTAATGCTGCAAACCAAGATCAGGCTTTTTGACACCAACGTAAAATCGGTCCTTCTGTATAGAGCAGAAACTTGGAGGACAACAGCAATCACCACCAACGAAGTACAGACCTTCATCAACACCTGCTTGAGGAAAATCCTCCAAATCTGTTGGACAAACACCATCAGCAATAATGACTTTCCAACTCCCTGCTCATGAAGAAATTGTGAAAAGCCGCTGGGGCTGGATAGGTCACACCCTCTGCAAGCCCGCATCAAACACCACCAGGCAAGTCCTGACCTGGAACCCTAAAGGGAAAAGGAAAAGAGGAAGGCCAAGAAACACCTGGCGCTGAGGCCTCGAGGCTGACTTCAAGGAGATGGGTTACACCTGGAGTTAGATTGAAAGAAAAGCCCATGATAGAGGTGGTTGGAGAGTCCTGGTTAATGGCCTATACCCCAGGAGTGGTAATAGGCAGAAGTAAGTAAGTAATAGGTTCCGGCTCTAAAAGGCTGAGCTATGCCAATGTTTTTTTTTCCCTCCAATCGTATGCATGTGTATGAGTCAAGATAGCCAGCAATCTTGCAATGGGTTTTATATTAAAGCCATTTATTTCTGAACAATGATTGTAAAAGCTGTCAAAATAATTCATGTCACTGTAGTAGTTCCTGTTTACATTTCACATGTTTTACTTAATCTTTTATTCAATAAGAGTGTTTGCTTTTTCCTATAATGTCTTTCTGTAGTTTATATCGTACAGCACGGGACCATTATTGGTTCCAGAGACTAAGGGAAAGCCTCAGCCCATCAAGAACTTTGGGGCCCCCAGGGTCTTTGAATACGAACCTCAAAACCTTTCCAAGACAGTGGAGGCAAGGGGAGCTGTTGTCCACAAGCCCGGAGCCATACCAGGTTTTAGACTATTGACATTAGATTCAATTACATATAACAAATCTAAAAGGGAAATACTTGCCGGGTTGGGGACTATCCTGAAAACTAAGATGGATTTACCCCTCAAGTACATCCTTGCTTTGCAATGAAACCCAGAACTTCAGTAGGCCATCATAATAATAATTCGTATTTTAATAGAATTTTCAATGTGGGCTTGCAGTTTCATAGTTCTGTGATTGAAGGTACGTTATTTGCTGAGAGACATAAAATACTGAGTGGGGTCAGCTCAGATTCAAACTACGCCTGGATTAAATTTTTATTACGCCTGAGTAATCAGAATAATTTTGCATTACTCTTTTGATGCGAAATCACCGAAAATTATGTGATTATGTCCATTCGCTTAGTGAGTAATTTGGCACAAATATCCTACCACAGGAGCACAGGAACAATGAACTTAGAGAGTGGCTTTTGCTGTTTGTGTTTTGTCACGTGCTATTTTCTTTAACGCAACAAGGCATCCTTGGGTCCATTTTGGATGTGATAGTGAGTTTTGTGCAAAGTAAATAGCTCTAAGCGCTGAGCTATGCTGCTCACGTAATTTTGCTGTAACTTTGCGTAATTAGGCTACAGTAACTTACGTGAGTTAGGCCCACCCCTAATTCAAACCCAGGGACTGCAGATTTCGCATAGACTTCTGCAGCAAATGCATTACCGCACTGAGCTAATGTAACGATTTATAGCATTAATTTGTTATTTTTTAACAAATACTTGAAAGTTTGCATAATCTCAGGTAGGTTTGTGCTCTCACTATATATTCTGATACAGGGGCATGGGTGGAAGACTGGTTGGTGAGTAGTGGGAGAAGCTAGCGGCTGGGTTCATTTATGGGTGTATGAATATCCGACCTCCGCACTTTTTAATCTCATCTGACCACACACTTCAGAGCTGTCCATTGTTAGCTGTTAGTATATCCCATTAACCATCATCCTTTAATTGAATTCCTTTAATTGAAGTTTGTTCCTTGAAAATGTATTTTCAGATCTGGTGTGATTTGTTTTGTTGTTATTTATTGTTGTTATAATGTGCTCATATTACCAGTTGACACTGTAGAGCACCAAGTAGGTACTTGAGGCCAGAGTCAAATACCTTGCAGCGTCACTACAGCATGGTCACAGTTGCCACCACTACGAAGTTGCTATAAGGGGCCTACACGACCCCCTATTAAAATGTTGTGATTACAAAGTGTCTTAATGAATCAAAAAATGTGTATAGTGCCCCTTTGGTATCGCTTTGTTCGCCCTAAGTTGGCAGGGTATGCCCAGACGTGGGTCCCTTGCTCACTTTGCCACTGGATTCAAGATAGCCTGGCTGATGAGGGTTTTGAACCCGAAACCGGTCCCAGGATGCTTGTTTCCGGTCCAGGTAAGACATGGCTTGGCAGTTCGGGCTGGACTGTTCCCATGAGGCACATGGTCAGACTGATTTGCATATGGCCATGTCTGAACTGGGGTGGTGGAGTGAGCTAAAGAATGATGATGGATTAAACCCAGATCAGTTGACTGGGGGTGAGTGTTTGATATGCTCTAACGCTCCGTCCATCATCCCCTTTGGTATCGCTTTGTTCGCCCTAAGTTGGCAAGGTATGCCCAGACGTGGGTCCCTTGCTCACTTTGCCACTGGATTCAAGATAGCCTGGCTGATGAGGGTTTTGAACCCGAAACCGGTCCCAGGATGCTTGTTTCCGGTCCAGGGAAGACATGGGTTGGCAGTTCGGGCTGGACTGTTCCCATGAGGCACAGGGTCAGACTGATTTGCATATGGCCATGTCTGAACTGGGGTGGTGGAGTGAGCTAAAGAATGATGATGGATTAAACCCAGATCAGTTGACTGGGGGTGAGTGTTTGATTTGCTCTAACGCTCCGTCCATCATCCCCTTTGGTATCGCTTTGTTCGCCCTAAGTTGGCAGGGTATGCCCAGACGTGGGTCCCTTGCTCACTTTGCCACTGGATTCAAGATAGCCTGGCTGATGAGGGTTTTGAACGCGAAACCGGTCCCAGGATGCTTGTTTCCGGTCCAGGGAAGACATGGCTTGGCAGTTCGGGCTGGACTGTTCCCATGAGGCACAGGGTCAGACTGATTTGCATATGGCCATGTCTGAACTGGGGTGGTGGAGTGAGCTAAAGAATGATGATGGATTAAACCCAGATCAGTTGACTTTGGGGTGAGTGTTTGATTTGCTCTAACGCTCCGTCCATCATCCCCTTTGGTATCGCTATAGTGCTCTAGTGTCATCTGTGCAGCCACTTCAGAGGGCTAGCCTGTTGGGAGGTAGAGGGTTCTAGTCGAGCGACACAGTGCGCTTCATTTGATGTAGACTGGTCCCTCAAGAGATGGAGTGGGGTCTGCGTCCTATCAGCTGGGTGACAGGTTGTGCCTGATATCCCCCATCTCCAGAGGTTCGAAGTGGGCTGGGGAAGGATGTTCCAAAGCTTTATTAATTTTATCAAAACAGTTCCAATACTTTTTATTTAAAAAAAAAATTGTGTAACTGAACAGTTGAGTTGCCACAAGTTGAAAGGGGAGAATGGTCTCCTCTACTGTGAAGTGGGAGAAGGGAGAGGCCGCTAAAGAAGAAAGAAGCATTCTCTCCAGGATCCCTGCTGCCTGATAGAAATGTAAATGTGTACAGTTGGTTAATTAACAAATCTAAAGGCTGCTTGGGAGCCAGTGTAGGCTTTATTTGATAGAATCTGGAATTTGTCCTTTTCATGGAAACCTGTAAAAAGGTGTGCACTAGGTACAGCCAGTGTGTTACTAAAAAGGTAACTTTTGAAAGCTCTGTAAACATTTAACAATCTTTTTGAACTTTTTGAGTGACAGCCTATTTATACTGTGTGCAGCCTTTCATATACTGTTTGTAATATATTTTTATACTAATGACTTACATAGTCAAAGGGCTTTCTGTCATAGGCTTGGGCCTCTTATCACTGCAAATACACGCCACTATTCCCCAGCGCACCGAGCAGTATTTAAGTCGGTGGCCATCTGGCTACAACCACAGATATTTGAAGTGATCGCAACCGAGCTTTCCTAACAGAAAAATGCATTTGCCACAGATGCATTTAAGTTGCATTTGTTTTTAATTTAAGGTGTGTGCATTATATTTTATGTACCGTTACTTGTAGGTGGAAAGCCCAGAAAAATAGTTACAGATAGTGCTGCTCTTTTTTTTCTCGCGTCCCTGACCCTGCCCCGCACTAGCTGACCCCGTCTGCGTTGTAATCAGGATCACAGTTCCCATACTTTTCTTTACACATTTCAACCACTGCCCATCTCCACAGTCCAGGAGTGCTTAGAAGCAACCTTGTTGGCGATACTAATTAGAACTCAGATCTTTTCATTATTTCAAGGGCAGAAGGAAGACCTCTCCTAGATATGGGCTCACTCTCTGCTACATTGAAGCGCTCCAGCGGGCAGGCAGTGACTGCCCAAGCTTCCTGAGATATTCCCACTTGACCCAAGCTTCCCATTTGCCCTGATGGGTGAAAAGGAGGACTGGGGTGTTGAGAGAGCGAGTTCTTAATAGTGGAGAGTGAATGAATGAATGAATGAAGCCAATTTATAAAGCGCACAGCTACTCCAAAGGAGTGTCTCGTTGCTGCCCAACCTCCGCTCACAATCAGTCCACTGAAAATGTTATGTTAATGCATTTGTAAAGCGCTTGTTTACCCTGGGGTGTTTTGGCGCTGGGTAAGCAGAAAACGAGAGAGACTTTAAGTATGCTAGTTACTGAAGAGCCAGGTTTTCAGGAGTTTTCTGAATACCAGGAGAGAAGGCGCACACCTGATGTTTATCGGTAAGCGGTTCCAGTGTTTAGTGGGTTTTTAATTCTTTCCTAAAATGGGTCTCATCCTGCATCGAACGAAGAGAGGACGGAAGTTTGTTCCAAGTGTTGCCATCCAGTACCGAAGAGGAGCGCCCTCGCGACCTGACCAGGCGAAACTCAGGGATCTTGACATGCAGAGCCACAGCCGAGCGAAGAGTTTTAGGAGGATTACAATGGAGGATTCTCTGAGCAGGTATCTGGGGCAACGGTTGGAGACGCCCCGATGGACGATAGTTGAAGCGTTAAACAAAGTTCTCTTCTTGATGGGTAACCAATGCAGTTCCCTCAACCGAAGCGAAACCAAAGCTCTCCTAGAAAGGCCCAAAATGAGCCGAGCCACTGCGTTTTGGACTGTCTGCAGTTTCCTGATAAGCACCTGTTTCAGAGCACGCGCGATTATGGCAAAACATGGAACAGAAACAGGTAAGCAGATTTAGGCACTCAATAACTTTTCTTCTCCTATGTCTCTTCCCCATTGACCCAGATCTCCTCTCCTACACATCTCCCTTAACAGACCACATCCACCCACTATACCACATCTCCTCAGGATCACTTCTCTCCTAGTAGGCGACATCTCCCTCAGCAGGACACATGCCCTTCACTACACCACATCGGATCCACTCCACCACTTCTCCTGCACTGCACCACATCCAATCCAGTGCACCTCATCTCATCCACTACAGCACATCTTATCCACTCCACCACATTTCCTGCACTGCACCTCATCTCACCCACTAAACCACATCCCCTCAGGATCACTTCTCCTCAGTAGACAACATCTCCTGCCCTACACCACTTCTCTTCTAATTGGCGACAACTCCCTTAGCAGGAAACATGCTATCCGCTACACCACATTGGATCCACTCCACCACATCTCCATCACTGCACCACATCTCATCCAGTGCACCTCATCTCATGCACTACACCACATGCCCTGCCCTGCACCTCATCTCATGCACTACAGCACATCTGATCTACTCCACCACATCCCCTGCACCACATCTGATCCAGTGCCCCTCATCTCATCCACTACACCACATGCCCTCCCTGCACCTCATCTCATCCAGTGCACCTCATCTCATGCACTACAGCACATCTGATCTACTCCACCACATCCCCTGCACCACATCTGATCCAGTGCACCTCATCTTATCCACTACACCACATGCCCTGCACCACATCTCATCCAGTGCACCTCATCTTATCCCCTGCACCACATCTCACCCACTGCACCTCGTCTCACCCACTGCACCTCGTCTCACCCACTGCAACAAATCTCACCCTTTGAACCACATCTCACCCATTGTGTCTCACTCCACTGCGTCTCACTCACTCCACTGTCTCACCCACTGCACCGCGTCTCACCCACTCGTCCACATCTCACCCACTCGACCACATCTCACCCACTGTGCCACATCTCACCCACTGCACCACAACATCCCTTCCGCTACTCCCCACCTACTCCACCAGCCCACCTCTGCTTTACCACATAACTTCTCCCCCACTAGGCCACATTTCCTCTTCAATAACAAACATTCCCCCCTACTAGGGCACACCTCCTACAGCCACGAGATCACATCTGCACCCCTGGCCCACAACTTCTCTGTACTGGACCACTTCTCCGCCTCCAGATCTCACCCCCTTCACCAGAGCAGACCACCTCTCCCGCACCGGACTGCATCAGTTTCTCCTGCGCCCCTCTGCTCCCCAGACTCACCGGGGCGCTGCTGCTCTCCCCTCGAGGGGTGCCGCTGGCCTGTGTGCCGCCCCTGGCCTCCATTCTCCGTCTCCAGGCCGGGGCTCCCTGCGGGCGATGCGCTCCCAGACTCTCTGCGGGCTGCGCGTGTTTGGGACGGCGCGTCCATCGGCACCGGGTACCAGGACCCCCGCCCGCTGGGGGAGGCGATGGCGAAACCCGAGAGCCAGGCCTGGAACAAACGAGGCCTGTGAGAGAGGCTGTGCCCGCCCCTGAGGGCAGGGGGAGCGGAGCATCTCACCTGGGCCTCTGTGCGGGGGCTGCACCTGCGGCGGGCGGGAGAAGACGGTCAGGGGGGGGAGAGAATTGAGCAAATGTGGAGTGTTTGTTTATTTCATGTTTGAGCGGTGGCCGCAACCACAACGACGACATTCCGGTGCGACTTTAACCACTCTTAAAAATTACAGTTACAAATTGTGTGGTGGGTGGGCCAGGTTGTGGAGCGGTGCATGAATTTGGGGGCGAAGATGGGCCCAAGGGCTAGAGCTGCCGACTTTGGAATTGAGGAACCAGGTGCGAGTCCCGGCGTCGGCTCAACAACATCCTGTGATTCTGGGCAAATCACTTAATCTTGTAACACACTATGAATCTGGCTCGTGCTTGTGGAAAGCGCTCCAATGCCCTGGGGCCGAATGCATACTTCTATTCAGGTACATGTGAGTTAAGCCACATTCCTGGACATTTATTCATAACAAATTGATTGATTGTTTACCGCTAGACGAAAGATTGAGCGGTACGTATCAGCGTTATTCCTCATTTACACGTCTGCATTAAATACAAGGGTGTTCTTCCAGTGTAGTAAAGAGGTGCAGTTTTACCTCTGGACTTTAACGTGTGTACATGAAAAATAATATTTCCGCACGTTATTCCTCATTTATGGGCTCAGTTTCCAAGAGCTTTTTGTTGGTGTCAAGCATCAGTGCTGTAATGCGGTATTGACACATTTGTGGTGCGGGTCTGTCACATTATCCATGCCTCAATACTGTACTAGTATACATTTGCGTAAAGGGTGGTTTGCGGTGGGGTTTTGAGCCACACCACCAGTGGGGCACGTTTCATTGATCCCTGATGGATGAAATGCTGAGAGGCGGCTTAACCCGCATTGGTCCCTCCCTGGCTGTGACCAGATTCCTGACCAGGTTCACTACTCCTCTGATCCAGGCTGAGGCTCGACCCTCAGCTGGAGTCCTCCTCCCCTGGAGCCACCGGAAGCAGCAGGCTTGTGCCTTCCAAACATCTCTCACTGACAGATTTGCTGATGTTTAAAGGCTCTGAGCTTTGTTCTATTAATCCCACTGTTCTCCTTTGATGTTGCTATCCCAGCTGGTTAGGCATTTTTAGGTCCAGCCTGGGCAGCGCATGCGCTGATCTGGGAGGCATGCTGTAATCAGGTATGAACTTGAAGCTCCGCCCACTCTCCTCCTATATTTTTCATTGTCTTGTGTCATTGTCATTTGGAAACTGTGGCTTTTCATTGGTCAATAGGCTTAGTATTCCCTCCTTAGTACTGCCTTGTCTCATTTTGTAACCTCCCATGAGGACACCCCCTGTTACATGTGTTGGTTACTGGGTAGGCTTTAATTACAGCTTCAGAGCACTATTTGCTTAAATGTTTTCCTCCTGCCTGCAGGCAGGACACTCTCTCACCCATTGCTTTAAAAAAAAAATTCTTCATAGCACGGCACGCTCATACAGTGGCGGCCGTGCCTTTGGTTTATTTGTGGCACCGAGCGCGGCCGCATTCGTTTTTTTTTTTCTTCTATTTATTAACTTTTTTTTTTTTAACTGCCCCATGCCGCTTTTTCACTTTAATGGCGGCCTCGCCCCTTTCTTTAAACACGGCTCGTCCTAGGAAAAGGGCACAGCTGACATTAAAGTGAAAGCGCAGCATGGGCGCTTTTACAAACAAGCATTTGCAATGCAATAGTTGTTGCATTTACGAGAGTTTTGTAAATGCGAGACCTATTGAATTGCAATTGCTTGTTAGACCGGTGCTTTGGGACCAGCTCGGTAGTGAGCGACAGACACTCTAGTCTGGAAAAGGCTGTGTAAAGGAGATGGGTTTGGGCTTACAATTGTTGCTGCACCTGGGTCTCTCACCACGCTGACTGAACCTAACCAAAACTACTAATGCAGCTCAACTCCAACTCTTCCCTTCACCTCTAAGTGACTCACTCACTTGGGTATAAGCTCCTTTATCCCCTTTGCGCTACAAAGACATGTACAGGTCTATAAAACCTTAACATGCCACCCCATTCTTCACCCTACTTTTCCACCACCCTTTCCAATCTCTTCACAACTGTCTGTCCTACAGTTCCTGTACCAACCTGTCCAACCCTCAATCCCCTGATCAGTTCTCCTCGAGGCCCCCTCTGGACCTGTCAGTCCTTAGTACAGGCAAGTCGGAAGTTTTTGTGTGGCCGGGGACAAAAACGCCATGCCGGGCCCGCATATCACTGCTTGGCACCACCTAAGGCAGGGGTCTCCAACATTTTCTGTAATAAGAGCTACTTATGTTCAAAGCAAATCATCCCAAGTTACTAATATTATTATTGTTTTAATAGTGACTGCATTAGACAAGATTATATTTGTGGCCACCCTAGTCAAGATCACCAGCAGTGATCACCTGAGTGCATCAGGCACCGTTGCCACAGTAATGTAAAAAAATGCTTTGTCAATTTGGAATTCCTCTACATGTGTAATACATAACAACCGTAGCTCCAATGCCCTTGGCACCAAGGTACTAATATTAGTAATACGTCTCTGAGCACCACCTGACTTACCACTAAAATATCAGTTTTAAATACATTTTGGACATTTAGCCATTTTTAACTGAACATCAGCTTATAAGTTCAGAAAGTACACACTTTTTTGTCTCAAATACGCACTCTCAATTTTGGTGAAGAGCTAGTTACAAGTAGCTGGAGAGCTACCAGTAGCTCACAATTTACTTGTTGGAGAAGGCTGAACTAGGGGTTTAAGCCCTGTTAGCTGTAATAATAAATTAAGTTGGCTTGCTTCAGTATAAGCACTGGGCACTGAAAAAGCGCGAGGGCTAGGAAATAATGCGCACTCTGATCACAGCCACTCCCCTGACAGCCCTGCCTCATTAGCCTTCTGCCTTTTCAATCATGCGCTCCTCCTCTCAAAACCCCTGAACTGGCCAGTTTACATCATGATTAACGCTCCCTGTTTTCCGTTTTTACAGATAAATACAGACAGAAAACCATTTATTTTCTTGTCTGTATTTATTTTTAACTGTGGATAAAAACGGAAATTGGGTGCTTTTTGAGTGATTCTACATACACTTTGCCATGACTACCAGGCCAATAAATGTGTGGATTGATAGGTAAAGGGGTTGAAAAAAAAGGAATTTTAGTAAAGAGTCTTGAACAGCAGTGGATATGCACAAGGCTGATACTGAAATGTGGTTATTTTCATATAAGTGTATGGATTTATCTTCTGCAGGTGTTCATATCACTGAAACTTGGCAGGCATTCAAGCATGACTGCATATTTATTGGTTAAATAAATGTGGAAATATACCAGTTTCAGCCCTATTTTTTTCATAAAACCCATAACAAATATAGATAAATACAGATAAAGTTGACAAAAAATAAATATGGATAAATACAGACCGAAATGTCAAAAAAATAAATACCATAAAACCAGGGGTCCTAATCATGATCAGAACAACCATTATACATTCCCTACTCACTAATATCTGTTAGGCTCCACCTAACAATCCCCGTTTACCATTTAATTAACAAAACTAGCCACCTAAACAATCAAACAGTCAGCTGCTGAGCTCTGGGGTCACCATGTTAATACATTCCATTCCCTTTGTGACCTAAAGAGCCAGGCAATGGAAGTTCCACAAAATGATGTGCCTGTCCCTGCCCAGATTTCTAAGACAAAGTATGTAAGAAAGGAGCTGTCTCGTGGGGAGGGTTCTGTCACCCCCCCCCCGAGTTTATAGTTAGTTTGGAAACCAGGGCTACGGGCACTCAGCACTATTGGGGTATGGGCAGTTTCAAGCCCAGATTGCGGGGAGGCAGGGAGGGGGGAAGTTGGGGATTTAGGGTTCAGTTAGTGCCTTTGATATTTCAGCAGATTCAATGTAATGCAGGATTTCAGAGAGATGATACACAGGCAATACATGCATGCAGCAGTGGCATATCAGTGAGTGACAAATCACGAGCTTGCAAGCGTCAATGGGCGGGATGCGGGGGGAGGGGGGGTGGCACAGGACTTCATGGGTGAACAGAAGATTAAACTTCTTTCCTGGAATGTAAATGGACTGGGTGACAAACTAAAGAGGGGAATAGTTTTACAACAAGTTAAAAGACACGCCCCAGACGTGGTGTTTCAAGAGACACATCTGATAGGGAACAAATGTAAAGCATTGCACAGGTACGGTTACCGACTTGTCACACACTCTGGGTTTACCTCGGGTTCACGAGGGGTGGGTATAATGATACGCAAATCCTTTCCGATGTCCATGGATCGCACCTGGACGGACGAAATGGGCAGATATGCGGCGGTAACAGGAAGATGGGAGGGCGGAGTACTGACTCTGGTATCGGTCTATATTCCCCCGGGTCTACAAGCCATGACATTTCGAGATTTCGGAAGTGCAATACTAGAGTTTCCAAATGGTAAATTGATAATTGGTGTGGATCTTAATTCTGTGGTGTGTGGCAGGCGAGACCATTATCCCCCGAGGGACTTGGGTCCAGCTCATCTGATTCTGTCCACCTTTTTGGATGCGACGGGACTGGCTGATGTATGGCGAGTCCGCCATCCCAGGGACTCCCAGTTTACATTCCACTCCGGGGTACATAATAGTCTCTCCCGTATAGACTATATCCTCATGCCAGCAGATCAGGCGGGGCAGGTGACAGAAATCAGACACATGGCAAGGGGCATATCTGATCACTCTCCAATATGGGTCCTCCTGGGTAGGAGCAATGACCAGGTGGGTAGGGTGGCACCCATAAACCAGTGGCATTTACACAACCCCAATATAAAGCACAATCTTACTACATCAATCGAGCATTATTTCCAGGAGAATGAGGGGTCAGTGGGATCCGCTCGTACACTTTGGGAGGCTTTTAAGACCGTGGGGCGTGGACAAGCAATCTCGCAAATAGCAGGGGCAAAAAAGGAGACATGCCGCTATATTACAGCTGGAAGGTGAGCTACTAGTACTAGAAGGGGACTTGTTGACATCTGGGGATCCGGAAGTTGTGCATAAATTAAGCCTCAAGAAGGAAGAATACAAAAGTGAGGTGACGGATAGGGCGAAATAAATGCAGAGGGACAAACTCGGTAGGGTGTATGAGCTGGGGGACAGAGCGAGCAAATTGCTTGCGTGGTTAGACCGCCGTGAGCAGGCCAACCGCCTGGTCACGGAAATCACTACTGCAGAAGGGGAAACGATCACTGATGTGCAATTAGTTGCAGATGAGTTCGCAAACCACTACACTCGGATATATAAATCACATTCGATCTATCCAATAGAAGAGTCGAGAGTCTTATTAAAGGACATTCGACTGTCAGTATTGTCGGACGTAGACCGGGACTTCCTTGATAGTCAGCTAACGCCCGATGAAATAGCACGAGCCATCAGAGATTTGCAGTCAGGAAAAGCTATGGGCCCCAATGGACTCCCCATAGAACTCTATAAACTAAAACCGGACAAAATAGCCCCCTATCTCAAGGCTATGTACGAGGAAAGCTTGGAGGTCGGTCTCCTGCCCCAGGATCAACGGCTGGCCACAGTGGTGGTTATATATAAGGAGGGTAAACCCAGGGATCAATGCTCCTCATACAGGCCTATCTCGCTCCTAAATGCCGAGGTGAAGATCCTAGCCAAGTTGTTGGCTACTCGGTTGGTCGGAGTGATCTCCGACCTGGTCCACCCGGATCAGTCGGGATTAATGCCATCTAGAAATACCTCCCTGAATCTGCGCCGTCTCCAAGGGGTACTCGGAAGAGTCAATACGATCAGAGAGGATGCAGTGGTGGTGTCCTTGGACGCCGCCATGGCATTTGACACAATCGAATGGCCCTACCTCTTTGCGGTGCTGGAGAAGATGGGGTTTGGACCTGGGTATATTGGGTGGGTGAAACTCCTATATTCGGAACCACTGGCACAAGTGGTTGTGAATAACAGGAAATCAAACGTCTTCGCCCTCGGAAGAGGGACACGACAGGGATGTCCCCTGTCTCCGCTGCTTTTTGCCTTGGCACTGGAGCCCCTGGCGAGCTGGATTCGTAGGGACCCAATTATGCGGGGCCTGAAATGGTCGGAGAGCTGGGAAGATCGTATCTCCCTATACGCCGACGACATCCTCTTGTACCTGGCGTCGCCGCGGGCCTCGCTCAATAGAGCTCTCGATATTTTTACTGTCTTTGGTAGGTATTCTGGTTATGCAATCAACTGGGCCAAGTCAATGATTTATGTGCTCAGAGGGAAGTTCCCGCTTCTGCCTGGAGAGTGTAGAGTGACGGAATCAACCGATGGCTTTAAGTATCTCGGAATTTACATCACGAGAGACCCCAAGCAGTATTATGAACGTAACCTTTTGCCCCCATTGAGACGGCTTCAGAATGACGTGTAGCACTGGAAGACCCTTCCGCTCTCCCTACTGGGCAGAGCGGCTCTTTTTAAGATGATGTCCCTTCCTCGCTTTTTATATGTTTTGCAAAATATGCCCACCACGGTCTTGGCTTCTTACTTCGCTGCAATAGAAGGCGAACAGAGAGCCCTATTGTGGGCTGAAGGTACACCTCGAATATCGCTCCCTAAACTGATGCGGAGCTGGTATGATGGAGGAATAGGACTCCCGGATATTAAAAGATACTATTGGGCAGCACACTTGGCCGCAATTAACCAGGGTATATATCGTCCGCATAATGACCCGGGATATCTAATGGACAGGTGGTTGCTACCTGGAGGGTCCTACATACAGGTGCTCTATTCTAAACCAGCTAAACTAAACCTTACTGGGCCAACGGCGCACTCGGTTCAAATCTGGCACACAGCCCATAGGAGCCTCGGGTGGGACAAGAAACTCACGCAAGCCACCCCCCTTTGGGATTCGTATTTATTAGGCACCCTTAGGAACTCTAGAGGATTCAACAGGTGGGACCTGATAGGACTGTCGAGAGTGGGGGACATGTGGAAAGGTAATTGAGTTCTCCGTGTTACAACAGGAATATGCTATGGCAGACTCTGAAATATTCAGATACGGTCAAGTAAGACACGCCCTATACACGCACATACCAAAGGGAGAAACTCTGCCTGAAGCAACGCCGCTGGAAGACAGGCTCCTTGATGGTTATATGGCCACTAAGTCAACCTCCCTCACGTACCGTAAATTAATTAACCACGCGACAGATCCCCTGATAAAGTTGAGAGAGCGGTGGACAGCAGACCTGTCAGAATTAGATGATGAGGATTGGATGGAAGCCCTTGCGTCTCCGCGGGAAGTGGCAATCTCATCGAGACTTAAACTAGTACCGTTGAAAATATTACATAGAACGTACTACTCATGTATCGCCTTGGCCCATATGGGCTATGGAGAGGACGCAAGGTGTAAGAGAGAATGTGGAAGTGATGGATCGTTCTTCCACATTTTGTGGGAATGTCAGATCATACGCAACTACTGGAGGAGGGTGTTGGGGTGTATGACGGAGGTGCTGGGTCACGAACTCGATCTGGAGGGCAGAAGGTGTTTACTTAATATATGGGGGCCGACAGATCTAAACAGCAAGGAGAAACTGTGGGCGACTTTGGGGCACATAATAGCTAAACGTAATATTGCAAGATTGTGGGGAGCGAAAGAGGCCCCAACACTGGTCTTGTGGAAGCAAGACATGGACTGGTGTATGTTCCGAGAAAAAACAGTCTATGTATCCAGGGGGTGTCCAAAGAAATGGTCACAAGTAGGGGCGAAATGGAACGAATATCGTGGTACAATATGTGCCCCCCGTTGCTCCCTACCCTCCCCACCCTTGATGAAAAGGTGTCACCTGATTAATGTGCATTCTAAATGTGCGTGGCTTTGCTTGTTTAATGTACCATTACAATCTCTTGTCAGAGGCATGTAAGAACTGTTTCTGTGTTAATGTCATGCTATTGTATCTTTGAAATACTGCTTTCAATAAAAAGAGTATAAAAAAAAAAGAAAGGAGCTGTCCTTTAGACCTCTAGGAAACCTGGGTGTTCAGATATTATAAACAATAAGGTAGCATTCATAGAGAAATGTAAAACACTTGAAACGTCTTACTGAGAGGTGTATTTTGTTAACACTTGATATATTTAATCTTTTTCTAAAGACAAAATAGCGCACCTTGTAGTATTCTCAGGAATTGAATTGTATCATAAGATATATGAAAACGAATAACATTATCACAGTAAATAAGTACTCAGTGAAAATAATGATCACGCAAAAGTAATTTTTTTTAGCTAAATGTGTATTTTTATAAGACCAGTGCCACACTTGTTAGAGTACAGTGTACGTGTAGAGGAACTCCCCATCAGACCCATACTAATTATTGAAAATGAAGTCTCCAAAGACGTGATGGTTGATGGTGTTACTACCCGTTGTCTTTATAGGATCCTCATTGGGACATACATGGAATTAATCAGGACAGAACATTTAGTGGATTGAGGAGTGGCCACCAGATGTGGCAGTTATTTAATATATGGAAAACGGGTCAGCCATTCCTGAAGACAGATTTTTGAAAACCATCCACACAGGATATAAAATGACAAAATTGAAGTGTTGTTTAGTATAATAATTATAATATGTGCAGGTGATGCTTGCTAGATAGATAGGGGGGCATGTGTAAATCTGACCACATCAAGTAGTAGGTTAAAGACTCGTTATTCAAAAACAGAGATAAGGTGGGTGGGAGGGGGGAGAAAGACATGGAGTTGAAAAAACAGGGAGCGGGTGGGGATAAGTAAAGCACCACATCGCACAGAGAGCATGCGCAGTGTGCTGGGTGTTAGCCCTGCCCCTCCCGTGAACGATCATCTCGGGTGCTCTGGTTCTGCTAATGGATTGAGCGTTGGGAGGATCAAAATGAGCGAAGGATTTTTACATCACATGCCAGCATTTTAAAAATAGAACTCTATGCTTAAAAGAAATTAAAAACCAAAATTACAACACATAATGTAAAAAAATTCGCAAATGTGACGATAAACAGGAACGGAGCTCAGAGCAACATTTGTCACAGCGAATGTGACGATAAACAAGAACAGAGCGACTCAAAACTCAAGCGCTCGTGTTATGGGCAGAAACCAACGAAAAAAATAGTGCACCGAAACAAGCACAAATGGCAGAAAGTGAAAGCCTACTACTATTAGGGCCGTACTCTGTGGGAGGAGCAAGATACCAAAAGGAGGGACAAAGAACACATATTAACCAGATGGAAGCAAGCCTTTTAGAAGGGCACTCAAAGTAACTAATAGAAAGCGATGGGCGGGCTTTAAGCCCACAGAGTAGATACAGCATGTCTCAAAGAGACAGCGCATGCGCTGCCTAGGCGAGACCAAAAAATAGGAAACAAGCAAGTTGTGTCTGTCCTTTGAAAGGGAGGACACAATTTTTTAATTTTGCAACCAAGCAGCAACAGCACAGATTTGGATTCTATTTATCCTCATCATTTGGGTGTGGGATATAAATAGAATTTCTCACATTTTTGATAGCATCTTCTTCCAAGAAGGTCGGGGTCACAGATCAGGTTAGTTGTACCCCTTGTCCATAGCCAAGATTTTAGAAAACCCTCCCTCAAAAAATGTTTTGTTTTTTTAACTCCCACAGTACATGCTGTAAATATCTTACCCACACATTCTATCTGCACCTACTTAGAGAAATCAACTAATACCAGAGCAAATCTCTCTCTTTCACTCAGGTAATTCATTGGAACAGTGAAGTCCAACCCTTTCTTCCCCCAAGCATTTTCAGGTAACCCTCACTCTTACCTCTTCACCTTTCTTTACAACAAACCTCTTCTCTCATTCTTCAAAGTCCTTCTTACCAGTCCACTACTTCTGTCTGTTAGTGACCATAAAAATCTTCTTCTCACCTTTGCTTCATCAACATTTAACTAAACTGCTTATGCATCATCTTGTCAGCTTTCCCCTGAATCCAATGGGAAAAATACGCTTTTCTCCTTGCGCCAACATACTGTTCTCCGCTGACAATTCACACGTAACCTTAACAAAAAGCAGCAACAAATTACTCGCAGGCCATCTCTTTCCCATCATGCCGCCAACATCCACACCACCTCCAACTAAGTCCCATCTTAATCTGCAGCCTCCAACCATCCCTTTTCACTGACCTCTCCATCAATCACCTTCATAACATCCTCAGTTCTAACTAGCACACAGTCTTCTCACATTTGTCTTCCAACCCTTCTGTCATGTCCCCTCATTTTGTGAGCAACTGCAGAATCTCTCTCTTTATTCTTCCAGGTATATATTCCACCATGCATGGTATCGACTAGTTCATAGCTTCCACCTTGGCCATTTATTCCCTTGCTTTAAATTGACACTACCTCAACAGAACAGATTTATTATTTTATATCCAGCTAGGATGTGCTGCAAAAGGCATGGTTATAGATAAATTGTAAAATGTGTCATAGCTTGAATTTCTGATAGAGACTTCTCACTGCAGATTCTTCACCTTGCGAGTTCGCCCAGGTGCCCAACTGCATCCAGAGAATTTCGATAGCATTTCACTTGCACATTAGTAGGTGGCATTGTGCAACTCTGTGCTGAATCCTACCCACCCCAGATGTGATGGCAGGGCCATATAACAGTGCCACCTCCACAGGCTGAAGTCTGTTTCTTTCTGATCTCTGCCGCCGCTGTTTGGCACAGAGCCTATAGAAATCAAAATATGCTATTGTGCAGATCTCTAGATAGGGATCTCGTTAATGGACTGTATGAGCCCATTCCACAGAACGGGGAGAAGGTTGGGTCGGTGAGGAATCTGTGGGTAGATGGAGTCTCTACCAGAAAAGACATTACCAAAGGTAAGTAACTTGTTCTTCTGATAGAGACTTCTAACTGCAGATTCCTCACCATGTGAATAGATACCAAAGCAGTACCTCCCCAGGTAGTGGGTCTGCCGAATGGCTCAGACGAGGAAATCCCAGAGGACAGACTGTACCCATCCCGCCAAACCTGGCTTTCCTGGCAATAGAGCTTCATTGGGAACATGTGGAGGACGCTCATGTAGGAGCCTGGCAGATGTCGAAGACTGGCACACCACAGCAAGTCTTAATGGGGGGTTGCTTTTTGACGAGACCATAGCAGAGCTTAATATATAAAACAACCTATCTGCATATGGTTCTCTTTTATACCTTTTTCCCCTTTTTCGCAGAGAAGCACACAAAAAGTTGATCGTCAAAACAATGATCTCTGGTCCTATCAATGTTAAAACTGGGGGCCCACATAGGGTCAAGACAGAGGAGCTCTGTTCCTCCTCCTTAGAGGGGTGAAATGGAGCATAGAAAGCCGGTAAGGAGAGGAATTTCCCAGAATGGTAGGATGTAACTACCTTCGTCAGGCATGCTGCTTTTGTGTGGAGGACCAATTTCTCTGGAAAGAACAATGTGTATGGCTGTTGGACTGACAGGGCCTGGAGTTCACTCACTCACCCATGCCGATGTGATGGTGATGAGGAACACTGTCTTGATGGTCAACAGGTGTAGAGGACAGCTGTTCAAAGAGAGTGCACCTGATGTGAGAACCAAATTGAGGTCCCACTGTGGCATAATGTAGGAAGCTGTCTCTTTATGTGTAAAAATCTGATTTACTATGTAAAGAGTGCAGGGATGCCCTTACTAGTGGACAGGGGCTTGCTATGCAATCCCACAGTGCTCTATTAGGGGGTAGTGTGATCGAGCAGCCTTAGCCTTAACACAAAGGAGTCCAAGACTTTTGCAAATACACACAATGATCAATAAATGACACACACGACTCAAGAAGGAGATCCACACCAATTTATAAAAATAGCAAGTATATATATGTTTAGGCAACTCGAGAAAAATAGTTCAGGTAAGTACGTTTTTCAATATAAATTCTTTTCACTTTAAAAAGTAGACAGTGCAATTTCTGAGTTCTGCAATGTTATTCTATGGAAGGAAGAACAGGTTCTGCAAACAGTGACTTACAAGACCAATCTCCAGGAGTTAAGGTGAGTGGTGAGCAAGGTCCAAGGCAGCACCAACAGTACACCACCAGCGGCACGGGGCGGCTGGGTGCAGGGTGCAAAACAGCATCGGTAGCCCAATGTATTTCAGTGGAGATTGGTCACTTCTGAAAGAGGCTGCAGGCTCTGGCCAGGAGACCAGTCGGACTGAACCAGCAAGTGGGCTCAGGCCTTGCGATGCTCGGGGACAGGGGGACACCTTTGGTCCTCTTCTCCAAGGCCCAGGGGCGACAGGTGCAGGGGTGTCCTTAGGAGTCGTGTTTTTCCTTACTGGAACAGTCGCGGTTGAGGAGGCCTGCGTGCAGAGGTTGCAGGCAATGTCAGGGAGTCCAGGAAGGGTGACCTTGTTGACACCAGTGGCCCACTCCAACTTGGGTCGGAGGCGTTGGGTGTAGTGGTGACTTCGGGTGTCTGGGTTTGGAGGTTTCCGGAGGCCTCAGAGTCTTCTCTTTTATAGTTTCTTCAGAACAGGTCTGCTGTTCACGGGAAGTCTTAAGTCTTTTTCGAAGGCAGGCAGTCCTCCCAGGTTTTGGGAGTCAATAGCTGCAGGAAGAGTCGACTTTGGTGCAGTTTTTGACGAGGGATGCAGGCAGGCTAGCATGGTTGGTACCAGGACAGTGGCTTCTTCTCTCTTCTCTGCTTTTGCGTCTCTTCTGTGTCCTCTTTCTTCTTAGGTCATCAGGATCTGCTTCTCTGGTGCCATGGACCCCCCTAAATACTGAATTTAGGGGTGCTAGAGCAGTGCAGAGTAGTAGCCAATGGGCTACTGACCCTTGGGGTCACTACACCCTCTATATGACCACTTCCTGTGGGAAGTGGGCATAACCCTGTTCCAGAATTCCTAAGTATGCCATCACAAAGATGGCTACTTCTGAAAAAATGGTGTCCACCTCACAGTAGCCACCTTAGGGGTGATACTAACCTGGAGATGGCACGCCCACCTGACTGGCTAATTTTACCGCCTACCAGGTGCCAAGGAGTCCTGGACAAAGGGGGCGGCTTCCTCTCCTGTGAGGGGAGCCAGATTTGCATTCCAAAGGCTGCAGCTCTTTAAAGCTTGCCGCCCCAAGGAGACAAATCAGCAGGTCATCCTGTAGGAGGGGGTGTTAACCCTCTTCCGGGACAGACTTTTGTTCTGAGTCTCCTGAGAGCAAAGGCTCTCACCCTAGGAGGTCAGAACAGCGTCTCGGGTAGCAGGCTGGCAGAAACCAGTTGGCATGGACACCAGAGGCATGGACACCAGAGGCATCTCTAAAATGCCCTCTGAGTGCATGTGTTGGTAAATCCAACACTGGCATCAGTGTGGGTTTACCAATACGAGATACCAAAACATCCCTATTTTCAGTGAAGCCGTCATGTAGCTGGGGAACTTGTTTTCACCAGTGTCCAGTACATGTTTCAAAATGGCTTCCCTGGTCACTTGTACTGGCAGTAATAGGACTGACCAGCACAGGGGCATATCTGCTCATTCAGGTATGCCCTCACATGTAATATTCAGCACCCTGCCTTAGGGCTGTCAGGCCTGCTGTAGGGATGACGTACAAATATTACATGCAGTGTTAGGGGACATGGCGCACTGGGGTGTGTGACATGTCGTGTTTTCACTTTTGTCTGCACCAAGACACGCAGCCTTCAATAGCAGCCATACATGTGCTTGGTGAGGGGTCCCTTAGGGTGACACAATTCGTGCTGCTACCCTTAGGTACCCTCTTTAGTACCTCAGGCCCTAGGTACCAGGGGTACCATTTACTAGGGACTTCCCAATTGGGGAAAACAATTGAACCTTTTTAGGGAAAGAACACTGGTACTGGGGACCTGGCTTGCCGGAACCCAGTACACTTCAGTCAAAGCTGCATCAGATACTAGGCAAAAAGTGTGGGGGCACTGCAACAAAAACCCAGTATCCTACACATAACAAAGGGTGTTCGCGGAATATGTGGATTAGCCCGTTCAAGAAACGCATCAAAACAGATGATCTGAACAGTGATGGCTGATCTGGGTTTTGAGATCAGCAGGGGTTGTAGGAAAAGCCTTGTTACTTAACTGGGGATCGGGTGGTGCAAGATCCTGGCTTCACCCAGGTGCTCACCTTTACATCAGTAAGGGCCTTATTGAAGAGAAGCAGAGGTTCTTAGCTTGTTTGGCCTGGGTTGAGCACCTCCATTAAAACCTTTGACTTCACCTCTTCTTCATCAATCAGCTTTATTCGAGTATATGCATAATAATCATAAAAGCACAATAAAAAGCAACCACAGATTACACATTCACAAATATATAAAATTCATTATAAAAAGATGGTACACGTCTGGGGGAGTAAACTCTAACAGTTTGATTACATCACAATTGAATTCCTACATTTTAAGACATTCTTTAAAAATAATAAAACTGGTACAATGATCTGTTCTTCTCCTAATGATTGTAAAAACAGGAAGGCGGGGCGACATTGTCTTAGACCACTATTTCTTAAGATCGGCAAAATCCACCTCTTCCTATTCCAGGAGTAAAATCTACAAAAGAACAAAACATGTATAGTCGATTGGGCGGACACGTCGTCACATGGGCAATTGCACAGTACTCTTGCCCAGTCATTCTGGGACGGGAAGGTAACTAGTCTATGGAAGATACCCAGTCTCAGGCGAGTCAACAAAAATCTATCATAGTCTCTTGTTAGTGACCCTAGATAAGGCTGCATTCTAGCAGAGGAGACTATAAGTTGATGGGCCTGTACAGTTATTTTCTTTAACTCCACATTTCTTCTCTTATCTTCCAAATAATTCATGCAGCTAACTTTAAAATCTTTCCTCCGTACTTCACGTAAGCTTAATGGTTCCAGGTAGTATTCGGGATGACCAAGATTACAAACAAAGTTTTTAATATACTCAAGCCATCTAATATGCTGTGCCCCATCCAGACTGCCACAATCCCTTAATATCGATCTGTTTAACTCCAACTGTTCCGAGGTCCAAATCCTGTGCCACAGGAGTACAGGTTGGATTTTACATATGTCAGCAATATACGTCATGCCTAATTCAGTGTGATACATGAAGGTGGAGGTAGTATCGGGGACAGTCAATAAAAATCTTAAAAACCTATTCTCAATAATTTAAAATGGGTTAACTTCCTCATAGCCCCAGATGCCTGCCCCATAGGTGGCTATAGAGATGCACTTAGCCTTGTAAATCTGTAGTAAAACCTCTGGTGCTCGTTGTCCTAACTTTCTACTAAAATTTACGAGTGCAGCTACGGCTTTTAAAAACAGCAACCTCCTTGTCTTAATAGCCTGGGTTCATGTCCCCCTTCTATCGAAAAGGATCCCTAGGTAGGAAAAAGTGCTGCAGCATTCAATATATTTAGAGCCTAACGATACTGTTCTACATTTCTTCCTGCCTAATCCACACTTCATCACAAATGTTTTTGAAATATTAACATTTAAGCCTAGTTTGAACATATATTTAGAAAAACTACGGACTAACCTCTGGATCCCCACTGGGGTGCGAGACATGAGAACCGCGTCATCGGCATACAATAATGCGGGTATAGGTCGTTTACCAACTTGTGGGAGGTCCTGACACTCTTCCTCCAGAGTTCTTCCTAGGTCATTAATATATAGTGTAAGGAGGAAGGGTGCCAGGACACACCCTTGTCTCACGCCTCTCTTCACCCTAAAGTGCTCGGTGCATTCCCCTCCCACCCCAAATCGGATCCTTGCATTTGCCCCTGCATACAATTGTCTTAAAAAAGATATTATAGAGCTATCCACCTCCATTAAAACCTTTGACTTCACCTATGTTGTGGGCAGGAATAAATGCAAAACTTCTGCCGCCCTCCTAATCAGTTCTGTTTCCATAGTTGGGTTTGGGGAGGAAAGACAATGTCTGAAGAGATGTCCAGCCTACTGGCATCCTGGAGATCCAGAAATAGCTTTTGGTCATCATAAAGAATATTATCACTATAATCATTATCATCATCAGCATGAGATTGGGAGGTTTCTGGGTCAGAGTAAGAGCATTTTGTGACCTTGGGTGAGGTGGAAATTAAGTTTGGGATCCGATAAAACTATCAAGTCCATTTCCAACATCGGTGAAGCCAGAGCTGGTGTCGGGACCCCGGATTGCAGCATTGGTGATGGTGCTGGAGACGGCATCGGGTATTGCGCTGGAGCTAGAGTCAGCAGAGCCGGATGGAAGACTAGGTCGGCCCCAGAAGCGAGGTTGAGTGGTACAGTCAGCGTTGGGGACAGCTCCACCAATGGTAACCTGACTGAAGGCCGCCTCAGATCCTTAAAGCTAGAAGGTGCGCCAGAGGGATCCGGTGGGGGGTACCAAAGATTTTGCTCAAGGCCAGTTTAAATTCAAGGAGCTGTTGAGGTGCTGCCGGTGACCCTGGGAAGTTGGGGGGCATGAGGATCAATTGTGGAATAGATTCTGAATGAGGGGGGAGTGACTGGCATACCTCAGAAAGGGGTACCTGTGGCGTTGTGCAACTCTGAACGGTGGGAGTGGTGGTACGAAGGAGACCCGTGCTTCAGCATCTGGTGCTTTTTTGAATTTTTTTGACTTACCTTAAATGCTAAACTTTGAAGGTGAACAGTTGCGAGATTGGCCTCAGGAACGAGAGCGCATCTGTGCCTTCAACCTCGACTGGTACCAGGCCTTCTTCAACTTCCTCTGAAGTTCTTCGACGGCAGGATTGGCTTTATGGTTGCAGATGGCCGCCTTATCTATGTTCACGCAGCATTTGCACGAAGCCAAGTCATGCTTGGAGCCGATGCACCAGAGACAGACATTGTGGGTGTCTGTTACCAACATCTAACAGTTGCAGTCCTTGCAAGGTTTAAACCCCATGTTTTTTAGAGGGGACATGGCCTTTGCACATTGGATAAATGTGAGGGAAAGAAATACTGTCAGACTGGCATGATTCGATGAAGCTCCGGATCCGCGTCAGGAGGCGCAAAAAGAAAGGAATTTACGTAATGGCGCGAAGTAGGCGCAAATATACCTGCCCTGGCATCACATCTGGGGTGGGAGGAATCGATGTAGGGTGACGCAACGCCACCTGGGGGAATTCACAAGGTGAGGAATCTGTGATTAGATAGTCTCTACCAGAAAATGTGTTACTGGATGTAAGTAACCTCTAAATCTAAATATTGTTTTTCAAACTAAATATTTTCTAATTATATGTCTAATTAAAAGTTTCAAACTGTTTGCTTTTTAAAGTATGTGCTTCATATCTTTAGTACCTGAGGAGAGTTGATGCAGCTGAGAAAGTGAATGGGATGTCTTTGGATGTAATAAGAGACTGGAAGGAGATGAGAGTTCGCTTTGAGTGAGATAATGCAGGAAATTTAGGATGTATGAAGGCGAAACAGTGGAGAAGCAAGGGTGTGGGGGTGGAAGTGAGTAAAGGCTCTATGCTCACCCCGCAATAGCTGTGACCAGGGCAGATAAAGTCAGTAGCAGTAGCAGTTAGCGCATTGTGGAGACATTGTAGGGACACCGGGAGCTACGACTGAAAGAGAAGTTGCCTGCACGCGGGTTATTGTATTGTATTGTATTGTAATTGCATTTGTATAGCGCTTACTACCCCTGACGAGGCGTCGAAGCGCTTTTCGGCGAGTAGCACGCTACTCCGGGACCCATAGAGGATTAGTGTTGAATTAGTATAGTGAAACATGCAAGTAAATTTTAAGTGGTGGATATGTTAGTCAGTTATTTGGATTCAAAAGGATAGCAGAAGGATAGAAGAGGAAAAAAGGTTTGTATTTATATAGCGGTTCTTACCCCTGATGGGGTTTGAAGCGCTTTTTTTTTGGGGTGAGTAGCACGCTACTCCGGAAACCCATAAAGGATTAGTGGTGAATTAGTATAGTGAAATATGAAAGTAATTTGAGTGGTGGATATTAGTCAGTTATTTGGAGTGAGAAGGATAGCGGAGGGATAGAAGGGAAAGAAAGGTTTGCATTCATATAGCGCCTGTTACCCCTGATGGGGTGTTGAAGCGCTTTTCTGGCGAGTAGCAGGCTACTCCGGAACCCATAAAGGATTAGTGTTGAAAATTAGTATAGTGAAATATGAAGTAATTTGAGTGGTGGATATGTTAGTCAGTTATTTGGATTGAGAAGGGTTGGGGAGGGGTAAAAAAGGGAAATGGTTTGCATTTATATAGCGTTTGTAACCCTGATGAGGTGTTGAAACGCTTTGTTGGCGAGTAGCACGCTACTCTGGAACCCATAAAGGATTATTGGTGAATTAGTATAGTGGAATATGGAATTAGAGAAGTGAACATGTTAGTCTGTTATTTTGATTGAAAGGGATAGTGGAGGGATAGAAGAGTGAAGGACTTCTTTTTTTAGGTCATAGCAGTAGGAGGAGGCTTTTGGATGAGTAAAAAGGGTTTTTGGAGGGGAAGCGTCAGAGGGAAGAGTTTAGAAAGGTTTGTTTTGGGGGATCGGTACAGTAAAAGAGGTGTCAGATGATGCAAGGAGGGGTAGAGTAGGAGAGAGTCAAGAAAGGGTTCTTTTGGGGAACATAGTAGTGGTATGGGGTTTGGGATAAATGAGAGAGTGGGTGTAGAGGATATAATGATAGATGTATAGGGTGAGAGATAGGGTAGAGCATTGGAAAGAGTAGTAGAAAGAAGTTTGAGATGAGTCAGAAAGTTGGGCTAGAAGATATATTGAGAGAAGTATAGGCTGAGAAATAGGGTAGTGCATTGGAAATGCTAAATTAGAAGAAAGTGATAAATATATAGATCCATAAGTACATTGAAAGTATATAGATGCATAAAGGAGGTAAGTATACGCAGATTAAAGATATTGATAGAGGTAGCGGATGAGAAATAGGGTAGTGCATTGGATATGCTTTTTCAGGAGAAAAGTAACAGACACACAGATCCAAGTACATGGAGGTACATAGATGCACAATGGAAGCAAGTACATGTAGACCAAAGATGATTTTTTTTTTTATAACAATTATTCTACATGTTTATACAAAGCAATACACAAAGATAGGTACATATCTATAGTGAAAATAAATGCCTATATATAGAGAGACACATCCATAGGGTGGGTATTAATGAATGGGAATATGGGCAGCATTTCTGGCCCAGGTCCCGACCAGTCCCGACCAGGCTCAAACAGGCACTCACCCTTGTCCTCTCCACCCTTAGCCTCGACGCCCGGGCTGAGACGCCCTAAGCCTTGGCCGTTTATAGCCCTAGTAGTCAGGTGACCCTTTCAGCCAATGGGAACCCTAGCCCTAACACTATCCAATCACAAAACTAGCCCTAAAATCTAGAACCAATAGGAGACCAGGACCTTACAGCCAATCTTAGCCCTAGTCCAAGCACCCAATCAGTTTCAAAACCCTGATCTCTACGTCCAATAGAGACCCTAGCCCTACCAGTAGTCCCAACCCTAGTCCAAGCAATCAATGGCACAGGAAGCCCTAGTCCCTACTTCCAATAGAAAGCCTAACCCTACTCTTAGTCCCACACCTAGTCCAGCAACCAATAACACCAGAAGCCCAAATCGCTACTTCCAATTAAAGGCCTAACCCTAGACCTAGTTCCACCCTAGTCCCAACAACCAATAATACAGGAAGCCCTAGTCCCTACTTCCAATAGAAATCCTAACCCTAGCCCTAGTCCCACCCTAGTCCCAACAACCAATAACACAGGAAGCCCTAGTCCCTACTTCCAATAGAAATCCTAACCCTAGCCCCAGTCCCAACCCTACATTGATTGAATCACAGACCCAGAAACCAATCAGAACCCTCAAATACCCAACCAATGAGGACACTAACCCTAATCCAATAGAAACATCAGATACAACCACCAATCAGTGTACACATCTACCAAACAATATCAGACTATATAAGGTCCCAGCTACCTCAGACAAGGTTTGCTGGCCAGGGAGTTGGAAGCTGCTCCTCTATTCAGAAATCTCCTAGGAGACAGACAGGCTCAATCCACACTTTGGACTTCTGCAGGTAAAGCCCTAACAAACTTGTCCTCTAACACCACTATTTGTATAAAGCTTTACTCCCTCTCCTGGCCAAAAAACGAAGTGCACAGTCCCTATTAAACACAGTTTAAACAGCTTACAGCAGATTACTGCTGTCTCAGGGGGGAAGGGGGGGGGGGAGGGGTGGGCTGGTTTCACTGACTTGTTAACACAAAATGGTCGCTGGGGGTGCACTGCTTAACATACAGGTCTTAGCACAGAGCAAAGGAGACATTTGGAGGGAAAAACTGATAGTCACGGGGAATGAGAGGGAAAAACTACAGAGTTTGGACTGCAAATCCCACAATTCAACAGGTTAAATGGAAGCAGTCATGGGCAGGAAAAACCACAAGTTTAAACACAAAAACATGGGATAAATTATGCAATCACTGGCAGGTTAAAACTACAATTTTAAACTGTAACAACCACAGGCAAAGACAGGTAAAGAAATTTAAAAAGAAAAAAATAAGATGATGCAATCACAGGTGGGGAAAATCGTTTTTTAAAATGTTTTATGAAAGAGACAGCACTAGTCTGCCTCCTTACCACTTCCTGGACTCTGCTCACTGCAATCTGGGCACAGGTAGGATGCAACTCACAAGATGGAGGAGAATGATTTTTGGTGCACCCAGCAAAGCCTTAAGGGGCCTGGGCAGGTGTGAGAGGAGGGCTCAGATTAGCTTGGAGCTAGGGAAAACCAATAGCAGTCCTAGGTCTGCTGGCCTGGGGGTGGGGCTGGGACTGGGAAGCTGCTCTATTCAGAGATCTCCTAGGAGACAGACAGGCTCAATCCACACTTTGGTAAGGCCCTAACAAACTTGTCCTCTAACACCAGTATTTGTATAAAGCTTTACTCCCTCTCCTGGCCAAAAAACGAAGTGCACAGTCCCTATTAAACACAGTTTAAACAGTTTACAGCAGATTACTGCTGTCTCAGGGGAGAAGGGGAGAAGGGGGGGGGGGCTGGTTTCACTGACTTGTTAACACAAAATGGTCGCTGGGGGTGCACTGCTTAACATACAGGTCTTAGCACAGAGCAAAGGAGACATTTGGAGGGAAAAACTGATAGTCACGGGGAATGAGAGGGAAAAACTACAGAGTTTGGACTGCAAATCCCACAATTCAACAGGTTAAATGGAAGCAGTCACGGGCAGGAAAAACCACAAGTTTAAACACAAAAACATGGGATAAATTATGCAATCACTGGCAGGCTCAATCCACACTTTGGTGAGGCCCTAACAAACGTGTCCTCTAACACCACTATTTGTATAAAGCTTTACTCCCTCTCCTGGCCAAAAAACGAAGTGCACAGTCCCTATTAAACACAGTTTAAACAGCTTACAGCAGATGTATTATAGGAAAATAAACCCACAAGCATACACTCATCACCTTGTTACTGATGCACTGATCTAATTATATATGGTTATAGCGTTATATATATATATATATATATTTTTTTTTCTTTCAAAAATCCAATAAAGCGATCATTCAAGGGGTTGTTCCACCACCAGGTGATTTATTTTCAGTTACGCGTTTCGCCTGACACAGCAGGCTTGCTCACACCCACACACACATATATATATACACACAAATATCCATATTTTGTTTGGTTTTACCCATTAATTAATATTTGTTTATTCCTTTATTTGTTTTTTTAAAGTAATATATGTATTATAAAGAGACCCAGAAGCTTGTAGTCAAGTACTTATATGTTATTATGTAATGACATACTTTCACCAATAAGAAATTAGTTACTTACCTGGAACTCCAGTTCTCTAACATTGGTTTATTTTATATATTCACATGCTTGAACCATTCCTTGTCTCCTTGTCGTACGGCTGTGAACATCCGGCACACCAAAATAGCAGCAGACAGTGCAAACATATACAACATATAGTATAGAATAAAAACAGCATGTCTAGCGACCCATCCACCCCACCTGAAAGAACCCAAACCCCAGCCAAAAGGTGGAAGCCCAAGCACCCCCACCCCCCACCCCCCCTAGAGGCCACCCCAGCCCAGACCTCAAAGCATAGGTGTGAGATTAAAATACAATGAGTCTGAGGAGGGAGTGTTGCATGCGAATATATGAAAGATACCAAAGTTGGAGAACTTTAGGTACAGGTAACTAATTTCTTCTACAGTATTGTATCTTTTATATATACACATCCTTGAATCAGCATAGCAAGCAATACATATCATGAAATACAACAAAGCAGGACGCAGGCTCACCGTTAGTTAAAGAGGTTTCTCAGGACTGCTGTCCCACAGCTGTGTCAGCTTCTGCGTCCACATCTAGGCAGTAATGCTTTGTGAACATTTGCCTGCACCTCCAGGTGGATGAATTGCAGATAGCTCTCAAAGCCATTCCAGCATAGAGTGCTGCTGTTGAAGCCATGTCTGGTAGAATGCGCCCTCACTCTTCCCTGGAGAGGACGATTGGCTTTGGTATGACAAAAAGCAATACAGGGTGAGAGCCAACATGCTATCCCCTGTTTGGACAGGGGCTGGCCTTTTCGTGATTGTGAAAATGACACAAATAGCTGGTCTGATAAGTGTATGTCCTTGGTTTTGTCTAAGTAGACCCTGAGACATCTACACAAGTTTAGAGAGTGTAATGATCTTTCTGCTGGTAAAGAAGGATTAGGAAAGAAGGACAGGATCATTGAAATGGAAGTCAGTAGGCATTTTAGGAATGAATTTAGGATTGGTTCTGAGTATCACTTTGTCCTTTGTGAACCGGAGAAAGGGTTCTCCAATGGTGAAAGCCTGAATCTCTCCCACTCTCCTAGCGGATCTCAGAGCCAGGAAAAGTGCCGTCTTCCATTAAATACATTTTAAATCTGCTCTATGTATAGGTTCGAAAGGAGGTAACATCAGCTGACTGGGAAGACTGTATTAAGTTACCATGGAACCAGAGGACACCGAAGGTGGAAAAGCTCTGAAGAGACCTTTCATAAATTGTTTAATGATCCTTTGGGAAAACAGAGTAGACGTCAAACTGTCAGTCCTTCTAAATCTGGAGACTGCAGCCAGATGGACCCTGACTGAAGAATATTTGAGACCACTTTAGGCCACACTTAAATATGGCAGGATCTGAAAAGGCTTTATTTGAAGCTTGATGAGGATCATTATTCCTGCACCAGACACAAACGCGTCCATTTAGAGTTATAAGACTTATTGGTAGCTGGAGCAAGAGCCTGCGCAGAATCGGTTTACACTCGTGGGAGATCCAGATGGCCTAATTCTAGGTGGTCAGGTACCAGGCTGTGAAGTCTAGAGACTTGGGATTGTGGTGAAGAATCTCTGCTTGATGTCTGGACAATATCCTGGAATGCACCTTCGAAGGAATGGCTGGACGTGCTGTAAACTGAAGCAGATCGCTGTACCAGTACTGGCGAGGCCACGCTGGAGCAATGAGGATCAGATTGCGATGGTCTATCTTCGCTTTCTTCAACACCCTGGGGATCAGGGGAAAAGGAGGAAAGCCATAGTCAAATAGCTTGGACCAACTGATCGGAAGGGCAATTCATATCATCCCTGGATGCCAAAACCTGCTTGGGAATCACAGGCATTTTTGGGCAGAGTTGCAAACAGATCGACCTGTTTCTGATAATCCGTCATTTGCCAGCCGAGTGCATCCACCTGAGTTTTCTGGCTGCCTGGCAAATGTTCCACAGCAATGTATCCTGTGAGCAACGGCCAAGTTCCACAGCAGCTGAGCTTCTGAAAAAATACTGGACTGCGTTCCTCCTTGCTTGGCTATGTGGGAAGGATGTTGTGCGGTCTGTTCTGACCAGTACTGGCTGACCTGCCAATCTGGGAAGGAAAACTTAAGCCCAGTCTTATGGCGCAGAGTTCCAACATATTGATGTGGAGCTTCTTCTCTGCATCTGACCAAAGGCCTCTTGTTGAAAGCTTTGCAGGTGGGCTCCCCATCCGTCCATGGACGCATCAGTGGTCAGTAATAACCTTTCTGTTATTGGTAGGAAAGACAGACCTGCAGTTAACTTTTCTGGAATTCTCCTCAGATCAGAGCTGGTTTCAAGAGTCTTGTGACGCAGACCATATCTTCCCATGAGCCTTCTACCTGTTTCCATTGCGAATCCTGCTCCTGCTGAAAAGGTCTCATACGAAGCCTGCAAAATGGAGTGAGACCTAAACAGGATACTATCATGCCCATTAGGGACTTGTGTTGCGTAACTCTGAATTATTGCGTTCCAGCAATAGTCTTTGATATGGTCTTTAACTTATTCTTTCTGCTGATGGAAGGCTTTTCCCAACTGAGTTTTGAGTATTGCTCCCAGAAATTGGATCTTTGTTTGGGGCACCAACAAAGAATACACCCTGCTCAAAGTGAGGCGTAATCTCCAGAAGAGACTGAAACAAGCTTGTGAACACTTTTGCTTAGTCTTTGGATGGCGCATTGATTAACCCGTCATCCAGGTAGAGGAACATCTGGTGACCTTCCGTCCTGAGAAAAGCAGCAACTGGAGCAAGACATTTGGTGAACATTCTCGGCGCTGGCCTGATACTGAGAATCAAAGGTACTTCCTGTGTTTTCAAAGAATGGGTATGTGGAAGTAAGCATCCCGAAGGCCCAGGGAGGTGAAAAAATCATCTTCCTGCATCATCAGGAGGACTTCTTGCAGAGTAAGCATCCAAAATGACTGTCTCTTTAGAAACTTGTTCTGATCTCTGAGGTCCAGAATCGGCCTCCGTTGACCGGTCTTCTTTTATATTACGAAAACCTGGAATAGAAGCCTGGATTCCTTTGCGACATGGGGACAATTTCTACAGCTCCCTTTGAAAGAAGCATGAGAATTTCCATTTGCAGCTCCTCCAAATGATGATGTTCCTTTCTTGGTGGACAACCTGGGGAGCTCTGGAGGAACTCCAACGTATGGCCTGACAGGACAATTTGTAAAACCCATTTGTTTGATGTTATGTTCTTCCATGCGGGAGCAAAAAGGAATATCACCCCCTCCGCCCAACTTCTGAGGACCAGACGGAAAGGGGGGCGAGCAGGGAGTCTGGGTCTCTTCTGATCATCATTGGTTCGTACTTGAGGCATCTCTTTTTCTTCCTGCAGACCTCCTGCAAGTTTGCCTTTGGTTTTGATTAAAGGAATATCCTTGATCGTATCCAGACTGTCTTCGAGGATAATAGGAGCATCCTTGAGCGCCATACTGGTGAATCCTGCTCTGAAATTTTGCGATCTCTTTGATCCACAAAAAGTAGATTTCCCAAATCTGCGACACTGCAACACTCCTAATGCCCTTGCTATATCAGTGTCTGTTTTAAGACTTTGCAGAGCTTCATCAACATGTTTACCAAAAAGAGTGAGCCCATCAAAAGGCATGTCTAAGATTTTAGATTGGACATCAGTATAGAAGGCTATGGATTTTAACCAGCCTTGCCTCCTTAGTACAGTCCCTCCTGCCAACTGCCGAAAACCGTAATTGCAGCATTCATCAACGCATCATTAATCAAAGAGGTTAGTTCTCCTTCCTTTAGGACAGCTCTCGCCATCTCCCTTTTATCCTCAGAGATAAAATCCAGTAATGGAGCTTTGTTATGCCACATCTGGCAATCATAACAACCTGAAATCGCCAGGGCATTGGCTGTCTTAATTGAGGTTGCTGCCATAAAAGAAAAATATTCCCCAACCTAGATTGTCTATACATTTACTATCCTTGTCTGGTGGACTAGATGATGGTGGTACTGGGTTCTCGGTCCCAGTCTGAGCTGCTGAAACAATTCTGAATCCGGTCTAGTATGACCATTGAGGCAAGCTGTATCTGAATCCAGGGCTCTGTATTTCTTTTCCAGACAAGGTATCACAGCTGGAACGGTAGCAAGTATCTTCATTAATTTCAGAACTTCTGACCATAACACATTTCCGAGGTTGCTCTTTAGAGTCATAGAAAACATGGTTGATCTATAGGTCACTGGTAGGTTAAATTTCTTGGCAGCTCTTACAATCAATAAATGAGATATCTGTATCATCTTGTGGAACCAGCCCATCGTTTCCACTTGAGACAATAACATCTCTGCCATCATTATCAGCATGGTGGCAGATCACGTTACTCTCCATCATCCTTGTATTCTCCATGGTCCAATCCCCTTGGCGTCGGAGCAGGTGCTATCGGTGATGGCTGCCTAGCAGGTGAAACTGGTAAAGGCGCAGATTGAGTAAGCGGGAGGATCGGAGCATCAGGCAACCCCATGGTAAAATTATTAGATGGTTTCTACGGCAATAATTTAGTAAAAGTATGCATCATTTGTTGCAATAGTAATAAGAAGGCCACTAGCACTTGGACCACATCTAGCTCTTTGTAATATCTAGGTGGTTTCTGCCTTAAATCCATTCGAGTACTTCCAGACTTGTACTCCTGCTGACACAAATATTCACTGTAGGACTCATCATCCATTGCGGCATCTTCAAAATCTGGAATATATCTCACATCCAATTGTGTTTGGCTGCAAGCTGTCAGTGAGGTATAACCATTAGACTCTTCTTTAATTGCACTGGAGACGCATCCATCAACTTTAAAGGTGGAAAAACATCTCCCATGTTTTTAATTTGACTGTGTGGATCCCAACGGTGATGCAGTCAACGGTATGGTCTTCGACGGTAGGGCCACTGTCGTTGAGGGTAGGGTCATCGCCCTCGACGGTAGGGTCTCTGCCGCTGACAGCATGCTCAACGGTGCTTTTATCGAGGGAATGCTTGATGTCAGTGTTGTAGTTGACGCCTGTGTCGTCAATATCTTCGACACAGACGATGAAGCCAAAACCTGACATCGATGGTCTCTACGTCGATGAGATTTCTTGTGAAGATTTCTTATTCTATCTCACAGGTGAGTCTCTGTAGAGTTAGCTCAAAAGGAGGTGGCTGCAAGCGCTGTACCAAATAAATCATGCTCAGGAAACTGAACAAGACTCCTCTTGTGGGCTGCTTCATGGAAGTCCTGGGGGGGGCGGTTCTCGGTGAATCTTCCCCTAAAGAGGGGGCATCTCCTTTAGAGGGAGGAAAATGCTCTTTATTCATCAGAAATAATGGCAGCCTCCTTTCTCTGTCCTTAAGAGTCTTGGTGGAGAAAGACTTACAAATCTTGCAATCTGCGGACTTGTATTTAGGGTAAAAACAATTGTGATTCATCAGTGTAAATCTCCTTGCTGTCACAAGATAAACAGGCTTTAAAAAGATCTCTTCACCTTGTCAGCCATGGTGACAGTTGCTTGTCAGACCGAAGATCTCCCAGGTCCAGAAATTAAAAATCTTTCCCTAAAAACAACTCAGAGTACAGTAGAGCTGAAAAAGGGTTGGTTCAAATCCAGGGCAGACCAAAAATGGAAACAATTTCAGGTTCACTGAAAGGTTAGAGCAGAGCTCGGACGGGGACTTCCTCACACATAGTGCAGTAGAAATCACAGCTATGGTGACCTCCAGGGGGAGTAAGGGTACCCAAGCCTCCACCCCACTAGCCCAAGTCCGGCCTCCCCCAAATGAGGCGGGCGTGCCACCAAACACACAGTGTTGTTTCAAGCCTATGGGCTTTTTGCATTATATACTATATGTTGTCTACCCCCGCACTGTGCACTGCTACCCCAATGCACCAGGGATTCCCAGCCTGACAACGGGGAATGATTCAAGCATTGGAACATACAAAAGATCCAATGTTGGAGAAGTAATATATACATTTGTTAAGCATGGGTTCCCAGAGCATTTTGTTTATATTTCCAGTATTGCCCACACCGTTCTCAATAATGTACTCCAAGTCTCATTTTGACATTTTCCTCCCTACTTATTACCCCAATATTAGGCCCATGCACAACCCTACACACAATACGACAAAGTGCCTTACACACACTGTTGTGCCAGTTACCCAACAGTCACGCCGAAAGTGTTCAACACATAAAACCCTAAATTGCTTGTTATAGGCATCTGGCATCGCAGGTCTCACTATACGCCCTCCACACACACACCGTCACCCCAATTGTGCTGAACCCACCACAAAAACTGTCATTGTACAGTATCTACCAAAACTTTCTCTTGCAGACCACTCCCCCCATGACGACCTACCTCCCAAAGGCTAGGCACGTGGTGCTGACAGGTGCCATAAGCCAGAAAGCACTTGAAAGAACAGGATGACCAGCACGGCGAGGAATGTATATGTGTGGGTATGTTAGAGTCAAACTTCATTTACAACAATTTAGTCCATTTTTTGTTTCAGATTACATTATGGAAGAGATACATCGACGTGCATTTGGACGAGACAGAGTCTGAATAAAAATTGTTTTTACAATGGCTCAACCAGTTGGACCCACATTTACACTTCACGTGGAGCATCAGTAGACAGTCAATTTATGATCTAGAATTGAATATAGGAGCTAATGGCGGGGCCTGGTGACATCTGTACATGAAAAAACGACTGATAAGAACTATCTGCTACACTATACATCTTTCCAGCCCACAGCACTGAAGGACTATTTGCCAATGGGGCAATTCTTTTGGTATCGCAAGAATTACTCCAACACCTCAAAATTTATGGAACAATCCGGGGACTTGAAAAAGAGGCTTGCCCAAAGATCGTATTCATCACAAGTCATCAACCATACCAGGAGGAGAGCACTTAATACTCCAGGCCAGGCACTACTTGAGAAGAACGAAAAACCTGAAACAGATTGTATCACAGTAGTGATGACATTCGACGCACTGGCTACAAGTGTGCTTACATAAACAAGGCACTTACTGAATGGTGGATTACAAGCAATCAATCAGTGTTTATTAAGCGTGGCTACTCATCCTTGACGGTCTCAAGGCGCTGGGGGAGGAGGGGAGATCCCACTACCTCATTTTGCCATCCATCGGTCAATGAATCTTAGAGATCAATTGGTTCACGTGAGGCTCAGTACAAAACCTTTGAGCTCCAGTACCTTACTGACGCCTTGAAGAGGTCATTTCCCATGTGGGGAGTGCAGTGTCTGCAAGCTGACAAAATCTGCAACGGACGTGTATGGTTCCAAGCCAAACTGACAAACTGCAAAATTTGCCTTGAGATTTATCAATCAAGTTACCACTGCGTCCTTCTCTATATTTGCCTTACAACCAGGAAAGAGATGACATGCAAGCAAAAGCATCTTAGTGCAATCATAGCAGGAAAATTGATCACTAAGCTGGTTCTACACTTTGAAAGGCACCAACAAAGCCCAATGGACTTTGAGTGGACGCTGTTGGAGCAGGTTGACTGGAGATTGGATGGAGCAGAGAAGGCCCTTTTTATAAAGAAGGCCCATTTGATTTTCTCGAAACAGGTGGACAAACTTGGTCTAAATGATTCAGTGGAGTGGCCAAAAGATTGATGAATGAATTCCACTTGGAGGGTAGAAGTACAACTGGGTATCCTCATATGACTCCTTTCTACACATCATATACACTTCATGGCCGGTTTATGTATAAGGGCTCGCCTACCGAAACTAACACTGGCGAGTAAGTTATTGTTTACGTAGACTTTTTTCACATTTGTCTGCCGAAGACAGTATGGAGGGGATGCATCTTCTGGTATTTATCATGTAAGGGTCAACTTTTCGTGGCCATAGTAAACTTATGCACCTTGTGCGAGTAAAAACTGTCTTCAAAACATTTTTCATTAAACTTCTTAGTACTATTTTTATACTCTCGCTATTCTTTAAAAAATTGATCTAGTAATTGTTCCATATAATTTTGGATATTTGATGTTTATGCCCAGGCAGTACTATCCGTCCCCTTCAGTACTGATTAAGCTCTGTACTCGGGAGGGCTGCTTCCCCTCTCCACGATGTCACCTGCCCTTTGCCCTGTATGAGCACTGCAGCACACTAGTAATTTGGCCTGTGTGTGCTGGGTGTGGCTTTAATGCCAGTGGATGCAGGGGGCTGGCGTAGAGACGACTGTGCACCACGACTGCTGGCATCGCAGGTAGGAAGACTTCGAGATGCAACTCTCTCTGAGGCGATAGCAATGTTCGGCGTTCTCTTTAAAAGGTTCCGTTTATTAGGAAAGCCCACACACCATTCTTGTTCCAAAAGGACTTGGCCACCAGAGACAAGGAAATTAAAAATGCATGTGTGATGTTTTGGTGATGTGATTTTGTGAAGATGCCCACGCACTCTTTATAGTAGCATAAAGCATCTGGGTGCACTTTGAGGCATGAAGTTATTCTGGCCAGATCAGTAACAAGAATGGAAAAATGCAGCAATTATCTGACATAATAGTGGTTTCAAAAACATACCACACTAGAGACCTCACTTTCTGATTTGTTAGGTGGTTATAATGGGCTTCAGTTCCCTCTCTATGCGCTGTATGTGCCAAAATATGGCCCATGTAGGTTTTTCTTTTTTGAGTGTTACACTTTGCCCACAGCATACTGATTGTTCACTGGTAGGCAATCGCCCAGTGGGTTCTTGGTAAATATACCATCTATAAGAGTATCTACACACTCTATGTCTCAGAACGTTGCAAGTTTATATTGGGGATTTTCCTTGCTCTTACGGTGGACTTGTTTTGTTTTGTTTTTCCTATTTTAGGTATGGAGATTTAATAAGTGAACACTGGGTCCTCTTGTCCTGATGAATGCGCCACAAACTATAGTGGCACTGAAACATGTTGGCCTTTCTTAAAATAATGGTCTGCGCGTGTTATTGAGTCATTAATCATACAAATAAAGCATCAAGGTATCCCTGTGGTCCCATGTTAGTGGTGGTGTCATCAGCCCTAGTCTTTTGGACGATTGCTTATTCCAGAGCAGAGGGCCCTGAAACAGTAGTGTGGAAGGGTTAGCATTAGAGACTCATACCAAATCCCTTTTTGCCACATGGCTGTGATGTGGCAAGCATCCTTGCATACCTAGGAATATGCCAAGGAAGAGAAGCCCCACCTTTTGGAACTGCAAACCAATTGTCACATATAGTTGCTTATGCGAGTTGTTTCCTACTTTTATGGATCAATGCACACCACTACTTTTGTGGATATGACCCAACGCCACTTTATTTTTATTACTACAGTGACTCTCTTTAAGAACCTTGATGTATACAGGATTTTGCCCCTATGGTAAATGCATTTCACAGCGTTAATTGAAGATGGACTACATGGAGTGCAGGAGTCTGGAGTTCATTATTGTCGATTTTGCTGTGAGTGGAGGGCAACCTCCTTTTACTTCTCTCCAAGCTCCATTCTTGCGATAATGGCTTTAGAGCTTTGCCAAAAGCACATACTAGCACAGAAATCCTGGGAGGAAGACACTGGTGGGTGGTTCATGATCAGATTTTCACTTTAGATATGGAAAGAGCACAATTATGCACTGATAAAATTACGAAAGTATTATGAGGGCTAGTTAAAGCAGCATGCTCCCTGCTTGAACGCTCAGAGAGAAAGACAGTAGCTTAATAAAGAGTAGGCTGCCTTAGAATGCAGGACGGCCTGGTGATCCAAGATGACCATGTAAAAGCCAAATGGTGTAAGAGATGTTATGAACAACTGTATGCAAGAGAATCAACTGACTGGGAGACGTCCAATCTTACACAGATGAATCCCATTTGTCCAAGAGCTCATTGGCCCAGGGTGAAGCCCTTAAGTCCCCATAGCATTTGAAGATCTATTCAGGGCTACAAACAAGGCAAAGAGCAATAAGACCAAGGACATATTGACTGTCTTTTAAAAGAATTGCTCCAAAAATGGTGATCGTCTAACTTCTTTTTGCAAGACCTGTCAATCATCTGATCTATGTTCAAGGCCCCTTATAAGATAGGCCAAAAGCCAAGAAAAGACCAGGAGGAGATCAGATCTTATTGCCTAGTATCCCTCCTCAATCAAGACGTAAAACTCTTTACAAGTGCCCTAGACTACAGACATGAGGACTTTCTTCCATAGACCATTCACTTAAACTGATTTTTTTTAAAGCCAGGCAAAGCAGCGACAACACCAAAAAGGAACTGTGCATTATTGACAAGGGTAGGCGACCATCCCTCTGAGCTGTACTGGTCATCCTTGATACTGAGAATTCATTAAGTGAGGCATGAATGGAGTAGAACTTGACTTAGAAATGAACTTCCCTGTACACTTGTTTGGCACACTCTGTACATTCAAACTTTCAAGTTTACCATTGTAGTTTAATTTCCCAAGCAGAAATAATTGCTTATTTCCTATTAACCTGGTCACATTATTTAAGTTCCAGAATCTTTGCCTAGAGTAAGTGTCAACTTTACCCTTACAAATATCTTCAGATTTTAAGTAAAATAAGTATATTTTACATGAGTTGAGGATTAACTTGAGTTTATTTAATGAACTGTTTCTGATTTTTTTAGTGGGATACAAATGCTCAACACCTTTATGAATAGAATTCCAGCAACTGACAAAGGCAAACAAAAACAATGTTTTTAAAAGGTAAAGAAAAATCTGTGTTTTTTTATTTAAAGAAATCATTTACTAAAAAGAAAATTAATCAAAAGAAACAGGCTGAAGAACTTGTCATACTGTCAGCAAAATAACTGTGCTGCTTTGATGATACATGCTCAAGCCAACTCATACTCACCTCCGGTAACATCACACATAGGGGTAATAGCAGAGTCATCTAAAAGCACCCCTACCAGTTGCTCTTGGTCTGCAGCTGTTGTACCAGGCAAACGCAGAACTAATGCGAAAAGTCTCTGATCCCAACGAAAAGGTTCCTTGGTTAATTCACTTCCAGGCAACGGAGAGTTCAGTGGTAAATGGAGCTCATCCTGAATTGCAGCGCATCCTGACTCTGGTTCCACTGTCCCGTGATTTTGGTGACTTTGGACTGTTTATTCTGTTATTTATGGTTATTTATGGTGTATTTATGGTGTAACGTTCTATCCCTTTGTCCCTTTGTCCTTGGATCCTTTATTTTTAGTAGAGAAAGGACAGTTCCGGCTCCAGTTGTTGCAGAGAGAGCTGTTTGTTCTTGATATTAAAGAGACTGTGATTAAGACTATAACAAATATATAAGAATAAGTCTACAACAAATATAACCAATATAATTGAGACTGGTTCCCTATGCAGAACATTTTTTGTGCAGGCCTTAAATAAATAAAATGACGGCAAGAAAACTTAGGTCAGGGCGATTACTTGTGGGTAGGACCTGTGCAAAAACTAAATCAAATCCCTGACGTAACAAGGACATCTCAGGCATGCTGTTGAAAGGAAAAAGTCAACTATTTAGTCTATGGGAAAGGAAATAAATCTTCAAGTTGAGTCAAATACCTCGACCATTTGGAATGGGGGGGATAATGTGACTAGGAATGATGATATAATGGTTAATACTGTCACTGATATGGTTGAGGCCATTGAATCACATACTACTGATAGTAAGCATGGAGGAGGAGAGCCCATAGAATCCCAGAGGCATCCAGTACGGTGCCCTGAGGACCTGATTGGCTCTCCAGTCCTTCTGGTATCCTTAGGATCTACTTTACCACCTCCCAAGACGGTAGATGTAATTCCACACAGAACACCACACGTAATCGTAGAAGAGCCCCCTGGTCCCTACTTAGTAGAGGATGTCCAAAATAAAGATTTTACTCTCCCCGATTTGGATTTTGAGCTTTGCAGGAGGTATATTTCTCATGACACTAGCAAGATTACGGAACTAGCAAATACCCCAGCAATAACAGCTCCTATAGGACTAAAATTATTCAGTAGTACCCCCTCTAATAAATCTAATTATTCTCTTCTGCAATCCCAGCCCTCTTTGACCCCTGATCTAAATATCAGTGATACCCAACTCAGTCAAACTCTAAGGAAGGATGTAATAGTCTCGGATTCATTAGTATCCTTAGAACATTTATTATCCTCTATCCTAAAGCTACTCGAAAAATTTGTAGGAGGTTCTGACTGTGTGTTGGAAACTGTAACTCAAATATTAAAGGTATTGTTAAAAAGTAATCAGGAGAGGGAGACTAGTCCAAGTATACATACTGAACAAGTAGAACAAGTTGAAGCGGAAGTAAAGGTGGAAGAGGTTCTAGAGAATATACTTGGTGGTGCTAGTAGTCAATCAATCTGTACTGCTCATGATGGCAATCCCCAAAATGATAAGATAATGAATAAAGTTGTGATGTTAGAGAAGACCCCTGAACCTTTACATGAACCCATACAAGTTATCTATGATTCGGCTCAAAAAGTAAATGGCTCGGTGGGCTCACCTAGAAGGATAGACCAGGAAGTATTCCCTATTTTTAAAACCCAGTTAAGTGGTGAGAAAGACAATGTTTTAGGAGCCTCGCACCTGGAAAAAAATGGGAGAAATGGGAGAAAGAAAAAGAATAGAGGGAAAAAGATGAAATCAACACAAAGATTCTCAAAAAAGAAGCAAAGGAGAATCCGTTTTAAAGAAAACATCAAGGTTTCAGTTAGTACGGAGACTTCCTCCCAGCCCCTGCAAAATACATCACGAGATATGAAGCTGTAAGATGAAACCGATTTTGCGAACCCTCAGAATAAAGAATTAACAAGAGAGTCGATGGTGGCCTATGAGGCCTCCCCCTCGAATGTTCTGTACTCCAAAGGAGATTGTGCTAATACCGTAGTAGAGGGGCCTCCTTTACCTATAATAGTGGAGCAGTCGAGGCCAGTTAACCTTTTTTCATCAGTACTTAACTCCCTGGCTGTCCCCTTCCCTGATACCGTAAAAATGAGAGGTAATTCAGAGATTACTGGTGTTGAACCCCTTTGAGAAAACATGGACACACTACAGTTAGATTGTATTCCTCTGTTTGATACAGATTTAATATTAAATAGGACTTCATTACTTAAATGTCTCTCGGAGATTGAAAGTTTGAAACTTATACAAAGTAGTGATATAAATCTAGTCTCCATCTTAAATACAGAAGTTGGTTATAAGTCGAGGGTAAGGTTTAATTCCAAAATTATTGCAAATCTTATATTACAATGGTCAGAAGGCCTCCAAAGCAGGGGGATTGATTTCATTCCACTCTTTGAGATACCCCAAAATAGAGCCCTCGACAATAGGTCTCTGTCAACTCACTTACATTTAGACAGCAGAGATACCTTGCATGAAACAGAGGAATTAAAAATCTGTATTAATAAAAATGGTAGACAAGTGAAAATTAAAGAATGCTCCCCCCCTTTCCTTTAAATGGAACTCTAAAGAAGAAAGTCCAAAATGGAATTGGTTACCTGGTGTACTATCGAGCAGATCTAACAGTAAACATCTACAACAGCCATCCTTCTAGCAATGAACTAAAAATAATATCCTTGAATGCTGCAGGAATAAAGAATAGTAGGGAGAAGTTACTATATTTAAGCACGTTAGATGCAAACGTGATTTGTCTTCAGGAGACCTGGTGCATAGAGGAACTGGGGATGTAGGGATTATTTCACTTTAGATTGTAAAGCAACCCCGTCCAGGAGGGGACATGCAAAGGGAGGGGTGGCTTGCTTGCTGTCAAATAAGATAAAATGGAATTATGATTACTATAAAGACCCTAGTAACCTTTTTTGGGCAATAATGTTGTATAATCTTGATAATAATGTAAAAAGTCCACCACTAATGCTGATAAATGCCTATATTCCGCCAGATGCCTCTCATGATGTCCTCTTAAAGGCGGTTTTTTCCTACATTAAAAAAGTTAATGATGTAGAACTTCCCCCTCATATAATTCTGGTAGGAGATCTGAATTGTAAAATCTCTAACTCTACTATGGATAGATTCCGAAATAAAGAAAAAGAAGAATCCATGCAGATTCCACAAGCTCTCTTTCCACAAAATATAAGAACTAATAAGAGAGGGAAAATGCTTGTTGATGAATTAATGAAGGTTGATGGTATTATAGTAAATGGAAGATTTCCTTCGGATACACCGGCATCTTTCACTTGTAAAACCTATAGTGGAGAATCTATCCTAGACTATGTGGTAGTGGGAAGTTCCTCCCTTTTCTTATTAAAAGACCTAAAGGTCTCTCATTCTTTCTGTAGTGACCATAAGGTACTAACTCTTTTTGTAAATTTAAATTTGTTTTCGCACGATCCATGGGCATTAAATGGTGAATTTGTTAGTTTTGCTAAGAAAACAGGGAGATGTCATTGGGATAACAAAGCCATCTTAGGCCTTGGCAGTATCTTAGAGGTCACCCTAGAGAAATTGTCTAGTTGGAATGGAACAGAAATTGCAAGCTTTAACACATTCATGAATCAAGCGGTAGAGATTGCAAAGAAGGTGAACCAAAGAAAAAGCATTAAAGTAGTCCCCAGACTCCTCCAGCCATTAAATCTTGAAATAAATAAGCTATCAGGGAACAGTATTTGAATTACTCCTCGGAATGATATTATAGAATATTATTATTAAAAAGGAGGAGGACTCGGGTAAAGGTTAAGTTAAGAAAAGAGAGGGAAGATAGCATTTGGATTAAACTGAGAGAAGCAGCCTCTAAAGGCCAGATAAGAATTTTCTGGTCTCTCATCGGGGAGGGATGTGGAGCTAGATCTCGACCACTCCCTGTGGCCATTGAAGAACGTAAATGGGTTAGCTTTATTCAGGATTTATATGCAGATAATGCGACGGCAATTAAGTACATCGCACCAAAGGAAGACCCCTCATCGTATGGATCGCCTTCTGAAAAAGAAATAGAAATGGCGATCAGGGGGATGCGTTCCTCAGGAGCAATGGGCCCCGATGAATTACCAATCACAGTTTTAAAACAAAATAGTATACTGTGGAGTAAAATTCTTTATCCGGTGTTTAGGTATTGCTATGAAAACAATATGGTTCCCCCCTCTTTGAAGGGGAGTATAATAGTCCCTCTGTTCAAGAAAGGCGATCGAGATGCCCCTCACAACTATCGTCAAATTGCGCTTCTTGACGCAGTGGGTAAAGTTTTTGCTAAATGCCTCTTGACCCAAATTAATGACTGGGTGGATGCAGTTAAAATTTTGCCGTTGGAGCAAACCGGGTTTAGGACAAAGCATGGAACAATTGATAACCTAACTGCACTACAGGTAATAAATGAAAAATATGTTTTAAAGTTAGAGGAAGAAGGGTGTATGCAGCCTTTATAGATTTCTCCACAGCATTCGATAAAGTAGATCGTCTCCTGCTGTGGAGAAAACTGTCAAGCCTGGGTATGCCGGCCACCCTTTTGGGGTTAGTTCGTGCTCTCCATACGGATACTTGGTGCAAAGTCCTAATGGGAGGGGAAAGAGGTCTCTCCCAAACCATCCCTACTGCAAATGGCCTAAAACAAGGATGTTTATTGGCTTCCCTACTTTTCTCCCTATATATCTTTGATCTTCCTGACAATTTGGCCCAAAGTGAGGGCATTGCCCCGTTACTGGGGGGAAAACCGATTGCATGTCTACTTTATGCAGACGCCATAATAATATTGGATCTAACGCCTAGGGGATTAAATAATCGTCTGCAGGCACTTCATAAATTTGCAGAGGCCCACCATTTAAAGATTAATATATCTAAAAGTAAAATCATGTGCATGCAAGGAAGAAAAAAGTTGCAGTACGGGAATTTCGTATGGTCTGTGGGTGGCCAAAAATTGGAACTTGTAAAATCCTACACTTTCTTGGGAAAAATAGTGTGTGGCAACCTAAGTGACAAAGCCCATATAGAAAGTAACATCCGTAAAGCTACTACGCAGGGGAAAAGTTTGGGCTCCCTCTACAGATCTACTGGAAAAAGACACTTTGCACTTTTATTAGAGGTTTTTCGTGCAAAAATCCCTGCTTCGCTGTTGTATGGTATTGAATTGCTCGATGTAGAGAAATGGGGTTTTTTAAATACAACAGAAGGCCAAATTTTAAGGAGCCTAGCCTCAGTCAACTCTGCTTGCCCTGTGGCTGCTCTCAGGTTAGAATTTGGTTTAAGAAGTAGTTGGGTACAGGGTCTTGCGGGGATAGTGCGATGGGTTGTAAGCCTGGTAAAGGGTGATCCTGGTACATTAAGATTTTTAATTCAGAAAGAAATTTTAGAAAGTTTAAAAGAGCAGTCATTAATTCTTAAAAATTTTAGGACTGCGGTTGATTTGCTGCAACTGAATGAGTCTCTGCTCTTCACCCTATCGTCATATCAATTAAGGGCCACTTTGAAACAGGCCACTTGGGAATTAAGTTTCACAAGGGATAGGGAAGCTCGCATTTTAAAGAGGGGTATCCACCCGGCCATAGACTCCTGTGTGATAAATAAAGTACAGGCCTATATTTCCTGGAACCTGCCCCATGGAGTGCGCCGCTTTTGGCTATTATTGAGGCAAGGTATGCTCCCCTTAAATACCGTACTGTCTAAATGGTATGGTTCTTCCCCGATTTGTAACTTGTGTAATAACACCATTCAAGATGTTAATCATGTGCTATTTATTTGCCTCGCTTTATTATTGTGTCGGCGTAAATGGATGAGACCAATTTGTTTACAATTATCTATTCTCTCGGCCTCTGCACTAATTGATTCTATTTATGAGCCACCAAACGAAATGTTCTGTCATAGGATTTTTAACTTTTTTAAGTGTTTTTTAAATTTGTATTAACGCTCATTAGATGAAGGGAGCAATTATTAACTTTGGTTTTTAACCTGTTGTTATACAGTATTAAGGGCATAAAGGATATTTTAATTATTTCTTATTGTATAAAATATTATAATGTTTTGTATTTGGAGATTTTTACTGTCGGCTTTCGCTTAGGATTGTAGAAACTATGTCGCATAAAATTTTTAATATGCTGTTGGTCTTTCAGCTTATGTGGATCTCTTCGGAGTTCCAAGATCATAAATAAATAAACTTGAAACTTGAGTAAAGGCAGTGACAGCAAGGGGTGGTCAGTTATTTTTACTTCAAAATTTCCCTACGAGACTAAAGATGAAGGGAACAACAATTGACTTGTTTCTGTTCTTTGATATTTAAAACGATTTGCTTTTACGTATGCTGCCTTTTTATTTACATTTGCACTCATCCCGAGGAGCGTCCTCTTCAGGGAGACTGGCGGAGATGAAGTTGCCAATAGAGTTGTTGTTATGGAGGGATCTCACCGTGTTAGTTTGGGTGTCTAGATTTGTTGTTTGAAGGTCACAGATAAAAACAATGTCAATAGTCTTTCATCTTTGTGTTTGGGGTCCACGATTAGCTCTGTGAACTCCAATGTATGTACCCCGGTTTTCCACTAGCTCAGGTGCCTGTTTGAGGTTAATTTTGCCTCCCAGAGATCGAAATATCCCATAAGAAGGATCTTTTCAGATTGCACTTAGATGGATAAAGCAAAGGTAGTTAGTTCCCCTTAACAGTCCCATTTTAGATGTTATGGATCAATTCATAAAGGATTGTATGAGTATGTGAAACAGTACTATTTCACATGCCCATATCAAATGCCTTTGTAAATCGGCCCCCACTACTTCCACCCACTGGTCACATTGTAATAGGAGGAACTGGGAACCACACAACTTTCACCGTGCTTTTTCTTTGTACTTGGAATGATCATGAAAGTTTGAAGTATTTGTTACAGTTTAGCACCAACTAGTGGAATTTGGTGAAAATGCAGCTTTATAATTTTTTATTTATTTTTTAAGTGACATTCTGAGGCAGTACAAGTGAGTGCCTTTAAATACATATGCTAGCAGTGTGTTTCTTGAAAGCAAATCATTGTGGGAAATAGTGATTGGTAAACCCTCCTTTGTGAATTTGTTGTTGAAAGATTTTGCAGGGCTGCCATGGCATCGGTGAAAGCGTGTTATAGAAGACAGTGCTATCTATAATTAATAACTGCTTAGAAGACATCTGCAATCAATTCTCCAGGTAAGTTTCTTATTTGACTGTTGAAATGCCATACTTATGTTGTAATATATATTTAAATATGAATATGTTTGCATTATATCATTTAATACAAAATTGAATTATGATTGATTTGATTTTCACATAATGCATCTACTGAGCCGTACAAAAGAATGCTTTGGAAGTGTTAACCAAAAAACATATTTATGTATTCTGCATGCTTATATGAACAAAGGGCAGTCACGCGGTTACGTAGTTGGCTGTGACCAAGTGACAGAACCCCTATCAAAGGGTTACGGGGCAAGCAGGATTTACTGGGCCCAACATTGGAGGGTGAGGCCTTTTACTTTTGATGTGTCGGGCCCAGTGTACTATGGGCTCTGAGTAACTGGGCCAAGTACTAACCCATCAGCACTTGACTTTCAGTGGTAGCGTGGTCAAGCAGTCCAACGCTTCAGGGGGTGGGGAGGAGGAGTAAGTCCAAGGTTTACACAGGCACAAGCCTTAAAATATGTTCTCTTTAGAAGTGGCTTTTCTTCACCTCATTTACAATTAAACACGTATAAAAAATACTAAACGGCGTCTCATTTACGTGAACATCTTTTGAAGTCTTCACAACCAAGGATCTCGCTCGAATGTGAATATTATATCACCACTTGCTCAGGATCATTTTAATAACTCACAGAACCACAAGTCTGCAGACCCTTGCTTTGGTACTCGCACCACAGATCTAGACCACGGACTGCGAGATCTCTCGATGACCAGGGCGGGACTGGGAACTGAAACCGGTCCTGGCAAACTGCTTGGCCGGCCCCCAGTGAGGGGGGCGAGGGTGCGGCCGAGCTGTTTGCAAGGGTCGGTTTTGGCTGATTTTGTTACAGGGGGGCGATATTGCTGGCCCCCGGTAACAAAAACAGCTCCCACCCTAGTGGCCCACCGGGGAAACACCCGGTGCCCGCTATAGCCAGTCCGGCCCTGTCAATGACCCCCGATCCATCATCTTGACTATTTTTGCCTTGATGCATCCCTGAACCAGTTAGACATTCTGTACATTCTGCGCTTCACTGGCAGACTGTCACCTGTGTCCATGTCATGGACGCAGACAGGTGTCAACCCTGGAATCCGCGAGAAGAGGTTAGAAGCCCGCCCCAACACCTCTCTACATTCGCTCTGCTGCTCAGGCGTCAACTCAGGGGCTAACTATACCTCTTCCACAGTGCCATCCCTCATGTCACTATGCAGCAGTTTAGGGAGAGGCTCACAGTCTTCATCAGCCTCCTCTGCCATAGCCATGACATTCACTGAGAAATATCTGGAGGTAAGACTTCAGACAGTTCACATGGAACACCCTCCTTGTTCCCTTGTGGCACAAAGTAGGTCGCATCAGAGATTTTCTTGACTACCTTATATGTCCCACACCATTTGTCCTTAAAAGCCCTTGGACAAATGAGCTTCAGCGCCAACACCTCCTGACCTTCCTGATACCCGCCAGGCTTTTAAAATATTGTCAAAATAGTTCTCTGGTTTCTTCTGCAATTTGGGTAGTTTTTTAATGCTTTTTGATTCATTCCTTAGAGGATGTCCATAGTTTGATCAGCAGTGTGGATTACTTTTACACGCTAACCTTTAATCCGTTTTCCACTTGGCTGTCATGCACCATTTTCCCCACAAAGAAAATAATCCTCATTTCATATGTGCCCTGTTTCTACTCCTTTCCAGGCTGAGTCCTGTGAAGGGAGTTCAGGACATTTTTGCCCATTCCTGGGAGTAACTCTTCTCTCTTTTTTTTACCCAATTCTTAGTCATTAGTGGAACTTATCATTTTCTCACTTGTGTTCCCCCTGTTTCTCCACAGATTCCGCTAATGTATTACAGAATTGTCATTCAATTTCCGAATTCCGAATTCAGTCCTAAACTTATTTTGGGACATTTTGCCCATCCTTTAGTGTAAGTCTTTATCCTCTCTACCCATTCCAAGTCAAGTGCGTAACTCGTATTTTACTTACTTATGTTCCTCCTGTTTCTTTATGGACTTATCTTTATTGTTCAAGCCAATCCAAATTATTCTTATATTCATTCTTAGACTATAAGCTCTTTAAGCAGGCAATGAGTGAAGTCTTTTAGCCCTTTTTGTTGATGTTGTGCATGAACCACATTATCAGAATTGTTCCCTTTCTGTTATGCTGGACATTAAAAATTCAGTCCTTTGGTGATCATCAGATGCTCACTATTTCGTGTCCTGATGGTGACCCATAGTTTATCCATGATTGTCAAAACACCATCAATATGTAGGCAAGTGTACGATTGTGTCACAGATACCATTAATTTGTTCTACGGACTTCAAATTGATTTTTACTCTTTGTACATATTGTCTTTTTGTCACTTGTAAATCAGTTTGCTCCGCATTTCTTTGTTATTCTTATTGCACGAGCGCTGCATCACAATTCACTTTTTGAAATTATAATAAGTATTATTACTCCAGTATTAGAACTTTCATAGATTCACATGCTTGAATCATTCCCCGTCATCATGATGGGAGTCCCCGGTATTTTAAACTAGTAGTAGTCATAGTAGTAGACTCAATATAAATAATAGTACCCTGTTAGAAATGGGGGTCTCTAGTTGGCAATGGCTGGCCACTGTCCAAGTAGGGACCCTTCTTCCTAAGTCAGAGTGAGAGGGCTACCCTCTTTAATACCCCTGCTCAACCCTGTGGTAACGTAGCACGAGCAGGTAGGCTTATCTCAGTGGCAGTGTGTGAAGCATTTATGACCATACACAGTAACACAGTGAGGAACACTACAAAGGGACACCACACAAGTAGTTATAAAAAATAAGTATCTTTATATAAAGGCAGATTTATCACAAGACCAATAACTGTAAAAGCCACAATACGGTCAAAAATAGGATAGCTGTTGAAGGGCTGTCAAAGATAGTTCAAAAGGTTGCAAGAATAAGGTTCAAATTCAAGGCATTGGTCTCTGCGCCCCTTTCTCGTTCAGAGGTTGCAAAAATAAGGTTCAAATTCAAGGCAGTGGTCTCTGCGACCCTTTCTCTCATAAGACTGTCAAAAATAGGATGGCTGTTGAAGGACTGTCAAAAAATAGTTCAAAGGTTGCAAAAATAAGGTTCAAATTCAAGGCAGTGGTCTCGGCGACCCTTTCTCTCACAAAGTACCTGGGTTTAGTAGCAAAACCAACAAAATGTCGCAAAGAAGTGGTAGCGATGATTTTCCTCACGCGAGGCCGGCGATGCGTTAAAATCCTTGCCGCAAGGTGGATGATGCGCCGATCTGCTGATGCGTGCGGAGACGATGCGACCAACTTCTGCACGCTAGGCCGCCGATGCGCTGAGACCTTGCCGCGAGGGAGAAGTCGATGCGACGAGCCTGTTGCGTTGTGCGATCGTGTTGCGATGCGAAGAAATGGCACTCCGCGAGGGAGCGACGAAATCCGGTGCGATGCGATGAAAATGGCAGACGCACGGCGTCCGCAATGCGATGTCTTGAAGCAATGATTCTGTAGGGGTTGCGAGCGCTCGGCGACAGCCGCGCGATGATTTTTCCAGCGCGTCTCGGCTGCAGCGGCTCGCAAAGGGGCGTTAGCAATGGTCTCGTGTTGCGAGCACTCAGCTGCAGCAGCGCGATGATTTTTCCAGCGCTCTCGACTGCAGCGGCTCGCAAACGTGCGTTAGCGACGATTTCCAGCACTCTTTTCTCTGAAGCAAACTAGAGGCCCTGGAACTCACAGGAGCCTCATCAGCAGATAGCAATCCTCGCAGGGAGGAAGCAGGAGGTTGGTGGTGGAGTCTGATGTGCCTGAGACTCCAGCAGGAGGCTAGCTCTTTTCCTAGCCCTTGGGTAATTGCTGTAACAAAAATAAAAGTTCTCTCAAAAGTCCTTTTCTCTCTTCAAGGTCCAGTGGTCACTGCTGCAGGCCAATGCAAGAAAAACACACAAGCACAAGGACAGTCACTTCCTGCAGATTCCTCCAGTGGCACGGACAGAGTTTCCTCTCCAGATCCAAAAGCAATACAAAATGTAGGGGCTTGAGCACAGATATTTATACCCCAAAAGCCTTTGATCTTTGAAGCTACCAGTCTCTGAACCTAGCCAGAACCAGTTCTGCTCAGGCCTGGAGCACTTTGTTTACCAGGCTGCATCCTTCCTTTCAGAAAGAGGGGTCTGCTAGCAGACACACAGTGGGAGGTGGAGCCAGCATTCACTTTGCCAGGCACAGCCCTATTCAGATCAAAGAGCCACCCCTCCCCACACTCTAAATGCAGATCTCTCTATTCAACCCAGGTCTGACTCAGCCTGTCCTGCCCCTCTAAAACCAGACAGCCAATACACATAACGGCAGAGCACACTGGAAGGCTTAGGCAAGAAAATACCTACTTTCTAAAAGTGGTATTTTCAAACACAGAATATAAAAATAAACTTCACTAAAAGGTGTATTTTAATATTCTGAGCTCAGGCATACTAAATTCGTTTTTCTACCATGTTCCTGGGGTCAGTTAGGACTATAGAATGTAATAGTCAAACTGCCCATTCTAGCCTATGAGGAACAGGTAGCCTTACAGTAGTGAAAACGAAATGGGGTGTAATTCACTACCAGGACATGCTACACACACCAAGGCATGTCCTACCTTACACATACAATGCACCCTACCATAGGGGTGACTTACAGGATGCCAAGGGAAGGTTCAGGGGCTGGGAAGTGGGTGCACTTCACAGCCAAGATGGCAGTTCTGGACTGCACACAGACACTGCAGTGGCAGGTCTGAGACACACTTTACAACCTGCTTCTGTGGGTGGCGCAAACCAGCCCTGCATGCCCACCAGCAGCATTTGGTTTACCAGCCCTGGGCACACACAGGCCACACTACTAGGGACTAACAGGTAAACCAAATAAGCCAATCAGGGATATACCAATTCACATAGACATATTTACATGCACTTTAGCACTGAACAGCAGTGGTAAAGTGCCCAGAGTCATAAAACCAACAGAAACAGGTCAGCAATAATACAGGAGGCAGGCAAAAAGTTTAGGGGTGACCCTGCAAAAAGGGCCATTTCCAACACAACCCCCTTCCAGCCAAAACGCAGGGTAGACCAATCACTACTTTGATGGGCTTCCCTGCTTCGGGCGATAGAACACGGAACTGGCCCGCAACTGCAGGGGCATATGCCAGCTCTACTCCAATCTGAACCCTGGTGGATCCCTCTGTCCACACTCCCAGGGCCCACTAAGATAACCAATGGGGAACTCTGCCCCTCACCTATGGACACCACCTGTGCAGCACCTAACCTTAACTGGCCCCCAGGTGTGTCCCAACAGATAAACAATAAGCCACAGTAGCCACTGACAGTAGTCAGGGATGAGACCCAGGCCTTATACCTCTCAGGGCTCACTAAGACAACCAATGGGGAACTCTTCCTTACCTGTGGACACGACCTGTCCAGCATCTAACCTTAGCTGGCCCCCAGGTGTGTCCCAACAGATAAACAACAAGCTCCCAGTAATCACTGACAGTAGTCAGTGATGAAATCCAAGCCCTATACCTCTCAGGGCTCTCAAACTTTTGTGGCATCAGAGAGTGAGGGGCAGTAACCCCAGGTGCCTGGCACCTTTTGTACACTCTCCCTCCTGTCAGGCCAGGCAAAGCACCCGGACACTGACCCACCAGCCCTGGGCCTGTACCCAGCGGCTGGGCTAGAGACTGGGGTGGGCTCTCCCACACCCGGTCCTCCTCTTTGGGGCTCGGTACCCTCCCACCTGGAGCGATACCCCCTTTCAGAATTGTCAGGGCACCTGAGGCAGGTGTCCTGCATAATTTGCCCACCAGTTCAGGGGTTCTATCCTGCAACTGGTATCCCAGCATAGGGTCTGTACCCTTAGACTGGGCGGAGGTCAGGGGTGAGGCTGCCCTCTCCCCGCCCCCTTACTGGGGCCCGGCACCCTCCCACCTGGAGAGGTGCCTCCATAACACAAACCGGGAGGGGCACTGTTAGCAGTTGCCCCTTCCTCCAGATCAGGGAGACACCCTGAACCTGGCCCCCAACCTAGGGTCTGTACCCTTGGGCTGGGCCTGTGCCTGGCAACCCAGGACTTCTGGGGGCGTACACCAATTCCCCCAAGAAAAATACACTCCTCCACTAGTTCAGGGCCTTGTCCCTGCAACTGATCCATCAACCTGGAAAAACCCTCAGGTGGTACTGGGGTCAGAGGCGAGGACTCCCTCCCTCTGCACCCCCTTCCAGCATACTGCACCCTCCCACCTGGAGTGGTGCTCTTAGAAAAAATGGTCGGGACACTGCTTACAGTTGTCCCTCCCTCCAGGGCAGACAACTCCTGGATCTGACTTACCAACCCAGGGACCAACCCCTGTGGCTGAACAACTGCCTGGCCAACCAGGACTGAAGTGGTGTCACCATGGTCACTCCTAGGGGGCTCAGCCCTTCTGACTGGCCCCTGACCCACTGGCTCTTCCACTGGGGACTCCTTCCCCTTTCATCCCTCAGACTGGACTTCCGTACCCTCCCCTAGGAGTGGCACTGCCAGGCACAAGAACTGATGGAGGCCTGACTACAGGCACTCCCAGCTCACCTAACACTGGGGTACCCCCCACAATGGACGGTCCATCCAGACAGACTAGGCTCCCCACCTGGTGTTCCCTCATGGAACCATCCAGTCCTGGGGACTGAGGCTGGGGCACTTCAGGACCTATCCCAGTCTCACTCCTGCTCCCACGAGACAGGATGTGAGGCCCTACAACCTCCTCACAACAAGGGGACCCAGCTGTAACACTCCTAACCTTTCCCAGCACTCTGGGTTGGAAAACTTCTGAACCACTTCTCTTAGGGTCATTCCCTAATGCCTCTACAGAGCCTCTGGTACTCACCCAGAGGTCTTCCTCCTGTGCAAGTTCCCTAGGATTAGAGAACTCGCACTCTAACACATGTTGGTTTAGCTCTGGAAAATAGGAACTCACAATATGCTCTCCCACAATTGGATTACACAGTTCCACGCAGGTGCTAACCTTTACCTCACAATCCAGTGTCTCACACACGTACCCCACACCACTCTCTTGAAGTGGGCGAGACATTAACTGACTGTCTCTATCACTCAACCCACACACTTCTGGGCGGTCCTCACACTCATACACCAGGACTTCAACCACGGGGGAACCCCTCTCCCTGCACCTCTCATCCAGAGTCGGTAGAGTATCCCTCCTTTCACTAGGACTATGGGTCCCTGCGCTAGTTCCCCAATCCACCTCAGGGACACTGCACACCAATGGAGCTATCTCAGGTCCTTGAATCCCCTGGTGTAGATCAACCCCCTCCTTCAAGTCAGGTGCCACATCCCTGGGTGGGTGTACTACACTGTCATCACTATATACTTCAATTTTGCTGCCACCACTGGACCCCACCCTCTCTGGGGAATCCAGACAATTAAAACTGCGCTCCAGGGGTAACCTCCCCTCTGGAGCTAACTTCTCCTTTTCTGCTATCTGCGCTAGGTGCGCCTCCAGCTGGGCAATCTCTATTTGGAGCCTCTCCAATTCCAGCTGGTACTCCCTCTCCCTCTGTCTGTCCAACTCCTCTGGGGACCATGAAGGGGATTGGGCACTACCCTGTGCACTAGATCCAGCAAGGGACTCCATACCTATGGGACCTTCCCGCCTGTCCCCCAACTCCTCTGGGGACCATGAGGGGAATCTGGCACTACCATAGGCACTAGGCTCATCAAGGAACTCCCCACCGATGAGATATTCCATAACACTTTCTTCCTCCTCTTCAGACTCTCTAGGGCCACCCTCAGACCAACTACCCTCTTGGTAGGTGTACTGGGACTCCAAGAATCTCCATCTGTCTTGTTGCCAAAGTCTCAGGGATGTCTGCAGGGATAGCTGAGTCTCCTTTCCTACTCACTGCTAAGCCCTTCTCCTCACAGAACCCCTTAGCTCCTCTAGACTGTAGGTTAACAGATCATCTATATAAAAGGTAGGTCTCATCTCAGCAAGACCCATTGTAGCAATATCTGGCAATATCAATAATAAAACAAATAGGCTTGCCCGTTGTAACAATCACGGGCAATATCAAATAACAGATAGAAGAAAACTTCTCAAGAAAATGTATGCGGGTAAAAAAATCACCGGCAATATCAATAAAACATAGGCTTGCCCATTGTAACAATCACGGGCAATATCAATAAAAGATAGACGAAAACTTCTCAAGAAAATGTATGCGGGTAAAAAATCACCGGCAATATCAATTACAATATAGGATCCAACAATTCTCAAAAATGTATGCGGGTACTATCACCTGGCAATATCAATAAAACATAGGCTTGCCCATTGTAACAATCACGGGCAATATCAATAAAAGATAGAAGAAAACTTCTCAAAAAATGTAAGCGGGTGAAAAATCACCGGCAATATCAATCACAATATAGGATCCTAAAAACTCTCAGAAATGTGCGTGGGTGAAAAATCACCAGCAATATCAATCACAATAGGGGATCAAAAACTTTCAATAAATGGGCGCGGGTGAAAAATCACCGGCAATATCAATCACAATATAGGATCCCAAAAACTCTCAGAAATGTGCGCGGGTGAAAAATCACCGGCAATATCAATTACAATAGGGGATCAAAACTTTCAATAAATGGGCGCGGGTGAAGAATCACTGGCAATATCAATCACAATATAGGATCCCAAAAACTCTCAGAAAATGTGCGCGGGTGAAAAATCACCGGCAATATCAATCACAATATAGGAGCAAAAAAATTCTCAAAAAATGTATGCGGTACGTTATGGTCTGCACTCACTAGTAGTGTACACTATAATTACTGTATGCGATCATAAATGCAAGTCCAGATCCCACCGCTGACCACCAATGTTAGAAATGGGGGTCTCTAGTTGGCAATGGCTGGCCACTGTCCAAGTAGGGACCCTTCTTCCTAAGTCAGAGTGAGAGGGCTACCCTCTTTAATACCCCTGCTCAACCCTGTGGTAACGTAGCACGAGCAGGTAGGCTTATCTCAGAGGCAGTGTGTGAAGCATTTATGACCATACACAGTAACACAGTGAGGAACACTACAAAGGGACACCACACAAGTAGTTATAAAAAATAAGTATCTTTATATAAAGGCAGATTTATCACAAGACCAATAACTGTAAAAGCCACAATACGGTCAAAAATAGGATAGCTGTTGAAGGGCTGTCAAAGATAGTTCAAAAGGTTGCAAGAATAAGGTTCAAATTCAAGGCATTGGTCTCTGCGCCCTTTCTCGTTCAGAGGTTGCAAAAATAAGGTTCAAATTCAAGGCAGTGGTCTCTGCGACCCTTTCTCTCATAAGACTGTCAAAAATAGGATGGCTGTTGAAGGACTGTCAAAAAATAGTTCAAAGGTTGCAAAAATAAGGTTCAAATTCATGGCAGTGGTCTCGCGACCCTTTCTCTCACAAAGTACCTGGGTTTAGTAGCAAAACCAACAAAATGTCGCAAAGAAGTGGTAGCGATGATTTTCCTCACGCGAGGCCGGCGATGCGTTAAAATCCTTGCCGCAAGGGAGGATGATGCGCCGATCTGCTGATGCGTGCGGAGACGATGCGACCAACTTCTGCACGCTAGGCCGCCGATGCGCTGAGACCTTGCCGCGAGGGAGAAGTCGATGCGACGAGCCTGTTGCGTTGTGCGATCGTATTGCGATGCGAAGAAATGGCACTCTGCGAGGGAGCGACGAAATCCGGTGCGATGCGATGAAAATGGCGGACGCACGGCGTCCGCAATGCGATGTCTTGAAGCAATGATTCTGTAGGGGTTGCGAGCGCTCGGCGACAGCCGCGCGATGATTTTTCCAGCGCGTCTCGGCTGCAGCGGCTCGCAAGGGGCGTTAGCGATGGTCTCGTGTTGCGAGCACTCAGCTGCAGCAGCGCGATGATTTTTCCAGCGCTCTCGACTGCAGCGGCTCGCAAACGTGCGTTAGCGACGATTTCCAGCACTCTTTTCTCTGAAGCAAACTAGAGGCCCTGGAACTCACAGGAGCCTCATCAGCAGATAGCAATCCTCGCAGGGAGGAAGCAGGAAGTTGGTGGTGGAGTCTGATGTGCCTGAGACTCCAGCAGGAGGCTAGCTCTTTTCCTAGCCCTTGGGTAATTGCTGTAACAAAAATAAAAGTTCTCTCAAAAGTCCTTTTCTCTCTTCAAGGTCCAGTGGTCACTGCTGCAGGCCAGTGCAAGAAAAACACACAAGCACAAGGACAGTCACTTCCTGCAGATTCCTCCAGTGGCACGGACAGAGTTTCCTCTCCAGATCCAAAAGCAATACAAAATGTAGGGGCTTGAGCACAGATATTTATACCCCAAAAGCCTTTGATCTTTGAAGCTACCAGTCCCTGAACCTAGCCAGAACCAGTTCTGCTCAGGCCTGGAGCACTTTGTTTACCAGGCTGCATCCTTCCTTTCAGAAAGAGGGGGTCTGCTAGCAGACACACAGTGGGAGGTGGAGCCAGCATTCACTTTGCCAGGCACAGCCCTATTCAGATCAAAGAGCCACCCCTCCCCACACTCTAAATGCAGATCTCTCTATTCAACCCAGGTCTGACTCAGCCTGTCCTGCCCCTCTAAAACCAGACAGCCAATACACATAACGGCAGAGCACACTGGAAGGCTTAGGCAAGAAAATACCTACTTTCTAAAAGTGGTATTTTTCAAACACAGAATATAAAAATAAACTTCACTAAAAGGTGTATTTTAATATTCTGAGCTCAGGCATACTAAATTCGTTTTTCTACCATGTTCCTGGGGTCAGTTAGGACTATAGAATGTGATAGTCAAACTGCCCATTCTAGCCTATGAGGAACAGGTAGCCTTACAGTAGTGAAAAACGAAATGGGGTGTAATTCACTACCAGGACATGCTACACACACCAAGGCATGTCCTACCTTACACATACAATGCACCCTACCATAGGGGTGACTTACAGGATGCCAAGGGAAGGTTCAGGGGCTGGGAAGTGGGTGCACTTCACAGCCAAGATGGCAGTTCTGGACTGCACACAGACACTGCAGTGGCAGGTCTGAGACACACTTTACAACCTGCTTCTGTGGGTGGCGCAAACCAGCGCTGCATGCCCACCAGCAGCATTTGGTTTACCAGCCCTGGGCACACACAGGCCACACTACTAGGGACTAACAGGTAAACCAAATAAGCCAATCAGGGATATACCAATTCACATAGACATATTTACAAAGGGAGAGCATATGCACTTTAGCACTGAACAGCAGTGGTAAAGTGCCCAGAGTCATAAAACCAACAGAAACAGGTCAGCAATAATACAGGAGGCAGGCAAAAAGTTTAGGGGTGACCCTGCAAAAAGGGCCATTTCCAACATACCCTGATAGGTATAAACTAGAAAAGGGCCTAGGCCTCTCAGTTTAACAGCCTATCATGGTCATTATTAAAAAAGAACCAAAATTCTTCTCCAGAGGGAAGGTCAGCACCTCAGATTTTCTACCGCACGTTGTGCTAAGGGAGTCTTTTTCTCTTCAAAAGGACATTTCCAGGATTTCCTGTCAGGAAAGTACTCTAACTTCATTTTATTGACTTTAATAGAGTGGATTCACTTATTTGTTGGTGGTTACTTAAAATCTGACTAAACTATGGCTGATAAATCCAAGAAGGCTCTCTTTAGAGAATGTGCCACTTGTTTGAAGAAAAGGCTTTATGTAGAGGACCCCCACAAAGACTGCATTTATTGTTTGTACCCTTCTCATAAGGCTACAGACTGCAAAATTTGTCGTACATTCTCAAATAAAACCCTGAGGGATCGAGAAGGACATCTCTTAATTTGGCTTCAAAAATTAAAAACTAGGTCTGACCCTGTTTCAGACTCAGAAAGTGAGCAGTCAACTTCCTCTAAAGCTTCAAAAATCTCTTCAAAAAGGACCAGGGATCCTTCACAGTCAGATAAGGAACCTGACAAAAAATGCGACAAGAAGTCTTCTCATGAATCTTCCTCTGAGCGCAGTAAGGGCTCTCACAAAAAAGAGCAGCTTCCCAAGACTGTTTCTGTGCCAGTTACACCTCCAGCTCAACTTCAACTGACATTCAAAAAACCCTCTTCTTCAGTGGGTTCTCTGGTGAAAGAAGGTGTTACAACCGTCTCGTCGACGAGAGGTTGCTCTGTTGGCACGTCGACGACTTGTTCTATGGCTCTTTCATCATCGACGACATCCCTGACATAGTCGACGCAGGGTCCAATCTCGTCTACCATTCCTCTTATACCTAGACACAGCATCGTCCACGAAGCACTTGTCGACAACAAAGTCAAAGTCGAGTGAAGTTCCGTTAACAAAGTCGTCGTCGCTGTCTTCGTCATCGACGAAAATTCAGAGGTCGACGAGGCAGTCATCGTCGACGAGCATGCCACCGTCGACGATATTGTCGTCGAAGAAACCATCGACGAAGGAGCAGTCATCGGCAGCGACGAGATCTCTACCGTCAATGAAACCGCAATTGTCGTCGAAGTCACGTCCGTCGACGAAATCATCGTTGTCGTCGGTGTCACCGTCGACGGCCGAAACAAAATCTCTGCTGAAGACATCGTCGTCGACGCAGTCGTCGATGATAACTGTGTCTATGAGGAAAAAATCACCGGAGAAGACACAGGAAGTGGAAATTACACCAGAGCACACTTCGCCCAGTAGAATTACACCCCTTTTACCAACTCATCTACTGGAAGGGGATGATGAAGATTCTGAACAAGATGGGTGTATGTTTGGAGACGCATATAGCCCATCAGAGCTACATGTTAAGTGTCAGCCATATGATGATGAGGAGGATGATCAACAATACTATGATTAGGCTTATTTTATGCAGGCTTCACAAGGACACCAACAGCCCCATGAAGAAATGGTTACAATGCCCTTTGCATTGTTATCGGATTTGCAGTTCATGCTACAAGATTACAGACAACGCTTTCCCCCATCAGGCCCAGCCAATAGACCTCCACCGTCTCGGGTGACATCACCTGTACAACCAAATACTCCTGCTGTATTATCGGTCCCAGGTACCCCACAAGCTGTTCATCTCCAGGAACCAGCTTCTTCAGATGAAGAGGGGGAATTGCATGACATGGCCTCGGAATGGGATGATTACAGAATGTCATCACCTGCATCACCAACGCCCCCTCCGGTAGATTCCCCACCTGAGGACATTGGGGGATTTAACAACTTATTGGAGCGTGCAGCTAAAAGATTTGCTATACCTATGCCAGCCAAACAAGCCGACTGCTTTTTATACGATTTTAAAGAGCCTTTTCGAAAGTCAGTCAGAGCTATTCCCATAATAGACTATATTTGGGACGAAGGCATTAAAATAGTGAAGAACCCAGCATCGGTGCCAGCTGTACTGCTGCGTCTTAATAAGAAATATAAGACCACTGAGGACGCTCTAGCATGCCTCACAGGGCACCCAAAACCGGACTCAGTGGTAACACAGGCCACCCAGCGACGCTCTAAGAATCCTAAGGCACCTTTATCTGCAACCCCTGACAGAGAAGGCAGGCATCTGGATTCCATTGGCAAGAGGTTTTCAGCGATGTCTGCACTAACAGTTAAAGCTGCGAATTACCTGGCGATTTTAGGGCGCTACGATCGCCAAATGTGGTCGGACATTGCTCCGTATATCGACCAGCTGCCGGAGGATGTGAGGGAAGAGGCAAAAAAGATTTTGCATGAAGGAGAGAGAGCTTCCAAAGAGGTAATTGATTCAGCTATGGATGTCGCTGTGATGGGATTTAGGCAACTGGCTGGAGCGGCAGTTTTGCGTAGGCAGGGATGGCTTAAAGCCACCTCATTCCTTCCAGAAGTTCAAAATAAGATACTGGATCTTCCATACGATGGGGAAGCTCTTTTCGGTACTCAGGTGGAAGAGGCCCTCAAAACCATCAAGGCAGACACAGATACAGCCAAATCATTGGGGACGCTTCAATACAAGAAAGTTCCTTTTCAAGGTTCTAGGGGAAGAGGACAGCCATCTTACAGAGGGGGGTATCAGCAATACCCGCTACCCAGCGTATTCTTCCACATCTCAATCGTACTGGCCTCAGTACCAACAGAGGCAGCCACCTCAATCATCCTACATCAGACCAAATGGAGGGAAAACGCCACAAGCTGGCAAGGATACTAACCGTCGGCAATGATACATCACAGGCTCCGGCTCCATCTCTTCCTTCCTCAGATTTATATCCAATTCATCCTACCCGCCCAGGAGGCAACATCTCCCATTACCTCCAACAATGGCAGTCCATCACTATGGACCAGTGGGTCCTTCGTCTAGTACAATTCGGACACATCCTGGAGTTTATCCAGAAACCACCTTCAACTCCTCCACAAATCTCTCCCCACAGGCATCTCAAAGCACTTCAGCAGGAGGTCAGGAACATGCTCCAAAAAGGAGCAATAAAAAGGGTCCCATTATCCAGCAGGGGGACAGGTTTCTATTCCCGTTTCTTCTTGGTCAGAAAGAAGTTAAAGCAATGGAGACCGATTTTGGACCTCCGAAACCTAAATCTATACTTGAGGAAGCAATCGTTCCGAATGATAACATTGCAAGAAGTGCTGAAGCTCCTACATCAATGGGATTTTATGACAACATTTGACCTCCAGGATGCCTACTTCCACATTCCTATTTATCCAAAACACAGGAAATACCTGAGATTTGTGGTAGCCGGACGCCACTACCAATTCACTGTACTTCCCTTTGGTCTAAAGTCGGCTCCCAGGATCTTTAGCAAATGCCTGGCGCCGGTCTATTCAAGAGATTGGGTCTTACGATCAACCTACAAAAATCCAATCAAATTCCATCTAAAAAAATAATCTTCCTAGGAGCTCATTTAGACACAGTCTCCTTAAAGGCGAGCCCTGCAGAAGAACGTCAACTACGGCTTCTCAATCTGGCAAATTCCATCAAAAGAAAAAAGTTTCTTTCGGTCCGACTTTACAAATCCCTATTGGGAATGATGTCGTCTTGCATACCGCTAGTTCGATTCTGCCGTCTCAAGATGCGCCCAATTCAGGAAGAACTGGACAAGCAGTGGGTCCAATCAAGAGGATCCTTCGACGACATCGTCCGAGTAATTCCACGCTTAGTGAAAACCCTAGGTTGGTGGACAGACAAGAACCATCTGTCAGTGGGGCTTTCCTTGCATCAAGCAGTTGCTCCGCTAGTGGTTGCGACGGATGCGTCCCTAGAGGGATGGGGAGCTTTTCTCCAGAAACTCCAAGTAAGCGGCAAGTGGAATCAAACTCAGATTCAACCTCACATAAACGTGCTAGAACTGAAGGCGGTGCATCTAACCTTACAGGCGTTTCTTCCCAGAATTCGCAACTCATCTGTATTGGTCCGGACGGACAATACGACGTCGATGCATTACATAAACAAGCAAGGAGGTACGAAATCTCTCCAGGGAGGCTCAGGTCTTACGGGAATGGGCCATAGCTCACGGAATCCGCTGACGAGCAGAGCATGTTCCGGGACGTCAAAACACGATTGCAGACACTCTAAGCAGGCTGACAACATCATGTCATGAATGGGAGATTCACTACCAAACGTTACAGGGCATCTTTCGGATCTGGGGCAGACCGGAATTGGACCTATGTGCAACTCACCAGAACCGCAAATGCCGGTACTATGCAAGTTGGCATCCCCAACAGGGGTCATGGGGGAATGCCTTTTCGACTGCATGGTCCGACATCTTTGCCTACGCCTTTCCTCCCATTCCTCTTCTCCCAAGGGTTCTCAGGAAGATAAGAACCGAACCATGCAAGTTGATACTCATTGCTCCGGCGTGGCCACATCAGCACTGGTATACAGAACTGCTTCTTCTATCGCAGGTTCCACACCTTCGACTTCCAATAATACCCAATTTTCTGACAATGTACCAGGGTCAGATCCTTCACCCGGATCTCAAGAACTTGCATTTGTCGGCATGGCTCCTGAATACAATGAGTTCCATCATCTGAACATTTCTAGTGAATGCAGATATGTTCTGGTCAAGGCACGAGCAGAGAGTACCAACAGGTCTTACCGCCTCAAATGGAAACGTTTCTGCATCTGGTGTCATCAGGAGAGCATACACCCACTGTCTTCCTCTCCGGAACAGATCTTACCTTATCTTTTACAACTAGCAAAATCGGGCTTGGTTCATAGTTCGATAAAGGTTCATTTAGCGGCCATTTCCAGATATAGGAGATCTCTTTCTTCCCCACCTCTGTGGTCATCTAGAGTTATAAGAGAATTTCTTAAAGGACTGTTTTGAATGTTCCCTCCGGTAAAACCTCCACCTCCATCGTGGCAATTGAACACGGTTCTTTCGCAGTTAATGAAACCCCCGTTAGAACCAATTTACACAGCAGAAATAAAGTTCCTGTCTTGGAAATTGGCTGTGCTCCTTGCCTTGACATCTGCCAGAAGGGTCAGTGAGATTCAGGCCTTTGTAATAGAGGAACCTTTTTTACAATTCAAAACGGATGGAGTTCTACTACGCACAAATCCGAAGTTCATTCCCAAGGCTCCCTCTGATTTCCACCTTTACGAACCGGTGGTACTTAAAACTTTCTTCCCGAATCCAACGACATCAGCTGAGAGGGCTCTGCAATCTCTGGATGTCAGGCGTTGCTTAAAATTTTATCTACATAACACGCAATCTTTCCGCAAGACATCTCAATTATTTGTCGCATACAGTGCGCCACGGAAAGGTTTCCCGCTTTCCAAACGGAGTATATCTAGATGGATTGCAAGTGCCATAAAGTTCTGTCACCCCCAAAGCAGAAAGACCGCTATCTGCAACAGTTCGAGCTCACTTCATGAGGGCAGTGTCGACGCCTGCAGCTTTGTTTGCGGGAGTGTCACTTCCAGATATTTGCAGGGCTGCAACGTTGAAGAATAGACACATATTCACCGACACTACTGCCTGGACTCAGCAATTCTAAATGACACAGCAGTGGGTCAAGCAGTACTTCGTCATATGTTCCGCTAAGGTGAGCCACCCCTGTCTGTCCTCCTACCTCTTATTTTGTATCACATTTCCATATGTTTAACCGTTTGCCATGCTACAATTTGCATGAATTTCTGTTAATGTTTTCTTTCATTGTTATCTCACACTTTATTTGATGACCACTTACATGTATTACTATTATGTATTCGGTTCAGTTCTAAGGACTATGGTAAATGTGCTACCAACTGCTTGCTATTCTGATTCAAGCATGTGAATCTATGAAAGTTCCAATACTGGAGTAAGAAACAAGTTACTTACCTGTAACTATAGTTCTCCAGTATTGGAAGCTTTCATAGATTCACATGCAACCCACCCTCCTCCCCAGGGAAGTCTCACCTCAGTAGTTACTGGCGACATAGTGGTTTTAGCACTGGTGCTCGAAAATCTGAGGTGCGCCCCTTCCCTCTGGAGGGTTCTACAGGGTGATTGTTGCTGATTGGTTGAGGCAGAACTTTGGTTCTTTTTTAATAATGACCATGATAGGCTGTTAAACTGAGAGGCCTAGGCCCTTTTCTAGTTTATACCTATCAGGGTACTATTATTTATATTGAGTCTACTACTATTACTGCTACTATTTTAAAATACGGGGGACTCCCATCATGACGACGGGGAATGATTCAAGCATGTGAATCTATGAAAGCTACCAATACTGGAGAACTATAGTTACAGGTATTGTCTGAAATTTCTATTCAGTTATTAATCACAGTCTATCTTTAGGGGCGTAGCTTGGTCATCAAGACTAGGGGGGGGAGGGCATCAGATTTAACGACCATCACACTGGCATATAATGTTTAAATACAATATACAACAAGCAGGGCGCATGAGTGAGGTTTGAGAGCCAGTGGAAAGGGAGAGGAATGTGGAATGGTAGGAGTACTAAGTGAGAGAAACAATATTTTGCAAAATAAAACATTTTAGGACTTTCAAAACAGAGATGAAAGAGTGTGTGTTTTTGATAGAGCGCTCATGCAAAAATCCAAGGTGAAATCTGACAGACACCTCACCATACCCGCCTGAGAGCACCTGTACCCAACTATTCATCAGAAAATACATTTATTAGGTGGGGTGTAATACCCCAAACACCCCCCAGAAGCAACGCCCCTGTCTGTCTTGCACTTTCAAATAGCCAGAAGCAATGTTGGAATAATAGAATGATATACATGGATATAGACAACACAATCAGTATCGTTGGTTTAATTTTTTCAGAACACTTATTTGATGAATCATTGTTTTTGGTGCATGTATTGACTTAGGTTCATTGTTTGGGGTAGCCATTGTTTTTGTTAGGCAATCTTGAATAATACTGAGTGTGGGGGATCTGGAAACCAACCACCACACCCCTTGAGGTTGATTTCCACCATGAGAAATCAGAAAGGGGTTCCCCTCCACCCATCCAGCTCTTGCACCCACCCCAGCTGACAGCAGCACAGCACCTGTCTCACATGGCACACTCCACTGCCTAGGACATTACCATGCATGGCCGAGGAGGCGATTGGCCCTTTCCCAGAGCCAATCAATCAATCAATCAATCATGTCACTTATAAAGCGCACTACATACCCGCGAGGGTCTCAAGGCGCTGGGGGAAGAGGGGGGTGGTGCTGCTACTGATCGAAGAGCCAGGTCTTGAGGAGTCTTCTGAAGGCCAGTAGGTCTTGGGTCTGTCGGAGGTTGGTGGGGAGGGTGTTCCAGGTCTTGGCGGCGAGGTGGGAGAAGGATCCGCCGCCGGCGGTCGTTTTCCGGATGCGGGGGACTGTGGCGAGGGCGAGGCTAGTCGAGCGGAGCTGGCGGGTGGGGGTGTAGAAGCTGAGTCGTCTGTTGAGGTAGGCTGGTCCGGAGTTGTGGAGTGCTTTGTGTGCGTGGGTGAGGAGCTTGAAGGTTATCCTCTTGTTGACAGGGAGCCAGTGCAGGTCTCTCAGGTGGGGTGTGATGTGGCTGCATTGGGGGATGTCGAGGATAAGACGTGCAGAGGCGTTCTGGATGCGTTGCAGCCGTCTCAGGAGCTTAGCCGTCGTTCCTGCGTAGAGGGCGTTTCCGTAGTCCAGCCTGCTGGTGACGAGGGCCTGGGTGACTGTTTTTCTTGTTTCGGTGGGGATCCACTTGAAGATCCTGCGGAGCATTCGGAGGATGTTGAAGCAGGATGAGGAAACGGCGTTGACCTGCTTAGTCATGGAGAGGGTGGGGTCGAGGATGACCCCTAGGTTGCGTACGTGGTCGGTGGGTGGCGGGGCTGTTCCCAGTGATGTTGGCCACCAGGAGTCGTCCCAGGCTGAAGGGTTGGAACCAAGGATGAGGACCTCCGTCTTGTCCGAGTTCAGCTTCAGGCGGCTGGTCCTCATCCATTCGGCGACGGCCTTCATTCCTTCGTGGAGGTGGGCTTTGGCGGTGTGAGGGTCTTTGGTGAGGGAGAGGATCAGCTGGGTGTCGTCGGCGTAGGAGATGATGTTGAGGTTATGCTGTTGGGCGACGTGGGCGAAGTGTGCCATGTAGATGTTGAACAGCGTTGGGCTGAGGGAGGAGCCTTGGGGTACGCCGCAGATGATCTTGGTGGCCTTGGATCGGAAGGGGGCGAGGCGGACGCTTTGTGTTCTGCTGGAAAGGAAGGATTTGTGGCCACAGAGAAACACTGACTAAAAAGGAATAGAGAGTTAGGGCAAGGCATTCAATGCATGCTGGGTTTTGAGGTTAGGGTAGGTGGTAAGACAGGCGTTCTTGGGGTTAGGGTGAGCCAGTCAAGGAATAGGCCAGTTGAGTAAGGGGGAGTGGTAGAATTGAACTTCTAGGGCATGGGTTGTGGTGGGTGGATAGAGCATTTGGGGGACAGGCCACTTGAGGTTTGTGGAGGTGTAGGAGAGAGAATCTACGGGATGGGCAAGTTGAGGTAAGGGGATGGTTACTTGATGACACATAGATCTAAAGTTAATTCATATAAGACCAAGTTTCGCTGCTGTTGGTATAGATCTATGGGGCACCGCTGATTTTTGGGTTCAGTAAAACTGAGGACTTATTTCATACAAATATCCAGGACTTGAATTCAATCACAAGTTAAATTAAAGACCTAAGTTTAATAACAAGAGGCAGATGGTTGGGGTCCTAGCTATTGCCTCCTTGGATCTAATTGTGAACACGAGGGATATTTATTTATTTATTTATAGGTTTTGTATAGCGCTAACTAGACCCAAAGGTATCAGAGCGCTTTACATATCGTTCCAGGTCGTTACATAGCAGTACATAAAAAATATACAGATCAAAACATAATGGTACATCCAAATAAACATGTCAAGGAAATCGATTATGCAGTCAAGGATGTTACAGGACAACAAAACAAGATTAAGGAGTAATGACAAAGAGGAGGCTGAAAAACATCAGGATCAGACGCATGCCTTGTAAGGTCTGAAAGCATTGGGTGACTTAATTAGGAGCAAAGCTTAGTTAGGATAAGTATTAAAGTATTTGTTGAGCAGACGGAATTTAAGGTCTCGTTTGAAGCATGGAAAGAATGGGTTACAGCGGAGGTCACTATGGAGTGCATTCTAGATCCTAGGAGCATTACCAGAGAATGAGCGAGTCTGTGAGGATTTCATTTTCAGTTTGGGAGGGATGAGAAGAAGGGAGTTGGAGCTTCTCATCGCCCTGGCTCTTCCTGCTTTGGAGAGTTTGGAATCTAGGTAGTTTGGGTTATGGGTGTGAAGGGCTTTGTAGGTGATGCAAGCAGTCTTGAAGATGCATCTACCTTCGATGGGAAGCCAATTGAGGTTATTTAAAGCCGGTGTAATGTGCTCAAATCCTTTGACACCTGTTAGTAGCCGAGCAGGCATGTTGAGAACTGTTATAAGGGGGGCAAGGTGGGTTTTTGGAGTTCCTGTGAGGATGGCGTTGCCATAATCCAGTTTTGAGAGGACAAGAGACTGGACTACCGTCTTAAAATCATCCGGAGGAATAAAAGGTTTGATTTTCTTGATATTTTTAAGAGTGTACAGCGCTCCTTTGGCTGAGTTGTTGATATGGTCATTCATTGCCAGATTTTTGTCCAGAGTGATGCCCAAGGACTTTACGGAGTTGGATAGTGTAAGAGAGCAGTTAAGGGTGTCCAGGTTAATGAGCCAATCTTGGATTGGAAGAGGGTTGTTTTTCAGGGGGGAAAAAGTAGTATTTCCGTTTTGTTGAGGTTCAGCTTTAAGTGGTTGGTGTTAAGCCAAGATTGTACCTTGATTAGTGTGTCGTTCAGATGAATTACGTCACTCAGTGAATTAATGTTGTAGTAAAGTTGGGTGTCATCGGCATAAAGGTGATATTTAACCCCTGCTTGCTTCAGGATTATTGTAAGGGGTTCCATGAAGAGATTGAAAAGAGAAGGGGAGAGAATTGAGCCTTGGAGTACACCAGGGGGAGCTGGTGTTGGTTTAGAGAGACAGTTGTTAATTTTTATTTGTTGCGAGCGATGTTGCAGGTATGAAGTGAACCAGCTAAGGACTGTATCATTGATATCTCTACGGTTCTTGAGGGTCTCAATTAATGCTGGGTGGTTAACAGTATCAAAAGCTGCGGATAAGTCAAGTAGGATTAGGAGGCATGTGTCACCTTCATCCAAGGATCTGCGAATGTCATCCGCGATATTGAGCATAGCAGTTTCTGTGCTACAGCCTTTCCTGAATCCCGACTGGAAGGTGTCAAGGAGATGGAATTGCTCAATATTGTATTGTATTGTATTGTAATTGCATTTATATAGCGCTTACTACCCCTGACGAGGCGTCGAAGCGCTTTTTCGGCGAGTAGCACGCTACTCCGGGACCCATAGAAGATTAGTGTTGAATTAGTATAGTGAAACATGCAAGTAAATTTTAAGTGGTGGATAGGTTAGTCAGTTATTCGGATTCAGAAGGATAGCAGAAGGATAGAAGAGGGGAAAAAAAAGGTTTGTATTTATATAGCGCTTGTTACCCCTGATGGGGTGTTGAAGCACGCTACTCCGGAAACCCATAAAGGATTAGTGCTGAATTAGTATGGTGAAATATGAAAGTAATTTGAGTGGTGGATATTAGTCAGTTATTTGGAGTGAGAAGGGTAGCGGAGGGATAAAAGGGAAGAAAGGTTTGCATTCATGTAGCACCTGTTACCCCTGATGGGTGTTGAAGCGCTTTTCTGGCGAGTAGGACGCTACTCCGGAACCCATAAAGGATTAGTGTTGAAAATTAGTATAGTGAAGTATGAAGTAATTTGAGTGGTGGTTATGTTATTCAGTTATTTCGATAGAGAAGGGTAGGTTGCGGGATAGAAGAGGGAAAGAGGTTTGTATTTATATAGCGCTTTGCCACCCCTTGCTGGGGTTTTGAAGCGCTTTGTTGGCGAGTAGCACGCTACTCTGGAACCCATAAGGATTACTGTTGAATTAGTATGGCGAAACATGAAAGTAATTTGAGTGGTGGATATGTTAGTCAGTTATTTGGATTGAGAAGGGTTGGGGAGGGGTAGAAAAGGGAAAAAGGTTTGCATTTATATAGCGCTGGTAACCCTGATGGGTGTTGAAACGCTTTATTGGCGAGTAGCACGCTACTCTGGAACCCATAAAGGATTAGTGGTGAATTAGTATAGTGGAATATGGAATTTGAGAAGTGAACATGTTAGTCTGTTATTTTGATTGAAAAGGATAGTGGAGGGACAGAAGAGTGAGATTTTTTTTTTTTTTTGAGGTCATAGCAGTAGGAGGAGGCTTTTGGATGAGTAAAAAGGGGTTTTTGAGGGGAAGAGTCAGAGGGAAGAGTTTAGAAAGGTTTGTTTTGGGGGATCGGTTTAGTAAAAGGAGGTGTCAGATGATGCAAGGAGGGGTAGAGTAGGAGAGAGTCTAGAAAGGGTTATTTTGGGGATCATAGTAGTGGTATGGGGTTTGGGATAAATGAGAGAGTGGATGTAGAGGATATATTGATAGATGTATAGGATGAGAGATAGAGTAGTGCATTGGAAAGAGTAGTAGAAAGAAGTTTGAGATGAGTCAGAAGGTTGGGCCAGAGGATATATTGAGAGAAGTATAGGCTGAGAAAATAGGGTAGTGCATTTGAAATGCTAAATTAGAAGAAAGTGATAAATATATAGATCCATAAGTACATTGAAAGTATATAGATGCATAAAGGAGGTAAGTATATATAGATTAAAGATATTGATAGAGGTAAAGGATGAGAAATAGGGTAGTACATTGGATATGCTTTTTCAGGAGAAAAATAACAGACACACAGATCCAAGTACATGGAAGGTACATAGATGCACAATGGAAGTAAGTACATGTAGACCAAAGATGATTTTTATTTATTTATTTACTTACAACAACACAATTATTCTACATGTTTATACAAAGCAATACACAAAGATAGGTACATATCTATACTGAAAATAAATGCTTATATACAGAGGAATATGCTGTAAATTTCTGTTTGCGTATGGTGCTTATGTGGGGAAGAGCCAATTCTTGAGTAGTTTTCTGAAGATAAGGTGGTTGTCGGTGGATCTTATGTTGGGGGGGTAAAGAGTTCCATAGTTTGGCTGCTTGAACAGAGAAGGATGTGCCACCCATGGTTTTTTTCTTGTATCTTTGGATTTTGAGGCGAGATGCCCCTTTAGAGCGTAGGTTCCTTTGTTGAATGTGTTTGGTGATTTTATTCCTGATGAAGAGCGGTCCCATTCCATGTATTGCTTTGTGGGTGATACAAAGTAGCTTGAACGTGGATCTTCTGGCAACCGGTAACCAATGCAGGGCTTTCAAGGCAGGTGAAATGTGGTCTCGCGGTTTGATATGTAAGAGTAGTCTGGCAGCCGAGTTCTGAATCCGTTGTAGTCTTTTCATGGTCGTTAAAGGTGATCCGTGGTAGAGGCTATTGGCGTAATCGAGTTTGGACAGAACAAGGGAGATGGTAGCTTGGACCTTGTGTGGAAATCCCAAATGAGGGAAAATTTGTCGCAGCGTTTTTATAGTGACAAAGCTTGATCTTGCTAGTTTGTCCACTTGGGCATTCATCGATAGCTTGGAGTCCATTGTCATTCCGAGGTTTCTTACTTCCTTCGATACTTTAGGTGGTGATCCCAGTTCATCAGGCCAGGCGGCAAGCGGGTCGTAATGTTTCCAATCGCCACACGTGAGTATTTCTGTTTTTGAAGCATTCAATTTGAGATGGCTCCAAGTCATCCACTGATCCACAGCCCTGAGACAACTGAAAATTGGGGATTTTTCAATGTCTTTGGGGCATTCCAGTTGAAGGAGTATTTGCGTGTCATCTGCATAGTTATAGCACGTGAGGTGAAATTGATTGATCAGTACCGGTAATGACTTCATGTAGATGTTGAAAAGCATGGGCGAGATGATAGAACCTTGAGGGACCCCTGCTTTTGTGGAGTATGGTTTGGACGAGAAAGGTGGGGTATGGATGACATTAGTTCTGTTTTGAAGGTAGGACGCGATCCAGTCTAGAGCAGTTCCCTCTAATATGATGGTTGAGTTGAAGAAGGACGCATTTCTCCATTGTTTTGGCAAGGAACGGGAGGTTAGTGATAGGTCGGAGGTCATTGAAGTCATTGGGGTCAGCCCCTGGTTTTTTCAGTATGGGTGAGATTTGGCCAATTTGGAGGGAGTCAGGTACAAGAGCTGAGGAGAAAGAGGAGTTGATGATTTTAGTCCAGAATGGTGCGATGATATGGTTGAGATTTTGTACTAATGTGGAAGGGAGGGGATCATTTGAGTGGGATGTGGGCTTCAAGTTTGCAATTATATTATAGACTTCACTCCCTGTCATGGGTTTGAAGTCAGACCAATACGCATCATTTTTCAATTGACGGAGTACAGAGTTGACAATAGTTTTTCTTGGGTCCATTTGTTCAATAGTAAAAGCAGGTGGGGGGGCGTGGCCAGCAGCATGGCCGTGTAGTCGCAGCCACCGGAACTCCGGCCGCCCGACTCAAATCCTACACTTAATCCTGCCTCTAAAACCGCTATCTACTGCTCCGGTGTAGTGCCACATGCTCCGTGAGACCCGGACACCCGCCTGAAGCCACAAACATACCGTGGGAGATGGCGAGGAGCCTGTGACTGGGGAAATCCGACATCGGAGAGGACGAGGCAAGATGGCGCCCTAACTGTGCAACTCTGCTGGATCCCGGAGGGCTGCGGCTCCGTGACTATCTCCCCGCAGGACGATAATAGAGAAAGCTGGTCTGGAGCTCTACGGGGGTAATAACCTTAAAAACCAACGGAAGGGCGGTTCCATTGCCGGCTGGGGTGCGGAGACCCGGGCAGCAGCATACAGGAGAACGCCTGCGAGACATCGGAGACGGCCGGGCGACGGACCTCCACCGTATACGAGACTGCCGTGGCGTGCCCCTGGGAACCTCGCGCAAAAGGGCCCCGGGGGAGCGGAAACAGCCGGGGGACTTCCGCAGCAAGAAAGTGGAGCCTCCACGGCTGATACAGCAGCCAGCGATACACCGGAGAGCAGGAGGAGGGGCCGATGTGAGGAGACAAACCGGGGCTCCAGTTTCAGCATCCCCGCGAGCCACACGCCTACGGCAAGCTACCTTGCAGGTTTGAAGGTGAGGAGGACTTAGACACTGGCAGTCGTGTGGCGGGCGAGATAGAGAGTGGAGCCTGTATTTACCCACGTAGCTGGAGGGAGATTCCCCCCCCCCGTGGCAGCGACCCAATTTAAACCCGCAACCACAACTGGAGGGCCTACAGCCTACATAACAGGCGGAAGGGGAGACCGCACAGCGACCAGTTCACTCGTGGTACTGCAGGCTGGCAGGGGGGGGAACAAGGCCCACTGGGCTGGCGGTCTGGGCTGGGAGCATTACAGTGACATTCAAGCGCCAGAAATCCGCAAACGACCCTTTCACTGAGGGGGGGCGAGGACTTAGAACCTGGGTACTGCAATCAACACAGAGGCTCATATCAGAGAAGGGTCTGTGTTCGGGGGACTGACGAGGTGATGTTGTCTGGCTGTGTGTTGCCAGGAGAGGCCCCGGAAAGACTGCATTCTGTCACTAAATCACCGACGGGGCTAGAAATCAGTGAGAGACGCCAACTAGGTGATAACTGTGTGGTGGCCCGAGCCTGAGATCAGAGTCGTATACCTGGGACACAAAGGTACAAACCAAGAAGGAGAAGGGCGAGACTCTGGAGCTGCCGGCTAGTTTGCCTGGTGGGCCAATAAAACCCAAACTGCCCAGGGAATAGAAATTTGAATGAGACCCACTTCTATTTTCCAATCAAAGATACTCAACAAACAATCGAGTTGGGGGCGTAAAGATCTCTTAGATCGGTAAATCTGGACCCAGGGACTAGAAGCAAGACGAGACCAAAACAGGGGAGGCCTGCAGTGGGAAACGACCCGAGCCTAGACGGCTGGCAATTTCCGGACAGCCGGATTGCGTTTCTTCGCAACACCAAAAGTCAATCCACCGCTGTAAGGCCCTACAATGGCAAAAGACAAGGAGTCCAGAGTCCAGAAACAAGGGAAAATGGACAAATATGCAAAAGTGCTCCCGCTGCAACCGACACCAGAGGGAGAGCCCTCAGGGTTGCCAGATAACGCAGCTTTCCTACAGGCCATCCATGCCTCCAGAGACGCCATTGAAGGCAAAATGGCAGAGATACGATCAGCGGTGTCTCTCTTACGGCAAGATGTGAGCAACATTGCGGAGCGGGTTACTCAAACGGAAGCCCGCATTTCAGAAGTAGAAGATACGACGCACGCACTGCAATCTGATGTTAAGGAACTCAAGGCAAATATGAGGGAGACGATGTGGAAGGTAGATGACGCGGTAAACAGGGCCCGAAGAAACAATCTCCGCTTCATTGGGATACCGGAGGGACAGGAAGGCACTGACCCCGGGCCCTTCCTGATGCAATGGATACGGGAGGTCTTACCAGCAGCAACATTCTCGCCATGCTTCATTATTGAACGAGCCCACAGGATTCCAGGCGTACGACCGCCGCCTGGGGCTCCTTCACGTCCAATGATTGCTAAATTCCTAAACTATCAGGATCGAGACACAATCCTTAGAGAATCGCGACGAATTGGTGAACTCAAACTGGCCAATGCCAAGATCATGATTTTCCCCGACTACTCAAGGGAAGTACAGAGGGCGAGGAAAACATTTGACGCAGTGAAAGCTAAGTTGAGAACCATGCAGATCCAATACATGCTCCTCTTCCCGGCTAAACTTAAAGTGATTTTCCAGGACACAACTCAATTTTTCCAAACTCCAGAAGACGCCTGGGCTTGGCTAGAAGAACGCCCTAGATTGAGACAGGAAGAGAGACCTAGTGGACCATCACTCAAAGACACCACGCCACGATGGGAGCCCAGACCACAACGGATAAACAAGAGGAGACTGCTGCTCCGAGGACGGAGGAATAAACAGGCGGAGGCTGCGCTTTCCGGTACCCCTTACAGGCGAAGGAAGATAACCTCAGAGGAAGAATCAACTCGCGCTCCAGCGGATCACGGAGATTCCAATCGTGGGGACAGCACTCACACGGACCACTCGGATAAAGAATCAGTGGCCGACACGGACAGTGACCATCCGCTTCTTAAAGACATTAATCGCATAGAGGAACCGAACGCAAAGACGCAAGAGGCAGGAAATGATACACGACAACAGCAAGAACAAAGCGGAACAGAGGAATGAAACATGGGCGCAGACCAGGGGCAGTGGCGCCATAGGACGGTTACAGAGGCCGCCCCCGGCCCTCTCCAGTTCAGGAGAGACTGAGTAGAATTTCTTTTCTTTCTTTTTTTTCAACGTTCGTATCCTTTGTTAGTTGAATTGATAAGTAGGGGGTAGGGGAAGGGGAGGGATCTACAGACTTCTTAAACGACACCAACGCCAAGTTGTCATGTTGACAGTTCAGGGGATAGGCGTAGGGAGTAGGAGGAAGTCGGGTGGGGGGAGCAGGGCAGGAGGGAGTTACTAGTAGTTTAAGAGTTTGACAAGAGTTGCAACCAGCTAATAGCAGGGAATGTGCAACTCACCGTCAAGAATGGAAGATAGGGAAACTCAGGTAGGAACACAGGGGCAGGCACGGATACCACGAACTCCACACAACATGCATGAAGATTCGCACACGGTCTTGACATGGAATGTCAATGGGCTAGGCAACAAGATTAAAAGAGGGTTGATTAATAAGTACCTCAAGAGACTCAAACCAGACATTGTGCTATTGCAAGAAACCCATCTTCAAGGTACGCACTGCACCTTCCTGGGGAGGGGAGCCTACGTCACCTTGGCACACGCCGGGTTTTCCCCTGGGGCGAGAGGAGTAGCTATATTAATTAGGAAAACTCGCCCCTTTCAGGTCACTAAGACATGGGTAGACCCTAACGGGACATACGCAGCCGTCCAGGGCACATGGCGGAGACAAGAGGTCACTTTAATTAGTGTCTATGCCCCACCAAGGCTACAAACACAAACACTGAGAGCAGTAACTAAGATACTTTTAGAATCAGACACGTCCAGACACATAGTGGGAGGGGATTTCAACGACGTGATCGACCCAAGCCTAGATCGTTCGCGTACGGCCATTGGCACGCGAGTTCCCACCCCACTGGCAGAATTCTTAAAGTCTCTGGGATTAACTGACATCTGGCGAAAGCACCACCCATAGGAACGCTGTTACTCATATTTCTCAGGGGCACATAAAGTCTTCTCCAGACTTGATTACTTATTCGCCCCGTCAGGTGAAATTCAGTCAGTAAGTACGGTGGATTACCTAGCAAGAGGCATTTCAGATCACTCTCCACTTTGGTTAGCGATAGGAAGGACAGGCGGTAGACAACGTGCAGACAGGAGACTAAATGCATGGGAGCTTCCAGATGAGGCAGTGATGGGCGTAATAATAACGGAGACCAGGCTGTTCTTTCAAGAAAATGAGGGTTCAGTACCCTCCGACGCAACCTTCTGGGAGGCATATAAGGCAGTGATTTGGGGCAGACTACAAGATGTAATTGCACGAAAACGAAGGGAGGAAACACGCCAAATAGAAAGTTTAGAGGGTAAGCTCCTAGAATTAGAGGGAAACATTACCCCGGAATCCGAGGCAGACTCGCTCAGACAACTCGAGATCACAAGACGGGATCTCCAGGCTCTGGCAGAAGGGGAAGTTAAGAATCAAATTCAAGCCACACAGCATAGATTATATGAGATGGGAGACAGGACAGGACGACTCTTAGCTTGGCTGAACCGCAAAGAGAGAGAGGCAAATTGGGTTAACCAAATAGAGGAAGCGGGAAATAGATACACAACTGCCCATGCTATAGCGGGAGCTTTCGTGAGCTACTACATGAACCTATACGAGGTGCGAACATCTGTAGACAAGGCCCAAATACAGGTATACTTGAGTGACATACAGATGCCCACTCTGAGACAGGAAGACAGCGAAGCCCTAGAGGCAGACATAACCATGACGGAAGTACAGGAGGCCATCGCCAAGCAGAAGTCTGGGAAAACACCAGGGCCTAATGGCCTACCTGCAGAATTTTTTAAGCGTAAAAGCGGCCTATTGGCGCCCCGCCTATTAAACATGTTCAGGGCGGCAAGGGAAGAGGGGAGGCTGCAACCAGACCTCTGCCAAGCCACTGTGGTGGTTATACCAAAATCTGGCAAACCTCCGGAGAGGTGTGGATCCTACCGCCCCATCTCCCTAATGAATGTTGAAACTAAAATCTTGGCCCTTTTTTAGCGACGCGACTACTAACAGTCATTATGTCCCTGATTCACAGAGACCAGTCAGGCTTCATGCCTCAACGGGCTACACGTCTTAATTTACGTAGACTGGCAAAATGGCTAGACACCGCGAAACAATTACCTTTTCCGCTGATGCTGCTGTCATTAAACGCAGAGAAGGCCTTTGACACAGTCCACTGGCCATTTATGAGGCAATTACTCACAAAACTAGGTCTCGGAAGGAATTTCCAGACATGGATTGAGCTGTTATACACAGATCCTAGGGCAGAGTGAACGGGGTAAAGTCCAATGAATTCCCCATTCGCAGAGGCACTAGACAGGGCTGCCCACTATCTCCTCTGCTTTTTGCACTAGTCTTGGAACCACTGGCATGCCTAATCAGAACCAATCCAGACATAAAGGGCTTCCGAGACACCAAGGGCAAGATGATAGATGAACGGATTTCCCTCTACGCTGATGATATTCTATTATACATCTCCAGCCCTGATACCACACTACCCCTTATATTTCATCTAGTCAGGGAGTTTGGTAAACACGCAGGATATAACTTAAATTGGGGGAAGTCAAATCTCTACCCCATCGGTACCTTCATTGACATACATACCATACCAGATCATTTGTGCATCACCAAAGATGGGTTCCGATACCTGGGGCTACACATCTCCACAAATTAAGCTGACTGCCTTACACACAATATTAAGCATGTGTTGGCGGACTCTCGGGACGATGTCGCCAGATGGAGACGTCTCCCGCTGACACTGGTAGGAAGGGCGGCCATGTATAAAATGGTAATGCTCCCCAGACTACTCTACGTATTGCAAAATACATATCACAAAATCCCAGAGTCGGTCTCCACGTCAATCAATGATGAAGTTCGCACACTCCTATGGGACGGTGGCCATCCTAGAGTGGCGCTCCGAACACTGCAACGCAGTCAGTATAACGGGGGTATTGCCCTCCCAGATATCAGGGCCTACTATAGGGCAGCACACCAAAAAGTTATTAATGAATGGGGACATGCACCGGGAGACCACCCCACATATGCCTTAGAAAGACTACAATTTCAGAAGCATTCTTACATACATTATATATATGGGGGTACTGGAACACGAAGCCTACTCCCCGCAACACAGAGAGCGATCGAAGCCTGGAAAGGCGCAGAGAGACAGATGAAATGGGAGAAGAGACTAACTAGGTCCACACCATTATGGGAGGGCAAGCAGATGCCAGAGTTTACGAAGTTGCAGGGCTTCAAAGGCTGGGACACTATTGGGATAGTGACGTTAGGAGACATAATACGAAAAGGAGACCTCATTACTTTCACAGAGCTCCAAACAGAATACAGCTTGTCCGATAAACAAAGTTACAAATATATACAATTACTCCACGCCTGGATGACCCAAAAGCCTGAGATAGCCGATATCCCCGAATATGCACCCCTAGAAGGAAGACTGCTACAAGAGGAGATACTTGGAAAAGCAGTCTCCTGGACATATAAAACCATAATTAATAATATCCCAGACACATTAACCACGCTCAGGAATAAATGGGAGGAAACGGTGGGTACACTAGATGACATCGACTGGGAAATGGCACTGATCCACCCCAGGGAAGTAGCGATTAAGCTCAGGCTACGTCTCATACAGTTCAAAGTCCTCCATAGAGTGTACTACGACCGAGTGAGACTTCATGCTATGGGCAGAGCAGAGACACCAACGTGTCTGTGCTGTAAAAAAGACAGGGGCTCATATATCCATACATTATCGGAATGTCCACCAATACACAGATACTGGACTCGGATAGTCAAAGAACTAAATAATATACTAGAAGTACAGTTCCCAATGGAACCTAAATACATTCTCCTAGGTATAATTACAGAGGTCGACATTCCCAGGTACAAACTCTTACTAAGTAATCTAGGAATTGTGGTGGCAAAACGAGATATTGCTAAGTATTGGGGAGGATCAGACATGCCCACTATGGCAGAATGGCGAGCCAATATGGATTTATACATGGGGGCGGAAAAAACAGTATATAAAGCGAGAGGGTGCCCCAGGAAGTTTAGGAAGATCTGGCAGCCATGGCTGAGCTTTTATGGATTGGAAATGTTGGAGGAGGGCAAGACCACGACATAACCTAGTGCAAGGGGATCAATACCGGCTGATTAATAACACTCTCAGAAGACCAAATGTGAGACATTTATCGAGATATGTCTGAGGGGATGGGGGGGAGAAATATGAACGAGCATCATTTTATTGTTCTGCCTCTGTTTCCACCAATACTGTTCAATATTGACGATGTTAATTTTGTAACATGTGAGATATTCCTGCTGATGCTTCGGCTGAGTTTCAATCAAAAAATAAATTTAATTTTTTTTTTTTTTTATAATTGTAAAAGCAGGGGTGGAAGCAACCATTGGGGAAAGTGAGTCAACAGGGTGGGTTGGTACGGAAGACGGATTTTCGACTAGAGTAATGGACTGCTCAATTTTAGCTACTTTGTCAGTAAAGAAGTTGGCAATTTATTCACAACGTTCATAAGTGGCTGTTATTTCGTGGGGGGAGTTAAGGGTAGTTTGTCGTTTGATCATGTTGAAGAGCTCTCTGGGTCTATTCTTAGCTCGGTCAAGTTGTTTACGAAAAAAGGAGGCTTTTTCTCTAAAGATGTGTTTCTTATAAGAAAGTCTTGCAGATCTTAGGAGTGCGAGGTGTGTTGTAGAGGGGTACTGTCTCCATATTCTTTCTGATCGTCTTAGCTGTCTCCTTTCATTGTTAAGGTCGGTGTTGAACCAGGATTTCGATTGTAATTTTCTAGATTGTTTTAGTTTGAGCGGTGCCACTTGGTCAAGAACATCAATCATCACTGTATTATAGTGGGCGGTGAAGTCCTCAGCGGTGGGATTGAGAGGTTGATGCTGTAGTTGGGTCCGGACCCTGGCTTCCAGTTCAGTTATAGGGATTTGTTTGATATTCCTAGCCCAATGTGTAGGTTTGATGGAAGGGGCTGTGTGAGATCTAAGGTGGGTCTTGATCTTAAACAGTATGAGGTGGTGGTTGGACCAGTCGATTGGTTTGATGGATTGAAGTGAGATCAGCTCTTTTTTTGCTGATTATAGCATCTAGGGTGGCGCCTTTACAATGGGTTGGTTCATTGCAGAATTGTTTGAGGTCATTTATTTCATGAAGGTTAGTAAGGGAGCGGACATAGGTGTTTTCTGGGTTGTCCATTGAGTATTGAAGTTGCCCAAGAAAACGTCGTTCGAGTCAGTAATGGAGAACTGAGTTACTAGATCAGTACGTTCCTCTGAGAAGAGGGTGCGATCGCCAAGAGGGTGGTAGACGTTGTGAAGTTTGATGGGGAAGGTGCCGTTAGCTGCAAGTTGAGCTCCGAGGTATTCGAAAGTAGAGTATTTTTCGGTCGTTAAGGGAGTGAGATGGATACCTTCTTTGTGAATGATTGCCAGCCCACCACCTAGTCTCTGTGGTCTGTTCTGTCTCATGATGGTGTAGCCGGGAGGAATGAGCAGGTCAAGCAAGGGAGTCGAGTGTTCATTTAGCCAGGTTTCGGTGAGGAATGCAACATCTATTTCATTATCCAAAATGGCTTCTGCGATATCAGTGGCGTGTTTTACTGCTGATCTGTAGTTGAGGAGCATGCATGTTAGCTGGTAAGGACTATTGTTTGTGGTATGTAGTGTCTGAATAGTTGTGTATTGTGCCGGTGGTCTAGATGAGGTGGGGATTCGAGGTATTTTATTAGAGCCCACGATTACTGGGATAGTGGATAAAGGTCTGTTGACCAAGTTCTGGGTCGTGGTGCAGTAAGAGTCAATGAGCACTTAAGCTTCAAGATTGGATATATGGCAGTGGGCTCGGTGTGGTCTGTGGGCCGCACGACTCAAGGGAATAGTGATCCAAGATGGATGTTGGTTGCGAGTTGGTGAGCCTAACCATGAAGGTAGCTTATCCCTACTAGGGGTGTGGCAGCAGGTCAACTTGGCCTGGATCAGAAGGTCTTTTTTTACCTGTGAGATGTCTTTAGCTATTGACTCGAGATTTTGTTCTATTCGATTCAGGAGCTGGGGCAGTGTGTCAGTGAGGTTTCCAGCTCTAAGAGAGGATGAAGACGCGACAGGACTTGTTGTTAAGGGGGGTGAGTGAGCTTCACAATGGGGAGGGCCTGTGCCATTTAGGTTGAGGAAGTGGACATTTTGTGTGGGCAGAGGAGGGTCAGCCATTTGTGAGGGCAGAGGAGGGTCTGCATTAATTGAGAGGGTTGCGTCCGTAAGGGACTCCATGATGGTTGGTCTTGGTTTGGGGCTGGCGAGGTCATGCTTTAAGAGTAAGTCGGTGCGCCTTATTAGGTGTATGTCAGTGCACCTTGTTGCCATATGCTCGTTGGTTAGGGTGAGTGCCCTTGAAGTCTTTTTAGTGATTACTTGGCTAGAGCGTGACTCAGGGGGGGGGGCAGTAAGGTAGTTTATGGAGTCAGAGGGTTTAACAACGGTGTGTAAGGAGTCTGTGCAGTCAGCTGGGCGTGACGGATCAGGTTCGGCTGATGGAGGGAGGGGAGAATGTGATAGGTCAGGTTGTGTGAAAGTAGCGAGAAGGGACGGATAGTGTCGGTCGAAGATTGTGAGTTTATGGTCTGTAGCTTGTATCAGTATGTTCCCTGTCCTGAAAATAGAAATGGAAATGTCTCCTCTAAAGGTAGGTGAGGGGGAAGCGGTGAGTTTAATTCCGTAGGGGATTTTGATTGATTGGGATACCAGTAGGTGGCTGAGGAAGAGGTTTCTCCACTTAGCAGGGCATTTTGAGTAGAAAACGAAGTCCATTTTCTTGTTGCCATTGACCGCGCTGTAGAAGCTATCAGCTATTAGTTTTTCTGGTAGTTGTTTAAGAAGGCTGTGTTTGAACTTCTTTTTTGCACTAATAGAGAGATTGTTTGGATAACGGATGCTCCAAGAGTTGGGGCCATATCTCTTGAGTGCTGTGTCGAGGGCTTTGGGGGGAAACATGGTTAGATAAAAATAACATAAAATAAAAATAAATAAAAAATAAAATGTTCTGGTCGCCACAGAGCACCTAAGAGGTGCACCTAAGAGGTGCTTACCCAGGAGGTGCTGAGAGTTGAAGGCTGAGCATAGTGCTATCCCAGGTGGGCTTGTCCTATCATTGTTGATTTGAGCTTCAAGGCCCAATATGGAGGAGAGTGTAGTGCAGATTCAAGGGAGACTGGAAGGAAGTAAGGGCGTGGGCAGGAGGGGCAAAGTGGCCGACCGGTTTGCCTGGGCCCAGAAAGCAAATAGCCAGAGCATGTAGGGAGTATCTGATTAATTGCCGAAGGGCCAATTACATGAAGTCGTCGCCCATTGGATCTGAAGTATGCATAGTGTGAGCCGTGGAGTGGGTGTACACCACTCGGTCGAGAGCACTGTTAGGCCCTGAAACTTCCCCGTGTGCTTAACAACCAACGAAGACTGGAAATAGGACTGAGCGTTGTCTCACAGGCCTCAAAGTAGGAATAATCCAAGGCAGGGCCGGAGAAGAGAGTGTTCTGCCTTTATAATAGGTGAGACAATTAGCTTCATTAGTGTTCAGCAGGTCGCCATTTGCAGGTCAGGCAAAATATCTGGAGTTCTTGGAGCTCATTCGCAGTAGGATATCCAGAGGAAGTCAGATATCCAGGCCTCCTTGCTGTCTGATTGTATTAAGTCCCATATCCCAGTGCCAGAAGTGACTTAGAGAACTATGAATTTCGTTACTGTGATGACTGATCGGGCTGTTTGGCCGCAATTTTAAGGTCAGGCAGGCCACAACACTCTATTTCCCCGTACTCCTCTCTCGTCCCCGGGGACCCTCCAGGCATACCAGATTAGCGTCCCAGAGGTTCGGGGCACTTATACTTTTGCTTACCGCCATCCCCTGCCGTCACTGTGCGGCAGCAGCACGGGAGCGATCGGAAAGGCCGACAGGGGCCGAACACAGTTTCTGCCCTGATTATCTGCCCTCTCTCACCGCATCAAGCATTTAGGTCTGCGCCGATCCGCGTAGACGTAAGCGCCAGTAAAAAGTAGGTCAGGGACAACGGCTTGCAGACTTGCAACATCTACACCTCAGGCAGCAGTTGGTGCCAAGATGGTGGGCTCCCTCTAAGGATATTGTATCTTGGTACCTAAAAACGCCTATTTGTCAAGGTACTGCCAACCCTGACCTATGCTGGATGGATTTGGTTTCCTGGCCGTAGGATTAATTCTAATGCAATAAAATCATCTGCCTAGAAGCGGCCATTTTTTCCGGGAATTCATTCCCAGCTCTCTGGCTGGAGACTTCCAGTGCCAATATTGTGTTGCCTGAGCAGCACCTGAGGCCCTGTACATCTCAATAAGATTGAAAACTTTAATGCACACGTTTATACAGAAATAAGCAGAACTGAGGAGCTTAACCTAATTTTGAATATGATGGGAGGTATTTGACAAGCGGTGTCTCTCCCGTTCTCATTTCAAACCTAAGGTATGCTCCGGTCACTCTAGATATGGTGGTGAGGCTCTGCTGCTGACTCAACATACATTTAGTTTGTATGCATGTGGCTCTGGATTGATAAGAATTCAGCCATATTCAATGATGGCCAAACTCTCCAAAGTTAGGAGTACACATATGATGGTTCGTCTGAGAATATTGCGTTTTTGAAGACGTCTGGACGTCTGGTGGATGAGTTGGTATCTACAAGGGTATGATTTCCACCTGGCCGTGTGGATTAATGAAGGAGACAATACATCCTCTTGTTATGATAAGCCCAATTTTAGTAACCAGTGGGAAGAAGCCGTCCTTCAGGTATTGGTTATAGTGGTGTATTCTCTAAGGAAAACTGATCTGTTGTCTTTGAGGGATTTTCCAACATTAAGGTTCGATCAGAATGTTTTAAAGCGGTTTAGTATTTCTTAAGTGCTGTGCACAGATGTAGTAGCTCTGCGGAAGAGAATCTTCCTGAATTAAATAAGGATGTTGTGAAGCATGGATTTTTCCACTTAAATACGAAACTGAAGTCTCCATTTTATTGTGTGATATGAATACTGGTCATCGTATATATATATATATATATATATATATATATATATATATATATATATATATATATATATATGTATATATATGTATGTATGTCTTGTCTGCATGGTTTCCTTCAGCCACAGACAATCTTTAAAAAAAGATAGAGTAGCAACGTGACGGCTGTGGTTAGAGTGGGTGACAGAATTAGGCTGCCAGGGCACAAAGATTGTTAGGGTGGGTTATATGATAGAACAGCCAAGAGCTAGCTGGGATTAAGGTGGGTGGTAAGATTTACTGCTAGGTCACAGGGGTTGTTGAGGGTGGGCATTTTCTTTTTAAAACATTTATGGGGGAAGACTTACCTGGCTCCAAGATGGCCACGTTCTTGGCTCAGTCCATCACAGTCATGGCTATGAGGCCACATTCTGCCTCTGATCTGCTGAGGCAGACTTGGGATCTGGAGAGGTGAAGGAGCACAGATGAAGCGGCAACCCTGGAGTGATTCTAGACCCCGACCAGCATGCCTGTAAATAACCTGTGAATGACCAGTGTACACAGAAGCCCACAACAAGGAAGGTGGTGGGATAGTTGAGGGCATGACTGTATCAGAAGCGTCCAGCATTGAGTGTTGTGGTACGTAAGAGGTCAACACCATGGTGAAGCATGCGCTGGTAAAGGCACGCCCAGAGGTAGAGGCCCTCATAGGGACAGTTGCAGAGATTGGCTCTGATAAAGGACCAATTGTGACAATGTTCCTGAAAGAACACAGGCAATCTGTGAAGCGAGAAGATTGTTTTGCCCTGATTTCTGAGACCTCTAGGGAGAGAGAGGCCCTGAATTCTCCGAGGAAACTGGGACATAGTTCATAAGGAGGAAGCCATGATTATGTTGGCCCTGAAGGACCTACAAGGTACCACATGCGACACAGAAAGCAAAACGTTTGGTTTTAAAAAAACAAACATGCAGGACTTAAAAAATTTGTGCAACAAAAACAAAAAATAGGGACCTTGGATGCATCATGTGACCACCATTAGCAGCACAGAAGCATGACCATATATACCAGAGATTGCATCAATTAAGAATTATTCTTGACCGTCAATCGCTAATTTAATGACAAAAGTCAAATTTGTAAACAAGCAAATACAATAGGTCTCACCATTAGAACCTATTGGCTTGGCCAATGGTTTTTAGCGATGCTGTACAACGTGGCTAAGGAGGAAACCAAGTAGAAAAAATGATGTGGCTGTGTCATTTTGTAAGTCTGTGCACCGCACATGCCAACAAAATGCGCAGGTGCTTTTTTTCCTTTTTATTTATTTATCCAAGTTAAATTGGTAAATACAAAAAGATAGTGCAAAAGCATTAAAAAAAATAGTTGGCGCAGAAAGCAAGAAAAATGGCAGGATGTAATCAACACTGAGGGCGTAGGTGCGGGAAAGCATAACATGGACAAGAGGGCAGCATGGGTGAACAGAAGCACACAGGTGTGAGCGCAACGTGGAACAGGGAATAAGCAAACTGGTGACAGATCAATAGTAGGGGGAGAAGCAGGCAAGCACAACATGGAGGTGGTTGGGGAAGAAGCGCATGGTCGAGAGCAACATGAAGAGTGGCGGAGGGGCAAAGAGAAGTACACAAGGGAGACAGCTGGAAAACACATGCACTCTTATGGAGTGCTTAACCAAAATAAAAGAACGAATGCCTGAAAATTAAGCATTAGAAGGACACAAGTAATGAGGCCATACTCCAGGGGAGGTACAAACATAAGAAGTGGAAGGAAAGCCCATAAAACAAGTCTTCGAAGCAGGATGATTGCATTTGAAAGTTGCTTTACCAAAAGCATGCCATTTAATGCAACAAACATTACATTTTTCTTATTCTCACTGCACAGCAAATAAAATGTACAATACAATCAAATATGAAGTTTATGCAAAGGTGCCCAGGGAGCACTCGCCCTAGGGTTCACAGCAACATCCTACCGTAGATTTCAACAGTCACATATTGATTTCTATAGATTAGGCCGTCAGGTCAGTAGATAGTTATGGACGACGATGTGTAAATGTTTCTTAATCTTTGATATGACTTAGCTCTATGGGATGCCTAGTTTCAGGCGAAAACAAGGTGCTCGAGAGTAAAAAAAAAAAAAATCTAACGTAGGACACAACTTTCCATGGAAACAACAGTCAAGTAATGAGTTGAAAATAGTTGTTAAAAATGAAGAGCTTCTACTGCAATTGAGAGCCATGTTAAGTGATAGGATGGATGTGTTGGTGGTGGTTAGGGTAGGGTGGTGGTGGGCAGGGTGGTGGTGATGGTTAAGGTAATGGTAATTAGTGGTAGTGGTTAGGATAGAGGAGGGGTGGTGGTGGTTAGAGTAGGCTGGTGGAAGAGTGGTGATGACTGGGTGGTTTGGTGGTGGTAAGGTGATGTTGAAAGGGTTGTGGTGTTGTTTGCATTTGGTGTGCCTTTGTTATGCCTGAGCATGTGTGTGAGAGAGAGTTTGTGTAGATGTTCATGATCTCCTATTTCCCCAAACAAATATAATACTAGCAATATTTTTTTCCAGAAGCCTACATTGTCATCATCAAAGACTTTATTTCGGTCATACGACCATAAAAGAAGCCTACATTGCATATCATTTTAAACAGGCAAAAGGAAATATTGTAAAGGGCATCCTAGAGATGAGATAATTCACAGATTACATAATTCTCTTGTAAACTTTGCATGATGGGAATGAAGCGCAGCAAGGCCCTGTTAGAGACATATGTGCCATATACAATAAAAAAATATAAAAACTAGTTATATTAAGATAGACATGTATAACTACTCCTCCTAAACACATTGTGCCACCTGAAACAGGGTGCTGCTCTTTATCCTCCTCAGTGATGCCAGGGAGCGTTATCTCATACCACGTTTGCCTCATCAGCCCAACCCCCAGCACGCATCAGCCTGTCTGCAATGTGCATCAGCAGCACATTGCATTGTGGCACTTGTAGTCTCCCTCGTACCTTTTCAATGATCAAATCCACATTCTCAGAGACAAAATGCTGCTTATTAAAAAGGCAGTTCTGTCTCAAGGACGCACACATGCTGTGTCCCCACTTTGCAGCTACAGGCAGGGGCATATGAATGCCTTGGGGGTTGCGAAATCATAGCTAAGAGTTAGTAGGTGGTGAGCCAGTGGCTACTTTAGGTCTGTCATGGGTGGCTTGGTGGCACACAGTCACTGTAAATGTTCCTTTTTTGTATGGCCTAAGAATCACAAAATTACACTATGTGCATGCTTGGTTGCCACAAACCTCACATGACGTTCTTCTTTTATGTAAAATTGGATTTGCCTCGGTAAGGTCAACGCCGTGACTTTTTCCCACACCCCTTTTCATACAACACAGAGAGGGAGGGTGGAAGGCGGCAAGCAACAACGTTGAGCAGGACGGGGGAGTGGGGTGGTGTTTAGTGGTGTGGGAACTGCCAGCAACTAACATTTTTAAATAGTACCTCCAAAAGCGCATGATCATAGGAAAGACACTGGGTGCCACAATGAAGCAGTACATGGGCTATGCTCCATGGGAGAGACAAACATATGAAGAGGAAGTGAACCCGGTACGCGCTTTCCAAACCGAATTAAGGTAGTAGAGTGGCAGTAATGCCAACCAATATTAAGCAGTGGGTGGACTCTAAACTCCTTGTAAGTAAACAAAATGTCTGTCTCACATGAGGCTTAAAAATAAGCCAGAGCTAAGATCATCTTCATTTTGGGCGTGCAGCCATGTCCTGGGAAGGTAGAGCTGGTCCTTGATGGTGTTGCAACTATCCCACATGACCTGTTCACCGACCAGGATTTTAGCTGAAAAGAATGTAGTCCTTGCGCAACTAACCACTTCAAAACAGAGAGAATTAAGCACTCGAACTGCAGCAAAGGCGGGTGATGGGGCAACAAATTACCCCAAAATGTACATCTTTCCCAGATCTGTCTTGTCACCAAGGTATAAATTGAGGGTACACGTGGGTAGACGGCGTCTACCCACTCTTAACAGGGTGGGTGCCATCTCCCCTGCCAAAATGTTGGGCCCCCCAAAAATATGCTGAACTTGTCCTAGTGTAATTTCCAGACAGGGGGACACATTCAGAGTATCTGCGTGTTGTGTGCTTTCGTTCCAAGCAGCAACATGCAGGCGGGGAGGGAGCTTGTCAGATTCCAGCTGGGCCCATAACAAACGCTGAAGTTAAGGGACCATCAGGCCTCCTTTTATTGAAGTATCCTGGCTGGGAGTTATCGGGAGCCTCACACCTAGATGCAAATGCAATGGAGGGGAATCTAAGGCGCACAGCGTGTTATTACATCACAAGTACTTAGGAGAGGCATGCTTTTGTCTTTGTTTAGCCCCTTCATATAAGAGATATGCATGCACTGTAGGCATGTCAGATGTGTTGGTCTGGCCCAGTGTTTACACAAATGGCAATTTAAATACCACTTTTTAGAAATAGGGTTTCTGGTTGGCTAAAGTGTACACCCAAGCCAAGCAGAACCCACCACACTAGTCAGTTTAAGATAGACAACTGAGATAACCTGTGCTCGCCCTCTAGTAGCTTGGTGCAGGCAGGCTTATCAAGAGAGGCGATGTGTAAAGTAGTTGTGCAACACACACACAATAAATACACCTCAAAAAGACTCCACACAGGTTTAGAAATATAGATCATATTCTGAACAAAGCAAGACCAGAATGATAAAAATCACATGTATACTTTTCAAGTTATGAAAGTGTTAAAAATAGCTGCGCTATAATTATCTCTGCTCCACTTAGAATCTTTATGGTAATACTAGAATAATACTAGCTTTCTCAATATAGGAGCACAAGTGTGGCACTCCCTCCAAGTCCTCACTGAGGACGTCCCTACTCAGTCCCTCGAGACCGGAATGCTGGTAAATAACCCCCAACTGCCCGCGTTGTTGCTTTGGCTGGCTCCAGAGACCTCTTGAATCTCTGAGGATCACAGTACCTTCGTCGAAAGAAAGACTGTCATTCGGTGAGTCACACAGTGGCTCCTTTTGTTGATGGAGGTGGGACACAACATAGTCCAGCACGCTCGGATCCAGGAAGGTGGCGCAGCAGGCGAGTCCTGGTCATCAAGGAAACGGGGGCCGCAGAGCACACTGGAGCGCCCGCCTGGAGTGCCCGCCCGGAGTGCGACAACATCTGGTGTAGAGGTGGGGCGCTCGGGTTGGCACAAACTGAAGCGCTCGGTTGCTGTCCCAGGTACAGGCGGGGCTGCGCTACAAAAGGGAGTGCTCGGCAGACTCTTTCCGGAGTGTGTGTAGGAAACAGGGGAACAAACAGAGCTCAATCTCTCTCGGCCCATGTGGAGGGAAGCATTGATGAACAAGTTACTTACCTTCAGTAACAATGTATCTGTGAGAGACGTATGTTAGTTATAGATTCCTTACCTTAGAATTACCCCCAGGCGTCTCACTGGATCCGGCGAATTTTTTTTTAGCAGTACCCCTGCGCGTCGGTAGGTGGCCTCGGTCAACTCCGCCTCCGTCGTCGGCATCGTGGTCGCCGGGATGACGTTGCGGTGCCTACATAGACGCCGCTCCTGCACACTGACGTCAGTTCTGACACGACTTTCCACGCCAGAAGCGCAGAGCCATGAAAGACACTGACCACTGGTGCGCCGCAACTAGGACCCTATAAGGGAGACCCTATCCCTAGAAGTCAGTTCGCAGACCGGGGAGGATTTGTGGGGCGGTAAGGAATCTATAACTTACATGTCTCTTACAGATACATTGTTACCGAAGGTAAGTAACTTGTTCATCAGACTGTTAGTTATAGATACCCCAGCAATACCATCCCTGCAGGAGGGTCTGCAAACTAAGTTCACACCAGACAGTCCTGGAGGACCGAATGGGCAAAATAGCCATCCCTCCGGACTTGGCTGTCCAGGCAGTAATGTCTGGTGAACGTGTGCAAGGATGCCCACATGGCCACCTGGCAGATGTCAAGAAGTGGGACTCCACGTGTCAATGCAGTAGTTGCTGCCGTAGCCCTAGTGGAATGATCACGCAGCCCCACTGGAGGTTCCTTTTTCGCTAAAGCATAACAGATTTTAATACAAAGGACAACCCATCGAGAGATAGTGCGCTTTTGAACAGCCCGACCTTTCTTGGCACCTACATAGCCAACGAAGACTTGATCATCCACCCGGAAATCTTTTGTGTGGTCAAGGTAGAAGGACAGCGCACGTATCGTCCAGACGGTGGAGTCTCTCCTCCTCCTTGGAAGGGTGCGGAGGTGGGAAAAAGGTGGGCAAAGTGATAGTTTGTCCTATGTGAAATGGTGTAACCACTTTAGGAAGGAACGAGGGCCTCCTCCTAAGCACCACTTTGTCCGGATGCACAGAGAAGAAAGGGGGCTTAGAAGATAGAGCTTGAAGCTCACTCACCCTGCGAGCAGAGGTAATAGCAACAAGGAAGGCAGTTTTGAGAGTGAGGAGCCTGAGAGGACAGTTGTGAAAAGGATCGAAAGGAGCACAAATATGATAAATTAGAACAAGATTCAAGTCCCTCTGGGGCATTATGAAAGGTGATGGAGGAAAGAGATGAGTAATGCCCTTAAAGAATCTATTTACAATAGGGGACTTGAATAAAGAGGGTTGATCTGGCAACCGAAGGAAAGCAGAGATAGCTGCAAAATAGCCTTTAAGAGTGCCCAGAGCAGAGCCCTTCTGGGCCAAAGAAAGTATATACAAGAGAACCTCTGAAAGAGGGACAGAAAGGGGATCCACAGTCACGCTTGATCTTCTTCAGCACTCGGGGCAGAATCGGTACAGGCGGAAAGGCGTACAGGAGGCCGCAACTCCACTTGTGACGAAAAGCGTCGCTAGGGAGTGCCGCCTTGGAAACTCCAACACGCAGAACTGCTGACATTGCGTGTTCTCTTCGGTGGCAAACAGATCTAACCAAGGCTCTCCCCACCGCTGAAGGAGACCTTGAACCACCTCCGCGTGAAGACGCCATTTGTGATCTACCAGGCACCGATGGCTGAGTTCGTCCGCCCTGGAAGTTCAGAGAACCTGCCAGGTGTTGAACCACCAGGGTCATGCCCTGATGTTCCAGCCATGTCCAGAGGCGAAGAGTCTCTTGACACAGGGTCCACAACCCCACCCCGCCCTATTTGCTGCAGAATCACGTGGTGGTGGTGTTGTCGGTGAACACATGCACCACTTTCCCTTTGAGAGAGGGCAGGAATGCTTTCAGTGCCAGGCGGATCGCCCGAAGCTCCAGCAGGTTGATATGGAGCACAGACTCCGCTGGAGACCCGACGCCTCTGATCTCCACCTCTCCCAGAAGTGATGCATCTGTCAACACTGTTAAATCTGGTTGGGGAAGGGAGCGAGATCTGCCTCTGACCCAAGTTTGGTTCGTTAGCCACCCACCACTGCAAATGTTGTGCAGTTTCCTCCAAGATTTGGAAGTAGTCGGAAAGATTCCACTGGTGCTGCGCCTACTGGAAATTCAGGTCTTACTGCAGAGCCCGCATATGCCATCTGGCATGATTCCCCAGCAGGATGCAGGAGGCCATAAGGCCCAGCAGCCTCAGGGTCATTCTCACCGAAACCCGGGATAGAGGCTGAAACATCGGTATGATAGCCTGAATATCCCAGACTCGCTGCTCGGGAGGATAGGCTCGAAACTGCACTGTGTCCAGAACAGCTCCGATGAAAGGGAGCATCTGAGAGGGTGTCAGGTGTGACTTCGGCACGTTGATAGTAAACCCCAGCGAGTGCAAGAGGTCCGCCATAGTCTGGAGGTGGGAGACCACAGTCTGGTGCGAACCCGCCTTCAACAGCCAGTCGTCGAGATAGGGGAAGACTGGAACCCCTGATCTGCACAGATGAGCTGCAAGCACCACCATCACTTTCGTGAACACCCGAGGGGCACTGGTAAGGCCAAAGGGGAGCACGGTGAACTGAAAATGCTCGTGGCCTACCGTGAACCGTAGATAGCGTCTGTGGGCTGGCAGGACGGGAGTATGAAAATAAGCGTCCTGCAAGTCCAGCACCACCATCCAGTCTCCAGGGTTGAGGGCAGACAGGACATGAGCCAACGTGAGCATTTTGAACTTCTCCTTCCAGAGAAAGCGATTGAGGGCCCAGAGGTCTAGAATAGGACGCAGGCCTTTGTCCTTTTTGGACACCAGAAAGTAGCGGGAATAGCAACCAAAACCTATTTCTGGTGCAGGGACCCTCTCAATAGCTCCCTTGGCCAACAGAGCTGAGACTTCCTGGTGGAGAAGCGCAAAATTATCCTCTGACATGCGATCGTAAGTCGGTGGCATGGAGGGAGGGGTAGTTTTGAAGGGGAGGGAGTAGCCCCATCGGACTATTTGCAACACCCACCTGTCCAACGAGATGGATTGCCAGTGGGGGAGGTGATGGCAAGTCCTGCTGCCGACTGGCTGTGGTGGGCCTGAAATGTCGGACTAGGAGGGTTTGGAGGCTGCGGCAAGGGTGGAGTGGCCCGCCCGCTGGCTCCCAGACCCGTGAGGTCACTGGGTCCCACGTCCGCGGCCATGCAGAGGCTGGGCAGCTTGCTTGAACCGGTGCCCAGTGAGTCAGTGCTATCCAGTCCACATCCGATTGTGAATTTGGCTGCGTCTCTCCCATCCGCCACTGCCTCGGAGAGAATGGCCCAAGCCTCCTCCGGGCACTGAGGCAGCACCTGGGCAACCGTATCCCATAGGGTGTGGGTATATCGGCCCAAGAGGCACGTGGTATTCACAGACCGCAGCGCCAAGCTGGAGGAAGAGAACATGCGCTTCCCAAGGTGATCCAGCTTCTTGGATTCCCTATCTGGATGAGCAAAAGGGAATGCACCCTTTGAAGAAGTGGGTTGGACCACCAAGTTCTCGGGGGAAGGGTGTTGGGTGAGGAAAACTGGGTCACCCGGGGCCAGGCAATGGCTGCGGGCAATCGTCCTTTCCACAGGAGGCCCTGTGCTGTGCTTGGACCAGTTGCCCAGGAGGACGTCAGTGAGGGCTTCGTTGAAGGGCAGAAGGGGTTCAAAGGAGGATGCCACAGGCTGAAGCACCTCTGTCAGGAGGTTAGTCCTGACTGCCACTGAAGGGAGCTCAAGGCCCAAGACCTCGGCCGCCCTTTGCACCCGTAGGACGCTCCCTCCTCCTTAGCCACAGTAGGGGGAGAAAGCATGGCAAGGTCTGGAGAAGTGTCCAGACCACTGGTGTCAGTCAGGTCCTCTCTCTAGTCCGGTTCTTCCAGCTGGTCTGCTAAAGGGTCCAGCGACCCCTTCCAGTCCTAATCACCACCTTCTGGGCGGTAGGGAACACCAGGGATGAACAGGGGAGCAAAAGTACCCTCTGGCGTCGGTTCCGACATCGACAGACATTGGTCCGGCTCCGGGTTCATCTCGGGATGAGGAAGGGGACGGCTGGGGCCACGACCAGTGCCGGGGGCATCATCGCCTGGATTGGCACCGGGGAAGGTCGAGTGAGATCGACCGGTGTCGATCCGGATCCAGGCCTGGATCCTTGAGGGCCCGCAGGTGCGCCGGCGGAGAGGGGCTGCCCAAAGACGAGGTGGAGGGCATCATAGAATTTGCAGAGTTGAGAAGGGGACGCTCCGGCTCCCGGAAACGGGGGAGGCGTGGAGTCGTCCCTAAAGTAGGCACCGGAGACGGAGCCTTAGAGCGACGACGCTCCGAGTCCCGCATCGCGTCAGCCGACCGTCAGGGAGAAGGCGGAGAGCGCCGGTGCTTCTTTGCCTTCTTCTTCTTGGACTTACCAGAAGACCTCAAAGACTTAAAGTGCGGCGAGGTATGGGGGCTTCGCGAGCGATCTAGAGACCTTCCACTCGAACGAGACCAGGAACGACGTGGAGCTGACCGCCAGGCCTCCAATAACTCTCGGGACCGCTCCCGTAAAGACTTTGGATTCATGGCCCGGCAGTCGGAGCACGACTTCGGATCGTGGTCGTGCTCCAGACACCAAAGACACACGAGGTGTGGATCCGTCACAGACATCAGACTTACTCGCTCTTCATCTGTGCCACAACGCTGCCCTACTGACTTGGGATCACCCTGGTGGGACTTTGAGTCCCAAGGTGCAATGGTTCCTCGCAGTCACAGCTGCTGAGGGAGGCAGGGCAGGTCCACCCCTTGGCTTGGCTTACGGTCAGTTTATCATCTTTTCTTTTTCTCCGACCTTGCATTTGCGTCGTGACTGTTTCTTAAATCTGTCTATCGAGCACGCACTGGAGGGAATCTCACTGGTCCTGCTCCATTGTTGGCCTGGTTCGATCATTGTGTGAACGCTGCTACTGAAATACTAACTGAACGAGTGTGACTTATCTTATTTTTTTTTCTTTCTTTTATTCTCTCTTTATTGAGTTTCAAAGGCATAAAACCACAAAAAAACACCAACAACAAAACTCAGAAGTGCAATGTTACCAATCCCAGTACATGCAGAGAACACATTAGTTGGTATATACTGTAGCCGTAGTGAAGGCAATTCAATAACATCCGAACCATAGTGGACCCGGTTGTACACATCCCACCCCATCCAGTACCTTCAAATGACACATATATCTTTACATATGAAATACATCCTATCTGTAACCACTCGTTCCCACCTATCTGTAACATCCTCTAATACTTGTGTCATATATGCATTAATTCTGTGTTAGAGTGAGCTAGATTGTCCCCTCCGTGTCCAGAGTGCGCCGATATGAAGTGTACAACCCCCAAAAGTTCCTTGGTCTATTGCGTGGAGGAAGTAGTTCGCTAAACACTTCCGTCTGAGTGCTACAATATGTCATTTCGTTCCTCCACTGTGATAACGTAGGGAGGGGACCATGCCACCAGTGGGTCGCCACCCCGCGCTTGGCCAGCAGCATTCCCATATCAACCAGCCGGCGAGCTCCTCTGGGAACTAACTTCGAATAACCAAGCAGCACCAATGCAGGGTCTGGGACTAGCGTAACTTTCGTAATTCGCTCTATTTCTTGAAATATTAATCCCCAATATGACGCTATTCCAGGGCACGTCCAGGACATATGTAGGAAATCGGCTAATGGCGCATGGCAGCGGTCGCATTCCGTGGTGTCACGCAAACCATATCTTTGTAGCCTCTCTGGAAATTTAAAGTGTACAAGACGATGTCTACCATTAAGGGAGATACTCTTCGTGCTATTGCAACAATAGGCCCACATACCATCATCCATATCCCTATTCAAATCCCGTTGCCATGCCAAGCGCGCTTTAGTGTACCGATGCTTCCTATCTTGCATGGAGATATTGTATATGATTGCCACGAGGCAACTAGGAAACTGTGCCTTCATTATATGCGTCAGAGCCAAAAGTTCCGGAGGCTCTAAAAGGTCCTCACCCAGTAACTCCCTTAAGGCATGTCTTACTCTATGAAATTGGAATTTAGTTAGTAAAGAGTATGATTGCTCCGTACTATCCAAGTCTTCCCAGCTTCTAGCAACACCGGCCGCGAATGCTTCCCCCAGCATCGTCATGCCCATCTTGTTAAGCGCTTGTACAACTCCCCGGTCCCTACAAGGCGTAAGCCACATACACCATTCCAGTCGCATCAACGGGGAATAAAGCAGCGCCCCCGCCTGAAGCTGCAGGAGGTGATGCCATTCGTGCGTCGTGGCATTGATCGAATCTAACACACCCGTTCTACGATCTATCTTCTGAAAAATCATCGCTGGGAGAGGGAGTGGGTCGGCGACCGTAGCTTCGATACTAAGGTAAGGTATATCGGGAGAACCATGTATCCAATGATATGCATGAGCACCCTGTGCCGCTCTATAATATAGAGTAAAGTCCGGCGCTCCCAGCCCTCCCATCGAATAAGGCAGAACCAGTATCTGCCATCTCACACGCGGTTGTTTACCTGCCCACGCCAACCGTACCATCAATGATGTTAGGCGGTCAAAAAATACTCGCGGAAGCACCATGGGGATATTAGTGAATAGAAACAACAGCCGTGGTAGAACCACCATCTTCATGATTGAAATTCTACCCAATAGAGACAACGGTAACTTTATCCATCTTTCCACATCATCATCCAATTTGCTAAAAGCCGTACCATAATTTTCCCTAAATACTATATCCGAATCTGTATGTAATTTGATACCCAGGTACCTCACTGCGTCAGTGGACCATTGCAACGGGTATTCTAATTCGAACTGCGGAGTAGCAGGGGAAAGCGGAAAGATAATGGACTTCTGCCAGTTAACATGTAGCCCAGAGAGTACTCCAAAGCGTATCACCTCCCTCACAATAGCCGACAGGTTAGTCTCCGGATGTCGGACGTACAGTAGAGTATCATCCGCATATGTAGACACTATAATTTTGTATCGCGGGAAATTTATGCCCCTATTCCGGTGATATTCCCGGAGTGCACAGGCCAGCGGCTCTGCCACTAAAGCATAAAGCAGCGGGGATAGGGGACATCCATGTATAGTTCCTCTCGTTATATGAATCGAATCCGTGACTATATTCCCAATCTTAATTCGGGCCGTAGGTCTGCTATATAGGGTGCCAATGAGCTGAATAAAAATGGGGCCCACACCCATCCTAGTAAGCACCTGCGTCATAAAAGGCCACTCAACAGAGTCGAATGCTTTTTCTATATCAAGAAAAACTGCAACCGCCGGTGTCTCTGGTTTAACGTGCTGCAGCACACCAAAAACCGTACGCAGGTTGTATGTGGGTAGTCTTGATTCTTCTCAATCAGGCTTTCGCCCTAAATACAGCACAGAATCGGCCCTACTAGTGGTCACCGATAACATCAGGATGACCCTAGATAGAGGCCATTCCATGATTCTGGTGCTGCTGCACCTATCCGCGGCGTTCGACACAGTTTCCCATAAGATTTTGCTCAGGAGATTGGAGGAGATCGGACTTTACGGTGGCTGACGAGTTTTCTCTCATTCCGCTCACAGGCGGTTAACCTTGGTCCGTATCGTTCCGCTGTATCAGAGCTGTCCAAGGGAGTACCACAGGGCTCTTGTTTGAGCCCGACTTTGTTTAACATCTATGTGGCTCCATTGGCCAATCTGTTAAGGAGTAGCAGGTTTATCCCCGTCTCCTATGCTGACGATACCCAGCTGCTTTTTCCATTCACAAAATTCACTCCTTCAGTACAGGCCGCTTTCTCTCTGGGAATGAGAAACATCTCACAGTGGATGAGGAGTAACTTTCTTCAGTCCAATGTGGGAAAGACGGAGATTATGCTTTTTGGGGAGGCTCAACTTCTGTGGACCCCCGATTGGTGGCCCACAGATTTGGGCACCGCCCCTGCCCCCAAGTCTTGTGTAAAAAACGTGGGTGTTCGCCTGGAGCAGACCCTCACCATGAAGGAGCACGCTGCACAGACAGCTGGCTCCTGCTTTCATGTGTTGGGCCTACTGCGTCGCATCCTTCCCTTGCTTCCTGATTCATCCAGGAAGACGCTAACCCAGGCGCTTATTTTAAGTCGCCTGGATTACTGTAACAGCCTATTGTTGTCCGCTAATGAGGCTGCTCTTAACAGATTGCAGGTTGTCCAGAACACGGCGGCACGTCTGATCCTGAACGCCCCGCCCAGGACAGCCTCCCGGCCTCTGCTCTTTCAGCTCCACTGGCTCCCAATACGGGAACGAGTACAGTTTAAGATTTGTTGCACCATACACAAGGCCTTGTCCAATTCTGGCCCTAGCTATCTTGCAGATAAATTTATTCCCTATACACCTTGGCGGTCTCTTCGTTCAGGATCTAAATCCCTCCTTGCAGTGCCTAGAATCAAACGGTCCAGACAAGGTGGGAAGTCTCTTTCCTATTTAGGCCCCTGTTATTGGAACAAGCTTCCCGTGCAGCTCAGACAGTGCACGGAACATTCCCATTTTAGGAAACAGCTCAAGACCTTCCTCTTCTGTTCCTGATTTCTAGCAGATAGTTCCTTCACAGGTGCCCCGTCCTGAGCGCAGAGATACCCCTTCGGGGGTCGATTCTGGCGCTTTATAAATAAATAAATAAATATGTCAGGTTCCTGCCCGGCACAAAGCCCGCCTGCTCAGGCGCGACCAAAAGTGGGACCAGGGGGACTAATCTATTGGCAAGGATTTTCGCAAAATTTTTGTGTCCACATTTAATAGGGATAATGGCCGGTACGACGCACATTCATCGGACGGTTTACCCGGCTTAAGGAGGGCCACAATTACCGCCTCCGACATTGAGGGAGGCATCCGACCCTTAACGCACATATCATCGAAGAGAACCATCAGTTGTGGAAGTAATAGGTCTATAAATGCCCTATAAAATGCAACCGTCAGACCGTCAGATCCTGGGGCGCTGCCCGCTCGCATACTATTTAGTGCCAGGATAATTTAATCTTTCTCTATATGCCGCATGAGGAACTCACGATGGGTGTCAGTGAGCCACCTTAACTTGATGTGCGCTAGGTAATCTAAGATGTCTTCTTCGGCGGCAACTTTCCTAGAGGAATATAGCTCGCTATAGTATTGGCGGAAACGGTCCGCCACATCTGCTACCTCCGTCAGCAACTCACCCTCTGCCGCCTTAACCGCCACAGCATTTAGATTTACCCTACGTTGCCTGAGGGATTGAGCCAAGACAGAACCCGGTCTTTCGCTCTCTCCATACGCTCTCGCCGTGGCATATTTACCTAAATGTTTAACCTCATCGTCTGCGGCTGAATGAAACTCTGTTAGTAACTCTGCAAGCTCCTCCCTCATGGAGTCCTCACTATTCGTTAATATGCGATGCTCCAAGGCCTGGATCTTCCCCTCTAAGTCCACTAATCGCTTACGAATAGAACGGAGTACCCCCGAATGTTTAGGAATCGTGACCCCCCGAATATACACCTTAAAGGCCTCCCAGACTATCTGATAGTCTTCAACTGATCCCACATTAACAGCAAAATATGTTTCAATGGCAACCGCCATTTCTTCCTTGAACACCCCATCCAATAACGAATAGGGAGGAAAGCGCCACGTGAACGGCGGTATATGACGACCAGGCGTGTCAATCTCTAACAGGAGTGGGGCGTGGTCTGAGAATGTTCGCGGTAGCACCCGACACGAGCGGACCCCCTCGCAAAGCTGACGGGCTGCCATCCAATAGTCAATGCGTGTGTGCAAATTATGGTGCGCCGAATAGTGTGTGTAACCACCCTGACTTGGATACTTCCAACGCCAAACGTCTTGTAAGTCAAACCTGAGCAGCACCGTGTCCACCATCCTAGCAGCCGCCGTGACATGCCTTTCTGGCCCTCCTGACCGATCTAAGCCAGGATCACGCACTAAGTTAAAATCACCCCCCCATAACTGTAGCCCCCCTCTGCAGCTAGCCACTTTACTCGCTAATACATTGAAAAATACTGGGCAATCAAAGTTGGGACCATATACATTGACTATAACTAAATCCATACCCTTCCCAGTGCACCTGGTTATGACATACCTGCCATCCTCGTCCGTATGTAGGGGGACAAAGGAAATCGTCGATTTAGGATTGATCCAAGTGAGCACGCCACGGGCATGCGTGGTAAAACCCGCCGCATGAACATTTCCAAATATGCCCCTACATCGCAGCATGGGGGAGCCTAATGGGAGATGCGTCTCCTGCAATAGGGCCACGTCTATATCATGTCTAAGCAAATACAAATGAATTTTGCGGACCTTCCGATGATCATTTAGACCGCGCACGTTCCACGTGAGGGCGCGTACAGTTTCAACCCTGGACCTCTGTGAACCCCTCTGCTCATGTGCCCGCCCGTGTGTCATGCCATCTGTCAGCGTCGCCATTCAGGCTTCAAGGAAGAAATAATGCCCCTGCTGTACATGTGATTACTTCGGTAACTGCATAGCCTGCAACTTCTGAGTCTGAAGAACCCCCCACCCACATCAAGGCCCCCCCCAACCCGGACCTGACGGTGACACCCCTTTCCTCCTCAGGGAACTCTCAGATCCCCACCACTGCTGCAAGGATTAACTCAGCTCCGCCGCCCAGTCGCTATGATCCCCCTGCCAAAGAGAGCACTGCTGAGTGACCGGTAGGCCACAGTTCCAATGCGCCAACTATAAGTCCATGGGTAATCGTATCGGGACTCTACACGTGCCCCCCCTGCTGTAGCAGTGTCCTAGCAGTTGCCTCTCGGCGGCAGCATCACGCCATCAGGGCCCTCACACCTTCTGTAGGCTCTCCGTGCTATATCGCTGTGCACCTGGGCCTCTACCGACTCCGTATATCGCCAGTGCGACCACCGTGTCAGCCGCTTTGTCCCCGTCGCCAATCGCTTCAATAGCGCAGGTTCCACGCTGTTACTGCTACAATTGCTGTCCAGGGCACTGCTCAGCAGTCAGCGCGGCTCCCCTGCCACAGTCAGGTTTCCAAATTGCCACCAAACAAGCGCCTCTCCAAAAGTTTTGCGCAGCAACCAATACTGCGCGCCCCCGATACCGGAGCACTTCCGGTCGGGTGAACGACTAATCTATGCCGGGGATTTTGCGGCCCAAGTGACCTGCCGCTCCTCCACCCCCGTGACCGCACTGTTTCACGGTCCACTGCGCAGCGAGACGACACCCGGTGCTACCGATCCGAGCAGGCTTCTCATGTTCGGCTTGGACGCGGCAGGGCGCTATACTTGTCGCCCTGTATCAGCTGCATCACCGAGGTATACTCACGGCCGAAGCGACGCTCCTTCCGAGCCGCACTGCTCACTGTATGCGCTCCATACGGACGCGCTGTGCACCAGAATCACCGCTTACTCCTTCCTGCACCAGTGCGATCCTTGTGGCAACGACGCTGTCCCCGCCGCCAATCCACGCACCAGCGCTGGCACACTGCAGATTTCTATTCCACTCCTTGCTGCCTCACTTCGCGTCGGGCAATACAGCTCCCTCGCTGCAGCCGGGACTCAGATGCAGCATGTACAAGACTCCGTACCAGCGGTCCGGGCGGCTGCCATTCACATATACACCCGTTACGAGTGCACTTCCGGGCGGGCAGTCTGCTAATTGAGGTCGGGGATTCTGCGGCCCAATTATCCAGTCTCGTCGCCACACTCGCGGCAGCTCTAATTCTCCGCTTCCATCGATACAAAACGGCTCGTCGTGTCGCCGATCAGCACGGGAGTCTAAATCTTCTGTTTACGGCCGCCAGGCCCTGGTAGAATGCCGGATAATTAATTAATATCTTGCGTGGATGTGAGGAGCTCCTCAGCTAAGCAGCCATCTTCGGCGCCGGCAAGCTCAGCCCCTGCCCCCCCCGTGTGACTTATCTTATTAATCCCCACGAGAACTGCGAAGATTAATCTTGGGGCCCGAGATGGAGTCCCTTTTTTTCATTTGCCTGCAATTCTTGTAAATATTTGTGCTTTAACCTCAAAACCTGTTTTTCTTTTGATTGGGGTTGGGAGCAAGAAAAATTTGTTCTGGGGCACTAGTGAGGGGGGTGCTCACTCATTTGCCCATACATTTATTGATCAATTAATTTCCTCCTGGGGTGACACTAGGTGAGGCTTGTTATGGGTAAGCGAAAAGCAGTGGATAAACCAGCAGGGGCAGAGGGTTTGAGCAAGGCACCTAGACACTCCACGGAAAATTGTACCTTAAGTGAGATTGATGATCTGATAGAAGAGGTGGAAGGTCTGTTGGCTACTAAGGACCCAAGGAACCCGATTAGTAGAACAGGGAAAAAAGGAAAGGGGCAGCCCTAAAGGAGCATTGGCCTATATTTTGGGAAAGCAAAAGTGCCTGTAGCTCAGGGGGGTATGGAAAAAAACAGTAACAATTCAACTTCTCATCAGGAGCTCCCAGTTATCGCCTCTGTCCTGTCACCAACTCAGGCCCCGCCTATGAACCAGTGTACCAACTGCGGTAGCGAATGTTGATTGCACAAACAGATTTGCCGTTTTGCGGATCTGACAGTAGAACCAGGTTTAGCCAACCAGGTTCCCACCCCCCCGTCGCTGATTGATAAGATAGAGGCAGGAACCCCAACTCAAATCCACTCAGTAAGGGGAGAAATTGACAGCCTGAGTGGGATGTTGGAAAAGCTTTCTAAGGTATTATCAGAGAAAATGGATAATACTAGTTGGCTTAGTTGCCAACCTGACTAATTCTGTTAATGCAAGGGAAACAGAATTAGTTGAAATATCAACTAATCAACAGGTCCCCTGCATTGAGTCACACTGCAGAGGAATAACAAACACTCACCCCAAGACTCCATATTTGAGGACACCAAACCCATTATCTAACAACAGGGTAATAGGGGATTTCCAGGGTGATATCTCTAGACCACCTAGGAATGCCCACTCTGACAGACATAGACTGTCAATCACTATGCATGGAGCCTTGCGAAACCCCATAACCAATAGAGTGCAGAGTAATGCCATCAATAATACTACTAGGCCTCATGATATCTATTTAATAAATGTGCCTAAACTCTCATAAGGTGTGTACGAGTCATCTGACTGTAGGATCAATAAAGTGATCCACTGGCTGAGATATGTGAGAGGTTGTAGGTCGATCATCAGAGAAGACATTCTACAAGCGACACGTATCTGTTCGAACCAGAGTCCCTGCAACAGTATAGGCCTCAGGCTAAAGCCTAGTGCTCTAGCCGATGAATTGAAATCAATGGAGTTAAGATTTAGGCCACAGAACAAATCACAAATCTATATTAAATATATCTCCCACAGCTATTCAGTACCTTCACCTTTAACATCACGTGGAATTTTAGAGCGCCCGAATATAATGATGCCAGTAATAGAGTCTTCTAACCTTTCACAGATTGACTGACGTCAACTGCAACAAGGGTGTGGTGAGTGGAGAGTGGCAAACATAGGTAATATTGCAAAATACACACACATAAGTAAGTCTCACATGATAGGGAAGCCCTATAGAGGTCTAAAATCTTCTCATATAAGTAAGCCAAATATGGCAGGGGGTACAAATAGAGAGGGGGCAATGTCTAGGCGTTATCCCCCAGCCACCTCTGTTGAACGTACTGGGCATCTACCTATAACAGGGCTGATCGGAGAAGACATTGAGGAAATGGATGGGTCAATTAGTCTCTTATCATGGAACATTGCAGGCATTAGAGCCAAACTTTCCGACCCTGAATGGGGCACATTCATAGATCAGCACCACATTGTTCTTCTACAGGAGACTTGGGCAGTGGACCCAGTATTTAGGAGTGGGCTCTGTAATTATTCTGTGAATGCGGTTTCATCTTCTTCTGATAGAGCCTCAGGAGGTCTGATAATATGGTTAAGGTTGGACCTATTTCCAAGGACCAAGTTGATACCATCTAATAGCAAGGACCTTTTAGGTTTAAAATTAACAGTAAAAACGTTACAGGGGGCAAGACAATTATTTATAGGAAACATGTCAGTCCCCTCTAACTCACTATCCCCAACAGTTGGCTACCTTAAGGATATGTTGTTCCAACTTAATCCGGGTACACTAAAAATAATTGCAGGTGATTGTAACACCAGACTTTCACAGGGTGGGCTAAACATAGTAGGTCCCATAGAACTGGATGAGGTAGCAGTAGGAGGGGAATTCGGGGACAAAGTTGTACTGAAGCAGACGGCTGTCGCCTCACAACTAGAAGAAGTGGTTTCGAATTTGGCCTAAGAATTGCCAACGGCAACACCCGCTCAGATTGCCTGCCCCTCCCCCCCCCGCCCGACTTTTAAAAGAGGCACCTTAACCAGTCATATTGACTATATATTTATTGACAAGGTGCTTTGGCCAGTGCTGGTGGACATGGCTATTATTCCAAGGCCAGATAGTGATCATCAGGGGCTAAGTGCTAGTTTCAATCCTGCGATATTCAGGAGTAAAAATCTAGCGCCTCAAACCTTCCCAGGTGCTCTTGAAACTGTCAGTAATAGGCGTAATGTAAAGTGGGCATAAGTAGCATCTAACGTAGTGTTCCAGAGTCAAGTTTACAAGGCCCTTATTCATGTACTCTCAGCTTACTATACGGACGACACAGCACAAGTCCAGTGTACACAGCGTTACTGTACACTGCCAGTTCCTGGATTGTATAAAGCTCTTCTTCCTAAAGGTAAGAAGCAAAGAGGGCACTTTAAAGAAAAGATTGTCTTGGTTTAATAAGAACTGTAAAGGGAAGAAAAAGGCTTTGTTAGACACTTTAAAATTAGGCAATAAACAAGAGATATCTTTGGCCAGGAGGCAATATAAGTCTACTTTCTTGGCAGCTAAAATGAGCTGGAAGTGGGGTCATTGGGTAAACCTTACCGAGGCACTTGATAAAAAAAGACTTTAGGTTATTTTGGAAACTAGTTGCCGAAGGCACACGCACTATTGATGACCATTTGGAGGCTGTAGTGCAGCCAGATAAATGGGTAACCCACTTTAAGAAATTATATAGGATGCAGGCACAAGATGGACAGATAGAGGGGCCATATGAATTTGTAGATGACTTTATAGCCACTGAATTTTGTACCCATGCATTAAGTGAGGCATCAAGCAGGGCCCGTTCACCTAGGGATTCTCCCTAAGCGAAACTGAGCATGCCCTTTGACAAATCAAAAAAGGAAAGGCGCCGGGCCCGGATGGTATTCCGGGAGATTTGTTTTTATCGAAACCTGAGGTCTGGGTCCCCTACCATAACCAATTAAGCAATGCCATTATGGATGATAGTAAATTTCCATCGTCATGGCAGGGTGCTACCATTGTTCCAATTTATATAAAAAAAGGTGTCAGGGACAAACCATCAAACTATAGGCCCATCAGCTTACTGGACACAAGCCAAAAGATATTCTTTAGACAGGTACTAGTAAGGCTGCATATATGACTTGCTGACAATCATATCCTTGAAGATGCCAAGGCAGGGTTCCGGAAAAAAAACAAGCACCATAGATCAGGACTTCCATTTTAATGTGCTGTGTTGGAAGTAGGTAACTTTAAAGAAAGAACATTTATATGTTGCTTTTATTGACCTTCGATCAGCCTTCGATCTAGTCCCCAGGGATTTGCTTTGGAGGGTATTAGAAAACTGTGGGATGCCTAAGGATCTACTTTGGATTCTTAGAGTATTACACAGTAATACTTTTTTTTTTTTTTTTTTTTTTTTTTTAAATTTCTTTATTAAAGTTTTTGAAGGCGAACCACCTTACATAACAGAAAGGAAAAACAAAAATTAACAACAAGACTCAGTGGTGTTACATTTACGTATCGATGTCTACATAGATTACCCTTTATAAGGAAACTATGCCCTTTATCGCCAGGCTAATAGTCATGTCAAAAGGCATCTCTGCTTTATTTACACTGTACACAACCTTTACAACTTCCTGTCCGCACACTTAATTCTCTACATACGAAGCTCTATCCCTGTTATACCCCTCTTCACTAGTCCAACAGGTCAGTCCTCCTGCGTTACTTCAGTGTAGTCACTCCTACTGTGTGATACTGCTACGCCGTCTCCGCATTTTCTAGCCTTCTTTTATATTCCGCGTACAAACCCCAGAAATTTTTTGGTCTATTGCGGGGTGGCAGTAATTCACTGAACGCCTCGGTTTGAGTGCAGCAATACGTCATGTCGTTGCGCCACTGTGTAAGGGTAGGGAGAGGGCCATGCCACCATCGGGTCGCTACGCCCCTCTTTGCCAGCAACAGTCCCATATCCACCATCCCACGAGCCCCTCTGGGTACCCCCTGTGAATATCCGAGCAATGCCAACGCCGGGTCAAACGCCAGCTGAACCTGTGTTATTGACTCTAATTCTTTAAATACCAACCTCCAGAAATTCTCTATTCCAGGACATGACCATGCCATATGAAAGAAGTCAGCGATTGAGTCGTGACATCGGTCACATTCGGTGTTATCCCGCAACCCGTATCTATGCATCCTCTCCGGGGTATAGTAAACTCGATTTAAAAATTTAAAATGAACCAGCCGGTGTCTGCCATTAAGGGAGATACGCTCGTGCTATTGCAGCAATATACCCACATATCATCATTAACTTCCCTGCTTAAGTCCCGCTGCCATGCCAACCTCGCTTTGGTGTACTTGTGCGCCCTGTCTTGCATAGAAATATTATATATGATAGATACCAACCGCCTTGGTGACTTTGCCTTGATAACGTGCGACAAGGATGCAAGCTCTTGGGGCTCCATCATATCTTCGCCCAGCGTTCCCCTCAATGCCTGCCTCACTCTATGAAACTGGAACTTTGTCAGCAACGAGTATGAACAGTCCTCACTAGCTATGTCCTCCCAGCTACATGCTGTGCCGGCTTCGAAAAGCTCCCCAGTTTAGTCTTACCTATCTTGGCTAGCGCTTGTATCACCCCACGCTCCCTACAGGGTGTAAGCCACATGCTCCATTCTAGCTTCATCAGCGGCGAATATAGCTGCGCACCAGCCTGAAGTTGCAGAAGACTGTGCCAAGCATGCGCCGTAGTGTTAATGGAATCTAGTATACCCGTCCTGCGATCAATCTTCTGAAAGAGCATCGCCGGGAGCGGGTATGGGTCCGCAACCATTGTCTCTATTCTAAGGTACGGTATGTCGGATGCACCATGTATCCAGGCATGCGCATGGGCACCCTGTGCCGCTCTATAATATAACGAAAAGTCTGGGGCACCTAAGCCACCCATCGAGTATGGCAAAACCAAAATCTGCCAGCGGACCCGCGGTTGCTTACCAGCCCAAGCTAAACGAACCATCATTGTTGTTAAGCGAGCGAAAAACACCTGTGGCAGTACCATGGGGATATTAGAGAAGAGGAACAGCAGTCTTGGAAGCACTACCATCTTCATGAGAGAAATTCTACCTAGCAATGACAATGGTAATCGAATCCATCTCTCTATATCGTCCTCCAGTCTGCTTATGGCCGTGCCATAGTTGTCCCGGAACACAATATCCGATGATGTGTGCAATCTAATTCCGAGGTATCTCACCGGCTCGGTAGTCCACGACAATGGAAACTCTAAATCAAATTGTGCGGTAGCTGGGGATAATGGGAAAACTATTGATTTCTGCCAATTAACCTTAAGTCCTGATAGGCCGCCATATCGTATTACCTCTCGTATAATAGGCGATAGATTAATTTCCGGGTGGCGGACGTACAATAAAGTATCATCAGCATACGAAGACACTATTATTTTATACCGCGGAAAACCAAGTCCTCTATGCTGGTGATATTCTCGTAACGCACATGACATGGGTTCTGCAACCAGCGCATAGAGCAACGGGGAAAGCGGGCATCCCTGCCTCGTACCCCTAGTGATCTGTATGGAATCCGTTATCATATTACCAATTCTTATTCGAGCCGTGGGCCTACTGTATAAAGCTCCAATAAGCTGCAGAAATATTGGGCCCACTCCCATGCTAGCGAGTACCCTCCACATGAACGGCCATTCTACCGAGTCGAACGCCTTCTCTATATCTAAAAACCGCCGCAGCCGGAGTGTCTGGCCGAACGTGTTGCATTACACCAAAGACTGTACGTAAATTGTATGTCAAGTTCCTACCTGGCACGAAGCCTGCCTGTTCCGGCGCCACCAATAGCGGGATCAAAGGCACTAATCTATTGGCTAGAATCTTTGCAAAGAGTTTTGCATCTACGTTTAATAAGGACAGGGGCCTGTACGAGGCGCAGTCGTCCGGCTCCCTGCCCGACTTAAGCAGAGCAACAATTACTGCCTCCGACATTGAAGCAGGCATCCTTCCAGTCACACAAATATCTTCAAAAGGACCATCAGTTGTGGCAACAGGAGGTCCGAAAAAGCGCGATAGAATGCCACCGTCAAGCCATCTGAACCCGGAGCGCTGTTCTCCTTCATTGCCCCCAAGGCTAATCTAAGTTCATCCCTCTCTATAGGGCGCATCAGGAACTCTCTGTGAGTATCCGTAAGCCACCTCAACTTTATATGGGAAAGATAGTCCAGGATGTCCTTCTCATCCACCCTATGTTGTGAGGTATAAAGGTCCCCATAATACTGTCGGAATCGTTCCGCTATAGCGGTGACCTCTGTCAACTTAGTGCCATCCCTTGCTTTAATCTCAACCACCGACTGTCGGGTGCGCCGCTGTTTTAATGCTTGAGCGAGCACCGCCCCGGCCTATCTCCCTCACCATATGCTCTAGCCGTGGCATATTTACCCATATGCTTAACCTCGGTGTCCACTAATTGGTGGTATTCCGATAGAGTTACCTCAAGCAACTCCCTACGCGTTGTATCCTCATTCAACAACAGTGCTCCCTCTAGCGTTTGGAGCTTCTCTTCGAGGTCCGTGAGTCTCTTACGAATAGAGCGTAGTACCCCGACTGCTTTGAGATCGTGACGCCTCGGATGTAAACCTTAAATGCCTCCCATACTGTCTGGTAATCCGCCACAGACCCTACGTTAATTTCAAAGAATGTTTCTATAGCCTCCGCCATTTCCGCCCTGAAGGCCTCATCTAATAGCGAAAAGGGAGGGAAGCGCCACTGGAACGGGGGAATACGCCGAGCCGGGGCATTTAACTCTAATAATATTGGGGAGTGATCAGAGAAGGTGCGAGCGAGTACCTGACACGATCGTACCGCTTCTTTCAACTGATTAGCTGCCAGCCAATAGTCTATACGAGTAGATAAATTGTGGTGTGCCGAGTAGTGCGTGTAGCCCCCCTGTCCCGGGTTATGCCAGCGCCATACATCTATCATATCGAACCTTGTCAGGACAGAGTTTACCATTTTTGCCGCAGCCGTTATGGGTCTAGCCGGCCCTCCAGATCTGTCCAGGCAAGGGTCACGTATCAAATTGAAATCTCCTCCCCATAGCTGCAACCCCGCCCCGCCAGACGAGAGCTTATCCGCTAGAACTGCAAAGAATTCAGGGCAGTCGTAATTTGGACCATAAATGTTTACCATTAACAATTCAAACCCCTTACCAGAGCATCTAGTGACCACATATCTGCCACCATCGTCCGTATATACCGGAGCAAAGGTGAGTGCTGCCTTAGGGTTGAACCAGGTCAATACCCCCCTGGCATGTGTGGTAAAGCCAGCCGCATGCACATTCCCTAACATGCCCCTTGCTCTTAGTATGGGTGAATCCAAGGGGAGATGAGTCTCCTGCAGGAGAGCGACATCTATGTTGTGTCTGCGTATGTACGAGAGAAGTTTACGGAGCTTGCGATGATCATTTAAACCTCTTACGTTCCAAGTAAGCACCCTCAGTGCATCCGCACCGGAACCAGAAGTGTTGTTCTGTTCAACAGAATGCCCATGAGGCTTGTGAGCCGGTGGCCGTGTCATCCAGCAAGTATGTAGAAAGCGTTGAACCCTCCCAGCCAACTGGATATATAAAACCTAATAAACTTCCTTAAAATGCAACCACTGAGTCTAAACAGCCCTCCATCCCCCACCCACAGCAGGCCCTCCCCAACCTGGGCCTGAAGTAAATCCCACCCCATGTCCTCCAGCATCATGAACGCTTCAGGTACTTGCGCATCAAGGCTAGAGTCCCCCCAAACGAACCCCATGAGAGTCTCCCCGTTGTGTAATACACATGTGGGCAGAGGTTGCTAACCGGGTACTTGTGGTCTATCAGGCCGCAACCGACTCAGTTCCCCCCCCCATCACCTGATTCCTTGGGCACTTGATCAGAGTTTCAACATTATAACCCGCTTCTCCCTGATAAGTACCCCCGCTGGGGCCCCCCCACCTCCCTGTCGCACTGCTGACCACGTGCCGTCAACTGGGGTCACCGCATTGAACTACATAATGCCTGCATAACTTTTACCATGGTGGACCCGCCCTCAGGTTTTACTATAACTTTTGAGCCCTTCGCCCTCAAGTCTAAATAACGAAACCCCAACTATTCTGAAAGCTGGCTTATCTGTTCGACACGTTGCACACATCTAGTCCTGGTCATCCAAGGAACCGCCAACTGCTCCTACTTCCGCCACTTTTACAGGAGAACTTCGTGCCTCCCTGTTCCATTCCTTCATGGCTTTCTGCAGCAGCTTTGGATCCGTGAAGAAATACGACTTGCCTTGATGGTTAACCCTTAGTCTCGCTGGATACAGCATTGCATAGTCCATTTTACTGTCTCTGAGCTGCCTCTTAAGCGAAACAAAGTGTCGTCGAGCCTCTTGGACCTTCATCGTGAAGTCTGGGTACAGGGCAATCGTTGAACCCTCATATTGCAAAACTTGCTTCTCCTCGCCACTTTGAGTGCCGCGTCCCGATCACGGTAATTTAATAATTTCGCTATGATGGGTCTTGGTGGTGCACCCGGAACCGGTTTCGGTCCCAGTGACCGGTGCGCCCTTTCAACAACGAAAATATGTGAGAATGTCTCCGAGCCCAACAGTGTGACCAGTAGTTTTTCGATGAACTGCTCCATGTTACCAGTAGCTGTTGCCTCCGGTAAACCCGTTATGCGCAAGTTGCTTCTCCTCGAGCGAGCTTCAAGATCCTCCGACTTGTCTTGCAGCGCTCGCATCGCTTTATCCATTCGTTGTCTACAACTGTCCAATTCGGTCTGTGCTTCTTCAACTTCGACAATGCGCCTTTCTGCCATGTCGAGTCTCTCTGAATGTTTATCTATTCTTTCAGACATTCTGTCGACACGGTACGATAGTGAGTCGATCTTGTTGCCTAAAGTTGCGAGAGTGTGCTGCAGGCCTTTTTCCATAGATGCCAGCATCGTCTTAATGTCACCATCATTTGTTACAGTATCTTTTCCTGCTCACTCTGCCGATCGTCCGCCGACTGGGCTCTGTCTCTAGTCTTCCGGTGCTCAAAGGACAGCTTCTGCTGCGTTTTCTCTGTGCGCCCCATCAGGATCTGATGCAGCTAGCCTCCCTGAGGTATCTGTGGTTACCTTATCCTCCCACTGCACAATTGCAGCGTCAGTGTGGTCTCACCGCGGGTTGTCGCACGCTGCACCTATTAGCCACTGTGTGATGCTCCCTCTCCCTACACAATGCTCTAGTCGAGTAAATCAAATCCGTGGCAGCCCCACATTACCACATTGTTGGTCTCCTCCCTGCTACATTACCACTGGTGCACTAGCCGGTAAATTGCCTCATCTTCCTGGCGCGTGTCTCCCTACAGCAGTTCGTTGTGGACGAGCCGGAGTTCGTCTTTGGCCTCTACTACCAACCCTCCAGAGGGAATCTAGCACCTAGGTTTGTGAGTAGATGCTCCCGCTGCAGCGAATGGGTAGTTCCAATCTACTAATCCGGGGTCATAATATCTCGTCTAGCTGCAATGTCATTGTATTTGGGCACGCGCCGCGCCGCCTACTGAGATCACTGCCGTTGTGTCTAATGCTAGACGTTAAGTGCTGCTGGTCATCGCCGCTATCCTACTCCACCTGCCACTTTGCCCACCTCACTCTGTCGCGGCGCTTGTCCACTGCCTACTTCTTGTTGTCTCCGCGCTCTGTGGGCTTAGGGCTCCTCCGGCTTGTAGAACCACGGTGTCTTCAGCGTTTTACAATACGTTGGCGGCGGTAGCGATCGTCTCTGCTCAACTACCCAAGATGGCGGCACTCGGAGCGTCTCAATGCTCTGCGGCGCACAGTCAATTCCTATGCTGACACCCAGCCGACGCCACCGTTCGTATATTACTCTGCCAAGTTCTGCTGTGCCACGATAAAGGGTTGCTTCTCTGCTACAGCTGCTGCCGTATTTCCCCCATGCATCTCACGCCACCTGCACAAGAACTGCTATCCGAGTTTCTGCCCAAAGACAACCGTTCAGCTCTTGCGCCCCACGGATCTCCATTCACTGGCGTCGCGTTGCCTCACTCCCCGCTCCCTGTCTTCTGGCCGTCGCTATGTCGCGTCTCGACCCTGCCGCGATGAATCGTCGGGGTGAGGTACGTCGACTTACTCCGTTGTGAGCTATGGGGTGCGTCTCCTTCAGGGCTTCCAGCGGCGCCGCACGTCCGGCCGGGCTAATTTGAGTAATCCAGTACGGGGATCCTCCGGCCTCAGCCTTCTTCGGCAGGAAGCTGCATACAGCGTCTCCTCGGTAGCTCTCCCGGGACCACGGATAGCGCGCTTCGTCGGTCAGGGGTTCAGGAAGAGAAATCACACTGTCGTTCCTCTTTCGCTCCGATCATTTGCAGGATAGTGTTGAATAGCTCCGGTGATGGAGAGGAGCTCCGCAGCTAAGCGGCCATCTTCGTCGGCAGCAAGCTCCGCCCCCACACAGTAATACTTACGCACAAGTAAGGTGGAATAACATTGGTGATCTCACAGACAAAATTCCCATGAAAAGGGGCGTTAAACAGGTCTGTGTGCTTGCCCCAACTCTATTCAGTTTGTTTATTAATGGTACTGTGAACTGGGTCTCCGAAATTGAACATGACGCCTCAAAACTCGCTGATATACCCGGTTCCGATTTTAATGTTTGCAGATGACACCTTACTCATCTCCAGAACCCCGATGGGTCTTTAGAAGAAACTGGACTCATTTTCAGCCTTCTGTAAAAGTAGAGGCCTAGAAATAAACCCAGACAAATCTAAATGTATGGTAATTAACCCCCATAGAACCTTCAGAGGTAAAATGAGAATAGAAGGTGCATTGATAGAACAGACAACTCAGTTTGACTATCTGGGCATTAGAATGTCTGACTCTTTAAAATGGGGGAAGCAAATTGACAAAAGCAAGGGCGGTCTCCATCAGCGTGCACTTTTAATCAGAGGAAACATAAGTCGACTGCAGGTGAGACTTTGTCACCGGCCATAAAAATCTATTTAGCTACACCAGCGGCGGCTGCCCTGTATGGAGCAGAGATTTGGGGGTACACAGATGCATCTATACTAACCATTGAAAAGAATAAATGTATTAAAGGCCTATTCAATCTTCTGAGCATCGCACCATTGGTGCCGCTAAGATTTGACCTAGCCCTTAATCCCATTCATCTGGTATCCTCTTTAAAACCACTGCTATATTGGGTGAGAACATGGACCACCCCGGCATTAACCATCTTTAGAGAGGCACTAAGGGATCTGATGAACTGCAACACTTCCATTCGCACCCCCTGGTTAAAGTATGTTAAGAAGCAGCTCGAATTACTTAATTTAGCTAATTTGTGGGCTTTACCGGACGAAGTTATAAAAGGTGATAAGCTGCTATTAACCAAAACTTACTGGGAACGTGACCTGATCAGAATCTGGGCTGAGCACAGGGAGAGTTCAATTACAGGGCAATTTCTACTTCATAAATGCTCACCTAGCTTCGAGCCTTATATGGACAGGATATATCCAACAGGGGTGAAACGAGTGTATATACAGTTCCAACTTGGTATCTTACCCCTAAGAAGCTTTACTGCCAGATGGTGTAAAATGGATGGTGTTCTGGAGAGCTGCGCTTTCTTGTCTGCTCCTAAAGGAAACAGAGGTTCATTTCTTGGTATTTCGCCCTAGATATTCCATCCTATGGAAAAAAAATGGATTCTAGCACAGTGCAAACTTAAGGGCGTAGGGCACTATTGGGAGGCAATGCGTATTCTGAAAAGTGACACGAATGAGCCATTGTTTTTTGCGGTAGTTTGCTTTTTATGGGGGGCCTGGACAATACGTAGGAAAAGTTTAACATCTGCGAACAAGTAACTATCATTGCTGCTATGTAAATATAAGCTATGGTCTCTTAAATCACCATCAGCCAAACTTTGCCCCATGAATTGTTCTTAAGCTGATTTTATTGTAAGATATTTTCTTTTTTATTACCTTTTAATACTTTTATCATAGAATAGGATATCTACTGCTGACGTCCAGTGTGAAACGGGAGAATATCTTGTTGATGAAACCAGACAGGGTAGACTGAGTCATTCAACAAGGCGGACCACATATTGGCATTAAATTTGGTCACTATGGAGGTTTTTGTTGATATTGGTAATTGTTTCCTCTGTGGTTTACCATCATGCCCATCCAATGGATTTAATGTTATTATAGTGTTTTTAAGTACTTCTTTCTCCTCTCTGTCATCATTGTTTATATGCTTTTTACTATCATGATGTATTTGCTGCAATTGCACTTTAATGGTCTTATGACCGAAATAAGGTATTTACTACTATTGGTCTGCAAGTTCGAATCAGGCCACCACTGATGATTTTGGGCGTGATCTATAGCTTGGAGAAGAATGATGTTTTAAGGAGAGAAGCATATTTGTTATTTATCGCTATGATGGTGGCATGCCTGTGCATCGAGTCAGAATGGCTCACATTTTTAATGTGGAGGTCTAGACTGTTTGCGATTTATAATATGGAAACCAGACTGTATAAATGCAAAGGGTGCAAAAAGCAGCAGTCGGGGCCAGGATTTTTGCCCCAGTTACTAACTGGATGGAAGGGTCAACAGGGCAGGATTGAATTGGGGGGGGGGGGGTGGAAGGCAACAATGCTGGTGAATTATGGGTTACCTGTGGCCTCCTGTATTGCCATTTTGCACTCTATATTTGCTCTTGAGTTTAATCTCTGATGTGTTGATAATCCTTTTAAGTTAAACTGCTGCCGGATATCAGCTGTGTGTGTTAGCAGGGATCAGCAATGCATGGCATTGTTTCTAAATGTGCTGTTTATAAGTATATCAAAAGGATTATGCATTTGCACTTTATAAATTCATTGCCATGTTATTACTCTTGGTTTAAGAATCAGCATTTGCACATTAAGATCTAGACCGAGAGCTTGCTTCGATTGCCAGGGGTTTTATCACTATCAATTGTTAATCACCAATTTGAGCTATCTCTGAGAATCAGGCTTTCTAGTTTTGCTGCTGTTGGATATGAACTGTGTGTTGCTAGCAGGGTTTGGCACTTTATGGTAATGTTTTTTAAGCAAACCATTAATAAGTATATTAGAAAGATCAGGCATTTGCACCTTATATAATCCTTGGCAATGACTGGGTTATCGCTATGCTGCTGCTATATAAATGTATTAATAATTGATGTATCGTGTATGGCTTTTTGGATTCTCTGCTGTGTATTTTGATGAAACACTTAGGTAAAATCAATAAAAATATATAATAAAAACACGTGGAGGTCCAAAGCAAAAGGTTTGGGGAAGACCACCGTTAGGCTGACAGGTTTAATACCACTATTTTGTTTCCTTTCTTTTATAGCGCTATTCATTCCAATGCATAGTTTCAGAGCGCTTTACATCACATGTACACATTTATACACTGACAATAAATCATGTCTGTAAATCATTGTGTAGGATGTGTACATAAGACAGTGTGGGTTACAGGGTGTCGGAGCCACGTCCTTCATAGCCAGGGGCGGACTGGGAACCGAAACCGGCCCTGGCAAACTGCTCCGCCGGACCCCCTCGGGGCGAGGGGGTGTGTGGCGGAGCTCTTTGCTACGGCCGGTTTCGGCCGATTTTGTTACAGGGGGCCGATATTGCCGGCCCCTGGTAACAAAACCGGCCTCCAAGGGCCCAAAACTGGCCCCCACCCTGGCGGCCCACCGGGAAAACGCCAGGTGCCCGCTATGGCCAGTCCGGCCCTGTTCATAGCTCAATGTGCTCTACTAGATTACAATTTCTGAACTGCAAGTAACAAAAGGATCTCTGTTAAAAGCAGTAACCCACTTACGTGAAATAAAAATCTGTCATCTGCGCGTTACAGAATGTGCTTTGCAGGAGACATATTAACCCTCTATGCTACTTTGATTCAAAACTGGGGCTAGACAAAACACAGATCTCCCCAGCAAATACATTAACCTCGAGTTATCTTACCATTATTATCATTCTCTGAGATTTCGTTGACTTACAGCTATGCAGCCGGTGCCTTAAACCCATAAGATATTTTAAAATGCAGACTTTGCAACCAATAAAGCAGAACAGATTTACAGCCACATTTCTCTTTGTTGCCAATTTCTTTGTGGCAGGGTTTAAAACAAAATTATGTATAAATTGAGGCCCAGATTTTGTGTCGGGTTACGTCACTTTTTTGGCACAACCCTGACGCAAAATCTAATTTGTTAAATATTGTAATGTGCTCAAATGTACTCACGATAGACCTGCTAAATATATGTGGGAGGTCTTAAGATCTGATGTCACTTCTTGTGATGTCACTTCCTGTTTTCATGTGTTGTGATGCCACTTCCTGGGATGCCACGTGCGTTGTCACGCACTGTGATGTCACTCTGCATGTCACTTGCATACTGCCTAACTTAGTTAGCCCCCCCCCACCTGTTTTTTAGGTCTCGCCCTGAAAGCCAGCGCTTCAGCGCTGGCTCTGGACGAGAAATTTTGTAGTGTGGGCTTCAGAAATGCGACCACAACTTTTGGCTGGCCTAGAGCATGCGAGAACGCGCGCAGTAACGCGCATTCCTCGCATGCTCCAGGCGCCATATGTTCCCTCCCCTACCACAGAGCGCTTCTCGGGGCGCGCGGCCGTGTCGCTTTTACGGCCGCGCGTTACTTGCTCTCCTGCTCCTCCCCCCACCACAGAGCGCGTCTATCATCTGCCCCGTACTTTGCCACTTTTCCTTATGTTTTCACTTTCTGCTTGTGCGTTTATCATCTGCCCCGTACTTTGCCACTTTTCCTTATGTTTTCACTTTCTGCCTGTGCGTTTATCATCTGCCCCGCACTTTGCCACTTTTCCTTATGTTTTCACTTTCTGCCTGTGCGTCTATCATCTGCCCCGTACTTTGCCACTTTTCCTTATGTTTTCACTTTCTGCCTGTGCGTTTATCATCTGCCCCGTACTTTGCCACTTTTCCTTATGTTTTCACTTTCTGCCTGTGCGTCTATCATCTGCCCCGTACTTTGCCACTTTTCCTTATGTTTTCACTTTCTGCCTGTGCGTCTATCATCTGCCCCGTACTTTGCCACTTTTCCTTATGTTTTCACTTTCTGCCTGTGCATTTATCATCTGCCCCGTACTTTGCCACTTTTCCTTATGTTTTCACTTTCTGCCTGTGCGTCTATCATCTGCCCCGTACTTTGCCACTTTTCCTTATGTTTTCACTTTCTGCCTGTGCGTTTATCATCTGCCCCGTACTTTGCCACTTTTCCTTATGTTTTCACTTTCTGCCTGTGTGTCTATCATCTGCCCCGTACTTTGCCACTTTTCCTTATGTTTTCACTTTCTGCCTGTGCGTCTATCATCTGCCCCGTACTTTGCCACTTTTCCTTATGTTTTCACTTTCTGCCTGTGCGTCTATCATCTGCCCCGTACTTTGCCAGTTTTCCTTATGTTTTCACTTTCTGCCTGTGCGTTTATCATCTGCCCCGTACTTTGCCACTTTTCCTTATGTTTTCACTTTCTGCCTGTGCGTCTATCATCTGCCCCGTACTTTGCCAGTTTTCCTTATGTTTTCACTTTCTGCCTATCGTCTGCCCCGTACTTTGTCCTAACTGTTATTCTAATATAAGTGCTCTATTGCTAATTTGGCTTTGAATTTGTGGGAAACGTATTTTTAGGCTCATCACAGCAGCACTACACTCTTCTGCTGCCCCCCTGCTCGGTCTTCTTCCCAGTGGCGTGGCGTTGCCAATGTATTATAGGCTTTGTACGCTTTTGTTGCCACAACAGTGCGTATTCTGTTCCCTTTGTTACGCACTTTCCTTGGCAATTAGCCTCACACTCTTTAATCACGGTCCCTGTCTCTCTACCTCGCACTTTCTCGTGCCACTTATCCTCATGTTTTTAAACTCGCCCTACCTGTCCCTTTGTACAGCACTTTTTGCTGCCACCTAGCCTTATATTCTGGACAGCCCTTGCCCTTCACTCTGCATTCACTTTATCCTGCCACCTATCATCATGTTATTGCCTCCCCATGGCTTTCTTATTATCACGCACTTTGTACTGCCATCTATCCTCATGCTCTTAGCTCTACGTGCCTGTCCCTTTTTCGCACCGTACGCCTCCCATTCTGTCCTACCGCCTATGCTCGTGTTCTTTATTAGCTGTACTTTTCCCTCTGCCACGCACTACACGCACTTTAACTTGCCACTTAGCATCATACTCTTTATTCACCGTCCCTGTCTCTCTAGCTCGCACTTTCTCGTGCCACTTACCCTCATGTTTTTTTGCTCGCACCTACCGCTCTCTTTGTCCTGCACTTTTTGCTGCTACCTAGCATTATATTCTGCACAGCCCATGCCCTTCACTCTGTCTTCACTTTATCCTGCCACCTAGCATCATGTTATTGCCTCCCCATGGCTTTCTTATTATGACGCACTTTGTACTGCCATCTATCCTCATGCTTTTGGCTCTACGTGCCGGTTTCTTTTTCACACCGTTCGCTTCACATTCTGTCCTACCGCCTATGCTTGTTTTCTTTATTAGCCGTACTTTTCCCTCTGCCACGCACTCTATCCTGATACCTTTCCTTAGGTTCTCACTAATATCTTTCCTTTTGTGTCTGCATGCACATAGGGCAAAACATATAGACGCGCTCTGCCTCTAGTTCCCATATAACAAACTCATGCCCTGCAGCGCTGTTTAGTGTCTGCGAGAAGCATTCCTTTTCTAATCTATCACACCATCTATTGTGTGTTCGAAATTGGCCGCTAAAACACGCTTGCTTTGGTTTCGATACCTCAAGCTGCGCCTTTACCCCTCCCTTAAAGCTTCAATGACAATTACAAACAGCCAGACTAAAAGGCGCCTTTAGCGCATCTACCAGTTACATTTGCAGTTTGCCAATATCACAACACTTTTGCGACGTTGAACATCAGTGCCACAAATATCAACAAATAATATTACAAAGCATTCTATTATAGTCACAAAACTACAATTACAATTTTGTCAGTTGCCATTACCCTACACAGCAGGACGAGCCTTCTGCTAATACGCGAATGTATTTGTTATTTTGCCTTTAAATACTGGCTATTTCTTCACAGCTTTGCACAAGGTAAACACCTGCTTTTAAGCACTTTTAACACTAATTTCCAGGAACATTTATAACACATACTACTCAAATTATAGTTCGCCTGAGGCTTCTAGCCTCGCTTCACCCTCCTCCAGCCTAGCCGTCCCTGTCTCTTTACCCTGCAATTTGCCCTGCCACTTATCCTTATGTTTTTGACTCAATCTGCCTGTTCCTCTGCCACACACTGTCCTGCCACCTAACCTCATGTTGTTCCCTCACTGTGCCTGTTCCTCTGCCCTACACTCTATCTTGCCACCTATCCTTATGTTATTACCTTAACGTGCCTTTTACTTTGCCCTTCGCGCTGTCCTCCTAGCTATACGTACATTTTAACTTCACCTTCATTTACAGTGTAGAATACACTCTGTCCTGCCACTATTCCTCATGTTTTTAGCTCGCTATACCTATCTCTCTAACCCGGAATAAGTCCTTCCACCTAATATTAGGTTCTTCAATCGCCGTGATTTTCATCTGCCCCGCACTCTATCATAACAGTTATTCTTACTTTTTCAATTTGCGTCCCTGTCACTGTGTCCTGCACTCTCTCCTACCACTTTTACTCCTGCTTTTCACTCCCCGTGGCTGTTACTCTGCTTTGTCTATCCTCACAGTTAGACTTATTTTCTACACTCGCTATGCTTGTCCCTCTGCCTTGCACTCTGTCCTGCCACCTTCTTAAATAGGCTGGGGACCTACAAAACGGCTCTGCACATGCCGCACTTGTGCGCAACTTACAACTGAGTCACCGTGAAATCATACTCAGCCTTATGCCTCACGCTTAGGGGGCGCACTGGGACGCTAACACTTCATCAGCTCACTTAAAACATTACCAACATAGCTCCCGCAAAGGCGCCCTTTTTGTAAATTTGGTGTATCGCAAAAACAACGATGGGTGTACTGGTGGCCTTCAGTCCTTTCCTTCAATGTCTACAACGCGAGTGAAGAGAGGGGGTTAATAAAGTGCTCTTGAGTAACTAAAAATGTAAACAAAACGCATCGCAAACACAACTCGCCTATAAATATAATCTAGGGTTGCTATCTTGCTTGCGCCTTACTCTATGCTGTTAGGACATCATGTTTCTACTACGGGCTTGTTATCGGGTGTGTCTGTTCTATTACTTTATCTAACATGCTAGTCCAGCTGGTTCAATAAAGTATCAATCAGCACCACTACAGCACCACCACAGCACCACTACAGCATCACTATGCAGCAGTATAGCATCAGTAAGCACTACTACAGCATCACTCAGCACCACCACTGCACCACCCCAAAATCACTCAGCACCAGCACAGCACCACCACAACACTACTACAACATCACAACAGCATCACTCAGCAACAATACAAACAGTTACATAATAAACCATAACTTGCTAAAGTCACCGTAATAACCCGGAACTAAAGGATTCTAGTAGCTATAAAGTCAGATCTCTTCGCACCACCAGTGCCGGCACCCATAACCATACCCGTCGCATGGAGCTGTCAGTCAATATGGCTGCATCGTCTTCATTAAAGTACACCTGCTTCATGTCTCCAATTAAATCACCAGCACATAGCAAGCCAAATGCCCCGTGGCATAATAAGCGCATTTCAGAGGGCACTAGTTTCATAGGAAGCAGCAGTGTACCTACTAGGGAGCTTCGCTATATAACACTGTATCGGCAGTTTCCAGCTGTTGATCGTCTTTTAACAAATAAATGCATCGTAAAACTTTAATACATCTTAGTTTCCTTCAACAAAACCAAAATTACAGTTAAATATTGTGGTATACATGGTGTTCTCCAGGCATAAAACAATGTGGCAACCCTAAATCTTGGGCAAACGGCAAAAAAACTAAAAGTCCCATAATGCAAAGGGACTCTGGCGAAAATGCATAAAATAAAGGGGTCAGACCCGCTACCACAGCTGTGCAAAAAAAGTACAACACAATTAGATAGTTTGCATACAAGGCTTATTGAACAGTTCAACCGTATCTTATAAATAAACAATCCTTAGCGGCGCAGCACCCAAGATACTATGCTGCATTGCTAAACACTTATAAGGTCCCAAAGGCGAGACCTATTGGCTATGCCAATGCTTGTTTTATTAGGACTAGTGCCCTGCTTGTCACACTGCAATGTAGGCAACACCTGCACGCTATTACAAAAGAATTACAGATTTGGTAGTTGAGGTATCATTGTGGTTATCGGCAGGACGTCATGCTAAGGATGGGGAGAAGACTTTCCTGTTGACTCCTCCAGAGGCTCCTAGAGAATACGTTCCGACCAGCAAGCGCAGAATCCTTCATGTTAAATAAGGGGTCTTTTTGTTACATGATTTCCCATAGGACTGCTGATAAAGCAACATCCTGTGGGGTTCCCCAATTAGTTCCCTGTTGTATGGCCTAAAAGCAGATAAGACTGTATGACGTGAAATGCGCAGACTCACAGTTTTAAAAAGAGTTCATTATTTACGCTGCAAATGTACTGGAGTCCTTCTCCCCTTTTGGGACCCCTACGGTGGCAAAATCTCCAGGTAGTGGCCATTGTTACCTGATGTTCAATACGTAAAAACCTTTTTTTTCCATGATTGAGTGCGTTATATTCCAGTAGGTTTATGTTGAGTTTCATGCCTCAAACACTGTGGTGGTTATCATGGAAGCTGTGCATGTTTCTGATAAGAAAAATAGACTTAAAAATATTTTTTCAACGTACAGTATGTTATGCAATGTGTTATTTAAAGTTAAAGTGTGTCAATGTTATCCAGGCCAGTTTATGTCTCTTTAGCAATGCTGCCTCTGATGAAAGAGGCACAAACATCCTGTTTATGCTCAACACGTCCCCCTTCAACTTCCTTATTTTGAGCCTTCTGAGACTCTCTCAAGCACTGGAACGCTTTCTTTCAGGCTCCGTAGTCTACCAGTGGTATGCGCCAGCAATGCAATGCCCTTAGCACATCAGGGAAACCCACAATTGTGCAACTTTTGCTCTGCTGGCATTCACTATCTACAAGTCTTCAGGAAATATGTGATGGTCTAACAAATTGTGTGGGACGTTCCTGATCTATGTCACTATCTTAACAAAAGCTTGTCTGTGCTAACCCGTGCCTGCTTTATGCTGGTGTGAGCCAGGTGTTTAAAAATAGTTTGGACACAGTGCATTACTATTATTACTAGCAACTTATAATGCACACAGCTACCCCGGAGGGTTTCCCGGCGCAGGGCAGTCGCAGATCTGCTATCCCACAGAGCAGATTCAGAATAGCCAAGTCTTCAACATCTTGCAAAAAGTAAGAAAATCACTCACAGTTCCTTAGAGCGTCTGGCAAAAAATTACAAAGCTTAGGAACCCGATAGGCAAAGAAATGGCCTTTCATACGGGTTAAGCAAAACCTAGGAACACTGAACAGAGCTTGGGTCAAAGATCTTAAAAGCCGATTTGGCTGATAGGGAGATACTAATTCCTGAATGTAGCGTGGTCCCAGGCCAAATGTGGCCTTAAATATATAGCACAGTGCTTTAAATTCAATACGCTTGGCAACCTTAAGCCAATGAAGTTCCTTGAGCATCTCCAATGCCGACCTAAGAGGTTGTCAGGAAATGGGACTCTAACATGCTCAAGGTATTGATCATTGCCCTGGTCCATCTTCTCCCAGTAGGAACTGCTCTTATCCTTTGGCACTCTGCAGCAGCTCCACTTTCCCCAACAACATGGAAGTTACTTTGCACTGGGATATGGCAAAGTGTAATGATATGGCAACAACTGCATCCGTGTTGGCACTTGCAAGTGTATTGTGCCAGTGAGGACTGTATGAATGGTCCTAGGTTGTTAGTAAGACTCACCAATGTGTAGGTTGGGTTCAGGTGTTCGTTCTAGCATTCTGGCACCGCTGTTCATTGATCGGCTCTCACCCAAAATGCTTTTCTTCCTGGGGTGTTAACTGTTGCCTTATGTTTTTTTAAAGGCTGTCCTATTCTTTATATTTCGTGTTTATTTGGGAAGATGGTGTTTTGGGGACAGGCGTCGTCTTTTTTTTAAACATTTACCACCACCTTTTAGGTGAAGAATGTGTTTGATGATAATTTCATCTGTTTTTCTGCAGGCCATGCAGTTGCGTTTTACAGAATGGATTTTTGCCCACCATAAAAGAAACGGCATGCTTTTTTTCATACTGAAAGACGAAATGAGGGTCTTAGTGTCAATTTTCATCAACTTCAGAAAATATCTATATTGTGACGCAAGTCCTATAAATTTAAAAAAACAAAGGAATAGGATTTGAACCAGGCCAGTTCAAAATGGATGAGCCATTATATACCAGTTGAAAACAAGTATGTGCATCTTCTCGGGCTGCCTAATATCCTATACAGTGCTGCAGCAACAATAATGGATGGAATGCTGAATGAATCATCCATTCACCCCCAGTCAGGAGATCTGGGTTAAATCCATCGTTCTTTTGCTCACTTCGCCACCCCAGTTTGGACCCACCCATATGCAAATCTGTCTTGACCCTGCTCCTCCTGGGATCAGTCCAACCAGAACTGCGAAGCTTGGACCACCCTGGACTGGGAAAAAGCATCCTGGGACCGGTTTCGAGGTAACAACCCTAATCAGCCAGGCTAGCTTGAATTCGGTGGCACAGCGAGCAAGGGACCCACCTCTGGGCATACCCATCTCACTAAGGGCGAAAAGTGATGCAGCAACAAATGATGGACGGAATGCTAAACGGATCAACCATTTACCCCAGTCAACAGATCTGGGTTAAATCCATTGTTTTTTTGCTCACTATGCCACCCCAGTTTGGACCCAGCCATATGCAAATCAGTCTAGATTCTGCTCCAGATGCTGTAAAATTGCCTGCAGGCTTTTTCTTCATACTGAAAGACGAAATGAGGGTCTTACCGTCAATTTTTATCAATTTCAGAAAATATCTGTATTGTGACGTGCTTCCTATTAACAAAAATCCAAGGAATAGGATTTGAACCAGGCTAGTTCAGAATGGATGAGCCATTATAAACTTGTTAAAAACAAGTATGTGCCTCTTCCCTGCCTGCCTCATATCCTATACAGAGCACCAACGCCTGGAATGCAGTTTAGCTGCCATTGGTTAAAGAGCACAATAGATCTTTTACCTGTAATCGTTCAGTATGGGAGACAGAGACTTTGCTAACATGACAATATTATCATGTAAATGATGATGCCGCCCTATAACAACATGAGCAATGGATAGATACCTGGACGTTTGAGAGCACATTGTGGAAAAGGAACGGCTTGAAGTCGTATGCAGGAACACACTTCAGGAATTGCCAATTTATTTATTCCGATTTTAAGAAATATTGTAATTGGGAGCAATTACACAATCAAATATCTGTTAAAACAATTCAAAAACACTGAGTTTGCTGCAATCTTTCAAAGCAGTCGGAAGGGCAAATTAACAGAGATGGTCTTTTGGAAACATTACAAGCATACATTTGTCTACACTTGTAGTATTAAAGGAATGGTGTGGCCAAGTGATTAGTTGCTGACCTAGAACTCCGGGACGGGACCTGGGTTTTAATCCTATGTCTGGACCAAAACATTGTGCGATTCTGGGCTATTGCCTTCCATGTCTTGGTGGGGATACTTCAAACTTATGAAAAGAAGTCGCTGCAATACGTAAAAAAGCAATAGTTGTAAAGTGCGCCGCCTAATACTGTCCCCAACATATCTTGTTTTCTGTAATTTATTCTCAACTGGACCTGCCTCGTCTACCATTCTGTGTAAAGCACTTTATCTTTTAACTTTTCCATGTGCTACACAAATGTTCTCTGAAAAGCACACTCCTGATACTTGCTGGGTACATGCTATCTTAAATATTTTAAATAAAACTAATGTTACACAATTGTTATTAAACTTCGCAGTGTGCTTGGCCTAGTATGGAGTTTTTAAAATGTGTCATTCACAATCACACACCTCTCTTCGGAGTACGAATTCAGGAAGCACTGCTGTTGCTATTCAGTTTAATGCATCTCATCCATAGCAGTGGATCTTGCAATACTGGTGCACAGCGAACCCATTAAAATCTTTTAATCAAGAAAAATAAATTAACAGTCACAGCGCAGAAACTTGACATGGTTGCAGTATGAACTTGAGCTCTTTTACGTAAGATGTACTGAATGAGAGACATGCAATTCTAAAAGGCCTGTGGGCAGCGGTAGCCTGCCAGAGATTGGCACGACTGATTAGTAAAATACTCACCCTTAACAGGTGGACCAGTGTGCGTGTGTGTGCGTCTCCAAGGTGGTACCCTGTTTTTATGATCATGCACAAAACATGGTTATCCATTATTTCTACTTTGTCGACCTTAAATTACCATGATTTTGCCATGGTTCTGCCATGCATTTGACCGGGGTGAAGGTATAGCGAGAGTACGCAGCTTGCCCAAGAACAGACTTTTTTCTGTAGTAAAACCAAAAAAAGTCAGTCCTTAAAATAACACCCATAACAGTGCATCTTGTACTTTCTGACTCGAAATCTGCACATAATCTTCTCTATGTGCAAACAATGCTGCACTGTACGTACAACTTTGCAAAAAGCACCACCAATGTAAACTATACAAAGAAACCATGTAAACAGTTTAATAATCTCTATAAAAGTTCTGCTAATATTTAAACCTTAGAGTTTTCTGTGTGGTTTAGATCATAGGTTATCTTTTATGTTTCCTAAAAAATAGAACCATCCACAGCACTGTGCACCATCGTGAGTTGAGCCTTACTTAGTTCTAAACATGATGCAGACTCCACGCCACGTAGAGCTTCAAAGGAAAAAATAACACTGCATAAAGGACATGGCGTAATAAATGAGCCAACCACCTATCAATTTTTTTTTTTTAAAGTAAGAAAGACGAAATGGGACATGAGGAGAGAAAAGCTGCAACGCGGAGGCAGGCCACAGAAGCAAACTACAGCTTAATTTCCAGGTTGAGGCCCGTCTGAAGGACTACACGCCCACTCCCCCTCAACTCTGATTGGGCTATCTTCTGCTGTTCCCTGAAACAACAGGAAAGGTTCAGGGGAAGGTAGCAGAAGATACAATAAAAATTAAAAATTTTCAAAAAAACATACGTGGGACACAAAAAATGACATTTTGAGTGCTGTGTTAAATTTAAAGGCCACTGGTGAGGATTCCACTGCAGAGTACCCACCAGTTGCATGCTTCTGAGAGATCCCTGTGGTGAACAGCCCTAGAACCATGCTAAACTAACCCCCATGGACACACCAGGGCGCCACCAGGTTTTTAACAGCTTTCGATTGCGCAACTTCACCAAGCAGCATTAGTGCGTTTTTCAAGGAACTAGAACAAGATAGTGGAACAGCCAAGCAAGGGAGCCACACATGCGAGGTATAAAGAGTGGATCTACGCACTTTGGAGGAGTAGGTCAATGCAGATGCAGGTTAAGGAGGTGTGTATTTAGGAGCTTCCCAGAGGATATGAGAATGGGCCGAGTTCTTAGCTGGGAGGGCAAAGAGCTTTATAAGGTGGTTGCGGTTCCAGTGAAAGATAATTTTATGGCTGAGAGGTCTTAAATTTCAGGATTTCTATCAGTAGCAACGCTATACCCCCAAGCCCCATTGTCCTGGATACCTTTTGAAGCCAATCATTAATGAATATTGCTGTCGGGTGTGCACGTTCGGGGCAGGTATTTATTTGCCGATTGTCATTGGGGCCTAGGGTAACTCCTAGCCTCCCTCTAACAAGACAGAAGTGTAGGGCATTTTTAGTCCCGCTAAATGCATGGGTAATGCTGCAACTGCATACAAATTGTGACTCACAAATTGGAATTTACAACAGTGTCTCAGACACTGTTCGCAATTCCTAATGGGGTCACAAATTGCCTGCCTCATTAATATTCATAAGGCAGGTGCAATTTGCGACTCCATTGGGAATGGCTAGCACTCCCAGGGATGTTGGCCTGCTGGGGTAGGCAGACCATCATGTCTCTGACTGCTTTTTAAATAAAGTATTTTTTTTTTTTAAATGCAGCCCGTTTTCCTTAAAGGAAAACGGGATGCATTTAAAAAAGATAAATTAAACGTTACCGTTTCATTTTTTAAGAATAGGCAGTGGTCCGTGGGACCACTGCCCGCTCTTAAATAATATTTTCACTGGCAGTCGCAATGGGGAAGGGGTCCCATGGCGACCCCTTCCCGTTTGCGAGTAGCTTACCACCCATTTGAAATGGGTGGTAAACTGCGAGTGTTTTGCAGCCGCAAAATCTTACATTGAAGTGCGAGTCGCTATTAGGAAGGGACGCCCTTGGCACGCCCCTTCCTAAAAGCGAGTCAAAAACCCTATTTTGCGAGTCGGTAATAGGTTACCGACTCGCAAAATAGGGTTTGTAAAAAGGGCAGACCTATTTTGCAGTCGCTAACGGGCCGATTTCCCATTTGCGACTGCAAAAAACAGTTGTACACCTGGCCCTAAATCCGTGTATAATTGAAGATGGACCCGGTAGGAGTGGGTAGGTCTACAGACGACGTGCTACTAGCACTCAATACATGAGGAACCCCTCGTGTTTATTACCTACCGGGTACTGTGATGCCTTCGTTAGTCCAAAGTTCTGGCAGGTAGTTCCAGTACTACCAGGTATTCGACAAGTTAGTCGCATGGTTGATGTGAGTGTGCAGCCACACACCATTGTAGTTTTAGTTGTAGATAGTATAACCCTTGTTTGGTCCTGAAGAATCGCCCGAAGACTAATCAATTGGCGAGAAACATGTTGACCTACCAGATATGAGAACGCCACAACCTGAGACATAACCTCAGCTTAGCGACTTATATTTCTTGTTTTTACTTAGGGTAGGAGACCCCTTGATTAAAATAGTTGTCATAGGTACTCCCAATCCTATTTTACATTCACTCCAAATACTCAAATACACATTCATCTACACACACGAGGCCCCTCACCCCCACTTCACCTAACGGCTGTTGGAAAAAGATCTCCGTTAAAGTGCCCCTACTATAGGGAGCCCGTTGGGTATTGCACCGCCGACCCGACGAGGAGCAGCCCAATGATGAAGCATGACACCCATCAGGGTGTGTGAGGGCATTATGATCCAATAAAATGGATTCCCAACCTTGAACTACTCTAGTCAGGTTGGTTTATTTTTCCCTATATCTGACTCTCATTCCTGAGGAACAGCATAACTCTTTTGTTAATTAATTGAAGATGCCAACAAATTTGTTATGGCCTAAAGCTGCCACAAAATAAAGAAACTTTTGCACACTTAATTGCAGGGAATAAAGACTCCATCTTAGGGGAAACAAAGGCTCCATTTCTGAGAACCAAGACTCCATCTCAGCAATTGAAGGTTCCATCTCGGAAATTGAAGATTCTGCCTCAGCATATGGAAGGCTCTGGCTCGGAGAGCAAGAGTGTATGTCTCAGCAAACCATAGCCCCTGTCATAGCACATTGAGGAAGCAAAGCGTGTATCAGAGAGAGCAATGGCTCTGTCTCAGGTAACAAAAGATCTGTCACTAGGAGCAAAGACTCCTTCACTTGGAATCAAGGCCATTCGGAAATGAAGGCAAATCTAATTGAAAGAAAGCGCCATCGCGGGGAAAGAACATTGTGTCCCTTGGAGTGTAGGCTTCATGTTGCAGAATGATGGATCCATCTCAGAGAACAGAGTTTTGCCGATTTCAATGAAAGCCCCAAATAAGCGGACGAAAGCCTCATGCCCATGACTGGAGGACCGACCACTCATCAGGCATAAATGTCTCCTCAGAAGAAGTCAAGATCACTTTAATAGGAAACAAAGATTCTGCTCTAGGACATGACATTTTAGAACTTAGGCTCCTTCAACAAAGGATCTGCCCACCCCAGAATGGTTTCCCTGGCACAAGGTGGCACATATATGAATCCCTGAATGGGCAGAGCTGGAGCTCACAAGCAATTGGTAACCACTTTCAAATCAATCCCCAAAAACGTTCTTCCTGCCTTACGCAGTGAAAGAGCTGCGACAAACCATGCCACTTCCAGGACAAACAAAAACACACTAACGCTGTACCTGTAAACAATCTACTTTGAAACAATGCAAAGGTAATATGCTGAGGTTAAGCATTGCAGAAAAAAAGGTAATTACCTTAATTTGGATGATGCAAAGGAGACCAAACATGACTGTGATTGAAAAGGTAACGTAAAACCCCAAACCGCATAATGCAGCTGTACCGACCTCCCCACACACACACACCTATACTTTGTGAAGTTTCTGCATGTTTAATTTTCCCACAAGTTCCCCTTTCTTAAAGGGACTAAAAGGAAAAGCAGAGATGAGAGTGACCCCCCACAAAGAGAATGTGACATTTATGTCCATTGATGCCACTGGTTTGAATTCGTAATCCAACAAAGCAGTCCGGGGATTCCTGTGTGTCGACTGCAGCCCTCACTTGATGAAAGTGCGCCACATTAATAATTAAAGGCTGGAAGACTTCTCTTTCCATGTGGCCTGAAAGCGAGAGAGGACCGACCTGCATTCCTCCAGTAACAGATGTAAGGTCCTAAACTAAGGGCAGGATCCATATGGCATACAATCGCAGTTCTAAAGTTGAATATTACCATTCCAGCCACACCTCTGCAACTCTACTCATAAATATGGTCCTTCCAGCCACACCTAAATGATTCTGCAGTCAACCAGTGACCCACCACCAACACCTCTGTACGGTTATAGTCAGAGAGGATCTGTCACAACACCACTATAGCTCCACTGTTTGACAAGATGATTCCAGCCACACCTCTGTGGTTCTACAGTCCGACATAACCATACCAGCCAAAATGCAGCATCAGCCAAGATCTTTCATTCACATCTCTTGAGAGCTACAGTATGGCATGGTGACTCCAGCCACATCTCTCTGGCACTATGAGACACCATCTACACTGCCAGCCACACAGCATATTTAAGAAACGCCTAAGTGATGCAACAGTCAGTAGCTTGTTACCCACTTCCTTAGAGCCAAAGGTGGACAGGAATGGTCACCACACCTTCTTGGGGCTACAGTCAGACAGGATCTTTTAAGCACATCTCTATAGTTCTACATTCGGACAAGATCTTTCAGCCACACCTTTATCAGAAAGGATCCTTCAGTTAGATCAGTGTAGTGCTGCATTCAGCACCTTTTAGCACTCTACCATGTAGCTCCAGTCCCTCTTTGACTAGTCCAGGGTTCTCCAATGTCTGCCCTTGAGGGCGGGATCAGTGGCGTAGCTAGGCACTCTGCCGCCCGTGGCGGTCCCTGCCTTTTGCCGCCGCCGCGCTGAGATTGGGGGGGGGGGTGGGGGAGGGGTGCTGGCGATCATTTTTGCGGCTACCGCCGCCCCCAAAACTCGTGCCGCCCGGGGCGCACCGCCCCCTCCGCCCCCCCCTTGCTACGCCAGTGGGCGGGATCCATGCCAGATTTTTAAGATATCTGGCTCTCCAGGACCGACATTGGAGAACCCTGCTCTAGTCAAACAAGGCTTGTCATCACAACTCTGTGTAGTGGTATACACTATTAAAGAGGATCTATTAGACACACCTCTATAGTACTGAGATTGAACAGGGTATTGAAAACTATGCTGTGTAGTGATACAGGCGGACAGGAGCATTCAGTCACACATTTACATTACCACAGTCAGACAAGATTTTTCAGTCATGTGTACTGATACCACTGAATATGATCTGTTAGACAAACATCTACATAGTTGGATAGGCTCTTTAGGTCTCATGCGTACAGTGCTAGTGTCAGACAGGATCTTTTAAACATTCCGACTGGTATAAAGATGAATGAGAATGTCAGGGCCTTGCTGTCACATGGTCTATGGTCTGAGACAGGATGGGTTTAGCCAGACACAGTTATTCTGCAGTGAGACCTAGACCCTTGTTTTGCCGCAGATAGGGTGATCACCTCACTCCAGGTCATTACAGACACTGTCTCTAGTCCTACACTTTACACCTACAAATTATTGTAATGAGTTCAATGGAAGAAAAACAAGACAACTACACGCAGAATGATTTAGGCTGTCACTCAAGAGTCCAGGACTTGAAAAAGTGTCCGCACTGACTTGGAGAGAGGAAGGCGGTCACACTAGCCACAGAACAGAATAGAGGCAGCCACTGCATGCAATCTCTAGACATTCTCTGAAAAGGAAAACTGCCTTATCTACTGCGGGGCATCGCCTCTATTTTCTTTAACATAAGCAGGTCTGCATATAGAAAGCCTCCATTGATGTCCCATCTGCCTTGGCTACTTCTCTCATCAAAGGGGTAAACTTGAACCAAATGCCCTACTACGAATGAACTCTTCTAGCTTCTGATCTCCTTGAATGTAATGCTGTGTCATGCCCAGAATCATGAGGCTTGGAGGGAGTTCGCTTTTCCTCCACCAGGGTAACAATCTGTTTATTCTGATTCCCAGTATGAAGAGAAGGAAGACCGTCAGCCCAAGAAGCTGAGGACGAGTACTGACAAAGCCCGGCTCTGGTGAAGAACTGAAAGCCTAGCGCATTGATTTGTTGCATCCAGACAGTCTGTGCATTGCTTCAACAGGAGATTGTGTTCGATATTGGAGAAGCAGGTCTTTGGGCCCAAGTAACATAACACTGACTTGTGACCTCTGACCTCGCAGATTAAAGTTCTTTAACACTCTTGAGTAAATGGCGATGACTTGGGGGCTATCCTATGTATCTCAAACCCATCGGTCTAGACCTCAACAGGGCAGCAAAAGGGGGCAACAAGGTCTTCTTGTGGACTCTGCAAATATTTAGAAAAGTTCTAACCAGATTACTCATGTTGAAAATGGAGGTAACATGGTCACATTCACAACACTGTCTAACTTGGGTTACTTAAGGGAAATGGGGTCACAAAATACAGTGTTGAGATACCCTGCCTCCTGGCATCACTCCTTAAGGAAATATTCTGATGTCAAACAATATTCTTTGATACTGTTTGAGAATCTAGTGCAAGCATTCCCACAGCCTTCATCTTCTTTCTCTCAGCCCTGGAGAGCTGGTAGCAGGTCTGCGATGCTGTTTACGTAGTAATCTGGGACCATGCCCTGCCTGGAGGGGCATCCGCTGCTCTGGTGGGCCTGCGCATCCTTCAGAGTGGAGAATCCCGTCAGGGTCAGGATGGTATGGAGGCCACAGTTGGTGCCCATGAGGATGTCGGTGTCGAGCCGGTCTCCGACCATGACTGTTCGAGCCGGGTTGATGGTGTATTCGCTGGCCACACAGTCCAGGATGAAGCGGGTGGGCTTGCCAATGATCTGGGCCTGGCGGTGAGCTGCTGTCTCCACGGCTCTCACCAGACATCCAGTGCCTGAAACAGAATGAACAAGCATGAGGTACAACACAAAGAATTTCGAGCCTCTAATCCTCATTTCCATTATATTCACAATTCCATCTCCAATGCGTTAAAGTGGTTTTACAACAGCAGTCTATAATGAAGAAACGCCACCTTTTTAAAAGTGTGTGTTATCCAGTGAAAAACACCCAAGACCAATTCAGTAAAAATGCCAACGAAAACGGGCTCATAATTCCAATTTGAAGGGTGAAAGCAACCATAAATGTCAAACCAATGCAACCCTAGTGTAAACAAACAAAATGAAAAACCTCACAATGGAATAAATAACTCCCAATTCGCGTAAGTAATTGTGGTTTGAGCTAAAAAAAAATATCCTATTTTAAAATGTATTGCTCGGCCTTATATAAAAATGTGAATCTTTATGAAAACGTAAGATAACCTCACCTGAATGAATCAACCAAAATACTTCACTAGTGAAAAAATACTAAAAGAAAAAAACAATCACAAAATTAGTTGCAATAGAAACTAATCTAAAGCTCAGATACCAGGGTTACAAAACTCATCGACACATGGGCAGCGCAAGCGCTGCTCTGCGAGGCATGCTGTATTTGAGTATGGACTTGAAGCTCCGTCCACTATCCGCCCATATTTTTCATTGGCTTGTGTCATTGTCCTTTGTAAATGCTGGCTTCTGATTCGTTAATAGGCTTGTTAGTCCCTCCTTAGTACCACCTTGTCTTCATTTGTAACCTCCCATGAGGACTGGCCATTTTACTTCTGTTGTTACACGGTATGTCTTATTTAGTGTCTAAGCACTATTTTCTTTAATGAGTTTCTCCTACTGCAGGCACGACATGCTTTCCAGCAACATTCAGCGCGCCATGTGCACTTTCACTTTCCAAGCAGCCCGGGACAATGGCGGGCGCTTCTTTGAAGTGAAATAGGTCTCGCATTTACAAGAGTATGAGCTATTAGTATTGTAAATGACAATGCCTTTTATATATGTGTTAATTATCAAAACAGATACACAAAAGGCATTGTCATTTACAATGCCAATTTATTTATTTATTTGAAAAGTTTTATAAAGAGCGAACATGACCCATACAGGTATCAGAGCGCTGTACAATAGCTTAAACTCTCGCAAATGCGAGACCTATTGCATTGCAAATGCTTGTTTAAAGAGAGGCAGCTTCAGCGGGCAAGGCACAGCTGATCCCTGTCGCCCTCTAGCGAGAAACTTAACTGCTAGAGCATAGTACACAAAAACATGGCGGCCATATTGAACAGGAACGCAACCACGAACTCATTGTCAAAATACATTGACAAATGAAATCATGGAATGCAGAATACAACTTGTATAGTGCATTGTCAGTGTATACTCAGATATTATTATATCTCGAACCCCTAATGTTTGATTTATAAATACAGTTTTCTTTATGATTTAATCTATCCTGTCTTATATTTGGATTTTTTCACTGGCTTTATTCCCCCTTATTTTTTCTAAAAACTTGCCTGTGAATGACTTATTTTGATTCTAGATGCTACTAATTGAGCATCCTAAATATAATTTCATATTGTGTACCGGGGCTTAAATGTTCCCCTTGTCAGCAGTTTACCGTTCTAGTGTTAGATGCCCAAGCTCACAAGGGGTTATTGGGTTGCCCTTTTAGTTTGATTAAGAGCCAAGACTGGCCACGTTTTACACCGGACATGGGATGACTTCAGAGCTCTGCACATCTCTCTCCCCAGAACAGTGCTTTAAATGGGCCGGTACTCACCGGTACTGAGTACCGGCACTTCTTAGATTTATCACTCTGAGTACCGGCACTTCTCTTCTGCCGAGGAGAGTACCGGTACTCATGAAAAGGTAGGCTTATTGGCTGTGAGTGCTGGTGAGCCGGAGTGGAAGGTGTCTCTGGCAGCCAAGGCGCCGCTTCTGTATCCCCGATCTGAGCCCCAGCTGAGCTATTCAGCAGGGCTTATTTGAATAATGTCCGGGTGCTCGCCATCACGCTGTGTTTGACAGAGCAGGGTCCATTCAGGCCCTGCGCTGTCAAACAGCCACACTATCCCGTGCATTTGTGCGCACAGGAATCATGCAGTCCCCTGGCAGTGGCAATCAGGCTATGGACAGTCCGGCCCTGGTGGCAATTTAAAAAGCCATGGTAGGTGAAGAGTATAACATGGTTTTATCATACCCGAGTCTTTTGTGTGCCTGCTTATGTTTGTGTGTTTGCATGCATTCGTATGCCTGTTTTTTGTAAGAAAAAAGTGAGAGAAAGAGAGAGAGAATCAAAACACTCTCAGGAGGTATTTTAAAGAAAATGGGTGGCACTTTGTGTGTACATGTCTGCTCGGTGACAAAGATTCATAAATAACGTAGTAGGGAGGGTTGGTGGGTCGTGAGTGAGTGGATGGATGAGTGAGCAAGGGTGGATGTATACATGGATGGTTCAATAGATGGATGGATGAGTGAAAGCATGGATGGCTGGGTGAAAGAGGGTGGATGATTGGATGAAAGGGCGGATGATGGGTGGATAAGTGAAAGATTAGATGGATGAATGAAAGGGAGGGAGGATGGATGAAAGGGTGGATGATGGATGAGTGAAAGGAGGGATTGAGTGAAAGTGTGGATGGATGAAAGGGTGGATGAAATAAAGGAGTGAAAGGGTTGATGGATAGATGAGCGGAAGGATTGATGGATGAAAGGGTGGATAAAGAGATGGATGAGTAAAAGGATGAATGGATAGGTTTGGATATAAAGGGTGGACAGATGGAATGGTGAAAAACTGAATGATGGATGAAAGACTGAATAGACGACAGAATGTAAAGGTTAAATGGTGGACATCAGCAGGTAAATGGCAGGATGAAAGGATGAATGGATAGATCGATGGAAGAGACAAGAGATATCTTCTGGGGAGGGTCATGATGATTTGCTTCATTTGCTTGGTGCCATAAGAGCTTTGGTTCGAAGTTGGGGTATTTTCAGTTTCTTCCTACTCACTGCTCAAAAATATATAGTATTGTGCCAAACAACAGCAATTAACAGTATGGCATTAAGAAGGCGCAACTATTGCAAAAGAGGAAATGTTAACATATTATCGCATTTCTCTTTCATTTTGTGTAATGAGTTAACTTGCTTGGTTTAAACACATTTCTCATGTGTTTTGATATGTGCTGCAACTAATATAGAAGTAATTAAGTATCATCATGTCTTGCCCTTAGCCCCGCCCCCTCACTACACCTCTAGCTCATTTTAATGAGTACCTGCACTTATTTTTTCCCATTTAAAGCACTGCCCCAGAAAGCCTATCAATGTGTTTGTGGGGTTCCAGTAAAAGTGCACCACAGCTAGCCCCAAGTCAAGATAGTAACTCGTTTACCATGTTAAGTCGCAGCCTACAGTCTTACCACATTTAGGGATGTTGTTGGAAAAAATAGGACCGCCTGAAAGTCAGATCTTTGACTTAAAGACAGCTGTACATCTCCTGGGCACCCACTTCACTATCCTGGGATTTTCAATAAAAAAACGGCATGGGCTTGGTACTTTGTTTACTTGCCCAGAGCCAATCGGACTAAAGTGCTGGATTACAAAACTTTGGGGGAAAAAGAACTCTAGGTAATTCAAACAGGGTGTCAGAGACAAAAAAGACAGTTTAGCTCAGTGTGAAAAGAATGCGGCTGTCCGCGGCCCCCGCAGGGGGCCACCTCAGCTGGGCGGCCATTTAGTGCCATTTGCACTGCCCACCCACTCTAGTCTTTGGAGGGGTTCTGTGGAGCCCTCTAGCTAGGTCGCCTCTGTGACGTCCTTCCGGTGCGACAAGTTGTCTTGTGTATTTATTCATTCTTGCATGCTCAGACGGGGGGTGGGAGAAGTTGCCGATAATGGCACTATGCACTATAGACAGCTCTATGTAAAATGAAGACTGGGCAAATTATACCGCCGCTGGCCACTCAGCCGCTGACCTACGTTAAAAATGAGTTCAAAATCTTAACAGTTCAGTTCATAAAGGTTGCTCGCTAAGTGTAACAATCATTATCGCTCAGTCCTGCGCCGAAACCTAGAGTTGCTAGACAGTGCGCGTGGAAGAAACACTACTTTTCCAGATGAGCTTTTCTTTATTTTAACTAAACAGTGCTTTCTGTGAGTTGGAGTCCGATTCTATTCACCTGCATGAACACACCTGGAGAGTTCTGGCAAACTTTCCCAGACCCTGTCCTTACCTGGTATGGCTCTCCCCCCTTCCAGTGGTAGCCGGGTGTCTGTGTTGGTGGCCAGGAAGAGGCAGGTGGGGTCCAGCAGGTAGGCCAGCGCCTTGGTCAGCTTCATGTAGCTGAAGTGCTCGTCAAAGCCCACCACCACGGCTCTCACATCGGGGTCGCGGCTCACCCCAGCCCAGTCGCCCATACCGCCGCTGACAGGGTCCGGACCAGGCCCCAAGTAGGGGATGCCCTGAGCATCAAACTCCTGGCTGAGTGCTTTGCCGCCGATCAGGTACACCTTGCCGTCCAGCTTGGCGATCTTGCGCAGGTAGACCGCGGTGCAGAAGGCGGTGCCAAAGACCTCTTCTTTGCGGACACTGAAGCCCATCCTGGCAAGCTTCTCGGCGTACATCTGCCGGGTCTTGGTGCTGTTGTTCGTGATGAAGAAGACCTGCTTGCCTGCACTTTTCAGGCCATTGATGACCTCTGGGGCCCCCGGGACCACCTGGTCCCCGCGCCAGATGACCCCGTCGCAGTCAAACAGCACTGTGTCGACGGTGTCCGACAGGAAGTTTTTGGCCTCCGCCCCTGCCAGTCGCAGGCACTTGGAAGAGGACATGCTCGGTGGAGTCGGGAAAACTGTTCTAAGTTCGTATTGGAGCGCTCAAAAACAGCATTTAACAGTTTCTGGGCACTAGTAAATTTGGTAGCAAAGGGGGCGGATGTACAAGAAAATAAAGGGGATTTGACCAGGATCACAGAACTTGGTCTAATGAGGAAGCCAAGATTAGAGCTCAAGTTTTTTTTGTTCCTCAGAGCCTTTCCCCGTTTTACTATGGGAAACGTATCCACCGTACAACCGCACCCCGCAAGCCAGACCTTGTACCTCCCTCTACAAAGACATTAACTTGAAACCTGTCTTAAGTTTCAGAAGAAAGGTAAATATGGCATTAATGGGGAAATAGATCCTACTGCCCCCCTTGTGCTGGCACTGCCACACACCCTCCGATCCCGTCCATGAACGTCAGGCGCTTCCTGCTGCGACAGTTTTGTGCAACCTAGCCTGCTGTGAAGGCCTCCTGTGATTGGTCGATTGGCCAAGATGAAGGTCGTGATTGGCGATGACTGCCTGCAAGCAGGTTCACTAGCAACCGGCTTGCTGACCTTTTCTGCATTCACTGTCAAAGCAAGGAGTGAACTGTGGTGCTTAAAGTGCCAGCGCAGCATTTCACAACCTCTGCAGCTGCACCGGGCAGCAGGAGCTGCACAGACCGCAGAGATCGAGTAGTGATGTGGCAGTGAGAACTCTCAAGTTTTACAGGCTCATGAGTGAATAGCCCAGACTTCACTTTGCATTGTGGGACTTGTAGTCCTTATTTTCCCAATAGAAAGTCAGGACGACAAATCCAAGAATACCAAGCAAAAACCCGTACAGGATAAGCTGCTCACGCATGGTTGGGTCAGGGAAACCTGGGAGTTCAGAAGGGGGAATCTCTGGAATTACGTTCCGTTGCATTTTAGAGCGAGACCTCGGTTGCCTTAGGGGGCTGTACAAGAGAACGCTCAAAGTCAATAGCTGGATAGCAACTGTAATAACTTAGGAGGTGTGTTCTCAAAGATCAAATCAAAGGATATCTGCGAAGTGGCGCCCGTGTCAGGTGTGTCACCTTCAGTCAGTCGTGGGTTTTTGGCACATTCCGAGTGGAGATTTTTGAGCCCAAACTCGCAGTGTAAAAAGCATCTCAAGAATCCAGCGTTCTTTGGGCTAAAACGCCAGAACTGTATTCATGCAAACAGTACACGTGTTCTCCCACCTACATCCACCCCTTTATCTCTTTCTCTTATTCCCTCCCTTACTTTCTTTCCCCATAACTGCCTATGCCCCAGTATCTCTCTCTTAGCATCTGCCTCCCCCTTTACCTTTCGGTTTCTCCTCTGTCTTTCTTGCTCAAACTTTCTCTCTCATTCCTACAAATTCAGTTATCAGCCACCTTTCACCTACTCCTTTCTTCCTGTCTGCTCTCCCTCTGCGCATTATTACCTGAGTCTCCAGGTCCCCGCAGGTGCACCAGAGGAGTGGCTGGCCAGGGTCACAGGCTTGTTGCATTTGGAATGTGGAAAAGTACAGAGCTAGGAGCACTGACCAGCCCCGCCCCTCCCCTGTTCCACCTAGGGCGGCTTGGAGATTGATGTTAAAGCGCGCCGAAGAATGCAGACGAGGTAGAAACTAAGGGGCACATGCATCAAAGCTTTTTGCGATCGCAAACGGTGCGATTCGCAAAAATCGGCCGTTTGCGATCGCAAAATGGGCTTTTGCGATGCATTAAACAATATACCGGCACATGCATCAAGCTAGGATTTTGCGAGTCCTTAATAGCGAATATTAAGGATTCGCAAAATCCTATGCATGTAGGAATCGCTATAATAATAGCGATTCCTTCACATTCCTTATTTGCGACTCGCAAATTGCGAGTCGCAAATAAGGAATGGCTTCCCATTCATTCCTATGAGCCTACAGGCCCATAGGAATGAATGGGAAATTGCGAGCGCTATTTGCGAGTACCAATAGGTACTCGCAAATTGTGCATGCAATTTCAAGGGTGCAGGGGTGTCAAAAGGACACCCTGTTGCACCCTGAAATTGATCCGTGCACATATGTTGCGCACACACATGTCCCAAGGACATGTGTGTGTGTAACCTTCTACTTTGAAAAATGCACTTTAGTGCATTTTTCAAAGTTTTACAAATTACCATGAAGTTTAACTTCATGGTAATTTGCGCCTCTAGTAGCGAAATCGCTAATATTTTTACTTTGTTGCATTGCATTTAAGGAATCTCAATTTGCGATTCCTTAAATGCAATCGCAATTTAAGTAATCGCAATTTAGAGATTACTTAAATTGCGATTTTTGCATTTGGGATGATGCATCCCAAATGCAAAAATACTGGTCGCAAAGGGGCAGATTCTGAGAATCTGCCCGTTTGTGACCGGTTTTTCTTTTGATGCATGTGCCTGTTGGCATGCGCAATTTCGGTAATCGCAATATTTTGCGATTCCCCAAATTGCGATTGCATTTAAGGAATCGCAATTTGCGATTCCTTAAATGCAATGCAAGAAGCACTTTCAAATAGCGATTTCGCTATTTGGTGTGCAATTTACCGTAAAATAAAACAAAACAGTATTTTGCAAAAACTTTACACACACACACATGCCCTTGGGGCATGTGTGTGCGCAACATGGGTGCACAGTACAATTTCAGGGGTGCAACAGGGTGTCATTTTGACACCCTTGCACCCTTGAAATTGCATGCGCAATTTGCGAGTACCAATTGGGACACGCAATTTGCGCATGCAATTTCCCATTCATTCCTATGGGCCTGTAGGCCCATAGGAATGAATGGGAAGCCATTCCTTAATTGCGACTTGTATAGGAATCGCTATTTTTATAGCGATTCCTACATGCATAGGCTTTTGCGAGTCCTTAATTGCGATTCCTTAATAATCGCAATTAGGGACTCGCAAAATCCTACCTTGATGCATGTGCCTGTAAGACTTTTCGGCTCGGCTCTCTTGGCTCGAGACGCCAAGAGGATGAGAGCCAAACATCTGAGTCGAGACAGTTTGGGGTCTTTAGTGGCTCGGCCACCTTTAGCAAACACTCCTCGTTTAGGCTGTAGACTCTCAAATTGTAAATAAAAACGGCCGTGAGTTGGATTTCTCTCGCTTAGAAAATCCTCCACTTGCATGCAAGTTAGTCGGGAAATGAACGTCCAGTGATTTTGTTTTGTAATCCTCCATCATTACTGTTACTAAATGTTGGGATGTATTTAACTGGCTGAAGGCGTCTGTTGGAAACTGGACTTCTTTGCAGATGCCCCCCCACACTCGTTTTGGCTCCATTAGAACTGCTAGATGCTGGTTTTTGACTCTGAAAGTGTACCAGGACCAGCTAACCAGGCAGTGGCGGCCCCTCGAGGGAGTGCTGCGGGGCAGCGGGGGAGGGGCAGGGTGGGGGGTAGTAAACTCCGGCATACTGCCGAACGGAGTTAAGTAAATAAATAAATAAATAAATAAAACAAATTACATTGTGCGCGCTGCAACGCAAACTCCGGCATACTGCCGAACAGAGTTAAGTAAATAAATAAATAAATAAAACGAATTACATTGCGCGCGCTGCAACGCCAAATGGCGATGCACGCGCAATGTATTTCGTTTTATTTATTTATTTATTTATTTACTTAACTCCGTTCGGCAGTATGCCGGAGTTTACTACCCCCCACCCTGCCCCTCCCTCGCCCCGCCCGCCGCCCAGCAGCACTCCCTCGAGGAGTTGCCACTGTAACCAGGCCCCTAGTGCCTGTGCTCTTTCCCCTAACAGTGATTTGAATTGGTACTCCCAATTGGCAAAGTACTTTGCCCCTTATAAGTTCCTAGTATACAGGGGCGTCGCCCACTGCTTTAAAGCAGTGTGAAGAAGAGAAACATAAAATGATAATAACTTTAAGTTATTATCATTTTATGCTTCGTGACGTGTCCTGCTGCTTTGCGGGTGGGCGTGCGGGGCTGCTTTGCTCATGGAGCAGGGCAGGGGAGGAGTGGTTTGCCCACTCCTGAGTGCGCAATGACTGTTTGGTCGGCCCTCTCGGGCCGCCCAAACCAGTCATGCGCACTTTCCTGTTCTCCATGCAGGCTGCATTACAGCCTGCATGGAGAACATGCCCACCCCTCCAGCCCCTGGCTGAGCGCCGTGAACAGCGCTCAGACCAATTACAGCGCTGCACTGCAGCATTGTGATTGGCTTAGGGGAGGGAGCCTGGCTGCCTGCTTCCTGTTCCTGTAGTTCACGGGTACTCATAGTACGGCCCGCGGGCCGCCAGCGGCCCGGCAAGCCTTCCTTGGCGGCCCGCGGACCTTGCAGATATCCTACCTGTGATTTTTCTTTTTTTTTTTTTTAAGTGTCAGCAAACACCGCCGGTTGCAGCAGCGCTCTATGGGGGCCGGGCGATTCTTTAAAAGACCATTCACTTGTTAATGAGGCTTTGTTGTATTTCACCTCTTCTTAGCCCCTTGCATCTCCGAGATGCAGGGGCGCTAAGAAGAGGTGAAATACAACAAAGCCTCATTAACAAGTGAATGGTCTTTTAAAGACCTGTGAAGTACTCGGGTGCGGCTGTGTGTGTGCCCGGGAAGCTGCCTCAGCCCGGGCTGACACACACGCGGGGTGAGGTGACAGAGGGTGACAGAGCGAGGGAGACAGACAGAGGGAGGGAGACAGAGAGGGGGAGACAGAGGGTGACAGAGAGAGGGAGACAGAGGGAGGGAGACAGAGAGAGGGAGACAGAGGGAGACAGACAGAGGGAGACAGAGAGAAACAGAGGGAGGGAGACAGAGGGAGGCAGAGGGAGACAGAGGGAGACAGAGGGAGGGAGTCAGGGGGAGACTGAGGGAGGGAGAGGGAGACAGACAGAGGGAGACAGACAGAGGGAGACAGAGAGAGGGAGACAGACGGAGGGAGACAGACGGAGGGAGACAGACGAAGGGAAACAGATGGAGGGAGACAGAGGGAGAAGGAGACAGAGAGAGGGAGACCGAGAGAGGGAGACAGAATGAGGGAGGGAGACAGAGGGAGGGAGAGAGACAGAGGGAGGGAGACAGAGAGGGAAACAGAGGGAGAGAGGGAGACAGAGGGCAACAGACAGAGGGAGACAGACAGAGGGAGGGAGGGAGACAGAGGGAGACAGAGAGAAGGAGACAGAGGGAGGGAGACAGAGGGAGGAAGACAGGGAGGCAGAGGGAGACAGAGGGGGGGAGAGGGTGGGAGGCAGAGGGAGGGAGAGGGAGACAGACAGAGGGAGACAGAGGGAGGGAGACAGAGAGAGGGAGACAGAGAGAGGGAGACAGAGAGAGGGAGACAGAGAGAGGGAGAGGGAGACAGAGAGAGGGAGACATAGAGAGGGAGACAGAGAGAGGGAGACAGAGACAGAGAGAGGGAGACAGAGAGAGGGAGACAGAGAGAGGGAGACAGAGAGAGGGAGACAGAGAGAGGGAGACAGACAGAGAGGGAAAGAGAGGGAGACAGAGGGCACCAGACAGAGGGCACCAGACAGATGGAGACAGAGAGGGAGACAGAGAGGGAGAGACAGAGAGGGAGAGAGAGAGAGGGAGGGAGACAGAGGGAGGGAGACAGAGGGAGGGAGACAGAGGGAGGGAGGCAGAGGGAGGGAGGCAGAGGGAGACAGAGGGAGGGAGTCAGAGGGAGGGAGAGGGAGACAGACAGAGGGAGACAGACAGAGGGAGGCAGACAGAGGGAGATAGTGGGAGGGAGACAGAGGGAGAGGGAGGGAGACAGAGAGAGGGAGACAGAGGGATGCAGAGGGAGACAGAGGGAGGGAGACAGAGGGAGGGAGACAGAGGGAGGCAGAGGGAGACAGACGGAGGGAGTCAGGGGAGACAGAGGGAGGGAGAGGGAGACAGACAGAGGGGAGACAGACAGAGGGAGATAAAGGGAGGGAGACAGAGGGAGATAGAGGGAGGGAGACAGAGGGAGACAGAGAGAGGGAGACAGAGGGAGGGAGACAGAGGGAGGCAGAGGGAGACAGAGGGAGGGAGACAGAGGGAGGCAGAGGGTGACAGAGGGAGGGAGTCAGGGGGAGACAGAGACGGAGGGAGGGAGAGGGAGACAGGCAGAGGGAGACAGATAGAGGGAGAGAGACAGAGGGAGAGGGAGGGAGACAGAGGGAGGGAGACAGAGGGAGGGAGACAGAGGGAGACAGAGGGAGGGAGACGGAGGGAGACAGAGGGAGGGAAAGAGAGAGGGAGACCGAGAGAGAGGGAGACAGAGAGAGAGGGAGACAGACAGAGGGAAGAGGGCGACAGACAGAGGGAGACAGACAGAGGGAGGAGGGCGACAGACAGAGGGAGACAGACAGAGGGAAGAGGGCGACAGACAGAGGGAGACAGACAGAGGGAGGAGGGCGACAGACAGAGGGAGACAGACAGAGGGAGGAGGGCGACAGAGGGAGGGCGACAGAGGGAGGGCGACAGAGGGAGACAGAAGGAGGGAAACAGACAGAGGGAGACAGACAGAGGGAGACAGAGGGAGAGAGAGGGAGAGAGAGAGAGAGAGGGAGATGGAGAGAGAGAGGGAGGGAGAGATAGAGGGAGGGAGAGAGAGGGAGACAGAGCGAGAGAGAGAGAGCGATAGATAGAGAGATGTGTGTATGCCGGGTCTGGTGGCTCAGTGGACGAAGACGTCCGCTGCAGGGGCCTGTGTTAAACCTCATGGTCATAGTTTTTTTTTTGTTGCTCTAGCCCGGCCCCCCTCCCCCACTGACCCCGCCCCCACCGGTGCGGCCCTCGGCCACAAACCACACTGTAAATTTGGCCCCCGAGAGAAAGTTTGTGAGTACCCATGCTGTAGTTGGACACAGGAGAGCAGGAGCAGCGATGCGGGACCGGCCTCAAGGTAAGTTTATGTTTTATTTTATTTTGCCCCCGCTCGCGACCCCCGTGCCCACCTCCCCACTTGCAAGCCATGCCGGCCGCCGCTGCTAGTATATGGTACCAGTGGTTCCCAGGGCAAGGGTGGTAAAGGGGTCACCAGGGCTGCAGCACTGACTGTGTGACCCAAGTAAAAGTGTGCCTGCAGGTCTGTCATTGCAGCCGTGCACGAGCAGCCTATCTGCTCAAGAGTGACTGCACACACAATGTGCTGCAGAGCCACACCACTGCCTTAATGTAAGTCACTCTTAAGGTTGTCCTCCTAAGCCCAGGAGGTAGAGTGCATTATATTAAAGGTGTGGATATATATGTTCATACATATATATCCCTACAGTAACCCTGTAAAGCAAGGTTTTACTGTAAGTGACAGGGAGGCCATAGAGTAACATGGGCTGGCTACTGAGAAAACTCGAGATAGCCAGCTCTATTATGGAACAATCAAATTGTGTCATGTTTGGTGTCAAACACTGTGCTTTTTCCTCCCCAACACGATTCTCGTGTCGAGGGTGAGTTGGAAAGCACAGGGGTATCACCCTGAGTGGGTGCCCTCTAGGATACAGTGACCCAGTGCCTAGGCGGACTTGCCCTAGCCGTTTGCTGCCAAGACAAGAGTCATCCTCGTGGGATGTGCTAGCACTTCCCCAGGGCAGAGACAAAGGCCTGGGCAGGAACAAGGTCACACCTCCTCCCTCCCAGGATGGCTAGTGTTTACAGTCATCAAGACGGTAAACCTTAAAAGGCTTTCACCACACTTGATGTGTAATTACTTGTTGTAGGAAGCTGGCTCTGTATTTTCTATACCAAAGTGACGTATAGTGTGCACAGAGTCCAGTGGATCCCCAAAGTTAGGCAGAGGTAAAGTTAGATAGCACCTCACTCTCTATTTGTGGTAGTGTGGTCGAGCAGTAAGGCAGTATCAGAGGACAGTGTTAAGCATTTGTTGTACACACTCAGTCAGCAAATGAATTCACACACTCAAAGACTAAACTTCAGACCAATTGTTTTTGTATAAAAACATTATTTTAGTTATTTTATTTTCTAGAACCAAGCAAGCCTGGCACAGGTAAGCAATACATACTTTACAGTAGTAATGCAATTGAAATACAGTTTGAATGATAATGGTATATGCACTTTGGTTTGATTTACAGTATGGATGCAGAGAAATGCTATACTTAGTAAATGCAGTACATAGACTTGAATAGGCTTTTTAGTAAAATAGCAGGTAAGTAACTTCTGAGATTACTAGGCTTACACAGAGTAGTATACCTAGATACTACTCTGGGACATTTCCTGAAAACAGGTAAGTAAAATCGTTTTTTGTTAGATTATGCAATTTTAAAGAATTTCTTTAGTTTCTCAAACTCCACATTTAGAAACTTTTCACAGAAAAACAGTCAATGTTATCCTATGGAGGAAAATAGTGTTATCGGTTTTGAGGTAAGTATTTGGTAGTGGGAGTTGAGGTTCTGGGGGTAGACTCAGGGGTCCCCCAGGGTCAAGGATGCACTCTAGTTACACCCTCAGCGGCACTAGGGCGGCCGGGTGCAGAGTGCTGAGGCCCAGTGTTATCCAATGGGGGATAGGGGGCCTCCGGTTGGTGGCTGCTGGCAAGCAGGCCACTAGGTTGCGGGAGCAAAGCTCCTGGACTTTAGCTCAGGGCAAATGGGGAAACAAAGTAGCACCAAAGGTGCACCCTCAGCGGCACTAGGGCGGCCGCGTGCAGGGTGCTGTTTCGACGTCGGGCACCCTGTTGGTTTCAATGGGGAACCTCCGGTTTGCAAAGGCACTGCAGGCTCGGGGACGAAGGTCTTCTGGATGCGACCACCACTTCGAGAGGTAAGTTGGGAAGTTGGGGGTTGGTTAGGCACCGTCGGTTTGGGCACACAAGGCCGTGGGGCGTCGGGTGCAGGGGTGCCTTTTGGGGTCGGATCTTCTTACCAGCTCCTGGTCGCGTTTGGGGGGACCTTCTGGATTTAGGCTGCAGGCGTCGGCTTGAGGCAGGTCAGGGGTCGCCGGATCTCTGGTCAGGATCGCCGGGGTGACCTCCTCGTGGTGTTTACCCACTCGAGCTCGGGCCGTGGACGGCGGGTGCAGAGTGGGGCGGATTCGCGGTGTCCGGCCGGAGCCAGAGGTTGCAGATGAACAAATCCGGTGTTCACGGGAGACAAAGTCTTTTGAGTTGAAGGCAGGCAGGTCCTCCGGGGTTTTCGAGGTTGCTGGCTGCAGAACACACCAGAGTTTCACAGGAGCAGGTTCGAGGGGGAGACAGGCCGGTAGGGCTGGGGCCAAGTCAGTGGGCGTCTTCCTCTTGTTAGCTTCGGCATGGCTGTTCGGTCCTTCTTCTTCTTTTCTTGTTGCCGGTTCTTGTCTGAGGAAGCAAGGTTCAGGGGTGCCCCTAAATACTAGATTTAGGGGCGTTACAGGTAGGTAAAAGGCAGGGACCAATGGGTCCCTTCCCTGGGGTGAGTACACCCCCTATTATGCCAACCTCCAGTGGGAGGGGTGCATGAGCCTGTCCCTGGTTGGCTGAGTCCCCCCATTCGCTGCCCCTGCCTCCCAGCTGCTCCTCCCTCCCACCTCCCCATATATGGCGGCCGCTGCGCGTTGAGGAGAGCGACCCTTGACCTTGCCAGGTAGGTCGCTCCCCCACCACACAGCTCCGCCTGTGCTGTCCGCCTGCTGCTGCTGCTGGTAAGCTCGCCCCTCCGCTTGTGGCCTCGGTGCCCGTGTTTTCCTCTGTTTTCCTCGCTGCCCCCACCTCCCTTGTGTCCATTTTGCCTTCTGTACCCTCGCTGCCCCCACTGTATTGTGCCCGTGTTTTCCTCTGTTTTCCCTCGCTGCCCCCACCTCCCTTGTGTCCATTTTGCCTTCTGTGCCCTCGCTGCCCCCACTGTATTGTGCCCGTGTTTTCCTCTGTTTTCCTCGCTGCCCCCACCTCCCTTGTGTCCATTTTGCCTTCTGTGCCCTCGCTGCCCCCACTGTATTGTGCCCGTGTTTTCCTCTGTTTTCCCTCGCTGCCCCCACCTCCCTTGTGTACATTTTGCCTTCTGTGCCCCTCGCTGCCTCTCTCCATTCCCGCCGCTGCGTCCCCTGCGTCCCCGCCCCCCTGACTGCCCATTCGCTGCCCCTGCCTCCCAGCTGCTCCTCCCTCCCACCTCCCCATATATGGCGGCCGCTGCGCGGTGAGGAGAGTGACCCTTGACCTTGCCAGGTAGGTCGCTCCCCACCACACAGCTCCGCCTGTGCTGTCCGCCCGCTGCTGCTGCTGGTAAGCTCGCCCCTCCGCTTGTGGCCTCGGTGCCCGTGTTTTCCTCTGTTTTCCCTCGCTGCCCCCACCTCCCTTGTGTCCATTTTGCCTTCTGTACCCTCGCTGCCCCCACTGTATTGTGCCCGTGTTTTCCTCTCTGTTTTCCCTCGCTGCCCCCACCTCCCTTGTGTCCATTTTGCCTTCTGTGCCCTCGCTGCCCCCACTGTATTGTGCCCGTGTTTTCCTCTGTTTTCCCTCGCTGCCCCCACTGTATAGTGCCCGTGTTTTCCTCTGTTTTCCTCGCTGCCCCCACCTCCCTTGTGTCCATTTTGCCTTCTGTGCCCTCGCTGCCCCCACTGTATTGTGCCCGTGTTTTCCTCTGTTTTCCTCGCTGCCCCCACCTCCCTTGTGTCCATTTTGCCTTCTGTGCCCCTCGCTGCCTCTCTCCATTCCCGCCGCTGCGTCCCTGCGGCCCCGCCCCTGACTGCCCATTCGCTGCCCCTGCCTCCCAGCTGCTCCTCCCTCCCACCTCCCCATATATGGCGGCCGCTGCGCGGTGAGGAGAGCGACCCTTGACCTTGCCAGGTAGGTCGCTCCCCCACCACACAGCTCCGCCGGTGCTGTCCGCCCGCTGCTGCTGCTGGTAAGCTCGCCCCTCCGCTTGTGGCCTCGGTGCCCGTGTTTTCCTCTGTTTTCCTCGCTGCCCCCCACCTCCCTTGTGTCCATTTTGCCTTCTGTACCCTCGCTGCCCCCACTGTATTGTGCCCGTGTTTTCCTCTGCTTTCCCTCGCTGCCCCCACCTCCCTTGTGTCCATTTTGCCTTCTGTGCCCTCGCTGCCCCCACTGTATAGTGCCCGTGTTTTCCTCTGTTTTCCCTCGCTGCCCCCACCTCCCTTGTGTCCATTTTGCCTTCTGTGCCCTCGCTGCCCCCACTGTATTGTGCCAGTGTTTTCCTCTGTTTTCCTCGCTGCCCCCACCTCCCTTGTGTCCATTTTGCCTTCTGTGCCCCTCGCTGCCTCTCTCCATTCCCGCCGCTGCGTCCCCTGCGGCCCCGCCCCTGACTGCCCATTCGCTGCCCCTGCCTCCCAGCTGCTCCTCCCTCCCACCTCCCCATATATGGCGGCCGCGCCGCTGGCGCGCCGAAGGCGCGCCTAAGGCAAGCCCGTCTGCGCCCGTCCGCGACTGGACCGCGCCCAGCGCCAGAACCCCTGGGCCGCGCGCCCCGCACCAGCCTCGAGGACCGACGCCGATACGATGCCACCACACTCCACGCTCTCAACCCCGGACGGACGCACAACTGCTTCAAGGCCGCCCGAAACGCACCCATGGTCCCTTCACCTGCCGGAACTGCAGCTACACCAGCCTCAGAGCCACCGAGGCGCCCGCCAAGAAGGACCTCCAACCACCTCCGGTGCATCCTACTGAACACCCGCTCCGCACGCAAACACGCCGCCGAGCTCTGGGACCTGCTCGACACATCATCACCAGACGTCGCCTTCCTGACTGAGACCTGGATGAACGACTCCTCCGCCCCGACATCGCCATAGCCATCCCAGACGGCTATAAGATCACCCGCAGAGACCGCATCAACGCAGTAGGAGGAGGAATCGCCATCGTCCACAAGAACACCATCAGGGTCTCGACCAGCACCGACGACACTCTCAGCACCGCCGAACACATGCACTTCCAGATCCACACGGACCCCAACACCACCCTTAGAGGCACCCTTGTCTACAGACCCCCTGGGCCCCAACCCCAGTTCAGCGACTCCATCGCCGACTTCATCAGCACGCACGCCCTGACCTCTACCGACTACATCCTCCTCGGAGACCTGAACTTTCACCTGGAGAACAACAACGACAGCAACTCCACCACCCTGATCGACAGCCTCGCCAACCTCGGTCTGAGCCAGCTCGTCACAACACCGACCCATTCCGCCAGCCACACGCTTGACCCCATCTTCTCCTCAAGCTCCCACGTCTCCTTCAGCCACACCACGGAACTCCTCTGGACCGACCACCGCTGCATCCATTTCACCTTCCAGAAACCCACCACACACCACCGCACCCTACAGATCCCATGCCGCTGCTGGAGCAAAGTCACCGAAGACGAACTCGGGCAACCTCGCTCTCAGCCCTCCCTCCGACCCATCCAACACCGACGACGCTGCCTGCAACCTCAGACGATGGATGGACGACTGTGCCAACACCCTCGCCCCGCTGAAAAAGCTCACCTACAGTGAGACCACCAAAAGAGCCAGCTGGTTCACCTCGGAACTCCTAGCTTCCAAGCGTACCTGCCGGAAACTAGAGAAGAAATGGTACAGTGATAAGACACCGGACAGCCACACAGCCCACAAAGACGCCATCTGTAACCACCACCACCTCATAAGGTCCGCCAAGAGAATCTCCTTCAAAGACCGCCTCGACAACAACGCACACAACAGCAAGGAGCTTTTCAACATAGTGAAGGAACTCTCCAACCCCAGCTCCAACACCAACGACATCCCGCCGTCGCAACCCCTGTGCGACTCCCTCGCCACATTCTTTCACCGCAAGATCGCCGACATCCACGACAGCTTCAACACCCTGACAGCCCCAACTAAGATCGATGCACCAGACCCGCTGCACACCATCGACCACGACCCCCTGCCATCCTGGGCCAGCGTGAACATCGAGGACACCATCAAGACCATGAGCACAATACACTCCGGCTCCCCGTCAGACCCTTTCCCGCACCACATCTTCAACAAAGCCAGCAGCTCCATCGCACCCCACCTGTGCAACGTCATCAATCTCTCCTCGAGACCGCGACCTTCCCAGAGAGCTGGAAACACGCAGAGATCAACGCCCTACTCAAAAACCCAAGGCGGACCCGAGAGACCTCAAGAACTTCCGGCCCATCTCCCTGCTTCCGTTCCCAGCCAAGGTCATCGAGAAGATCGTCAACAAACAGCTAACCCGATACCTCGAAGAAAACAGCATCCTGGACCCATCCCAATCGGGGTTCCGCAGCAACCACAGCACTGAGACTGCCCTCATCGCCGCCACCGACGACATCAGGATCCTGCTGGACAATGGTGAGACCGCAGCCCTCATCCTGCTGGACCTCTCCGCCGCCTTCGACACTGTCTGCCACCGCACTCTACGCACACACCTCCACGACGCAGGGATCCGAGACAAGGCCCTGGAATGGGCCACCTCCTTCCTCGCCGGCAGAACCCAGAGAGTCCGCCTCCCACCATTCCGATCCGAAGCCTCCGAGATCATCTGCGGCGTACCCCAGGGATCGTCCCTCAGCCCAACACTGTTCAACATCTACATGACCCCGCTCGCACGCATCGCCAGACAACACGACCTCAACCTAATCTCCTACGCCGACGACACTCAACTGATCCTCTCCTCACCAAGGACCCCTCGCCGCCAAATCCAACCTCCATGAAGGAATGAAGGCCGTCGCCGATTGGATGAAGATCAGCCGACTAAAACTGAACACGGAGAAGACAGAGGTCCTCATCCTCGGCTCCAACCCCTCAGCATGGGACGACTCCTGGTGGCCAACGACGCTGGGAGCAGCCCCGACACCCACCGACCACGCACGCAACCTGGGAGTCATCCTCGACTCAACGCTCTCCATGGACAAGCAAGTTAACGCAGTCTCATCCTCCTGCTTCAACACCCTCCGCATGCTTCGCAAGATCTACAGGTGGATCCCGACAGACACAAGAAGAACAGTCACCCAGGCCCTCGTCAGTAGCAGACTTGACTATGGGAACGCCCTCTACGCGGGAGCCCCGGCCAAGCTCATCAAGCGGCTGCAACGCATACAAAACGCCTCCGCACGCCTGATCCTCGATGTACCACGCCACAGCCACATCACCCCCACCTGAGGAACCTGCACTGGCTCCCCGTCGACAGGAGAATCTCCTTCAAACTCCTCATCCACGCACACAAGGCACTCCACAAGACTGGCCCAGCCTACCCCAACAGACGACTCCTCTTCTACGTCCCCAACCGCCAACTCCGCTCCGCCGACCTCTCCCTCGCCACCGTCCCTCGCATTCGAAGAACTACCACCGGCGGCAGATCCTTCTCCCACCTCGCCGCCAAGACCTGGAACACCCTTCCACTAAGCCTACGACAGACCCAAGACCTGTTGACCTTCAGGAGGCTACTCAAGACCTGGTTGTTCGACCAGTAGCAGCACCCCCCTTTTCTTTTTCCCTAGCGCCTTGAGACCCTCACGGGTAAGTAGTGCGCTTTACAAATTCTGTGATTGATTGATTGATCTTCAAGATGGCGTGGACTGAGAGTTGTGCTTCACCTCGCCTCCCCCACTTGAGGGGTGGAGTTGGCAGAGGTGGGCACACCTCTCTTCCTCACTTGTTTTTCCCGCCGGTTCTCCCGCCCAAAGTGGGGGTCAGAACCAGTGGGGACCAGTTGCTGAGAACAGCAAGTGGCCTGGGGAAGCTCACAAAGGCGGCAAGCCTTTGAAGCTTCCCCTTTGTGAACCCTGCCCATCCTGGGGGAGGAGGCTTGCACCTCGTCCCAGGATGTGCATTGTTTCAGGCCCCAGAGAGCAGCAGGCTCTCGACCCAAGGGTCCAGAAACATGTCTGGTGGTGGCAGCTGAAAGCAGCCACTCAGCCTGGACACTAGAGATGGGTTAGTTTTCAGGGGGCATCTTTAAGATGCCCTCTGTGTGCATTTTTCATTAAATCCCACACTGGCATCAGTGTGGGTTTCATGTGCTGAGAAGTTTGATACCAAACTTCTCAGTTTTCAGTGTAGCCATTATGGTGCTGTGGAGTTCGTAATGACAAACTCCCAGCACCATATACTCTTAATGGCAGCACTGCACTTACAATGTCTAAGAATGGACTTAGCCACTGTAGGGGTACAGGGCTCATGGACCTGTACCCTCACCACTGGTATAGTGCACCCAGCTAGAGGGGTGACTGATCTATGCCAGGGCAGTGGGTGCCATGTCGACTCTTCACTTTGTTCTGCACCAAAATACGCAGCCTGCAAAGGCAGTGTGTGTGTGTAAGGGTACAGGACCTCTAAGGGTGGCACAATAAGTGCTGCAGCCCTTCGAGGCCTTCTCTGGACACAGTGCCCTGGGTACCTGTGGTACCATTTACCAGGGGCTGACCTGTGGCCAGAGATGCCAATTGGGTTTAGGCTTCAATGCAGTTTTAGGGAAAGAACATAGGCCCTGGGTACCTGATTAGCAGGAGCCCAGGGCACACTCAGTCAAAGCACATCAGCAATTCAGCAAAAAGTGGGGGCAACCATGCAGAAAGAGGGCACTTTCTCACACAACCCTCCCCCAAACGAAAGAGGATGAGACTAACCTTTCCCTAGGGAGTCTTCATTTTCTAAGTGGAAGAACCTGGAAAGTCCATCTGCATTGGCATGGGCAGTCCCAGGTCTGTGTTCCACTACAAAGTCCATTCCCTGTAGGGAGATGGACCACCTCAACAGTTTAGGATTTTCACCTTTCATTTGCATTAGCCATCTGAGAGGTCTGTGATCAGTTTGAACTAGGAAGTGAGTACCAAAGAAGTATGGTCTCAGCTTCTTCAGGGACCAAACCACAGCAAAGGCCTCCCTCTCAATGGCACCTGCAGGGCCGGACTGGCCGTAGCGGGCACCGGGCATTTCCCTGGTAGGTCGCTAGGGGGCGGGGGGGGCGTTTTTGTTACAGGGCCGTTGTTGCAGCATAGCTGCAATATCAGCCCCTGTAACAAAATCGTCCGAAACTGGCCCTGGCAAACAGCTCTGCCACAACCCCAACTCCCGGGGTGGGGCGGCCGAGCACTTTGCCAGGGCCGGTTTTGGTTCCCAGTCCGGCCCTGGGTACCTGATTAGCAGGAGCTCAGGGCACACTCAGTCAAAGCACAACAGCAATTCAGCAAAAAGTGGGGGCAACCATGCAGAAAGAGGGCACTTTCTCACACTTGTCCCCTACTTGAGGACAAAGCCCTTACTGCCCTGTCCAGCCTTACAGGTGAGAAAATTAGTTATTCAGGAGGCATACACCTCCAAAAGGCTAGCTACACCTTTAGGGTAGACTAGGAGGTCTGTACAGCCAAGGAAGGGTTCTGCCATGTCGGAAGATCCTAAATTAGAGGACTCTGGGTAGAAAGATGACGACACCCACAGGATGATGTTACCTCAGGGACGGGTTAGCCACAGGGTCCAGTAGCCCATTGGCCACTGTCCTTTACGCCATGAACACCCCCAAAACTAGGATTTAAGGGGCTCCCCCGGCACCAGAACCTCAGTTCTGGCTTTGAATCTAAGAAGAGGCACAAAGAAAACGCTGTCACGGACAACAGGAGTTTGGGCTCTGCTGCAGTGCAAAGAGAGGACACTTAAGTGCCTGAAGAGACCATATACTGGAACCGTGTGTTCGAAGTGTGTCCATGACAAAAACTCGTTGCTCCCAGCAAGAGAGACTCCAGTGGATGCCATAAACCGAAGCAGACTCCCTTGGATTGGTGGGACCAGCCCCCTGCAAGCTACAGGAAAATTGACATGCTGCATGACAAGAATTGTGACCCGCTGGGCCTGTCGAGTGTGAGCCTGAAGAGAAGTGGTGTCCTGCAAGCCCAGAGTGGTAGCTAAGCTTTTACCATTTTTCAAGCCGTTACTCCACTCCTGTCGACCTCCAACTGCCGAAGTAACCTACATTTGCCACAGCTAAGGCTTGGCGATCGGCAGTCGGGTGATCGACCCCTTGAGTGACATCTCCAGCCCGAGAGCAACTCACAGCGGCCAACGTCGGCCATGACCCCGCTACTGTGTTCCTGCATCTTGAAGTTGGAGTCATCGAGTGTGTGGTAAAGCATCTTTAGCATGACCTGCCCCAGTGATTGACACCTTCCAGCTACCTCTGCACCCGGAGCTGCCGAGCAATGTAGAAGAAATCCAGCTGTTGAACCCGGGTCCTAGGATGCCAAAGGTCTCTACTCTCAGTGGGTAGGGTGGAACTCCATCTCCAAGTCTAGCTTTGTCAAGTGCTGCAAGTTTGACAGCTCCCGCGGATCCTGTTCAGTACCAAGGACAGCCAAGTCACCTCTGCACCCGGACTCCCTGTGAAAGGTAACGAAGTAACAACTATTGGAACCTGGTCTAGGGACCCGTATGACCTTATCCACATGAGGGTTCGTTTGAGCTCACCCTGCAAGTGACCGAGTGTCACCTGTGTTGTCCCTCATTCATTTCAATTGGACCAGTTTGACAGATTTACTGCATTTATTTTTGAATGCTTTAAAAGTCCATTACCTCGGATGTATGTATGGTACAAAGTTCGTTTTGGTGTCTATAGTTATATAAAAATACACTCTATTTTTATAAATTGGTGTTGGATTTCTTTTGGGTCGCGCGGCCCAGAAGTGAAGGGCATATCTGAATGACTAACGGTTACGAGTCCCCTGCCGAACTTTAAATGATTGTGGGAAGTTGTTTAACTCTCCGTACAAGCCTATGCTGATCTAATCTAACAGAAGATTTTTACCAAAATAATAAGACTACCGAACACAGCAGGACAAGGGGCTGATGAACTTTGGCACTTATGCATATTGCTTTGCACATCGTAAAAATCGTTTCCTAGAAATTCATGAAACAGGTCATAGGTGACTCTGCGGTTAATTCGCGCCTGATGAAAACTGGTACCGTATTGAGTTTTTACCGGTTTGACGATTAAATATAGGAGAGGAGAAAAAATAAGTTTGGGTCCTGAGGAAGGTGGTTCCATTGTTTTAAACCCACCGAAACGCGTTGACGCCTTGTTTTGTCATTAAATTTGTAATGTACGAAACGACATTCTGACACAAGAATTGATGGTTTGCACTACGTTGAACTGATGTATTTCTACAAATTAATGCATTTAATGACAAATGTGATTGTCTTTTCGAAGTCCTTTCCGACTTTTAGACTATGAATTGTGTATGATCCATGTTTTTAGCATTTGTTTATTTGATGCATTTGTGACAAAGCACTCTTTTATTAAATTGTATTTATAAGTGCTTTGATATCCAGTCAATTTTTGCATCTGTGACTTATGGTTGGATGTATGTGAGCATATGCGGAGTGTCTGTTAATTTATGTACCCAAAGGGAAATATATATTTTACATTGAGTCATATCCGGCGCCCTGTCCCTTTTGCGTTCTGTGGGGCCCCTCTCACTTTATTTTAGTTTCCCAATGCGTGGCCTACGTCTGCAACAAAAAGGTAACTATCGCAAACAAGCATTGGCATAGCCAATAGGTCTCGCTTTTGGGACATTATAAGTGTTTAGCCATGCAACAGTTGATGTTGCACCAAGGATATTGTGCTGCAGAATTAAATACTTATAAGGTCCCAAAGGCGAGACCTATTGGCTATGCCAATGCTTGTTTTATATGCTGGTGAAACCTTATTGCGCACTGGGGTGAAGCTGCATTAATTGGTATACATTTGAAATAGTGTGAGACCACTCAAACAATACATCCAGTAACATCACAGAGTGATTAAAAATGGTAACTTCGAGCTATCTGCTGGCAACACATTTTCAAGAAGTACATCCAAAAGGATGCACATTTTGGTTTGATGTAGTTGAACATATTCACATTCACAGTAGAATGTTGTTCACCGTTTGTAAACCATTTGTAATGAGTCAGACTGGGTTTCGCCAGATGATAGTACGGAAAGAAGGGGAGAGGAAGGGAGGAGAGGGAAGAGAGGGCAAGAGATGAAGAGAAGAAGAGGGAGGGCGGGGCAGAGAGACGTATTGAAAAGCAGGAGATGGGGTGAGGAAAGAGGTGGATTGAGGGAAGGACAGGCAGAAAGAACTTGATTTTATATAGTGTCTCGGACTATACTGCAGTTGTTTCTAAGCGCTGTAAATAATGGGTGTTACAATTATACAATTAATAGTACTCAAAACAGAGCTTCAGGAGCAGAATGCAGTGGAAGGGATAGGGCACGAGCGTAATTTATAGCAAGAGTAATGTGAGGTAGCGGAAGGGGCTGGGGAGAGGGAGGAAAGAGGAGAAAATGGACAAGAGCAAAACCAGAGGGGAGGGTGACGGGGGTGAGCATGCCAGCAAATGGCGACTGTAGAGTAAAACGATGCGCTATGAAAAGGGAGCGTGGAGAAGACGAGACAGGTGAGAGGACAAGAGCTAATGGGGGCGTGTAGATTAGAGGAGTTGGAAATTATGGGCGCCAATGACCTGGAGAAGCAGGTGCAACTAAGAAAGGAGGACGCGCGGTAAGGTGAAAGGTCAAGACAGAAGGGAAGATAAGAAGGAGAAGGTGTAAGACAGAAAGAGAGTCCGAAAAGACGTAACAAAGAATATAGAGAGAGAAGGTGACTCAATGAAGCGTCTGGCGAAGGAAAGTAGAGAAAATAGAGAGAGAAGTTAAACGGGGAAGAAGAAAGTAGGCGAGAGTTGAGAGAAAGGGGGAGGGGACAGTCACGGCGGAAAGAATACAGAAAGGAGACAGAACAGGTAGAGGACAGAAGCCACAGCACAGGGGAGGGGGAGAGAAGAGAAAAGAGAGAGGAGAAAAGGCATGGGGTGGTATGAAAAAGAGAAAAAAATGTGTGACATAGAACGATGACACGAGAAGGAACAGCGGAGAAAAAAGCTGGATGATATAAATAAGAGACGCTTTGGGGTCTGGAGGAGTGCAGAAGACAGCACACAGACGACACGCAGGTATGTACAGCGGGGACGAGAAACAGACGCGCAATACATATTCAGCGCAACGGGAGAGGGAGGGGGGCGAACGTACAGGCGCTCTGGGCGGCGGGAGCAGAAGGTGCCGGCTATTGTACAGTCAGACATCTGTTGACATCCAGGCGGAGAGTCGAAGGTAAGGAGTGAAAGATGAGGGTGGATGAAAAGGAGAAAGGGCAGATAGGAGGGTGAAAAGGATTTTAGGCAAAAGAGAGAAATAAAAATAAAACGCATAGACAGCGGTAGATAGGGAAATGAAGGGAAGCAAAATGAAAGGTGAATGTGGAAGTCATTAGAAAAAGTAGAGAACGATAAAGGAAAATTTATGAAAATGTTTTGGGAGAGAAAAGGCGACGAAGAGACAAAGGTAAAAGCAAGAGTCTAGAAGAAATGAGGAACTGGAGAACCAAATAAAGTAAAATGCAAAAATAACTGAAAAGAGGGAGTTGGGGGAGAATATAAGAAGTAGTAAGCGAGAAGGGGTATGAAGGACCAGGTGGAAAGAAAGGAAACAACCCTCCAAGAAAGCAAGATAAGAAAGAGTAAGGAACACGGAAATGGGAGAACGAGGAAAGAAAATTCGAAGATAAATAAGGATGGAAGAATAAGAAAGAAACAAGAAGAAAAGTGCAGCCGCCATTGTTGCCGATTAGGAGCGGTGTTGAAGATGTGGAAACAGAGTTGGGCGAGCTGCGCGAGGGGACGTGTGGGCAAGGAAAGAGGCGCGCACGCGCGCTAGGGAGAGCAGTCTGCTCTTTTTCAAAGCACATACTCGTGCTTGTGGCGCGCCGCTGCGCACTCCCGCAAGGCGTATGCCGCCACAAGCACGAGTATGTGCTTTGAAAAAGAGCTGCATGACGGCCAAAGGTCTCCTATGCAGCGCATGGGCGCTGCGTAGGCGAAACCTAAAAGGGACCATCGCATCAGCTTGCCAAGTCCCTAGACCATTTGCTTTGTCAATGTTTATTATTATCAGCAACATGACATTGTTTTTACTGATTGGTGTATTTTTATTATTAAAGAAAACTGTTAATTTCAATCAAAGTAATTAAGAAAAACTTTGCCTAAAGTAGATAATCCCAAAGAGGACGGAAGCCAGTGAGGGACACTTCTATCGTTTCAGCAGCGCTCCGCCAGTCAGCATGACTGGGCACTTCTCGCGCGCAGAGCACGCACTGATCCTAACTCTGCTCGCGGTTTACTCTGTTGCTAGGATGGTGCTTCAGTAAGGCTTCCTGGTGCAGGTTACTAGGCTCACTCATCTCGGAGAGTCTCTCGGGGACACCCTGAAGCGAAAGACCAACTGATTACAACACGAAGGACTATGAAAAGAAACATACGGGAAAGATGAACCCTCAGGGGGCCAATCGGAATGATGTCACAGGAGGCCTCAAAACCCAAGCCTGCGTCATCAAACACAGCTACATCCTGGAGTACCTGTGATGGCTGCTTGTTAGCGATGCAGGACTGAGGCAAGAGAACTGGTTTCTTTCAGTGACGTACGATGCTGGCCAGTCACACCCTTCTGGCGGGGCTGATTTCAGACAGGAATGGGCTGCCATGACGCAATTATGGCCCCATTCTAGTAGTCATTGAGCCCTGCAGTTCAGGGCCAGTTGGAACTCTTTCCCCAGGGTTGATTTTGGTTTCCAATCCGGCCCTGATTTCTTTCCCCCCTTCAAGGCCTGGGAATAACAAAAATCTGTGGATAGGGGTGCCAAATAAACTCTCTCTATATGGCATATTGCTATTTAAGTTTGTATGGTGAAATCTTCTCACATGGAGGAGAGTGTTGCCTGCTGTTGGTTTCCTGAAAATCTTTATTTCCTATTGTTCTTGATATATTTATCCAAGTCTACTCTACTCCCACTTTTTGTACTCGTAAAATGTAAATTCAGGTTGTTGATATATATTTCTTTTACAAATTGCGCTGCACTTTCATGCGACCATTTCGATATAATGAAAAGGTCATCTATAAACCATGCCTATAAGATGAAATGTTGGGACCAGTCCTGTGCTATGCGGCCTTGGTGCACCTGCTTCTCCCACCTACCCATATGCAAATTCACATAGCTGGAGACGGATAGCCTGGATGAAGAGAAAACAAGCCTGGATGAAGAGAAAACAAGCATTTGCAATCCAATAGTTCTCGCATTTACGCGAGTTTAAGCTATTGACATTATAAATGACAATGCCTTTTATTTGTTTTTAAAACATAAATAAAAGGCATTGTCATTTACAATGCCAATAGCTTAAACTTGCGTAAATGCGAGACCTATTGCATTGCAAAAAAAAAATCACCATTTTATGCGCAGTGGCTTTTTCAAAGCCGGGAACGACACTCGCACCATTTACGATCTGGCACTTTTCTCAACTTATTTAAAAAGAAATTATTTCGAGAGGTAGAGCTGAAAGGAGAGTGTGGGGCGCAGCGGCCAGAGCTGCCGACTCAGGAGCTGTGGGATCCCGGTTCGAATCTCGCAACATCCTGCGAGTCTGTGCAGAACTGCAGCGCTTTACCGAGGTAGAGAATGGTTCAAACTAATAAAAGATGATAAAAGGCCACTGCTACCAGGAAAGGATACCTTTTCCTCCAACAAATCGGTGAGCGACAATTACCAGGCCCTGTGTGATCAAATCAACCACTCGTTAGATTTGCACATTCCGGTTAAAGACATAAGTAATAAGAAGAAACCATCAGCCCCTTGGTACAACGCAGAATTGAAAAATTTGCGATTAAAGTGCAAACAGGCTGAGAGAAAGTGGCGCAAGCTTTATGAGGATGCAGATAAAAAAATCTGGAAACAGCTATTGAACCTTTATAAGGAGATGATTGTTAAATCTAAAGCTGAACATTATGCCAATAAGATTTTGCAGTCACCTAATAGTTCAAAAGCCCTCTTTACAATAATGAAGGATCTATCCAACCCTGCTTGCATGAGCAATAGGGTTGAGGCATCACAAGGACTCTGCAATGATATTGCTGCGCACTTTAATCTGAAAATCAGCAGGATTATTGAGGGCCTTAACTTAAAGATCACTCAGGAGGGGGCTAATGATTGTAACACTATAGCAGATTTGGAACAATTGGTAGAAAGTAATGCCAATGCTCAATTAGTAACATTGGACTCATTTCACATTTCCAATTTGGAAATATTTAACAACCTAGCCTTGAAGGTTTCCTCAGGTTCACCTTTGGACCCCCTCCCGCAGAAATTGTGGAAAGAATTTCATTTGGAAATCTTTCCCCGGCTGTGGCCGATTTGCCGTCAATCCTTGGACGAAGGCATGGTCCCTGACTGCTGGAAGCAGGCAATGGTGACCCCACTGTTGAAAAAACCGACTCTCGATCCTACGTGTCCAGATAATTTTAGGCCCATATCGCTGCTGCCCTACCCGGTAAAAATCTTGGAGAGAGCGGTCAGCAAATCTCTTTCATATTACTTGGAGGAGTACCATCTGCTTGACGAAGCACAATTCGGCTTCCGCCCAGGGCATGGTACAGAAACAGCCCTGGTATCGGCACTTGACAACCTAAGAATGAGAGCCGACAATGGGGTGGCAACAGTTCTGATACTACTCGATATGTCCGCAGCATTTGACACGGTGGATCATGCTATTCTGCTGATGAGACTGGAGAAGCTGGGAGTGAAAGGGCTGGCACTACAATGGCTACGGTCATATCTGAATGGCAGACAACAAGTGGTGACTATTCCGCCATTCACATCCCCCAAGACCCCGGTCTTACAAGGGGTCCCACAAGGCTCCACAATCAGCCCAGTACTTTTCAACATCTATCTGCGCCCGCTTATACCGATTATAAAGTCCTTTGGTATTGACTTGATTAATTATGCTGATGATACGCAATTGGTGTTTTCCCTAGAAGGAGCCCAGGCAGTATCAATGGATCAATTTCAGGAATGTATGCAGAGTACCACAAAATGGCTCAGACATAACTCCCTGCAATTTAACGGAGATAAGACCGAGATGGTAGTTTGTTCCACTGCCAAAGTTGCTCGCCCACTTCACTCGGAATTTAGGCTCTCTCCTACTGATAAACCTTTGACACCAAACAAAACAGTGCGTAACTTGGGAGTTATGCTGGATGAGGACCTTCAGCTGGAGACTCAGGTTAATAAGCTAGTGGGCACCTGTCTCTCCCTGATCAGAGCATTACGCACAATCCTTCCACTCCTTCCTACTAATACTAGGTCAGAGGTGGTGAGAGCAGTGATACGAGTAGATTGGATTACTGTAACTCTCTCTACTTGGGGGCTCCAAACTCACTGATTTTGAAGATCCAGAGGATCCAAACTATAGCTGCCAAACTGGCTCTCAATAAGCATCGTAGGTCATCTACATCGAGGGCTTTGAAGGACCTTCATTGGTTGCCAATTGGCCAGAGGATTAAGTTTAAATCACTATGTATAGTTTTTAAGGCAATCCATGGGTTAGGCCCGAAGCCTCTGCAAGATAAATTTAAATGGTACGCTCCAAAAAGGAATCTCCGGTCAGCAAACACCAATTTGGTGATTATGACGAGATACAAAAAAACAAGAACTGGCGGGAGAGCCTTTAGCGTTGCGGCGGCAAAGCTCTGGAACGACTTCCCTGTAGACATTAGACAAACTCAGGAACTACTACCATTCAGGAAAAAGCTGAAGACATGGCTTTTCCCAAGGGAGGATTAATTCTGAGCTATCACTCATTGCAGGCTGGGCTATTTGTCCGTCTGTTTTGCATCCATACATCTTCTGGTCAGTCTCAGCGCCAGGATACCCTTGGGGTGACAGCTGCGCGGTATAAATATATTTTACATTACATTTACATTACATTACATTTACCCTCCTCTTGCCCATGTACAGCGCCTGGATGCCCTCAACGGAGATTATCAGCGCTATATAAATCTACAAATTAAACAAGCTCTGGTACATGCGTCCGTTACCTACGCCACATTCTATATTATTGATTAATTGCGGCACACTTGAAATTAAAGTCTCTGGTGATGAATTAAACAAACATTAGGGGCACAGCTGTTCCCTCACCGAGCCGCCCCCCTCCCCTACCTCCTTGCAATCCCATCACGGCAGCCCAGCCACCGAAGATGGGAAAAACAAACACTGGGGAGAGGGCGTCCTCTCCCTCACTGTCCTTAAACCCAGCCTCCGATCAGTTTCACCGAGAAGCATTAATTAAATGCAATTTATTCTCTTTTCGGTGTCTGACACGCTGCGGAGGAATGCCAGCTAATCACAGGGTGTTAATTGGGGCCAGCCAGACCCTTGGCTTCCCATTAAACACCGCCAGCACTTTCTGCAGGGAGCAGGTTGTGGGGTTTTAAAGACAGATAAATAACAGTTCAGGCAGGGGTCCTCTGAAGATGTGAAGGATGGATGTGAAGGATGGATGCACCTTGTCAGAAACTGACAAAGAAATACAAATCTCACGCGTTTTGCCAGGAAATGGCTAACAAGGGGCCATGTTGTATAATTAGATTTTGACAAATATGCCATAAAAAGACTAAACATAACCAGTATTTTCACCGATTGTTCCAAATTGTTTTGAGAAAGCTTATTCGTGGAAAAATTGCAGCGCCTCAAAAAAAGCAGGTCCCTTAAGAGCTATGTCCTGCTTTTGGCGCACACTACAATTTGTAAGCTTCTAAGCTCGTTTTTTCCCCAGACCCAAACCACTGAAAGCAAATGGGGGGGGGGGGGTGGGGGGGGTGTAACCGTACCGGTTTAACGCATTATGTTGGAGATGGGCTCTCTGTGATGGTTTTCGTGTACTTTAACATTCTCCCGTCAGATTTGTTTAGTATTCTCTTCAGGTGAATGCGAACTGGGTAAGTGGCGTGCAATATGTACATAGAACACATTGCTCTGGCATGATGGGAATCGGACGTAAAACTAAACCGCAAATATTTATGTACTGGCATTCTTCATAGCGCTTTGTCGAGACAAAGCGCTTTCAAGGTGGACAAGTAAATATTGGGCACTAAACCGTCACACAAGCGATTCAAATCTTTCTTTAGCACTTTCCACGCATCCACCCCCTCACCAGAGTTTCATAGGCAACTAGAAGGGATCTAGACACAGAAAGCGCTATATTTTATTTATTTATTTATTTAGTGTTTTATATAGCGCGAACATGACCCTGAATGGGGTATCAGAGCGCTTACATTTGCATATCTATAAACAGTTTTGTTACCAAGTCAACAGTAATTGTACAAGTGATTTTGCGAAAAACATTAAAGCAACACAAACATATAAACAGAACCCCAAAGAGGTTAATGTTCGATGAGAGGTAGCATGCGTATGATCATGTTAGATCAGTGATAATGTCAAGTCTGCTGCGATTATGGGAGATATTTACTCATGTAAAAAGATTTGGCTTCATTTTTGAAAGCAGAGATTGACGAAATTTTTCTAATGTTAGGGGAGAGCGTTCCAAATTCTAGGCGCTGCACCAGAGAAAGCTCGGTCATAAGTTCTTTTCTTACGGAATCTAGCCGGTTTCAGTAGTAGCCCTCCCTGACTCCGGGAGACACGGCAACCTCCTGAAAGTGTGATTTTCTGGGCTAGGTACGCTGGTGTTTTGTAGTGTATCGCTTTGTGGGTAATACATGCCACTTTTAGTTGAATTCTCGCTTCGTAAGGCAGCCAGTTAAGCGCTTTCAGATGAGGGGTGATGTGGTCGAATTTCCTGGAGCCAGTTATGAGTCTTGTGGCCGCATTGAGACAAGCTTTTAGTGGGGCTGTTGAAATCTTGGGGAGACCAGCTAGGGTTGTGCAGCCGTACTCGATCCTTGAAATTACTAGTGCTTGGACTGCTGTTTTAAGGTCTGCCTTATTTAAGAAGGGTTTCAATTTTCTGAGGTAGCTTAAATGGAACCGGGCATTTTTTGCCATTGTGTTGTTATGCAAAATCATATTCAGGTTTTTGTCTAGTATAATTCCCAGTGATTTGGTAGACTCAACAATCCTCGGAGTACAGTTTAATGCTGTGATCAACTTGGTCCACTCTAGGATGTTCGTAGCACTTTTCTGGGGGGAAATCAGCAGGAATTCGGTTTTATGAGGGTTAAGCTTTAAGTGATTACTGGTTAGCCAATGGATGGTACTCTTTAGTGCTTGGTTCATGATATCTATCTCTTTCGTCGATATAATCTTGATGTACAACTGTGTGTCATCTGCGTACATGTGGAAAGAGATGTTTGCTCTTTGTAAGGTTTCTGTGAGTGGCTCTACGTACAAATTGAATAGTGCCGGAGATAGTGTTGAGCCCTGAGGAACTCCGATCTCATTTCTGGATGAAGCTGAAAATGTTTGGTTCACTGTGAATTTTTGAGTTCTATTCTCTAAGAATGATCTAAACCATTTTAGGACCTCTAATCCCATCCTATTTTTCATGCGATCTAGTATTTTGGCATGGTTAACCGTGTCGAATGCCGAAGAGAGGTCGAGCAGGATTAGGAGACAAGTTTCATTGCGGTCGAGGGCAAGTAGAGCGTCATCCACGATATGCAGGATCGCTGTTTCAGTACTATGGTTTGGTCTAAATCCTGATTGGAAGTCATTCAACAGATTGAATTCAGAGATATGGTGACTCAATTGTTGTTGTACGCATTTTTCTAGGACTTTGGCTAGCATGGGAATGTTAGTTACTGGTCTGAAATTGTTGGGGTCAGATGGATTCTCTGTTGGTTTTTTTAAGATTGGGGTGACTTGCCCTGTTTTTAGGCAGTCCGGTATTGAGCCTTGTGCCAGTGAAGCGTTTATGATCTTTGTCCATGAGGGGATGAGCAGTTGGTTTATTGTAGACCAACACTTTGCAGGTAAAGGATCGTTGAAGTGATTGCTTGGTTTAATGGTCGAGATGATCTTTGCAATGTCTAGATCGCTGAACGGCTTGAATTCTGACCATCCAGCATTGTTTTTAGGCGTTTCCCGATCTGGTTGAAGTTGAAACTCATCAGGGGTGCTCTTAGTGATATCGGGGCCTTCTGCTGCTTTTTGAGCTCCTCCTCCATCGATTTGGCTTTGGCTGTGAAGAAGGAGGAGAAATCTTCGCTGCTTATATTTGAATTCGTAGTAGGTGCAGATTTGGCCAATTTATTAGATTGATCTTTTAGCAGGTCGAATAGTTTCCTCGGTCTATTTTTTGCATTGTCCAGTTCTTTCCTGAAGAAGTCTTTTTTGAGTTTAGAATGCTTTTATTGTAAGCTTTCCTGGCCAGTCTTAGTTGTAATAGATGGGGTGAGGAAGGGTGTTGTCGCCATTTCCGCTCTGTGAATCTGAGTGACCGTCTTTCTTCATTAAGGTCACCGCTAAACCAAGGGTTTTTGTCTTTGTCCGGGATCCTTTTGAATTTTGCGTGGGCTATGTCCTCAATAATACTCAACATTGTATTATTGTAATACTCCGTGAGGTCATTGACGTCAACCATATTATTAGGAGGTTGCAATTCTATCTCACAGCGTGCTGCGACCATATCCATATTGAGCCCTCTGGTGTCCCGAACCCATTTTCTGGGTTTTTTTGCTTGTGAGGAAGCTTTTGGTTTTGTGAAGGGTAATTGGAAGGAAATGATGTGGTGATCAGACCAGTCGCATGGGGTGATTTTAATTTTATCTATAGCTTTTTCTTTAGCTATGATCCAGTCCAAGGTAGAGCCTTTGGAGTGGGTTGGTAGATGACATTCTTGGACCAGCGAATGATTTTCAAGGAAGGCTTTGAGTAGGTTGATCTTATTCTCAGAAGGATCCTCCCAATGAAGATTGAAGACTCCTAAGAAAATATCATTGGACTGAGGGGTGGAGTTTGCTGTGATGATTTCTATCAGCTGGTCTATGAATCTGGTGTTTTTGCCTGGGGGTGGTAGAATGTATGCAGTTTGCACGTTTGATTATCGGCAGATCTTAATGACATACCGAGATACTCACATGCTTCAAGAGGGTCCGATTTTATTTTCGTGATGGCAAAGTCAGATCTATATATACAAGCGATGCCTCCTCCTTTTTTCAATGGCCTGTCTAGTCTCATAATGCAATAGTTCGGGGGGACTAATATATCTAGGCAAGGAGAGGAAGAGTCAGATAGCCATGATTCTGTTAGTATAGATATGTCGATGCGATCTTTAATTCATTGCGCCCCGTTTAAGCGACCCGCCAGAAAAATACTGGGGGAATCCCATTTTGGGGACCCACTCGTGCAGCCCCTTCGGTTTCCTGAAAGCGCAGGAGACTTGGTAAACAAACTGAAAACGCCCCCTAATGGGCTAAGATGTGCAGGTCCGACGACAAGTGTGGATTCAGCGCCGACTACCATCAGGAGTGTGTGTGGGAAGGGGGCACAGGCCTTCGACGTTGGCCGGAAGCCCTGCGTGGGGCTGGACTCTGTTTGCCCTCTAGAGAAAATCCTATAATCCCATTTTGTCACTCCTTTAGATTCGGGCTGGGGGGGGTGCTCCATTTCAAATGGCTCAATTCTAAAAGTTTGGCTTTTTGGAAATCGCTCTTAACTTTTGAGCTAATCCAGTCATTGTGTTCGGGTTTGCAGCTTTAAGATAGTGCTTTATGCTGGATGTCTGCCCCTGAGCTCTTCAGGTTTTCGCAAATAAAGGAAATCGGGGAGGGAACTTGCCGAGGAGCACAATTCGGCATAACATTTAACCGACTGAGTTGGTTCTCTGTGCAACTTATTTTTTTTTAAAATACACAAGGTAAGAACTAAAGGGCAGTTTCAGGGTCACTGCAGAAGAATCCCCTCCCCCCCACCACCCTCTTACTGCCCTCAAAGTGAAAAAAAAATATAGTGCTTACCGACTAATTGAAGGAGACAGTAGAACGCCGCAAGTAAAAGATCCAGTCCGGATGGGCGGTCACAAAAGGAGACAGGGCGGTAACAAGGAGGGACTAAGAAGCCTCATTATCAATCGGAAGCCAGCATTTACCATGGACGATGACGCCACCCAATGAAAAAGATGGGCGGGGCTTCCACTCCACTTCTAAAACATACCCTACTACAATATGCCTCGCAGAGCGAGCAGCGCATGCGCGCTGCAACGCTAGGCGAGACCTAAAAAGCTCCCTAGTCCAGTGGGGTGCCTCTATTTTTTTTTAATTGAGTAAGGAATTTTCCGAGGATTTTCAAATTAACAGTCCAGATATACAATTTTTTCACGCCCAACTTGAGCACGTTTTTAAATGTTAAATTTGCAAAAACTACTGAACAGATTTATACATTTTTTTCTGTTTTGAAGAGCAAAGAATCCTATTGGAGCTAAAATGGGACAAGGAACTTTCAAGACACTTTTTTAGGTCTCGCGCCTAGCGTTGCAGTGCGCAGCACTGCTCGCGCAGCGAGTCCTCTAGAAAGGGCTTCTGAAAGCTACCCACACGCTCGTGCGTGTGGTTTTGCTTTCGGAAGCCCACATTGGCTGGAGCGTGCGTTTTTTTGCTGAGACGGCACGCGATTGGTCAAAGGCGGGCACATGTCCCGCCTTTGCCGCGCCCATTCCCGACGGTGGCCAGAACGCGCAGCAGCGCGCGTTCGTCTGCTGCCGCTGCGGCGCTCCCTCCCCCGCTCCTCTGTGTTGCGCGCGCACCACTAGCTTACTCGTTGCTCCTCGCAGCTGCCTGGGCCCAGGAGAGAGTCTGGTCTCTGCAGAGAATGGCAGGTTATTTCTACTATATTTATCAGCAGGCTCTATTTATCAACGCGGTGCCCTTTCAAGAACGCCGCGCTGGTTTCGCTTTCATTCTCCTGCCCCCCCCTCCTCCACCCCACTCTTTCTGCTCTCTCTCCCTTGCAAATTGTCAGGGAGCTCCGGCTTGCCTCCTAGCAGAGCCAGGGGGACGAGAGAGAGGGCTGTGTTGCAGGCTGCCTCAGAGCAGGGGCACTGCTGCCTGTGCCTGCCCTGCTCCTCGCAGCTGCCACGGCCGTGGCGTGGACTGACTCTGATCTTTGTTCGTGGTTGTTTCCAAGCAATGTGACCCCCATCAAACAGGATGCGAAAACCAGAGCAGCTGTTGCTGATAAGTATCCCTGCTCGAGGATCGGCTTGTTTTATTTGGTTCCCTGCAACCAGTTGTGGGTTTAAAGTGCAGTGTGACCTTGCCGTTGAAAATGCTGGTTTTTTTCTCCTTTATGTGTGCCTTAATTTATATGCCCACTAAGCGGTTTTAGTATGGCACGCTGTCTCTACCACACATACAGATAAAGTAAACACTGCACTGTCATATGCACTGTGCTGCCGCACACAACATTGCGTCATTGCTAAGCTCTTCCTACTGCGCCCGCACTGCTCTTTGAAACAGGTACACCGTACTGTTCCACAGCGGTTAGATCTAGGCCACCAGAAAATATAGCTTCCATCTCTACCCTGGCAAACTTGTAGTTAACAGCTCTACTCTCTCTCATCTTGCCCTTCTTTGCTGATTTTCATCACAGTGCGTACGTCCACCCCAATGCTTTCACAGTATCCGTGACAACCATGTCGTCCTCCTCTTCATTAAATGTCGTGTAACATTTGAAGTGGATGGTTCGCATCTTGAGACTGCAGAGGCACTCTGGCACCACGATGAAATGTGGGTTAAGGGAAAGACGGCAGGGCAAAAGGGGTGGGTTGTATTTATATTCTTCAGAATTCTGTTGCCGCCTGGTGAGTGCGATTTTTACCATCAGCTGTAGCTGTTTCCTACGTCTCACCATTCGGACCAGTGTTTACCTATGATACGTACCATTCCTCCCACACGATATACACTTTGGTTGCATATTCTATGATGTACTGGTATGTTATATAACGCTTGTAGGTTATGTGTGTGTTAACACTCCCCTGATTTGCATTGTTGCATGTGGGACGTCGGTATAAGTCTGCATGTACTTAATAAGACATGTTTATTTTTTGCTGGTTACTTATTCATACACATTCGCACAGACCTACTTATTCCTGTGCATACAGAACACGAGGCAGGTAACCAGTGCGCTTTGTATTTTACTTGGCTCAAAATAGCACCACTTAAAGCCATAATATTTTTACATTCACACAAGGAAAAAACAGATTTGCCCAATAACACTTATTAGGCCAGGACAAAACTGCATTTTCATCCCCAAATCCGGCACATTTCTTCCTTACACCTCATCCTCTCCACAATAGCCTTTGCCTGTCCGATTCTGATCCTTCTTTCCAGCACATTCTTTTACCTATTTCATCGGCTCCCTTTCTCTTCTGCTCTTACCCCCTCTCATACTTTTCTGTTCTTCCCTGTTTCTCCTTCTCTCCTCCACTTCTCTCCTTATCTCTTCCTAATATATGTCACGAATTTGAGGATTTAAACTACTACTTACTTTGAGCCAGAGTCTTCCAGTGCGCACCAAAGCACTTGATTATTAGCACCTGCTCTTTGCCCTCACTTCCTCCATTTCTCCACACCACTCAACTTTTCTACACACCACTCAGCTTTACTCTCCTCCCAAAACCATTACTCCACTCTGCTCAGCTTTACTCCAATCCACTCTGCTTTACTACACTCCACTGCGCACAACATTCTGCTTTATTCCACGCCATTCTGCTTTACTCTGGCATTACTACACTCAACTCCACTCTTCTTTACGCCACTCCACACTACTTTCCACCACTCCACTCTACTTTAAAACACAACACTCAAATTTATTCCACCTCACCCCACTCAGCGTTACTCCACTCCATTCTGTTTACTCCAGTCCAGTCTACTCCACTACACTTGACGCCACTCCGCTTTACTACACACCACGCTGCTTTACTCCAGTCCAATCCACTCTACTTCACTCCACACCACTCCCTACAATGCCACTCTGCTTCAGTCCACGACACTCTCCTTTACTCCACTCCGCTCAATGCAACTCTACTTTAATTCACTTTACTTTACTCACCCACACCCTACTTTACTCCACTGCACTCCACTCTACTCCACTCTGCTTTACTCCACACCACTCAGCTTTACTCCCCACCACTCAGCTTTACTCCCCACCACTCAGCTTTACTCCCCACCACTCAGCTTTACTCCCCACCACTCAGCTTTACTCCCCACCACTGAGCTTTACTCCCCACCACTCAGCTTTACTCCCCACCACTCTGCTTTACTCCACACCACTCTGCTTTACTATACTCCACACAACTCCATGCAGCTTTACTCCACCCCACTCTGATTTACTCCACTCAACACCACTCTGCTTTACTCCACACCACTCTGCTTTATTCCACTCCAGTCCACTTTACTCCACTCCACCCTGCTTCACTCCACACCACTCTGCTTCACTCCACACCATTCTGCTTTACTCCATGCCACTATCCTTTACTCTATACCACTCTCCTTTACTCAAACCAATCTCCTTTACTCCATGCCACTCCACTCAATTCCACTCTACTTTACTCTACTTTACTCTGCTTTACTCTGCTTTACTCTGCTTTACTCCACGCCAATCTGCTTTAATCCACGCCACTACGCTCAACACCACTCAGCTTTACTCCACGCAACTGTGCTTTACTCCACGCCACTCTACTCCACGCCACTCTGCTTTTCTTCATGCCACTCTGCTTCACGCCACGCTGCTTTACTCAATTCCACGACACTCCACCCACTGCACTCCACACCACTGCACTACATGCAACTACACTCCACACAAACTCACTCCACTCAACTGCACTCCACTCTACGCCACGCCACTCCATACAACTCAGCTCTCCGCAATACCACTACACGCAACACCACTCAATACAAAACCAATACTTGCAACGCCACTCTACTCTATGCCACTTCACTCTATGCCAATCCACACAGCGCCACTCTACGCCACTCCACACAATGCCACTCCACACAACTACGCTTCACTCTATGCCATTCTGCCCCACTCTACGCAACTGCACTCCACTCTGCACCACACCAATGTATGCAGCGTCAATCAATGCAGCACCACCCACACAATTCCAGTTCTTGTAATATCACCCCACTCTACACAACACCACTCCACGCAACCCCACTCCTCTCCACACAATGCCACTGCAACCAACTGCGCTCCACAAATTACTACACAACTGCACTCCACTTTACACCACTCCACTCAACGCCACACCACTCTACTCAATGCCATTCCACGTAACACTACTCAATACAATGCAAATTCATCCAACCAAACCACATAACATAATTACAATCCACATAATACCACTTAACACCACATAATTCAACTACACCTAATTACACACTTCTCAATATCATATAAATACACCCCACATAAATCCACTCTATACCACATAACAATCCACATAAAAACACTTCACGCCATGCCATATAATTCCACTCAAAATGTCACTCTATACCAAACTATTCCATGCCAAACTATTCAACTTCACACAAATCCATTCCACACCACATATTTAATTTAAAAAATTCCACCCACAACACAATTCCACTACACACCATATATATCCAATTACAACACATCCATATAATTCCACAGCACACCATTCCACATAATTCCTCTATAAAAATCTAATCAACGCCACACAATTACACAACTAATCCAATCCAACACACATAATTCCATTACACACCACATACATACATTCCATAACACATATGTAAAACACATTCTCATTTAGAATGCCAATGGCTCTAACTCAAACAAATGCGAGACCTATTGCATTTTCAATGCTTTTTACTCTTACTTTTCCCCCCTACTTCCTTCCTCACCATCTTTTGCTATCCCGTCCCACCAAACAGATGTGCACTCCCGGCTGCTCGGGCAAATCTGTGGGCATCTCATCCAGACCACATCTGGAAAAATAGCAAGGAGAAATAGGGGATGGACAGACACTTTTGTTTTTAGTGGCTAGCATTCATCTTTCATTTTGGATTAATATTCACACAAAAGGATGTTTGCACTCATCTCTGGGCAAACCAAAGCGGAATCCCAAGTAATAATTGTAATGATTCATTATCAATATTTAGTCCGGTCTAAATAATAATAATGAATTATTACAATTACTACTTGGGATTAGGTTTTGAGCCACAGATCATCCATCACTTGCTGTTGTTGATAGGAATCTTACAGTTCCTAAAACCTTGGTAGAACAGTGAAACAAAGCAGACCGGCTACCTCACCAGGCTCAGGCCCTCACAAATTAAAGGTGGGAGTTACCTCTCAACCCCCACCAACAGCCCCCCATCTTTATTGTGCTTTAAAAACGGAACATTCCAAAACCTCAATATAGGAAACTTATTGTAGGTTTGTATATCTGTGAATGCCTGTAAGACCATCTGGCATGGCATGATTGTTGTTTTCCACAAAGAGTGGTTCTACTACGCAATAAGAAAACGAGCATTTGCTGTGCAATAGGTGTCGCATTTGCGAGAGTTTGAGCTATTGGCATTGTAAATACCAATGCCTTTTATTTCTGTATTTTTAAAACCTGCAAGCGGTGCGTAAACAGGCACTTTGTACTTGCAGTCGTTGCTTACGAGAAGCAACGCTGGCAGTAACTATGCCTCTTTTACTGCCAGCCTTCCTTTTCGTAAGCAAGGACTATAAGTACAAAGGGCGTGTTTATGCACCGCATACAGCTTTTCGAAACACATAAATAAAAGGCATTGGCGTTTACAATGGCAGTAGCTCAAACTCTTGCAAATGCAACACCAATAGCTCAAACTTTAATAATGCGAGACCTGTTGCATTGCAAATGCTTGTTTTTCTTGGATCCCCTAGCCCCAGGGCACAAGTCCTAAAAAAAGAATAGGGGGACTCTCCAGGTTAGGTAGTATGCAAGTGAAATCATGACGCGTGCCATTACAGTGCATGATGTCACGACGCGTGACATTGCATGTGACATCACAGGAAGTGACCTCACTGGAAGTGACATCACAAGAAGGGACATCAGATATTAAGACCTCACACATATGTATATCATGTGTACATTTAAGCGCATTATGAGATTTAACAAATGAGATTTGGCGTAGGGGTTGTGCCAAAAAAGTGGCACAATCCTGACACAAAATCTGGGCTTCAACGAATACATTTTTTTTTAACCATGCCACAAAGAAATTGTCAACAAGGCGAAGCATGGCAGTAGATCTGTTCTGCTTAATTGGTTGCAAAATCTGCATCTTAAAATATTTTATGGGGTTAAGGCACCTGCTGCAGAGGTGCCCAGTAAATCTCCGGGAATAATAATAATGGTGAGATAACTCTGGAGGTTAACACATTTGTTGGAGAGATCTGTGTTTTGTGTAGTCCCAGATTTGAATCAAACTAGTAAAGAAGGTTAATGTGTCTCCTGCAGAGCACTTCATGTAACATGCAGATGACAGATTCTTATTTTATGTAGATAGGTAAGTGGGTTACTGCTTTGAACACAGAGATCCTTTGTTAACTGCAGTTCATACATTTGAATCCTTGTAATATAGCACAGTGAGTTATGAAGGACATGTGATTCCTACACCTTGTAAGCCTGTCTCATGTAACTCATTTTGTACATTGATTCACACATGTACATGATTTATTGTCAATGTATAATGTGTGTGTTACGTAAAGCACTCTGACACACTGCATTGGGTTGCGTAGCGCTATAAAAAAAAATAATGCTATTGAAATTGTTATTTGTGTAAATACTGAGACAGGCCAACCCATCTGACATTCTTACAGTGCATGCATCTCTTATATACAGGGACTGAACAAAGGCAAGCGCATGCCTCTCTTAAGTACCTGTGAACAGATAACAATCTGTGAGCGTTTGTTTCCCCTCCGTGGCATTTACATTTAAGTGTGAGGTTCCAGGCCGCCTCCAGTCAGGATATTCAAACAAAAGCAGGCCTGAGGGCCCCTTAACTTCGGCCCAGCTGGAGGTGAAAAAAACGCCCCCTCCCCGCCCGCACGTTGCTGCTGGATAATGGAAAGCAGACAACGTGCAGGCGCTGCTGAACGTGTCCCGGTGTCTCAAATTTACACCGGGACAAGTTCAGCATATTTCTGTCGGGCCCAATTTCTTGGCAGGGGGACGGCGCCCACCCTGTTAAAATAGTGGTGGACGCCGTGTACCTGCGTGTACCCCCCACTTGTGCCCTGCCTAGCCACCTTACAGATCTTCACAAAACTTACCATAAATAACCCAAATTCAAGGTACTTTTTTTGGAAGGTTTTGTCCCACTCTGCCAAACTTATTACAAAAACATAAGTGCCTTTCTTGTGGAAATTCTCATTATGTAACCATACTGCACTGGGAGTATCGCTGCCAGTGTAATACTAATTAGAGTGTGTATATTTATGTGTATATAAAAAACAAAGGTTAAAGTGATGATATAGTTAAATGTGGTAATAATATCTTACTTTGCATTAACCCCATAACTCCTGAGGCTTTTCCACCCCCGTTTTGAGCCCTTTTTTGCCTATTTGGGGTACTTTGCGCGCTTAGGCCTCCATACGTTTTTTCACACATAAAGTATCCACTCCAAATTTGCACTATTTTTTCCAACATCATGGGGATTCTAAAGGTACCCTGAGTTTTTGTATTTCCCTTGAGGGGACCAGAAAAATATCCAAAATATAGCTAAATTTTGTTTTGGGGGGGAAGGGGGGAACGGGGAAAAAGTGCTGCACCAGAAAGTGTCTCTTTGTTTCCTAAAAAATTGCATCAACAAAAGGTTTACTGTGCTAAAATCACGATTTTCTGAGCTTTCAAAAACAAGCGAAGCTGCATCAAAACACTTTTTTTACCACAGTTTTAGCATTTTTCTAAGAGATAACCTATTTTCAATAATTTCTATGCTTTCAATCTACTTCCAGTTTGTGGTGGATGGGTGATCCCGTAAAGCTGTAGATTTCTGAAAAGTAAACAAAATTCTGAATACACAAATGGGTCATTTGCGTAGATCCCTCAAGGTTTTACTAAAAGAAACTAACTGTTGAACTAAGAAGAAAGATTGAAAATGAGTAGGAAAAAAAACAGCTGTTTGTGACAATTTTTTTATCTGTAACTACTGGCATCTGTTGTTTCTCCCCTAGTGTCCATCCCCTGCTAGTGTGGTAATTCAGGTACTATTTCCCAACCTCCACCCTGCCATTGTTTATGTCTCCCCCGCCACTTTAACAAACCAGCATTAGAACGGGCAGGAAGAAGTTGCCAGCATTGCAAGGACAAAAAACTAGAAGATATTTTTTATGTTAATTCTTTTTTAATAGGGTAGTTCAGTTGTACATAATGTCTTCTTGATTATACTTAAGGTAACAACATTGTTTATAACACTTTTTTATTATAACTTTTCAACATGCTCCACAGCAGCCACACTGCTCTACAACATAGCTTAAAGACATTGGCAAAGCCAATAGCTCTGGCTAAACACTTATAAGGTCCCAAAGGCGAGACCTATTGGCTTTGCCAATGCTTTTTTTTTTTTGAAATGTGGGTAGTGGGCCTGCAGCACTGATTGTGCCACCCACTTAAGTAGCCCTTTAAACAAGCCTCAGGCCTGCCACTGCAGAGCCTTTGTGTGCAGGCTACGCTACCATGTCGACTTGGCATTTAAAACCCCTTGCCAAGCTTTAAACCCCCCTTTTATTACATATAAGTTACCCCTAAGGTAGGCCCTAGTTAGCCCATAGGGCAGGGTGCTGTGTAATTAAAAGGTAGGACATGTACCTTTAGGTTTTACTTGTCCTACTAGTGAAAAACTCCTAAATTCATTTTTCACTACTGTGAGGCCTACCCCTTCCATAGGTTAACACGGAGAATTCCTTATTACACTTTTAAGCTGTAATTCCTGATTGAGAAGGAGTTGATCTGTCATGTTTCATATCATTGGAATGGTAATGATAAATACTACTTCTTGGTGAAGTCTAATTTATCCATACCTTGTTAAAAATGCCACTTTTAGGAAGATGCGGTGCACAACAGTGTACCCAGCTACTCCTCAATTTAACTGCTTGCCAGTTAAAGCAATGATCACTGGAGTCAATCCAACTCGATCTGGTTATTTATTTAACCTTTTAATATCTCATTTTATAAATCTTTTTCTTTTTTTACGAAAGTATGATACGAGACAAACACTTATTCATTCAAGGGTAAGTATACAATACAAATACAACAACGACATGTATATACATTTAACATTCCTATATGTGAAACAAAACAAATTCCATATACACCAATCTTAATTCATGAAAAAGGAGCAAACCCTTCAAATTACATTCCTTTCTTCATAGAAGCAGGATGCCCAACATTGGAAACAAGAATGAAAAAAGCCAGGGTTAATTCAACTTTATAATTCCCTCTAGCTGAGAATAACCACCATATAGCTCATCTTCAATATAATTCCAATGTGCCGACGCGTTTCGAGACCCTTGTCAACTCCAGGGGCTCTCATCAGGGCTTCGTATTTGAATAAGATGGTGTGGTCTACAAAAAAAGGGGACATTAAAAATTTAGGGGCCTCCCTATTGGTGGACTAACCATGTACCAAAATTACTTAAACCTCATGGTTGTTCATAATATTTACCTGATGGATGTCGTTTTTTGCCATCAGTGAAGTCCCTTATAAATCATGCAGGGAGAATTTAAATCAGGAGCTGTGAAAAAAATACATTTCATATGCTTTTTAGTTTCATAGGGGCACATGCATCAATGTAAAATTTTGCGAATCCTTAATTGCGAATTTTAACGATTCGCAAATAACGAATCGCAAAAACAGATGCAACAAAAAAATTGCGAAAAAATAAAGAATCGCTAAAAATCGCAAACGCTACTGTGAATCCGAAATTTGCGAATTCGCTAATAGCGATTTCGCAAATAGCGAATTCGCAAATAGCGAAGTCGCATTTGTGATGCATCTTGATGACATCAGAACCAGGAAGTGAGCAGCACAAGCCCCATTCCCAGTGCACAGTCAGAGGGAGAGGAGGGAGCTGGCTCTGGGAGCTAACTAGCAGTGGCATTGAGCAATTGGAAAAACCTGGTAACTGCAAGAAAATGGAAAGCACACAAACAGCAGAGGACAGCCAATCAGGCAGGAAGCGGAAAATGAAATTCTCAGAAAAAGAAAGTGACACACTCATTGAGGGAGTTGTCCACAGCCATGATAAGCTGTTTGGGAAACAATCATTGAAAGTGGCAGAGCAGGAGAAAAGGAAAATATGGATCCGGATCCAGAACCGGGTGAATGCCAGTGGGGTGACACACCGCACCATCGATGACCTGAAGAAAAGATGGTACGACATGCGCAGTCGGGCCAAGGAGCGCATAGCTGCCCGTCTGAAGGAAGCAAGGAAGACAGGAGGGGGAACACCGATAGACACTGGGAACACTACCATGGAGGAAATGGTTGAATCCACTATCCAGCCTGAAGCTGTTGTCGGTGTGACACAGCTAGACACGTCAGGAGCAGCAAACACATCTGAAGGTAAGATGACTGCATGTTACCATTGACCTAAATAATAAAGGTAGTACACCACCCCAGTACAGCACAAGTGCACACTCAGAACATCCAGTACACAATGTATCCATGAAGGGAAGTGCATTATGGGAGATGTAGGCAGGTCAAGCATATACAATGTCAAACACACAAATAGGCTAAGAACAACTCAGAACAGTGAACATATTCCCAATTTAATGCCAAAGTAAAAAAAAGATCACTGTGACATGACATCCCAGACTTAAATTAATGCTGGTTTTGCACTGTTAAATCTCACAGATGCAGAACGTGTAGAAGCTGAGGATAGTGACAACCAGGACATACAGGACATCAGCGCAGTTGAGGATATGGACACACCGGTGTTGCCAACAAATCCATCCAGTGCCCCAAACACACGCAGGGCAACTGTCCCACCACTGGTCACCATGGAGTCTGACGATGAGACAAATGCACCACATGAGTCCAGGCATGGCCCAGCCACATCCATCCCAAATCCACAAACACAGGTCCGCAGAAGTAATGTCAGTGTCCGGCGTAGAAGAGCCAGATCACGCAGAACACAGCAGGAGGAGCAACCAAATGATGTCTGGGGTGATCTTGAGGGACAGATGCTCCGCATGCAGCGCCTGCAGACCAAGAACACACGTTTAGTGCAGTTACAAATTGGGAAGATGGCAGACAACATTGCAGTACTGTGCGATAGTGTGCAGCAAATGACCAAGGTTATGCAGGAGGGACATGCATCACAGAGAAGAAACCATCGGCAACTAATGCAGCACCTCAAAAGCTATGCCAAATCCAACAATAGGCTGGCCACATCAACTGCACTGCTGGCACGTAGGTCTGTGACCTTGCAAACAGAAATGTGCCATTGGAGCGGGGATGTGGCGAAGGCACTGGACCAGGTAACCAATGCAGTGGAACTGCTGAATGCTACCACAATTGGGGCCAACATGTCCACGCAGGAAGAGGGTAGTGAGGGGGCCTCAAGCTTGAGTAGCATAGCTATGCCAGTTGCCACTGCAGGAAGACGCAACACACGCAGCAGTACCCCCTCAGCTTCCAACATGAGGGATGAGGATGCTGTCTCTGACAGGCGTCTGGGTGTTCGTGGGAGAAAGCGCTAGCCTGCTATATACAATTGCATACCGATATGGTGACGTAACCATGGATGTGATCGGACCTTTTGACTGATTGACAAGTCATTATTTATTTTTAATACACTTATGTCCATTACTTAAGAATCCTGTGCCACTGGCCACATTGAAAGTGTGCTCCGACACTCATGCCATATTTCCTTTGAATAAACCGTTCTGTGATTGTAATATACACTGTTTGTGTCATCATTACTCACCTCAGAAATAGTTTTGTGTGATGTCCAATCTTCTCCTGCGCCCTTCTGCTGCGCTTGCCCTTGTGCTGCACGGCGCTGTGGCACTTGCTGGTCCTCATCCTCGGAGTCGCTGTCAGACACCTCGATCTCCATTCCACCCCTCGTTGCTATATTGTGCAGCATGGCACATGCTGCTACTAGCTTGCAGCATTGTTCAGGGTTGTATTGGAGTGCTCCACCAGTCTTATGGAGGCATCTGAATCGGCTCTTCAGCAGCCCAAATGTGCGCTCTATGATGTTCCTTGTTGATATTTGTGCAGCATTGTACCTCTGTTGGTTGGCAGTTGTGGGATTGAGGTAAGGCGTCAGAAGGTAATTACGCAAGGCGTATGCGCTGTCACCTGCATGTGGGTAAGCAAAGGGTCAGTGGCAGTTTGACATTGGCATACGTACAATGACTGTGAGTATCACCTACACATATTTACCAAGCAGATGTGCCGCTCCAAATTCCCCCTGACCAGACGGGTGTGAATGCCACTTTGCCTGAAAATATATGAATCATGTGCACTCCCAGGAAATTGAGCCATTATATCAGTGATTATGTATTTGGCATTGCAAACAACCTGAATATTAAGGGAGTGATAGCATTTTCTATTTCTGTATATGTATTCCTGTGCTGCAGGGGGACATATTGCCACATGTGTGCAATCGATGCAACCTATAACATGTGGGAAGCGAGCTATCTGGTAAAACTCCTGTTTTGTTTTCGCAAGGTCATGCGCGGTGGTGGGGAAATTGATGTGTGAGCCGATCCTGGCCATCATGGCATCAAGGAATGCTTTGAATATTCTTGAAAGTGCGCTTTGCGACACACCTCCAGCTACTGCAATGACCCCCTGGAAGCTGCCTGACGCCAGTAGGTGTAGGCAACATAGGACCTGCACATGCGTTGGGATAGCATTGGTCCTACGTGTCTGTCGTTGCAGTATGGGATCCAATTCATTGATCAGGTCATGGATCATTGCTGCATTGAGCCTATACTTATCGTATATCTCATCCTCTTGCTGTCCTAGCAAAGTTATGCGGACTCTGAAGATGCGCTCATCAATTCGCCTCCGTCTGTGTCCAGCAGCCAGCAGCCTCATCCTCCTCGCCATCAGGTACATCCCTGCCATTGTGAGATGTGGTAGCTAATTCTGGGTGTGTTTCAATGGGTTTAAGTAGAATTTCAGCTGTATCTGATTTGCACTCATGATTACCACCTGGTTGTGATCCTTCTTATTTTGCACTCGCAAAATTGCGAATTTCAGGTAATTCGCAATTTGCGATTTTTCATGCATCTATTTTGCGATTCCTTATTTGCGAATCGCTATTTGGGGGCGCAAATAGCGATTCGCTAATACTATTCGCAGAATGTTTTGCGATTCTTTAAATTAGCGAATTGTTGAGTTTTCGCTATTTTGCAGTTGATGCATTGCGAAACGGTATTTTGCGGTCGCAAACGCCATAATTTAGCGATTCGCTAATTTTGCGATTTTTTTTAGGCTTGATGCATGTGCCCCTAAGTTTGTAAGTTAGCAAAACAAGTCAAATCTACTGTGAGCCTGTGATAAGAAAGGTGGGGCATGTAATCAATCAATCAATCAATCATGTACCTGCATGTACCTGCATTGCTGTGACTAGGCTCCTTTCTTTTGTGTCCATGAAACTGGGATTTAATCACGTCTGAAAATTAAAGCAGACGCACTCATAATACCATATATACTAGTGATCTCCATTATTCAAAATAACCAAGTGATATATTGAGGGCATACCTTCAAAAATGCTGGCCTGTTCTGCTTTTCGTTATCTTTATTTTCAATGTTTAGCTTAATGATTGCACAGGAGGTTGCTGTTAATCCCGTCTCTAAAAAGAAATGAGCACATGCACTATTTATTAATGTGTAATTTTTAAAGTTTAAAGGCAAGCGCGAGTGAAGGAAACAGCGCGTAATTAATCTTTACTTCTATCAGCGCACATTCTTTATCAGGCGCATACCTTCAAATATCGTGTGGACAGCTTGCCATGACTATCTTCATTTCCTTCTTACAACTTTGGAATTGAACAAGACGTGTCAGTGGTAATTAATCACGTCTGCAAAAGAAAAGTGTATGGCTCTTCAATATTGAAATGGTTCTAAAGGACGGTTTTACGAAAACAAGTAGCAGGCGCGCGTGCAATTTTAAACGCGTACCTGCAGAAGCAGTGAGTCTTTTCTCTTGTCCTCTGCTGACCCGGTAAAATCAATATTTACTAAGGGTTATTAAATTTGGCACGACGTCTCCGCTTGACTGAAATATAAATGAATAAAGGATTCAGTTCGCTATGTATGTTTCATTCGAGGAGCCAGCTATCAGGTATTTCAAACAATCAAGCTTACTTGTTCACAAGCTGGAGAGACGGAACTGGATCTGCATGTCTCTCAGTGGAAGCAAGCCGAACAGGGCAGCGGACAGGCATTTCGAGTAGGAGCACGTATTTCAAAAAAAATTGGGACTATGGGAAATGTGGTTTGTTTAAAGCAACCAATGACAATAGTGCTGTGGAATGAATCTATGTCACAGTCATGGCCTATAGCTATATTGCATTCTGTGTGCTGTAGTTTACAAAAACACAAAGTGTAATCTTATGCCCTGGATAATTCTGTCATTTCATTCAATCCAGTCAGGGCGCTGTTAAATTTCAATATCAAATAAGCATCTTTCTGCAAGAGTGCTGCATCTGTGTCAAAAGCCCTATTTTTTGTGTTTAATCCAAACAACACTGTCCACTTGAGGTCTTTCTCACTATGTGAGTGCTCGATGTAATGCGTGACCATGGGTGCAGTCAAAACTTTCTTTTTAATTCTAGAGCAGTGCTGGACAATGCGTTGATTGATTTGTTGATTTGTTTTTCCAATATAAATCTTAGAACAGGGACACAAAACCGCATATATGAAATTTTTTGTCTTGCAGTTGGTAAACTCTGCATGCCTCCATTTAATGGTGTTGTGAATGAATTCTTTACCTTCAACTGTTGAATCACAGGCAGAACAATTGCCGCATTTATGATGCCCCTCCACCGGTTTCAGTTTCCACTGAGTGCGTAGATCACTCTTCTGTCGCACTGGAAATAGATCTGCTCTTACTATTTGTTGCCCAATGCTTGTATTCTTTTTCATAGCAAATAGCGGCTTCTCAAATGGACATTCCAGGTTTTCTAGTAAATGCCAATTTTTTTAAATAATTTGCCGGAATTTATTGGTGACAGGGCCAAATGTGGAGACACAAACCATTCTTTCAAGGGGTGGTTTAACTTTTTTTTGGAGTAGGGCCTCCCTGGGAGTGAACCAGGCTCTTTTGGTGGCATACTTCAATGTTTTCTTTGAATAGCCCCTGTTCGTCATTTGTTCACAACAAATTGCGGCATGATTTTCAAAATCTTCTTTCCGGAAGCAATTTCTGCGAATTCGCAGTAATTGCCCATAGGGAAGGTTGGCTTTTAAATTGCAAGGATGAGCACTCTTGTGATGTAAGATTGTATTTTTATCAGTGGATTTTCGGTGCAATGTGGTTATGAGTTTGTTCCCTTGGGAGAATACCTCCACATCCAAAAAGGTCAAGCTAGTTTTGCTTTTATTGAGGCTGAATTTGATGTCCTCATGGCGTGCATTGAGCCAGCTGTGGAATATTCCAAGATCCTCTTCTGTGCCTTGCCATAGGCACCAGATATCGTCGATGTAACAAAGCCATTGTATGATGTTACTCTTAAATGGGTTGTTATTAAAAATGAACTTCTCTTCATACTGGGCCATAAACAGAACCGCCATCTCTGGGGCGAAGGGACAACCCATGGCGGTCCCTTTAGTCTGTACATAGAAGGATTCTTCGAATTTAAAATAGTTCCTCTTCAGTGCTACCTCAGACAATTGTAGGATAAACTCCGTTGGTACTCTGTGGGGTTTAGGTCTATTTTCCAAATAGAGTTCTATCACTTGAAGAGCCTCATCCTGGGGTATCTGCGTGTTCTTTGACTTTTAGAAAGATGGCATTTTTCTGCTCTTAGCCCTGTGTTCCTGCAGTCTGTCTCCAATACACGTCTGAGGTGGATGTCAGCTGGGCTTTGTGTATTCCCTCTATACAGCTGCACACAATTGGAGCTTAGGTGTGACTTAATGGGCCTCAATGGGCTATTAACTGACTTGATGGGTGGTTGGAACTGAGCACTGCCTCACTTACACCTAAATAAGCTCTGTCCCCGTCCCCATACAAAGGGCTGCTTAACCCCCTGTAGTGAGTCGGGAGCCCGGGCAGGAAGGGAGGACCTCTGTGCACTTCAAACCCCTTCTTTGATGTTTTCCCCACTTCAAAGGCACTACTGGGTATAAGAACTGGACTTTTGACCCTACCACCTCAGACACTACTGGACCTGTGGAGAAACTGCCAGGAGGAAGGACTACTGTGCTGCTACAAGGACTGCCACTCTGCTAGACTGCTGCTCTGGAAGGACTGCTTTTCTGCTGTACTGCCCTGCGAGTGCTCTCCAAGGGCATGCTGGCTTGCCTCCTGTTTTAAGACTTGGAGATATCAAAGTCTTACCCCCTGCTCCTGTGCCTGGTCCGTTGGAAGTGGATCCAGGTGCTTGCTCCAATGGAACTGATACTTCCTCTGCTGCGTGAGCAGAATTGACGAAACGCCGCTGTTGCAGGAACAGAACCGGCGCATCGAACTTGGAACCAGCGCATCGCCATTAGAATCGATGAATCGGAATCACCACATCGCTGCCACTGCACAGAAATGCGTGACGCATCCCCTCAACTGCGTGGAGAAACCCGGCGCACGGATTTCGAACCAGCGCTTGGTCTTCTGAACTGGGGCATTGCCATCATTGCGTGGAGAAAATCAAAAGCATCATCTCGATTGCGGGATTGACACCGATGCATCGCCCGGCATCACCTCGCACCTCCGGGTTGCGACCAGAATTAAGGTACTTTTGTTACGCGGGCCTTGCATCGCTCCTGTATCCAGCCAGCGATCCATTGCGGTCAGTCTGAACTCTTGACTTTGCCCCAGTCCAGCGCTACCAGATAACCCCATAGGTGCTTATTGCATCTAAGCGCTATTTTTACTTTTAATCTTTACAAATGAATATCTTGACTTCAACTCTTTGGATTTTTGTTGTCTTGTTCTTGTTTTATTTGTAAAATCATAATCTATTTTACTAAACTGGTGTGGAGTCTTTTTGTGGTGTTTACACTGTGTTATTGTTTGAAGCATTTCACAAATACTTTACACATATCCTCTTAAGTTAAGCCTGAGTACCTGCTCTGTGCCAAGCTACCAGAGGGTGAGCACACGTTAATTTATGGTGTGTATCTGACTTACCCTAACAAGGACTGTGGTTCCTGTTTGGACAGGGTGCATACTTCTGCCAACCAGAACCCCAATTTCTACTACACCCTTTCTGGGTAGGGGCATGGTCACGCCATGCACAGTGTTGACATCAATGAAGTAATTTCAGATGTTGTATTGATGTTATCAATAATTTGATAGAATACGTCATAAGTAATGTAATATGTGAGGTCATAAGCAGTACATGGCGAGGGTACTTGTTATAGTTACTTGAAATTACCATAACTTGTGAATTTCTGTGTTTTTTTTTTAGTTTAAGATGTTACGTTTAAACTAACATTTTCACCTAACTATAACGTCACTTTAACATTTGTTTTTTCAAGTCAATTTTGAAGTTTTTTTTTAAAACAAAGAGGGATATTATTACCATACCAAACTATAACACCACTTTAACCTTTGTTTTTTCCAGTGAATTTCTAGTTTTTTTTTTTTTTAAAGTAAAGTAATATTTTATCACCATGCATAACTATGTCAACCCATCGTGGTTGGCCACTACTCGCCGTGTATGGCATTTGGCTGTGTGCATCATGGGGTTGGCTTCAGCGCCTGCACCCAACTCCCCACGGGTAGTCAACCCCGTGCATACGGTCTTTTACCATGCGCTACATGGGGGTTGGACAGAGGCCCTGCAGCCAGTGGGCGGCCAACACCCCGCCGCGCACGACCAAAGGAATGTGCGGTGTGAGTTTGCCACAGGCCAACTGCCAGTAAGCGGCCTACCCACCACAGACACTCATGCACCCCATACCCTTTGTTTAATGGTTTTCCAATCTCTTGGGACTGTCGCTGGAACCAGCGCAGCCCCTGTGCTCCCATGGAACTCCCATGGGAGCCCTTCTGGCTCCCGCAAGAGTCCCTCAGGATTGCAGGACCCCCTCCTCCCCCAATTTCTTTTTTCATTTTTTACCCCAGACGAGTCTCTCTGGGATCCCCTCGCCTCCCCACCCCTCCTCCCACAAGACCCAGGGGGACAGGGTACCCGTGTCCTGAAATGGCAGCTGCAAAATTTCTCCTCTTGTTGCGGCCTGCTAATCACAAAGAAAACTCCCAGAGAACTTGCGGGAGCGAGACGGCTGACAGGGAAAAAAGCCCCATCGGCCAATCAGATCACTCTATTATTTGAAGTTGTGTGCCTGCAGGACACTCATGAGAGTCCTGCAAACCCAACCATCTAGATATACATACATTTTATTTTTCACAACAAAATTTTATTGTCAACAGCCAAAATACGCCTGTAAAGGCCATATACCATAGCAGGAAAATATACATAGTACAAATGTTGATGTTGACATTTTGTAGCCAAGTGTGCAAAAAAGGATCATATGCATAACAACTTATTGTAATAACAATTAACTGCAGTGTCATATGTCCACTGTAAAATATAGAGCATGTAAAATCAACCCATGAATGCAGAGTCGAAACTCTCATAATCTGTACACCCCACCATATAGCAGCTGTAATTAACATCAATCCGTCGTATGGTCTGGAATAGGTTCCAAGTAGATCCCCCGGAAATCTGCCCATCTCTTCCATATCCTGGGGTGTTTCCGAGGACAGCCCCGTGCAGCAAATATAGGTATCTCCAACCCCATACAGAAGTCTAGACCCTTCTTCCAAGCCCCAAGAGAGGACGGGGAAGTATCTTTCCAGGCCCTCGCAATATCTCGCTTCGCAAGTGAGAGGCCCAGTAGCAGTAAGTGGCGTTTATAGATGTTTCCCCCAATGTCATCAGTTATATGCAGAAGGGTTAGTCTGGGTGAATGAGGAATGTCCCAACCCAAAACCCGTGACATGCATGCAATAACCCCATGCCAGAACCCCAAAAGTGATGTGCATAACCATACGGTATGGATGAAGGTACCCTCGGCCACTCGGCATCGCAAGCAAAGCGGAGAAGCGATGAGCCCTGCCCGCCGGAGCCGATATCTCGTGTAGTACACCCGGTTTAGGTACTTGAACTGAATGTATCGTAACCGAGTCGCTATGGCGGCACCTTGTGGGGATGCCAGCGCTTCAGTCCAGTCCTCATCATCCAATGGGCCCAGATCGGTCTGCCAGGCCTCTCGTGTTTTAGACAGCGTTGTGTGGCTATTTGTGATAAGTGTGCGGTAAATTTTGGTGATCTTGTGTTCCCCTAGTTCTCCATAAATACTTTAGCTTCAAGAGGACTAAAGTTGGGTATGGTCTCCTGGAGTGCTAAATATGGAGAGATGGCATGGCGGAATTGAGGGTATTTGTAGAATTGCGATCGGGGAATCGCATATTCTTGCTGTAATTCCTGAAAGGACTTCAAGGTCTGGCCATGAAGAACATCCCCCACAGTAGAGATTCCTATTGTCTCTCATACCGAGAAGTCAGGAAGGCCAGCCAGCTGTGGCATGAGGCCATTATGCCAAAGAGGAGCCTCTTTTGTTATTCTGCCCCACCACCCCAGCTGCCGGAGTGTGCGTTTCCAGAGTTGAAAGACCGCAGCAGTCGCCGGAGGCAACGCCCTCAGGGTCGGGCCAGCATAAAGGACTGTATGTAGGGGTGTGGTACCCATCAGCCACCGCTCGACCACATATGCGGGGTCCGACCTATTGCCGTACCACCAGTCATTTAAAATGAGACGGTGCGATGCCGCATAGTATGCCTGAGCATCCGGTGTTGCCAACCCACCACAATAGGTTGACTGAAAACATGTCCTCAATGCGACCCGAGCCGAGCCGCCCCCCCCAAAGAAAATGCCGGAGAGTAGCGTTTAGTTGCGTGAACCAACTAGGTGGTATCAAGTATGGGTGATTTTGGAGATGATACAGTAAACGGGGTAGGGAGACCATCTTGAAAATGGCAGACCTACCGAATAGAGAGAGCGGTAGATGCGACCAGGCGCGAGTCTGCTTCTTGATTTGCATGCACAGTGGGGCTAGGTTTCTTTCCCATGACAGGGGCTGCGAAGTGGCCAGAAAGACCCCGAGATACTTAAAGCCATCTTGTACCACCGTAACCTCTTCGGACCATGAGCCCATAGGGCCTGCATTACGCATAGGCCATATGTAGGATTTACGGGGGTTCATATATAGCCCAGATGTATCAACAAAAATCTGCATGATCAGGAGGAGTCTGGGTCCCGATCGGTCAGGTCGCGTAAGAAAAAATAATACGTCATCGGCATATAAAGCTATGCGATCTGACATCGCCCCCGGCCACTCAAACCCCCGGAACTGAGCATCTATCCGCACCCACGCCGCAAGCGGCTCCATAGCGAGCGCAAAAAGGTATGGAGAGAGGGGGCAGCCGTGGCGAGTACTATGCCCAATAGAGAAGGTTCGGGAAACGGTGTCCGCCACTCGGACGGAGGCCGTGATATCTGTATAGAGGAGTTTGATATACCTCAGGAGACGAGGGCCAAAATTAAGACGACTAAGAAGCGCAAATAGATATGTCCAGCTCAAGGAGTCAAAGGCCAACAGCAGAGCAGCGGGTTCGCCCAGACGATCCACCGACGCAATGGCGTTGTGGGCACGTCGGATATTATGTCGCGTGGCGCGGCCCGGCATGAAGCCCGCCTGGTCCGAGTGGACCAGATCAGAGATGTGTGGAAGTATGCGATTAGCTATGATCTTGGCAAGGAGTTATGCCTCAATATTGAGGAGGGATATCGGACGATATGAAGAGTGAAGTTCAGGGGGTCGGCCCGGCTTCGGAAATATCACTATCTCAGCATGTCGCCAATCCGCTGGAAGAGACCGGTCGTCAAGAGCAGCATGGAGTGCGGCGAGATAGGGAGCAGGGAGTAGGGATTGATAATTCTTATGAAATTCGCATGGAAAACCATTTGGGCCAGGAGCCTTGCCCGAGTGCATCCCAGACAGTGCCTCCTGGACTTCTTCAGCTGTTATCGGGGAATCAAGTGCTTCCCTTGTCAGATCCGTGAGGGCGCACGGGGGTAAATCATCAATGAATTTCTGGACTAACTGTGACGAGATAGTCTCCCGAGGGGCATACAGCTCCTCATAATAATCCGCAAAGCTTGTGGCTATCTGAAGGGGGTCTGTGAGAACACTCCCATCTGAATCGCGCAGGCACGGAATGGAGATGGGGCAGAGTGCCCTTTGACACAGGCGGTGCAGCAAAGCGCTCGATTTGTCGCCCCACTGGAATATTCTGCTTCGGGTAGCCAACCAGGACACCCGAGCCTCATCCATCAGTTCCCTGGCGTAGACCTGCTGGGTATAGAGTAGCTGTCTACGCGAATCTTACTCGTTCGCCTCTCGACCCGCGCGCTCCGCTGCCATTATCTGGGCCTCTAGAAGCATCAGTTTTTCCCGACGTAATTTGCGCTGCGCCATGCAGTAGGCAACATCTACCCCTCGCAGTGTAGGCTTCATCGCCTCCCACACAACCCCAGGCAACCCAACCGACCCAATATTGAGCGAGAAATATTCTGTAAGGGTGTTGTGCATATGTGACCTATATTTATCATCTAGTAGGAGCCACGGTGAGAGGCACCAGCGGAAGTGAGGGTGTTCAGTATCCAGTCGCAGATCCAGCTGTAGTGGAGAGTGATCTGAAAGGCCCCGGGGCAGTATTTCGGCCGCTACTAATCTATGTATGTGCGCTGCTGACAGGAAGATGTGATCTATGCGGGAAAAGGACGCATGCACGCTGGAGAAATAGGTGTAGCCCTGTTCAGTGGGGTGAAGTCGTCTCCAAGTATCACCTAATCCAATCCCTGCATCCTGGACCCAAGTTTGGACTCGCGGGGCTCGGCCGAATTCCCTGCCCTACGCCACCTGTCTATAGAAGGGCATATTGTGTCGTTCCAGTCACCCCCAACCAGAGTCAGCCCCGGGGGGATCTCCACCCACAACCTCATCAAGCGTTCCATCAGGTTCCATGTGAGGGGCGGAGGGGCGTATACACATCCCAGGACGAGCGACCTGCCATACATCGAGCCCGCAACAACCACATATCGACCCTGGGGATCAGTCCATGTTTTCTCATGTACGAAGGGGACTCTGTGGTGGATCAGTATCACTACCCCTCGCGAGCCCCTTGTGAATCCGGAGTGGAAGACCTGTACGAAACCAAATCGTGTTAAGCATGGAAGTCTATTGCCAAGCAGGTGCGTCTCTTGCAAAAGTACAATATCCGTGCCATAGCGTTTAGCCTGGCACAAAACAGCCCCTCTCTTAACCTTATCAAGTAACCCTTGGACATTCCAACTTACCACCCGAAGACGTCTCTCCACCAACCTAGACATGTTGGAGATCGGGGCGGACATCAATGAATATATGCGGGGGACCACATAAGTTAATCATAGGCTTAGCTACAGCTGCAGGATGGACGTTTGTATGACACTGAGAAACAAAAAACAGTAACATTCCCCAACATCCCCCCTCCCCCCACCCCAATACCTCAAAAACGTAGAAGCATCTATCGCAGCATGAGAGGTCCCCGGGCCCCAATGGGGGTCCGGCGCAGCTCCCAGCCAATGGATCCCTATGTAGCTACCCCTAGACACAGCGATGCTTCAAGGTCTAGGGAGAGCATTAAGAGATACAGCCCATATTAATATGCGATTAACAATAGAATCTAGGTCACTCATACAATGAGCGACAGAGTAAAGTAGCTTTCATGTGATAGTCCATATGGATCATACGGGTGGTTTAGTACGAGATTTGGAGCGTTTCTTGGCTATGGACCGCCGGTGTTGCTCACCAGGGGCCCGGGATGGAACAGGGCTCGGCCCCCCAGATGAAGAGTCTGAGTCCAGTCTGGGCGGAGTATGCGGCCTAAGTTTAACATTTTCGTCTGTCCACGCAAAGACCTCCTCAGGGGAATCAAAGAAGTGCGTCCGCTCTTTGTAGGAGACTCGGAGCCTGGCCGGGAACAGCAGGGAATATTGAATCTTAAGATGGCGCAATTTGACTTTCGCCTCTGTGAAAGACTGCCGGCGCCGCTGGACCAGTCTAGTATAGTCCGGAAATATCATGATCTTTTGCGAGCAGAACAGTAGGGGATCTTTAAGTCTAGCCTGTTGTAGGATGATATCCCTGTCTTTGAAGTTTAGGAATCTTGCAATCAAGTGTCTCGGTCTTGCACCCGGCGGCGGCTTCTGCAGCAGGGCCCGATGAGCACGTTCAATAACAAAGCTGGGGGACATGAGACCAGGGGGAAGCCAGTCTGCCAGCCATTTGGCCAGAAAGTCCGCCGCATCACTGCCCTCGCACCCCTCAGGGAACCCCACAAAGCGGAGGTTATATCGGCGGGCGCGCCCCTCCGCGTCCTCCGCTCGCGTTGCCAATCCTTTGGCAACGGATTCCAAGGCAGAGACCTTCTTCTGGAGTGTCGTGACCGAGTCCTCCACCGTCGATATCCGAGACTCGGCCTCAATGATGCGCTGCACTGCGTTACGAAGGTCCTGCCTGAGGAGCATTACATCAGATCCGACGGCCCCAATCTTGGTCTCCAGCATGTTCCTTGATTGTGTGATGGCGGCCAATATGGCGGCGTTTTCTGGCATAGCCGACTGTGGGTCGCCTGCAGTAGGGGGCCTGCGCAGCTGTGCCCGTATACTTATCCAAGGTACTCTGCCGGGCCGTCGAGCCGGAGTTTTTATCCTTAGACATGGTGCAGGAAAGTGATCTACGCGGCAGGCACCCCTAACTAGGCAGTCACTGGATAGATATAATTCCGATGGGAACACTAGAGAGAAATCAGGGGGATGGGACTCGCCGAGCCACAGCACACCAACCTCCACAAAGCAGGGGGGAACCCCGGAGGTAGTGGCCACAGTACCAGGCAAGGCACCCATGTGCAAACTGTCTCTCCCCAGGGGGGTCAGAGCGCCATCCACTCGTGGCCCAGGTCGATCAATTGAGGCAGTCCGAGCTGCGTAGACCCATGTGGCAGGCCCAGCCTAGGTGCGGGATCCCAGCAGTCCTAAATCGCCCCAGGGCCCCAGGCCCAGCAACGTGGGCACAGCAGCACGCAGCAGTGTCCCCCGCTCACCTCAAGGCCGGCCCCCCAGGGTGGAACCAGCGGTGATCTCCGTGCTGAGGCACAGCATCACCCGCAACGGTCTATGTGTGCCCCGCAAGCGATCCCAGGCCAATAGTATTGATCGCCCCCCAGGGCAATAACGCCATCAGCCACTCCACCACTCAAGGCCGCCCGAGGTGGGCGCCGGCACGCCGCGGCCTGAATTGCCCGCCAAGTCAAGCCCGGCCCCTCTCCCTCGCTCACCCCACTCTTCCAGCGGCGGCGGTGCAGCAGCGCAGCACACGTGGCCCTCCAGGGACACACCGCCACCACTCAGGCTCGCTTCAGGGATCACCCGGCCTCACCAGCTAAGCAGCATCCATGCGCACTCGGCCATCGGGGCCCCAGTGGCGAGTGCGCCGCCAGCTGTGAAGTCACCCACCTCAGCAGGGCATCCAATGCTCCGGGGTGAGGCGACGATATACCGCGGCCCGATGCGGCCGCCGAGCCCAGCACACAACACAGCCCCACAGGGAGGGAGGAGGCACGGCGCGGCCCAGCGCGGCCGCCAGATCTCCTCCTGCGCCCTCCGCCACAGGGGGGAAAGCACAACACGCCGTGGCTCGACAAAGCCGCCGGGTCTCGTCGGGCACTCGGCAGGACACCGTCCCTCCACCTCTAATATATCACCGCCGAGGTGCAGTCCGGCAATGCGGCGCCCACCGCGGCACGCCAAAGTCCTCTGCGGCAACGCCCCCAATGCTAGGGCTAGGATCCACAGGCCGCAGTCTCCCACCGGCGCCCGGACGCCACCGGGCAAGGCAGACGGGTCGGAATCGGCACACTGGGTGCCGCCAGGCTACAGGATCACTCCCCAAGGTATGCGGTCACATGAAAGCCGAGAAACGGCAGGATAATCGACGGATTAATGCGGGCCTGCGGGAGCTCGTCTAGAGCTTGTCCACCATGTCGGACCGCTAGGCCACGCCCCTGAAATACATACATTTTGAACCTTAATTTTACAATAACTACTGAACAGATTTACACCAAATCACAAAAAGCACGCTTTCTGGTTAAAGATCTAGCTTTCTGCCAAATTTGATGTAATTCCATTCAGCTGTTTGGGCGGTAACACTGTTCAAAAATCCATATGGAAATTGTATGGGGAAATTGAGTTCAGTGGCGTAGCTAGACCTGAGACAGCCCGGGGGCGGTACCTGCGTTTGCCGCCCCGCGGCTGGACCAAGGCCGGACTGGGAACTGAAACCGGCCCTGGCAAACTGCTCGGCCGGCCCCCCTGGGGTGTAGAGGGGGGTGCGGCCGAGCTGCTTGCTAGGGCCGGTTTTGGCCGATTTTGTTACAGGGGGCCTATATTGCAGGCCCGGTAACAAAAATGGACCCCCAGGGGCCCAAAGCCGGCCCCCAGCCTGGCGGCCCACCGGGGAAACGCCCGGTGCCTGCTACGGCCAGTCTGGCCCTGGGTGGGACTCCTTGACGGGGGGTGCTGGCGAATTCACGGATTGCCGCCCCGCGACGGTGCCACACTGAAGACGGCAGGTGAGAGCTGGGGGGAACGGAATTTTACCATTTTGTCACCCCCCTCAGTGACATTTTGTCACCCCCCTCAGGGATGACACCCGGGGCGGCCCGCACCCACCACACCCCCCTTCCTACGCCACTGATTGCGTTTTAAGGCCCCCCTTTTTACTCAGCCCAAGCTTGACGGATCACTCCAAAACTTTCAAAGAAGGAGCTGAGGTAGATAAACCTGTTTTTTAAAAACGTTTTGTGAAGATTCGTCAAACGGCGAAAAAAGTTATTACTTTAAAGGCTGATTAGGGATATGCTGCTTATGCTTTCCGCAGTGACCAAGAGCAATGCACATTTATATCAGTGCTGCTTTAAGCATTGATGTGCCCTCACTCTCCCTTACCTTGGTGAAGCATGGAGGATGAAAATGCACATTGCATCTTCCTTCTAACACTGCCAAAGTGCACGGGGGACTCTTACATTCACTCTCTCACCTAGCATAGTGGTGAAGGGGAGACTGTCCTCCCCCCAACCTTACCAAGTGGTGATTGAGAGAAATATGGTCCCTATCTCATCACTACTGCTAAAGTGCAGGGGTGGGGGGATACGGCTTTTCGCTCCTTCTCACCTTGCCTAAAGGTAAGGAGGGGAGAATTTACCCAGCATGTGGCCGGGTCACCTGTGACTAGGGTGACATGTAGTGAGATGAAGATGCCCGACACATCATATACACTAGCTCTTGCTGCCTTTATTTGGAAATAAATGTCAGGTGCGAGTACTATTTGCACCTATCCATGTCTTGTGTTGCTCTTTGTGGTCTTTGGGAGTACAATATGATGCTGTTTTAGCTTCACTGCCAAACTGTACCCTAGTGGAGATGATTCCTGTGTTTTCCCTTTACCCCGTTATGACTGCAGAGGCAGGTTGACAGACCCGGTCCTGGAGCTATCGCAATCAGCTTCGCCATCAGATGCTGAAAAGGGTTTCATATTGGGTACCTGGCTACTCACCTTTTTTCAGGGTTACTTTATTATGATGTGCTAGAGAGCGCAGTATAGCACTGTATTCACATTAATACGTCTTTGCAGTTCTGTCTGAGTCTGGGAGCCTCCCTGGTTTATGAGAATTCCCTCTCAGACTAGAGTCTCCTTTCTTACTGTTGAGTTTCATCATCAGTAGTCTGTCGTATTGGTGACTATGATTAGTTGTATGTGTGGTGCATTGATTAGTGTTGTTTGGTATGTCTGGGTAGCAAGAGATATTAACCAATTCAGGCAAGTGCCACCCGAGAGGACTGGTATGTGCATTACTCTATGTGAGATAATACAGAGTGTGGTATTTTGTTAACATTTGAAGTATATCTTTAGATTAGATAAACGGTGAGGTGTGTGGTTGACACTGGTTTACTGTGTTATGTGGTGTGATGAAGTAGTGTATTATCTTATGAAGATTGGACTGCTGTTGTAATCTCAGTAAGGTCCATCTCTATGCTGCCTCTGAGCTTTGTTGCATGTGTGGCCCTTTTTGTGACTAATGAGTTCTCTTAGGAACTGTAATTATCAATGAACAGCACCCACCATGGGAAATCGATCTGACAGTGTTTGTTTGACCTCTGGACTAGAATCTTACACTACATGCTTCACTAGCTACCTAACAATCCACAGGCACTTAGGGACTAGCGGGAGAGCTTTCACTGCGCCCCTGATTGCTGGGTCATGAGCACCCTGACGCCACCAAGACAACTCTGGTATGTGCAATACTGTGTTTCATATTAACGCTAGACACCACATAGGAGAGCGGTGGCAATGGGGACAGTTCCTTGTCCTACTTGTGGTTTATTAATTGTTATAAGTGCACAGCTTATTGATATGTTGACTCGATACCGCTGATATATCTCCGTAATAACAATCTATCCTGATGGGACTCTACTGATTGGCTATGACAGACTTGGCTGCGTCATCAAACTGATACGCTTATAGCAATATCATGGTTCTCCATAGTATACTCTGCTGGTTTGTCTCAGGCTTTTGTTTGTATGCATAATGAAATAGATTGTGTTAAACAAAATGTTGGGTGTTGTGGATTGTTTCCTAGTAGTAATGCTGTTGTGTGCACAGCAACATTCGAGGACCTAACTGATTTGCATGTCCCTACACATGTATGTTCCACTTTGTAGCCACCTCCGTGTTTGGAAAATTGTCAAGTACCATGGTGGCTGGCATTGAAGAAAATGGCCCAATATACAATCATGGTCTTGCGTGAACTGCCCTGCAATGTCCTTGCTATGCTGGAAGAAAGTGACAGCATGTCATTGGAGGAAATCAGGTTGCCCAGTGGGGCAAATTCTCCCACCACCGTGCAAAAAGAACTTGTAGTCAGGCAAACACTGTTTCTGTAAGACTGCCTCGCTCCCCCCATTGTAACACAGTACTGTCTTCCTACAGCCAGGGACAGTTGTATTGTGGGGACTAGATAGTACCTCCAACGCTGGGGGAAGGCGGCATCCCAGTTGGAGGCTTTCCAATATCCCTGCCATAAGGAACGTCATGTCTTGGTGTAGACGATACCAAAAATGGTGGTGGGTCAGGTGCCCACTTAAGGCTTGCTGTTTCATTACCATATCCAGTGGGGCAAGGCAATTTCCTGGCAGCAATAGCACTATGCTGAACAGGTGTGACGATATTGCCATCCCTACATTACTCCCCCAGCTGCTCCAGCCGTGGTGGAACTACCTTCACCAGTTGCCAAATGGCTTACCTCCACCGCAACGGAAGTCTGCTTTGTGAACATTTAAGGCCCATAGAGACTTGTGGGCAAAGCGGATTCAGTGTAGAACACAGTGTCAGCGAATAAAAGGTGAAGTTTGTGAAAGAGTAGGAGGTGTGAGTTGTATTGTGCAGCTGTGAAAGAGCAATATAGAAATGGTGATAGTGCTGAACCAGCAATGATGTTGCAGCGGTGAAGGTTATGAGAGCATTGGTGACCGCTTGTGAAGGTGTTAACGTGGTGCTGTGAGATGGCAGTGCAGTGGCGGAAGGCATAGATCAGTTGTGGTGGATGGTGGGATAGAGATGTACGTCGGTAGTGTGGGGATAAAAATTGTAGTGATGCAGTGTTGTGGAATCGTAGTGCATGGTAGGTGAAGGAGTTCAGGTGAGGCAATGGGGTGCAGGAAAGTTTTAGTGCAGTAGTAGGGTGTGGTAGAGCAGGGGTGTAGTAGTGCAGTGATGTGAGTGGCAATATACTGGAGTGTTGTTGTGCAATGTCTCGGGTGCCAACTCAAAACTGACCCACTTGTGGCTAAACCAAAACAACTACAGACGTTTGCCACGAGCAAAGCAAGTTGGTACCTGAAAACATCTCTACTGGCCTCTTGTAAAATGTAGAGTCCTCTTGCGGATACAAAGCATTTTTTATGGGTTCAAAAAATACACCCTCAAAGAAAACATTTCTAAATATGACTCCACACGTAGCCTTCGTTCAAGCTGTCAGAAACTGATGCAGAGCCCAAGATTTTGCTGATACTCGGGGGTGGTCGCTCATTGCAACACTGCCAAGTTGGCACAACTTTTCCTCCTTACTTAGTAGTTCCCAGTCAGCATATTATTGCCAGGGTCCAAATTAGCACGGTTTCTAGTTAGCACATCATTTCCTGTTTCCTGCTCCCGTTTAGCATATCATAGCCAATTACCAGTTAACACATCATTGCCTGTTCCCAGCTGACACATCTTGGTGACACCCAGTACACATATCATTGCTAATTTAAAGCACACCCATCCTTGCCAGTTCGTAGCACACACATCATTAGTGACATCCAGTACACACACCGTTGTCGGTTCCCAGCATGCACGATTGCCAGTTCTCTAATGTCACTATGTTGTCTGGTAGGCGGATGGAGGGGTAGAGTTGGAATGGACAAGATAAAGGAGTTCAGAAGGGTAGTTACCTTTTGGTGGCATGGATAAAAAGTGCATTTCACAAGGCTCACAGGTCAGAGGAGAGCCTGGTCAAGATTGAACAAATTGAGAACCATCAAATCAGTACTATGCTGCTATCCTAGCTGAAATAATGGCTACAGGGTATGTCTCCTTTCAGCACATTGTTTCTTTTTTACCCTGAAATTGCATTCACTACAAAAAATGAAAGTGAAAGTTGTCCTGTGAGGAAAATCTAGAAGGTCAGGAGGATGCCTCTTTCTAAAAACTAGAAAGAACAAGGGTATCTGGGATCCAAGAAAAGTATTAGGTGCGCATGAGGGGCGAGGACAGCGGGGTAACACAAGGAAAGCCGATTCACTCTTACGCTGTCAGTGCAGCGACCAACCCAGTGGTTCATCTCTCACGCTCATATGTGCTGGGTGCCCGTCTAGCTGAGCTACGGCCTAACTAGAACCCCTCCGACTGGTGATCATCTGAGTGGCTTGGGGTGTGAATCCCTGCCCAACATTTTGGCTTACTTCAGCCTAGGAGGAGGAGGTGGAATCTGGACCTTAAAAGGTTTGTATCGTTTCTGTTCAGGTTGTCAGCCTTGGTTGCTCTTCCACATCCTTCCTGTGGTGTATTTGTTCATTAGTAGATACTGTCTCTGCCTTTGAAAAAGAAATAGATGAAATGGTGCAGGACTTCTGCTTACATCAACAATTCCCATCCTTGCCCATTTGGTATCATTTTACTCATTCAACAGCATCTCTGTCTGGTGTAAGTCTCTGTATGGATTAGTGGGCCTTGTCTAATTACCCCCGTTTCTGTCGTGCGGGTACACCAAATCCCACTGCCCCTGTGGCTAAGCTGGATAGTCCTTATTTTAATTATCATTAGTTTCTCTGCCTTCCACATACTCTCACCTATCACACCGCCAGGCACTGCATCCCATAACATGATAACTGCACTTCGGTGGTCATCATGTACAACATGCAAATACTTCTTATATAGGCTGGAAACAAATCCAACACCCTCTCAAGCAGACACTCTACTTGTTATCCATGTGGGTAAGCACTTCAGTGCCCCACATAGGAGTAGCAAGTGCTATACAAATGCTACAATACAATACGAATTAGGCTAAATTTGTTAAGCACGCTGGAGCTCAAGTTATGATGCCCTCATGCTGAGTTTCCTTTTGACAGACTTATGATTGGAGACGCTTCAGTTATTTGTCAGGCTCAGCTCTGAAATTCAGACAGGATTGGAGCTGAGATAGACACCCCTCAGAGAGACCAGCAGAGTTGGAGCACTGTCAGTCATGTGTCTGAAATGCCAGGAGGGCTATGGAAGAAATCACGCATGTCAGGCTGGCGTCTCTAAGCCTGGTGGTGTTGGGGTAGAGGTAGTCACATGAGGCTTGTCTTTAAAGAACTGGTATGGCTGGTGCATGGTCGTTCATATATCAGTCCATGTTTCTGATACTGTAGTGGGGCTGGAGATGATCAGTTGTATGTCAGGCTTCTTTCTGAAAGGCTGCTAGGGAGGAGTCAGTTGCAATGGGAAACCCAAGTGCTTTGGACTACAGTCTTCACATGTGAACAAGTCCATACAGAGTTAATGGTGGTAGTCTTTAGACTGCTGCCTGTGCCCTGTACCTCTCTCTGAACACGCAGGTGTACCATGAAAAAGAGGCAGGGGACAGTCCTGGTTACTGTAAGTTTCTTTAGTCAGGCACAGACAGATTTACTGATGCACCACTAGAAGTAGATGTACACAGCTAAGACTCCACCTTCAATTACTACAGCCACCACTCCATCCATACAAAACACAAATACACCTTCACATTGCACACAAACAAGGAGCTACACCAGGGTTCTCCAACCTTTTGTGAAATCAGACCTACTTATGTTTAATGAAAATCATCCCAAGCTACTAATTTTAGTGTTGCATAAAGACTACATCAGATAAGATTACATTAGTGGGCATCAAATGAAAAGTTACGAGCAGTGATAGCCTATGTTCGTCAGGCACGGTTGACAGTAGTAATGTAAAAATGGCTTTATCAATGTGGAATGCCTCTACATAGGTGCAATGCCCCTGGCACCAAGGTAATAATATAAGTGATAAGTTTCCCCAGTGCCACATGATTTATTACTCAAATATCAGCTTTATATTTAATTTGGAAATTCCACCATGTTCTCTAAACATCAACTTATGAGTTATGAAAATACACACATGTTCATCTTGAATGCAAGCTTTTCAATTTTGGTACATAGTTATTAAATGAACCAATCAGTGGCTTCTAATTTAGTAAGCGTGGCTGCACACAGGAGAACTACTTGTAGGTAGCTGGAGAGCTACCAGTGGCTCAAGAGCTACTCGTTGGAGAAGCCGGAGCTACACCAGCAAGCACATGGCACAACCACAGGATTCCAGAACTCACTGTTCTCCACACTTGGCATAATAATCCTGACACCCACCCCTACTTTGGCATAGAAACCCTTGCAGACTGACCACCACATTTCTCACCTCAGTCTGTAGCAGTAGAGCATACCTAGAGTCACGAAGGATCAGACAGGCTGACGATCAGGGTAACTCTTTATGGCAATAGCTACTTGACTCTTTAAGTACAGTCCCCTCCTTCGAAACCAGCACAGAATCCAATCTGCAAGCAGATCGTGGAGGATGAGGTTTATGGATGCGGGTGGATGATGGGGAGGCACTGCTGTCTGCTTCTTTTTCTCTCCATGCTCCAACAAGCAAACTGCTCTCCTAGCATTGTCTTACGCATTCCTTCTGAGTTCCCAGACAATCATGTGGGAACAACATCAATCTGCACACCAGAGGATGTGTGTGTCGGACTCTTTTACACCGCAGTTATTACACGGTCCTCTGCCTTGACCTAAGGGGCTACAAGTCCTGTCTCATCTGGGTTGGAATGTGAGATCCGAATACGGAGATTATCTGTAGGTACATTTGACCTTTGACTATCCCTTGAGATCAATAGACATAACCCAGTTATTATAGATTCACACACCCGCCCTGATTAAGGGTAGGGACACTTGATTCAGTTGGTCCTGAAGAAACGCCACGGATACCTCCTGGACCACGCAGACGTGAAACATGTCGACATGTTAAGCACTTATCAAGAGATTGTCACGCTTCGTAACACTTTTCTGACAATCTACATTCATTTGCTTTTAAACCTGCCAAGGTGGACTCCTAATTAAAATATTTTTCGCACCCCGTAGCCAGTTTTAAACCACTTTTTTTACTACACACACTATCGTATATCCACACGCATCTTCCCGGCTAAGAGAAAAAGATCTCCACTAAAGAGCCCTCTTGCGGGTCCCGTGGGGAATTGCAGCGCTGGCCCCATGAGGAGCTTAGCCCAATGACGAAGCATGACACCCACATGGGGTGTGTGAGGGCAACACTTTCCAATAAGGAAGATCCCCTCACTTTATATACATCCCAACCAGACTTCTTCTTTAAAGGAACAGCTACCCTCTTTTTGTGCAAATGTGTCACACGTACACCAAGTAACGCATGATGCATTGCTGGAATATATAAGGACAGGGTTGCTGTGCATTCCTGCCACTAGTGGTGGTAATTCCCCCTATGCTAAAACCAACAAGCTGTGAAAAAAGGTTTTAGCTCCTCACTGTGCACTGTCCTCTGACGACAGCCACAATAGGCAGGTTAGCAAGTTCTTTATCACAAGAGACATAATAAATCAGTAACCTCTTCAGTTGTTGTAGACTTTCTACCCTTCTACTCCCAAGCTTCCATTTTGTACGTCCTGAAAATGCACCCATCGCATGGCAAGCATTGGCAAGTGCACATCACCTCCGATTCACTGATATTGATGGCACCATAGATCTCCCCAACTGAGCTATGATTCACGAAATTAGTGCATGGAAGTGATGAGGATCCCAGGAGGGCCAATGTGTAGGCTACAACAACAATGGTGCCTTGGAGGTTCAGGTCTAGAAGTAAGAAGGGAGACTAAGAGAACCCGGGTGATAATATGATGGTCGGGTGTAAGTATAAAGTCATGAAAAGGGTTGTCTTCCTCAACAACTTCCTCAATGTTGGATAATTCATCTGTGGATGGCACTTTGCAGGTATCACCCTTCAACATACGAAGATACGAAGAGGTGATATGTCTTTTTCTCCAGACCAGAAGCACAGTTCCCTTCATGTTCACCACTATGCATGACTGTGGCCAAAATAAAGGATCCTCTTTGTGAAATCACTTCAACTGACCTAACGCGTGATTGATTTGTTGGACAAAGTCTTGAACTCTTTGCGAGTTGTTTCCAATGTGTACACTCCTTCTTTTTACTCTTCTAGTGGCAGTCATAGCAGCTTGCTTCCTCTAATTCAGGGTTAGACTAGGAAGTAGCATGAGGAAGGCAAGTTCTAAGTTTGCGAATAAAAAGCAATTCTGCTGGAGATTTCCGCATAGTGCTGCAATGGCATTATAGTTTTTTTATATTTTTCTGTAGCACATCAGATGAGGTGCAGGGGTTTGTGGGCATTACCAATTGGCATTGGCTTCCTTAACATGCCTCTTATGAACCCTACAGTGCCATTGGCTTGTGGCCAATATGATGTGATCTTGTTGTAGCAAAACCCAGACATTCAGCACAAACCTTAAAGTCCTTTCTGCAGAGTGGTGGTCCATTGTTGCTTGAATGCCAAAAATGGAGAAGATATTATTCAACACCAGAACAACTCATTGAGTGATGTGTTGGGAACTGCCACCACTTCTGGGAACTCGGAAAATGTATCCATTATTTCCGGCATACGTTGCCCAGTGGCAATGGGTCCAAATAAACCCTTGGCAACTACTTCCCAGATTTCCTCAGGCAATTTAGACAAAGCCCTGGGTTGAGGAGGACTGTCCCTCCCTTGGCTTTGATAGACAGTAAGGGTACTGCGAATCTGCTAAACCAGTTCATCTTGAAAAGGAAACCACATCTTTTATCTCTTTTGGTGGCCACTATGCCTCTGGCCCTCGTGCACAAGCTCCATCACTTGTCATCTTAGAGTCTGTGGAATTACCAGGTGTGTGCACCTGAGAACTAAACCATTCATGTGGCGGGTGAGTTTGCTTTGTACTTGCCAAATGGAATGCAGACCTTGAGGGTGCAATTGTTATCAACATTTTTGACTCTCTCCTGATCACCGCCATTACTGAGAGTTGACCATTTTAGCCTTACTGTGGAGTAGGATCCCCTTGTGCGGTACTGAGGTTGTCATCTTTTCTCAGTGCCGCTGGGGTCTGCTTCCCTACGTAAGTGATGTGCTATCAACGATCTTGTGCTGGAGCTCACAAGAAGAAAGTAGAAGTCAGCCATGTGTTCTTCCTTTCTGGGCCAGTGTGAATGTCGCGATCTGTAGTACTGAGGTTCAGACCCCACCTTTCAATGTAAGGAGGCATATTTCCCATGAGATTGTCAAAAATGAACTCATGAGCAGTAAGCACTGTGAATGCCTTTCCATGGAAGTACCCACAGGCACACAATATTCATTTTCTGCTTGAGACTATTTAATCACTGGGTTTGTCAAGCTTTGGCCGGCATACACAGTCATGTGTTGGCGTGTCTCTGGGGTGGGATCATGCTGGGCCGCAACGATACCGTAGCTCACTATTTCTGTGTGCAATAAGCCTATCCTCTACCTTAAGTCATGACCTGGTGGTCCCAAATACACTTTAGCTGTGCTCCAACCCATGCCCTCTTTGGAGAAAACGTGTCAATTCACACTTCTCCTTGCTAAATATGAGGTTTCTCTTAATGAATGGCACTGTTTAGTTTCTCTAGAGTTTCATCACGTTCCCTCATTTGTCTTGAGAATGATAAGAATGACGTCACTATCATTTAAGCAGCTAGTAGTGCCTCTGATGACTCTTCCTATTTCCTCTTGAGAAACCTCTGCTACAGAGAAGATCCCAAAATGGAGGTGCTCGTACCTGAAAGACCCATGTGTGTTGCAAGCATAGCAATGCAGAGTGATGGCTCCTCCACCTGCATCTAACGGTAACCATTACTAAGATCCAACCTGGTCAGAGCTCCATTTGATGTGTCGTCTTGGATGCGTGGATCGAGGTGCCTTTCTTACTGGATGGTCTCATTCGGGTGTTGCATAGCTACATCTGAGCAGATGTGACCTCCAGACTGTCATTGAGGGCCAGAGCAAAGGGAGAGACTACAAAAGAAGCCCTTTCACAAGTTGTATGATGAAGTGTTATATGAGTGCATGCATTTCAGCCTCTTCACGTTGCTGAATGTTAAACGGAATGCCTCTGAAATGCAGCACCCCCATTTACATAGATTCATTAATATGCAGGTATATTTGGCGTTCCTGAGCTTGCCCAGGTCCTTGAAGTTAGGGGCCCAGCTTCCTCATATCCTTGTTTTCTCAAGACGTGATCCGGGCAATCAAACTTTAAAGTACTTAGGAAGAGCCCAGTTTCTTAGCAAATCTAAAGGTCAGTCTATACCTGCAGAATATGTCCGTGTTCTCGTCCATAGAACTTCCCTCACTCAACACAAAAGAAGCTAATGTAGAAAACAAAGTCCCCCAATTATTTTCTCGGTCTACCTCTTGTTGTTCCTAAATGTTGATAGGTACGCCATCCTCCAAATATATACTCATCAAACTCCTTCAATTAAAAAATATAGCCAATGCTTAATTTGTGCAGGTGGTAGGTGCACCTGCAGTCATTTTTAGGGACAGGGGATTATTTTTCATCTTTGGATTCGGACCCAGAGCGAAAAAGGCAGAAGAAGTAGGAAGAGAGAGACAGAAAGACAGTCACAAAAAGGAGAAATTAGAGATGGTGTGTAAGAAAATGGCATGACGTGGAATCAAATTAGAAGTGGTATTGTTACCACCCGGACTACAGGTCCCGGGGGCTTGCATGGGGTCATGACTCCCGTGGGGTTGCGGGCAGTCTCTTAGTTTTTCCCTCCCATGTGAGTTATGTAAGAACAGGAATGAATGGCCAACCTACCTTTTCTTTCATTCCTATGGGGGTGTTCCTTTGCGCCCTTTTCTTTTGTTTTCTGCCTGCTCTTTCCTGGTAATACTCGTACTCTGGCAAGAGTACGGCATATTCATCCAGCATGAAACGCCCCACATCACATGGGAGACGCGCGCCTATAAAGACGTGCGTCTCCCGTCGCCAAGGTGCTTGGCTTTAAGATTATTACCTTCCGGGTCCAGGGAGAAGGACCCGTGCTTCATTCAGGCTCTTCCGGGTGATCGGCAATCGGCCGCGTTCACCCCTCCTTCTCGTAGGGAACCGCTGGAGCGGTTCCAGTTCTTGAACTTTCATTTTTTTGCACTTGGAGTGCAGCTTCCCCATCAGCGCGCCACGCTTACCGACAGAGGACCGCAGGAGCGATGCCTCATTTCTGTGTTTCTGGTGCGTCGACAATCTTGCTGCGCGCACCCTTCAGCCTGGATTTAAATTGCGGGAGCGGTTATTTGGGGATATTGTCGTGTGCACTCAGCGTTCCGCCATGCACACCTGTTTGACCTTTTGAGGACCGCAAGAGCGGTGCCTCATTGTGATTTTGTTCTGTGAGTTCGGCATTTCTGCCGTGCTCACCTCTTTGTTTAGAGGAGAACTGCTGGAGCGGTTCCCTCGTGGATTTTCCTCTTGGCTCCTCAGGAACTGCAGGCGTGGTTCCTTCCTGGCATCACACATGAGCTCAGCAGTCCGCCGCCCGCTCCCCTCCAACCTTTTTGGATTTCTTGGCAAAGACAAGTCTGTACACAGGAGTTGATGATCGTTTTTCGTTCCTTCTTCACACCCTTGATCCCTCATCGCAAAGTCTGTACTTTCTTTTTTTAGGCTTATGTGGGTCAGTGCACTGTCCTTTGAACTTTTAGGTCTACGAAATAGTGAGGGTATTTGTTTTCCTCTTGGGGGTCGTGATAGTTGCAAAAAACCAGCTGCAGGTGCTGTTTTGGGCATTCACTGAACCTATCTTTATTTTTGTTCACTACTACCTTTGGGCACCTATCCTCTATAATGTGCAATAGGGGTAGTCCCCCACTCACCTCCTTTACCTTCCCTGGTTGTTCTTTCGGATGGTGAGTAGTTTCATAAACAGGAAAAGAAAGGGGAGGGAAAGCAGAGGGTTGTACGGAATGAAACAGCCTTCTCCTGTGTGGTATGATTTCCAGTTACTTACCCGTTTCTTGTATGATTGTGTTTTCCAGAGAGTAGCGATGCCCACGATCTAAAAGACGTGAGATCAACCCCATCCCGTGGCCTGGTCTTTCCAAAGTAAACCTGTGGTCCTTCTGTGTTGATGACTTCTCCCACTTTTATGGTATCCCTCCTTCTTCCTTTCCCCTTGGGACCAATCGCCCGTGCTGCTTGATTAGCGTGGGGGGTTGGTCTGGAGGTGAGAGGGAGGACTATCTCCGTTTCCGCTGCTCCTGGCTTTCAGGTGAGTGGATACGCAACACGTATACAGGACTAACCCTTTATGCCTAATAACGGAACCAAGGTATACGTATGTAATCAGAACAAAAGATTCTGTGGGTCTTATTTAAAACGTTATTTTCCGTGTGAGTTAACTCCACATACAATTTAAGTAGATACAGGGTTGGATTGGGACCAAAAACAGGCCCGGGCACCACAAAAATAGTGGCCCACATTTGCGTATCAGAGCCTTTCATGAAACACTGCTAGACTAATATCAAGGGACTCAGATTGCAAGTATGTGTGGTAAAGTAACCATTTTAAGCTTATAAGGCAACATAACACTGGCCAAGGCTAGAAACACTGCAGCTTTGAAAATGCTTCTTTTGCAGTGTCAATGCCTTGCACAACGAAGTGAGATACCCTTTCCTAACCAACTATGTCCTGGACTCTGATTATCACAGAAACCTAGTCCAAAGCCAAGATGGAAGAGTAGGTCAGGCTGCGTTGGGTTGAAAGGTAAAATAGATGGACCTCTGGAGTTGGTCCTCTGGCCCTGTGATCCTCCAAGTAAGGCAGAGTTACAGAAAAGAAAGGGCTGGGTGACCCTGGGTGGTTTTGGATGGGAGGGTTGTAGCATGTTTTCTGCCTGTGCTTCAGGAGTTTGACTGGGCCACTGAAGGTCTTTGTCTAGGCAGGACAGGAGATGGCTGGGCATAAGGAGATTAAGTAGCAGTCTGAAGGAGCAGTCTGTTGAAGCAGTCTCCTGTCCTGCTCTTTGCTTTGTCTTCCTGCTCCAACATTTTCATTAGAGCCTGTTGATAGCCGGGACTGTAAAATTCAATTGCATGGATCTGTCTCACCTGGCACAAGTAGGCATGGAAATCAGAAGACAGAAAGGAAATCTTTCATTACCACTACCCTTCCAACTAGAAACCCCAACTCGTGGCTGTTCGAGAAGGGAGTGTGGTCAGAGCCTTGAAGCTCAAACACCACAGGCCTGCTGTTTGTTTTCAGTGCCATCTTAAGGACTTTTAGGGCCCGAAACAAGACCTATTTTGGTGGCCCTTGTGCAAAACAGCTGTGAATTTTCTGCGCATTTGCAGGTAATGAAAATCATCATGATCTCAAAGAACACTGAATTATATGTTAACCTTTCAGAAATGGGAGCATGCAAAAACCATGAAAGCTGAAGCTATCTGACGTCTGCCAGCCAATTAGTACCAAAATAAAAGCTTGAACAAGTATTGATGAGGCCATTTCTTTTTGTGTTTAGATCTAAATATTTTGTCATGCAAAAGAAATATTTTCTCTACAAATCAGTGTCTAACATGCTGGTTTCTATAATTGTAGAAAAGACACACTAGGTGTGACTTGCTGTATGCTTAGTGGACCAGTGCATAAGATTAAAACATAAGCACAGAATGCTTGAGATTGTAGCTTTCATTGCTTATTATTTATAATCACAAATAAATCCTTCTTGACCACTGGCCCTCTTGCTGCAATAGTGAACATCAAAGCACTTCTCTGAAGATTGTCACTGTTTATCTGGTGAAATATAATAATGTTCAGTTTCATTCTCTTCTCTTCCCTTGCCTAGTCCTTCCTCTTTCTCTGGCTAGCTAGTGATCTCCAGTTCTACTGAGAGAGCAAAATAGAAAGGGCAATGGGGTAATGAAAATGTCACAAAAGAAAGAGGAAAAGGTAGATAGAAAAAGGGAGGTAGAGTGATGGATTCGATTTTGGTGTGAGGTAGATATGTAGAGAGCTAGAGATTGAGAAAATGAAATGTAAAGAGAAGAGGGGGTTAGAGAAGAGTGTGTTAGAGGGAAAGGTAATGTAGAAAGAGGGTTTCACTAGAGAGAGCTGGAGACAGGGAGCTGTAGACCTCTACACACAGGTGGAAAAACGAGGAAGAAGTATAGAGAAACGCTAGAAAGGGCATTGAAAGAGGGGCAGAATGAGATGTAGGGTATAGAAAGATAGGTTAGCTACAGGGAGGTAGAGAGAAAGGTAGATTGAGAGGGGTGAACGTTAGAAAAAAGATTATTTGTAGGGAAAAAGAGGTGAAGCAGAGAGAGAGAGAGAGAAGTTGAGAGATAGACTGGAGAATAAGACAGGAAGAGTGGAAGTGTAAAAAGGAAGTGGCAGGGAAGGCGTGTTGAAAGGTGGTCAAGAGAGGGAGATGAATGAGAGAAAAAGCGATGGTAGTTTAAAAAAGAGAGCTAGAGGTAGACAAAGAGTTAAAGATAATGGAGTAAGGTTGTGAGAGAGGTGACTTAAAGAAAACAGGTAGAAAGAAGTGGGGGTGTGAGGAGAGAGTGATCAAATATGAGGGAAATTAAGAGGTTGTGCAGTGAGAGAGTGAAATTTAGGGGAGAAAGATGAGGTAATGTATAAGATGTGAAGTAGAGAGAGAGGTAATAAAAATAGTGGTGTGGTAGAGGGGGTGACAAAGGTAGAGAGAGAGAAGGCATAGAGTTATGAGGTAAAGAAATAGATGTGGTTGGGCGAGAGTTGAAGTAGACGAAGGAAATAGACATGGCAATGAGATGAAAAGGACTATGAGGTGCTGAGAACGGGGTGAGGTAGACATGGTCTAGGGAAGAACAGAAGTGGAGGTAGACATAGATAGGAGAGAGAGAGGTAGAGACAGGTGGGATACCGAGAGGTGTATTTGAAAGAGGGAGGTGAGGTAGATAGAAATGTGGTACAAAGGGCTTAAACAGAGGTTGAGGAGTAAGTATGTAGAGGTGTAGAGATCAGTGGAGCTAGAGGGAAAGAAAAGAGGTGAGGTACAAGAGCTAGGGTAAAGTGAAATATCTGAGGCAGAAAGATAGGTGAGGCAGATAAAGAGAGGTAGACATTTAACAAGAGGTGACAAAGGTAGTCAGATGGGGGTAGATAGATATGGCAAGGGATTTAGTGACTGGTGAGGTAGGGAGAAATGACGCACAAAAAGATAGGTCAAAAGAGAGCGGAAGTAGCAGAAGGTGAGGTTCAAAGAGAAGGAAGGGGTAGGGAGATGTAAGGTAAACAGTGGTGATGAAGTGAAGAGTAATTGAGATGGAGATAGATAAAAAAATAAGAGAGATCGGTAAAGCAGGGTATTGGCAGATAGTGAGAGATGAGAGCAAGTGATAGGCGAGGAGAGAAAAAGAGGTAGACAGAAAGGTAGAAAGTGGCGAGACAAGGATAGGAAGAGGGGCATGGTCAGAACTAGAGAGAGGGGGGGAGAGAGAGGTTGGTATAACGAGTGTGAAAAAAGAGAGAGAGAGAGATCATTTTATCAGGTGGGCCTTGGAAAGTGAAATCCTTTGCAATTGTTCCCATTGCCCACTCTTTAAAATGTCTCTGGCTGTTTTCCTGCTCTGGCAGGCTACAGAATGAGGAAAGTGGTCCAGCCTAAGGGCGGTGAGGCAGGAAGACTGAATGTACATTACTGCTGGGGATGAGATGAGAACCACAAATATCACACAACATTATTAAGAACTTTATTACAAATTCAGGTGTTGACTCATTAAAGTCTTAATAATGTGTTTAGAAGTGCCATTGATGGCTTATTATTAAGGCTCCCAGTTTCCCATTTTTACTGATTTTTACAGATAAATACTGACAGAAAACAATGTGTTTCCTGTCTGTATTTATTTTTAAAAGCAGAAAAATACAGAAAATTGTGCTTTTTGAGAGCGACTTTTAACACTGTCTGTTAGAGCCGGGATTCCCTAGTTGGCTGAGGTAGGTACCTTAGGCCAAATAGGGACCCTTGCTTCTAAGTCAGGGAAAGGAAGGACACCTTCTCAGATAGCCCCTGCTCACCCCCTTGGTAGCTTGGCACGAGCAGCCAGGCTTATCTTCAGGACAAATGTGTAAAGTATTTGCAACCATGCTCTCAGTGACCCAATGATGACACCACAAATGGACTCCACACGAGTTTCATAAAAAACCAAGTATATGTTTATATAAAAAGATATACGATGAGACCACACAATAAAAATCCAACATATGCGTACTTGTAATAATTCACCTTGCTGGTTATTAGGCCAGCAAGCCCTTGTAGGTTCTGACGGTATCAATGAGCAATTCTAGCTGATCCAATGCAGTCCTAATGCAATGCTATGCAGTTCGTAATGCAAGAATCAGGCACTTTACAATGTAAAAGTAATGCAGTTCGTTATGCAACAATCAAGCAGTTCGTAATGCCAAAATAATGCAATGCGTAATGCAACAATCAGGTAGTTCGTTATGCAAAAATAATGCAATGCGTAATGCAACAATCAGGCAGTTCGTAATGCAAAAATAATGCAATGCGTAATGCAACAATCAGGTAGTTTGTGATTCAAACTAATGCAATGCGTAATGCAACAATCAAGCAGTTCGTTATGCAAACACAATGCAATGCGCAAGGCAACAATCAGGCAGTTCGTAATGCAGAAACAATGCAATGCGCAAGGCACTCCGGCACCGATCACGGTGCTTTAGACGGTCTCTCTGTCACTCGTACTGACTCGCGGTCAGCTTCCGCCAACATATGCCCCCAACACGGGTATGGTGTAAACCAAAGTGCAGCTCCACACTCCGGCCCCAGTACTGCCGCTCCTCTGGCAAGTACAGGCCGCGATACGAGCTTGAGCAGAGGCTCGCGCTGCAAGAATGGGAGAGGCCGAGAGCGTCTCTCTCCGAGCCCGCACCCCGCCCCAGGCGGCGACACACGTTACCTGGGGGGTGCAACCTCGCTCTCCTCTCCTCCTCTGGCGACTTGGGCCTACGATGCGACTTGGTTGATTCCGGGCAGTGGAACTCGGGCCCTCCCCCGACGGGGTTGGTTCGAGGTCCTGCTTCTGGCAACGGCGGGCTCGGGCCGGCGGCACAGCTCCTCTGGGGATGCCGGTCCGGGCCGATGGCGATAACAAAGATCTCAGGCTGCAACAGGGCACACGCACACAGCATCGCTGAGACTCACTTGAGCTCCGGGTGTGCACGGTCACAGGGCACTCCTCACAAAGGTCTCAGGCTGCACGAAGCACACGCACCCAGCGTCGCTGAGACTCACTTGAGTTCCGGGTGCACACGATCACTGGGCAATCCTCACGAAGGTCTCAGGCTGCACAAAGCACACGCACACAGCGTCGCTGAGACTCACTTGGACTCCGGGTGTGCACGATCAAAGGGCAATCCTCACGAAGGTCTCAGGCTGCACGAAGCACACGCACACAGCGTCGCTGAGACTCACTTGGACTTCTGGTGCCCACGATCACAGGGCAATTCTTACGAGGGTCTCAGGCTGCAAAAAGCACACGCACACAGCGTCGCTGAGACACACTTGAACTTCGGGTGTGCACGATCACAGGGCAATCCTCACGAAGGTCTCAGGCTGCACGAAGCACACGCACACAGCGTCGCTGAGACTCACTTGGACTCCTGGTGCACACGATCACAGGACAATCCTCACGAAGGGTTCAGGCTGCACGAAGCACACGCACACAGCGTCTCTGAGACTCGCTTGGACTCCAGGTGCCCACGATCACAGGGCAGTTCTTACGAGGGTCTCAGGCTGCAAAAAGCACACGCACACAGCGTCGCTGAGACACACCTGGAAACTTTTGTGTTCCTGAGTTTCCACAACAGGGAGCCAGCTCTCCTCGGACCCTTGGGGATAAGTTACTTCAGGACACAGCACACAGCAAAGTCCTTTCAAGCAGGGGGACACAGCACACAGCAAAGTCCCTTTAGCCTCTCCTTGGTTAAATCAGCAAACTGCAGGCCAGCCCCAGAACACACAGCAAGGGTCAGTCCTTTCCTTCAGTCTCTTCAGCTGTTTCTTCCTTGGCAGAGGTTTCTCTTGACCACGAAGTAGTTTCAATCCTTTACAGTCTTGAACAGTTCCATTCCAAAGTCCAGGGGTTTCAGCTCTCATAGTTATACCCCTAAATGTCTTTTGAAGTCTTTGTGTTCAGGGGTGCACTGACCCCTGTCCAAACCAGTTCTGGGTGTCTCCCTGCCAGTGACACCTTCTGCCTTTGATAGTGGGGGTCTGGATCCTTAATCACTCAGCAGGAGATGGAGCCATTGTTTTATGGCAGCAACCTAGGCCTCTTCACCTCCAGGGGCTACTCCTCCCCCCTACACTCCAGATGCAGGTCAGCCTGTTGCTGTCTCACCTCCTCCCCTGGGTCAAGACATTCCCCAGAGCCTATCACATTCAAATCCAGACAGTCAATCCACAACCAGGCAGAGACACACAGACATGTTAGAGCACAAAAACCCAGCCACTTCTAAAAGAGTGGTTTCTAAACACGCAATTCAAAAACCACCGTCACAAAAAGATGTGTTATTAAATTGTGAGTTCAGGCACACTAAACTTCACCTCTCCATCTTAAGCCTTTGGGAAGATAGGCTGGAAACATATTACACAGCCTTCCCCATTCTGTCCTATGGGCAAGATGGCCTTTCAACAGTGAAAAACGAAATGGAGAGTATTTCACTGTCAGGACATGGTACACACCTCAGTACATGTCCTACCTTTCACATACACTGCACCCTGCCCAGGGGGCTACCTTGGGCCTACCATAGGGTGTCTGATGTGCATAGAAAGGGAAGGGTAAGGCCTGGCAAGTGGGTGCACTTGTCAGGACAACAAGGCAGTTTAACAAACTGCGCGCAGGCACTGAAGTGGCAGGCCTGAGTTCTCTCTTTAGGGCTACTTGTGTGGGTGGCACAATTAGTGCTGCAGGCCCACTAGTAGCATTTGCATTACTTGCCCTGGCACACATAGTGCACTTTACTAGGGACTTTACTAGTAAGGCAAACATACCAATCATGGACAACCAATTACCATTACACTTTACACAGGGAGTACTTGCACTTTGACACTGATCAGCAGTGGCAAAGTGCCCAAAGCATCTAAGTTGGCAACACCATGTCAGAAAAAAGGTCTAGGGGGAAAGCAAAAAGTTTAGGGAACTTCAGCCAAAAAGGGCCAAGTCCAACACTGTCCTTCATGCATTCCAAGCCAATATCTGAACAGAGAGACAGTATGGGGAGTTAAAAAACAGGATGGGATTTCCTTAAATGTAGGCATATGTTGACATATATTTGTATATATTGCTTATATATTCTGCTATATTGGCTGCTTAATTTGCTAAAACGCAACTGGCATTAAAGGCATTTTTATCAGTTAAATAAATGTGAAAATATACCATGTTATGACTCCGTTTATTATTAAAACACAAAATAAATATGGATAAATACCAATAAGATGGCCAAAAAATAAATACAGACAGAAATGTTGAAAAAATAAATACCATAAAACCGGGAGCCCTACTTATTATAAGCCCCTTTAAAGTGGCAGTCAGCGGCACCTGCTTAGAAGTGGCACTACTCATTGAACATATGCAGTGTATTATAAATGCCCCAATGCACTCCAAAGGCTTGGGAAGGGGTATCCTCAACTTAGGTCACTGCTGAGGTCTGGGATATAAGCAGCTGCAAGTGTAGAGGTCTTCTGAAAGCTACACGAAGGCTCCGGGGTGCATTGGCTGTCTTACTAGTATGGGCTCCAGCAAAACGAATCAGTGAGTTGTGACTTCTGCTATGACCTGTAAGTCAAGTGTTGTAATAAAGGCAAAACTAAATCATCCTTCTGAGGCAGAAATATTGAGTACTTTTAAACTGGGTGAAGGTGGCATTTGTATAGTGAGTGCTTAGAAAAACGAAAGTGAAGCACTATATGAAAGCACTCGGCCAGCCTCTACAAATACACACTACAGATAAACAGGTATGCATATCATGTCTAGACCCAGATGCAGTGCTTGCATCACAGAAAGTTAATGCACACCACTTGCATCCCCCCAGGAAGCGCAGCCAGTGAGGCACCTGGCCTCTCTCCTCTTTCACTTATCTCTCATTCTCCCTCTTTCAAGCACATGCACACAGCATTCTCTACTTCCCATACACCCTGTAACTCTCTACTTCTTATCCTTCTTGTTCCCATTTCCAAAGTCTCCAATCTCTTGAGTTCTCTTCCACTCACTCCTGTTTCTCGCTCCTCTACTCTGTAACTTTCCCTCTCTCCTCTCTTTCACCCAGTGCTTTAAATGGAAATACAGAAGTATTGGTACTAACTATCTAGAGTACCCGTTTTCTCCTGAAAAGCGCTGGTAATCTTGCATTAAGTCCCCTTTTCCCTTGCCCACCCGGATGAATCTGCAGTCATCTTGTGTCCGTAGCCAGCCAGAAGTAATTCCATAAACTAATCATCCAGCCCTGCAGGGGACTGGTAAGAACACTGCTAGGCCCCGCTGGGCATGGGGAGGAGCAGGGCTTTAAGGGGGCTGGGTCCTGCTGGTGCTCATCACCGGCAGTTCTTAAAAGCAGGTGCTGAGACGGGTCCCTAACGTGCTCTCCATTTTTGCCCTCACCATCAGGGTGGAAAAAAAACCTCAACTCCGCAACAGAACCACTGCTCAAAGCATTTGCTGTAACTTAAAATAGACTTGTTTTAGTTCTTTCACAGTCTCATCATTCCAGAACTGAAGCATTTTCAATATTATATACAACAAGGCCATAGTTGTTGCTTATTTATCTTAGGCAACTAACAACCATTGACAAAGCCAATAGTCCTGGCTTGCTGTAGGAATAATGTTACTTGTTATATCACCTATCTAGATGCAATGACAGAAACAACAAAATACCAGTCAAGGGGCACACTATGCTAAGCACAGATTTTTTGCTTACTTGTTTTTAATCCACACCCTTAATTACACAGGCCACGCCCCTTTGGGAGACCCTACAGATTTTCATCCCACTTAAAGCCCTGGGGAGGAGACAGGAGTCCATCTGCCTCCGCTGTGGGCTTTCAGAGAGGACGTTTACTTTAGGCCCTAAAGCAGTGGTCTTCAAACTTCTTAATGCTGCACCCCCCCTGTAAAAAAATAAAATAATAATCTTCGGGCCCCCCTCACTTTTTTCACACTTATGCTGCTAAATTGGCAATGTTTAAATATGTCTAAACATATTTAAACATTGCAGTTCAGCTCTGTAACCCCTTTTTAGGTCTCGCCTGAGCCAGCGCATGCGCTGCTCTGGCGAGAGTTTTAGTAAGCGGGTTTTGGAAGTGCAAACAGCAGTTTGCTGGCGACCAGCTTGCGTTCACGCGAGCGTGCACGCGCGATCAGGCGCCATATGGCTTCCCTCGCGATTACTTTCACTTTCGCGGCCGTGTCAGTTTCACGGCCGCGCGGCCATTGCTTGTTCATTATTTCTAATGTACCCTTGGTGTTCCATTGGCGCTGGGCATCTTTGTTGCTCAGGGTTATCTCCCTCCCCCCCCCCACCCCACACACACACACACGTTTAAGTGGGCTGCTGTCTCGCCTGGCTTAAGCTAGCACACACTGATTATACATCACGAGAGATCATGTACTGTTTTCATGGACGAATAGTAATTACCGGGTAATGGTTTAAAACATTTCCTGAAGGAACATAAAGCTGTTTTCTAAAAGTCAAGAGCACATTAAAAGGAATACCACGTATATATGATTTTGAGATAACGCTAAAAGGGGTCCCAAATGGGCTTATGAAAAGGGATGCTATCTCTTTGATGGAAAGTGCAGGTCTGACAGCTTAGCATGCAAATGGGCCGCGCATATTGTCGTGATGAATGTGCATTTTCCTCCACAAAGGAGGCCAGAAATCAAATGTTTTCGTGCTGTCTTAATAGCGCCACTTCTGTGAGTCTGCAGGCTTCTTGTAAACGCGAAGGGCCTTTAAGTCGTGGGGGAAATAAACTTCTAAAACATTTCTGAGTAACAAACAAAGTCCAGGTGTGGAAAATTAATTTGTATCGATAAACATTGTCTGCGCCATCTTGCCCTTTTTCCCAATGCCACACTTTCATCGTCCGCGGCGGCCATTTTAGCTACCTTGATCAGACCCACTCTCTGCACACCGCTAATCCCCAGCGCGGCTCCACATCCTCGCAAGCCCCCCCGCACTGGTCACCCTCTCTCTCTCTCTCTCATGCACGGGCCATTAACCCCCTCCAACTGCGCTGCACTTCCCTGGGAATCTCACCCCGGGCCTGCCCGGCACCTCCCTTTCTTCCTATACACTATCACACCCTCTGACACCCCTCTTCCTCCGTATCCGATTGTCCAGGCCGGTCCCAGGCTATCACCTAGCCCTGCGGATACAGTTTATGGCCCCGACTGTAAGGAATCGCCCCTCTTCAAAGGAGTTACAGTAGATCAAGGCCCCCACCCCATGAGATCCGTCACACCACATGCATTCCGGGAACCGGCGGAATGCCCTGCTGATTCTGCCGTCTGATGACGATTCTGTATGGTGAATGGGAAGGGGATTCTCACTGTAAGGGTGCGTGGGAACGGGTCTGAAGCGGAAGATCCCAGGGATGTCTTTCATACTTCAAAGTATCTTTACTGTAATAAAGAATGTCTTCCTGCCATAAATGCGTGTATAAGAGGCCAGGCCTCAGAGATGCAGTTAGAGCACCTCGAGAAGATTCCCTGTTGGTCTGATCTGACGTGTTCTCCTCCGGAGAGAATAAACCTTTGTTTCCTGCCTTCCAGTCTCCAGCGCCTGCCTCTTCATTGATTCATATTTTGGGGAATAGAGGCGACATCGCCGGGCAATACTTAAGGTTATTCCATTCGTCGATTGCCTTCCTGTTTTACAATTGGCGTCCCAAGCGTGGGGCCCATCAGCGACACGTGGATCCAGTGGGAGAGGTCCTGACGACAGAGTGAACGACTGCAACGATCGGGAGAGCTCCTGTCCGATAGACCCTCGTCTGACAGCCGATCATCCGAACTTCACTGGTTCCGAACAGACCTCTCTCGAGTGATCTACGGTCCTGACTGGGAACCATCAGGAGTGCCGCGATAGAAGATAGAGGACGATCGGGCGCTGGATTCGGAAGACAAGAAACAGCCCATGCGGTCCGGGTAAGGTCGTACAAAACGACAAATTGTGAAACGATAACGGTTCTTTGAGACATTTGCTGCTTACAAACGAGGAAGAGTACAAATACTCTATCTTCCTTTGTGAACAGTGAAGGGTGGGTAACGCGGACTTTTGTCCCCCTTTGTAATCTGTCGTACCTATCTTTTCTCCCCACTGATTGTTTGTTTGATTGATTGTCAAGGGTAGCTCCCTTTTTCTTTGAGTATCAGAGTAGCTCCTTTTGAGGCATTCCCTGTCTACAAACGGCGAGGGATAGGAATATTCTCTCTCCCTTTACAGATAGTGAAGGATGGGTAACGTGGACCTTTGTCCCCCTTTGTAATCTGTCGTGCCTATCTTCTCCCCACTGATTATTTATTTGGATCTAGTTCTCTTGAAACATTCATTGTCTGCAAACAACCTGGAATAGCAATATTCTGCCTAGTCTTTTGCAGGTAGTGAAGGGTAGGTAACGCAGACTTTTTTCCCCCTTTGTAATCTGTCATGCCTATCTTCTCCCCACTGAGTGGTAGCTGGTTCAGCCCGGACCGCTTGTTAGAGGTGGATCATCCAGTCCCACTGGAAGGCACCCCTAACAAAGACATGTTCACAAAGCATGGACTAGTCGCTATAGCATATTGCAAATTATGGCACAGGTATACGAAGAAGGAACCCCAGAGTCAGTGGCCACTGATAGGATCCTTTGAAGAAAGCAAACTAGATGCACTAGATGAAGCCCTAAAAACTCGTAGAACGACACCGACCATGCTAGACAGCGTTGGCCTGTGGCGCAAAGAAACTGTACAGCGAAAGAAGAAAGAGGAAGCTAGGTTAGACAAAGAGCTACGTAAAGCAGCCCACCTAGCTGCAAAGAAACTACAGGAAGAAATAAAGAAGAGAGAGGAGGCTAAGCGAAAGCAAGAGATCGAAACACCGAGTCAGTGTCCTGTTAGAACACCCTCTGCGCTCTACCCTGAATTACCTTCGAAACAGCGAACCAACGATGATCTCTTATTAGGTCCTCCGATCATCTACATGCCCCCTCCATATGCCCCTTCCCAACCTTCAGCGCAACACTCGCAACCCCCAAGCACAGACGAGAGTAGCGCCAGGGCCTCGGCCCCCAAGGCCTCCGCACCGGCGGAATCCCTCGCACCAGATACAAAACAAGCAGCAATATTAGATGACCATGAGGCCCGAAACACAGAACCCACAAGGACGAACAGGTTGGGCAAAAACGAGCAAGAGAGGATTGACAAGGTAGTCAAGACACTAGTAGAACGAAAGGAGAAGGAGGAACACGTTATGGATATATTCAACTCATATGCGGGAAGCCACAGACGACACTTTGTCGTACGATTATGTTATCATGTCCTAAACGCTTATGAGGACCGATATCGAGATAGAGGTCCCGAGAGCCTAACGACTCTGTATAGAAAAATTGATATCGGGGATGAGGGCGAGTGTGACGTGACGGACCTCCTTGCGCGTACACTTAGGGTTTTCTGCCACCTCACTGAATCAGAGGTGGAAGCTAAACCTACGACATCCGTAGCGGCCGAACCACGAATAGAGCAACCTAGCACCATGATGCCGATAAGAGAGGCCGCCCCCTATTGGGTCCCCCACGAGGTCAGGGAACACACGATGATGTTAACCATACGGATGCAAAAGGGAGGATAGTGTACAACTGGGTCTACCAACCATGGGATCGACAGGATATTCTGACGTTCCGAAAATCTCTGCCCGATTTACGAAAAAACCCCACCGCCTTCTACACTGAACTAGGTACAGCCTTAGGTTCCACTATCATGACCCTAACGGACCTCGATTTGTTCTTCGGGTTATGTCTGCCAGCTGATGTGTGGAAGCAGATCCGCAAGGTCGACCACCTTGAGCTGTTCGGACATACCTGGAAACAACTCGATGAGTTCGACAAGCAACGAGGAGCCGGGCAGAAACCCGTAACGGCCATCCTTGAACTCCCGGACAAGATCGTCCAGAAACTCAAGACCCTGATTCCCGAGAAGAAAATAGACTGGTCAATAGTGACGGCCTGTAGACAGAAACCACAAGAAGACGCTTCGAATACTTCTCTAGGTTCGAAACGGTGTTCTCCGACTACAGCGGCCAAGATATGGCCACTGCAACCGGACACCACTTGTTCGTTCAGAATTTCGTGAAAGGCCTGGTGCAAGAAGTTTCTCAAAAATTGCAGGCGAGCGAAAGCAGCTGGGCAGCCTCTAAACCCACGGCTATCCTCCAGATGGCCCAATACTATGAACATCAGAAGAATGAGAATGATAGGGCATCCGAACGTAAAAGAAGGAGTTGAAAGAGCGGATCATGATAGCTCAACTGCAGGGGGTGACGATAGGTAGGGAACCCTCCAAGGGAACTACCAGCCGACAGCCCCTAAAATACACCCTCCAGAGAACGAATGCCCGTACCCTATACAAGCCGAAGGGACTTAGATGAAAACCAATGCGCGTTTTGTAAAGGATACGGTCACTGGAAGTCGCAGTGCCCGGTCCTTCATGAAGCAAACAAGAACCGAGAGGCTAGGGATGGGACAAACGGACAAAAGAACAGGGACCAGGGACGGGGACACACCAATGATGCTAACTATGACAGACCAAGCCGACCTAACACATTTGACCGCCCACGACAGAATCAGTATCAGCAGTCCGATTGCGAGAACGTCCGCGATTTCGCATAGGACAGCCAGGGACAAGGGAGGGATCCAGTCGAGCTTTGTGTTGACCAGCAAGGTCCTTATGTCACTGCTAAGGTCCTGGGTACGAAGTCCCCATTTTTGGTGGACACTGGGGCAACACGTAGTGCATTATCCAAACGACTGATTCCAAGGGCACCCTTGTCTGGCTCACACGTGACATCAATAGGCTTTGATGGAACGCCCTCTACTAATCCCTTATCTACACCGATTCCCTTTGACTTAGAGAACAACATCACGGACACGACCTTCCTGCTATCTTCCAACACCCCCGACGCCATTATGGGTCTTGACCTCCTGAAGCACTTTCGAGCCACCATTCGATGTTCCCCAGACGGAGTACGAGTCATACTGTACGATAACCAGAATCTGTTCAGACCTTGTCCCACCCGACGCATGTTTTCCATCACTGACGCTGACTTGTCCTTACTAGACACTTTACCCCCGTACCTTTGGGCCAAGACCGACTCAGACGTAGGACGCATGATGATAGACCCTGTGCACATCACTGTACGGTCAGACGCTATGCTCCCAAAGCTCCCACAGTATCGGATATCGCCCGAGGGCGAAGGCATTGGTAGGAATCATTCAGTCCTTAGTCGATGCAGGAGTGGTAGAGGAAGTAGTCAGTAATATCTGTAACAGCCCTATCCTACCCATTGTCAAGAAGCAAGGCGAGGGAGATGAGAAGGCCTATCGCTTCATCATTGACCTCCGCGAAGTAAACAAAGTAGTCGTACCTCAGTACCCAGTAGTCTCTGACATCACCACCATCTTGACCCTGATCCCCTCCACTGCCACTGTTTTCACCGTCATAGATCTCAAAAATGCTTTCTTTTCTATCCCCATCCATCCAGACAGCCGATACCTCTTCGGCTTCACCCTAAAAGCCCGTTCATATAGATTCTGTAGAGCACCCCAGGGCTACACTGAGAGCCCCAGCATCTACAGCCAGGCTCTCAAGAGACAGCTGGACGCAGTCCCGGCTCCCGGACGGAGTGGTGTTAATCCAGTATGTCGACGACATTCTCCTGGCTGCCGACACTGCGCCACTTGCCACCACAGCCACCATCCAACTCCTGCACTTCCTCGCGGAGAATGGTCACAAGGTCTCCAAGAAGAAGCTGCAGTTCTGCCAACCACAGGTGACATACTTAGGCCACCTCCTGTCCAAGGACGGGAGAAAGCTCACACCCATCGGATCCGGACCATCCTAGAGACCCCCGTTCCCAAGACTCAAAAGCAGGTTCGCTCCTTAGTAGGCCTCACGTCCTTCTGTCGGCAGTGGTTGCCAAACCTTAGTCTCATAGTCAGACCTCTACTCTCTCTGTTAGCGAAAGACGTTCCCTTCCCACTCCCTTGGACCCCTGAATGCCAATCCTCCTTTCAAGAACTACGAGATGCCCTCTGCTCAGCCCTGTTCTAGGAACCCCTGACTACACCAAGCCCTTCTCCCTCTTCACCCACGAGAGGGAGGGGTGCGCTTTGTCTGTCCTAACGCAACCCATAGGTCCCAAACAACGCCCTTGTGCCTACTTCTCTGCCACTCTTGACCCTGTAGCCAGAGCTCTGCCCGCCTGCCTTTGAGCGGTAGCTGCCGCTGCCGTCTCTATCCGACAAAGTGAGGGGATCGTACTTTCGAATTCCCTCACTGTGCTGGTCCCCCATGCTGTCGACACACTCCTGAACCAGACCAAGACTCAGCACCTGACTAGCGCACGACTGACTGGTTACGAGTTAACTCTGCTTACACCCCACATCACGTTGAAACGATGTACCACTCTGAGCCCTGCCACTCTGTTGCCCCTCCCCGATGACGACCCCAATGTGTCCCCTATGCATGACTGTGTGACCCTCACGGACGAGCAAACTAGAAGTAGAGCTGACCTCCGTGACACTGCCATCCCAGACCCTGATGGAGAGCTATGGGTAGACGGCTCGTGCATTAAACTCCCCGACGGCACGACCTCGGCTGCCTATGCAGTCACCACAGCCCGGACGGTAGTTGAGACGGCCCGCATCACCCAGCGGTCCGCACAAGCGGCAGAACTAATTGCCCTCACACGTGCATGCGTCCTAGCAACAGGCAAAGTCGCAAACATCTACACCGACAGCCAGTATGCCTTCGGGGTGGTTCATCATTTTGGGCTCTTATGGAAGGAAAGGGATTCCTGACTTCGCATGGCACACCCATCCTTCACGGAGATCTAGTCTCTGCCTTGACCGAAGCAGTCCTCCTCCCCGAACGACTTGCAGTCATCAAATGCCAGGCACACAAGAAAGTGACAGACATCATTGGACAAGGAAATGCACTAGCCGACATCACTGCTCGAACCACAGCTGAGAATAGGACGACGACACGCATGTACGTGACTAGGTCACAGACGGAAAAATGGAAGGACGCTAGAGAGCACATTAGAGACATACAAATGTCCTGCTCCCCCAAGAACTGACTGAATGGGCACGGGTGGGACTGAAAGATGATGAAGGCTGCTGGTTGACAAAAGACACGAACAAATGGCTGCTACCCAATTCCTACTTGATCCCCATACTGACTATGGCACACTCCCCAGCACACATAGGATCTGCCCCCATGATTGAACTCATCACCCAAGTCTGGCACAACGACAAGATTCCCGACTCTGCTAGACGCCTAGTTCAACAATGCTTAATCTGCTTGCAACACAACCCAGGGAAAGGAACTGTTGTCCCTCGGGGTGGGTTCGGGGTCCCCGACCATCCCTTTGAAGTCCTACAGATGGATTACATTCAGCTAGACCGTTGCCTGGGTTTGAAGTACGTCCTTGTTGTCGTGTGCGCCTTCAGCAAATGGGTGGAGGCCTATCCCTACACGCGACAACACTGCCATGACCACTGCCAAAGTCCTGTTAAAAGAGTTTTTCCCCCGATATGGCCTTTGTCGGATTTTATGGAGTGACAACGGCCCCCACTTCATAGCTGAAGTCATCCAACTTATCTTAAAGGGATTAGGTGTAAAACAGAAATTTCACGCAGTCTTCCACCCCCAATCTGCAGGCCTGGTCGAGCGACACAACGCCACACTCAAGCTAAAAATCTCTAAGATTGTTGCCTCCACCGGACTGAAGTGGCCTGATGCCCTCCCATTGGCATTGCTATCAATGCGCTCCACCCCCACTAAGCACCACTTGACCCCTTACGAAGTAGTATTCGGGCGGCCAATGAATATTTGGGCCGCGCCTAGGCCAACTCGATCCATGACGTCCCAGACGTCCTAATGTCTGACTATCTGTGCACCCTCACTAAAACCTTAACTGTCATCCATCAACAGGTGCTACAAGCCATCCCAGACGCTTCCAGGGGCCCAGGACACGACATTCACCCAGGGGATCACGTCTTGATCCGCAACTTCCAGCGTGCCAAAAGCTTGGAACCTCGGTGGACGGGCCCCTGGCAAGTCCTGATCACTACACGGACGGCCCTTCGAGTGGAAGGCAAGCGTCACTGGGTGCATGCGCACCATTATAACGCGCCCCCAACTCTGACGACGGAAGAAGACATCGCGACTCAGGAAGAGCTCCTGACAAAAGACAAACCATCGTTGAGCTGTCACACCGACACAGAAACGCTCGAACTGGCAGAGTTTCCCGATCCCACCGTACCGTCCAGGGAAGGGTACAACCTACGTAAAGGGAGGAGCTTCGGCAAAGCAGACCACTGACTGGGTAAAATCTCAGAACGGTAGCCTAACACACTCAAGGTTGCCCGAAGAGAAGTCAGAGAAAGTCGGTGGTTCTGCCCGCTACCGAGCACTCTGAAGATGATGGAAGCGCCCGACTCCCCAATGATGGAAGCAACTGGATATCCGAAGAGGACCTACCGAAACCCAAAGACTAACAAACTGCACAGCTCAAAGACTATAGCCGTTTTCATTACCCTTCTCTTTTGCCTCCTCCTCATGACAACCTTCTGGATCATCGAAGAAAGCACACCCGCTCACAAAACATTGCTCCCCACTGAACTGCCGATAACTACCAAGGAACACTTCCTGATTGCCCTTTCTCCACCGCTCCGAGAGAGACGCAGGGAGTTCTGGAATAACTCTTTTGTGCAACTGCTGCACCAACACAACCTTGCCGCTAATGCCACTAATTGCTGGATCTGCGGGCTGCTGCCCCATGCAGCCGGACACTCCATCCCGTTCATTCCTTCGCCCTTTTCCATCCACGGCTCCTGTCTTGCCTGGCTGATTCTTCTGCAAGAAAGCTTTAAAGACAATGCCACATCAGAAAGAACTGTTTCGCATTTCTACCACGAGGCATGGCTGAATAAGACTGGGCGAACCGCTACTCCTTTTTACCCTCTGACCTCTGGTACCTCTATTCACATGGACATCCCTGCCAAAGAACAGTGGAAATGCAAGTTTTCCATAACCCAGCCAGACCCACTTTCTCCTACCTCCGGAAACGAACAGCCACCACTCTGACAGTGGCCTTGTCTGTTGTCAACGTCTCGGGCCTTGTGTGCATCGAAGGCCTGGGGACGCAACTGGTGGGCCGCAGCGCCATGCGTCATCACCAGAACACTGGATTCATCCGACCCTCCCTCCTTTGTTGCTTCTCCAAATATGTACTTTGTTTGTGGCACCAAAGCATACACCTGGCTCCCCAAAGGTTGGGGGGGCACATGCTACATTGCCTTCATCCTCCCACCTACGTATGTGGCCCCAGCAAGCCATCACCGGCAAAAGCGTGCGAGGGACATCAACCAGGCCGACTCGACAGGAGCACAGTTCTTGGATGCCGCGAAAGGACTTGTGCCATTCTGGGGTCCGATGACGAACAGCCGCGCCATCCGACACTTGACCCAGGCAGTTGAAACCACCATGAACATCACAGCTGGCATCTTGACCAATAACACCGCAGAGCTTCAGGCAGTCCGCCTGGTGGCTCTGCAGAACCGCCTTGTTCTAGACGTGGTTCTGGCAGACCGAGGAGGAGCATGCCGCATCATTGGGTCCAGCTGTTGCACCTACGTGCCAGACAATTCACCTTCTGTTTACAAAGCCATCGAACACCTCCATAGACTGTCCTCTGAAGTACACCAGGAGCAAGAAGGATGGTCGCTTGGGAGCTGGTTCTGGGACTTACTGAAAGCCTGGGGGTGGAGGTTGTTCACATTCATTCTGATTCCGATTGTGGTGCTATGCGGGTGTTGCTTAAGTATCCAATGTCTGCCTCCTCTGTGTTCATTATTTTCAAATTGCATTTGCCCAAAGACTTTGGACTTACAGGCTGAACACATGAAAACTTTGTATGAGACAGAAATACGTGGCATTATGGGGATCCACCCGAATTAACAAGTTGGCGAGAAATGTTAAAAGGGAGGACTGTGGAAAATTAATTTGTATCGATAAACATTGTCTGCGCCATCTTGCCCTTTTTCCCAATGCCACACTTTCGTCGTCCGCGGCGGCCATTTTAGCTACCTTGATCAGACCCACTCTCTGCACACCGCTAATCCCCAGCGCGGCTCCACATCCTCGCAAGCCCCCCCCCCCGCACTGGTCACCCTCTCTCTCTCTCTCTCATGCACGGGCCATTAACCCCCTCCAACTGCGCTGCACTTCCCTGGGAATCTCACCCCGGGCCTGCCCGGCACCTCCCTTTCCTCCTATACACTATAACACCCTCTGACACCCCTCTTCCTCCGTATCCGATTGTCCAGGCCGGTCCCAGGCTATCACCTAGCCCTGCGGATACAGTTTATGGCCCCGACTGTAAGGAATCGCCCCTCTTCAAAGGAGTTACAGTAGATCAAGGCCCCCACCCCATGAGATCCGTCACACCACATGCATTCCGGGAACCGGCGGAATGCCCTGCTGATTCTGCCGTCTGATGACGATTCTGTATGGTGAATGGGGAGGGGATTCTCACTGTAAGGGTGCGTGGGAACGGGTCTGAAGCGGAAGATCCCAGGGATGTCTTTCATACTTCAAAGTATCTTTACTGTAATAAAGAATGTCTTCCTGCCATAAATGCGTGTATAAGAGGCCAGGCCTCAGAGATGCAGTTAGAGCACCTCGAGAAGATTCCCTGTTGGTCTGATCTGACGTGTTCTCCTCCGGAGAGAATAAACCTTTGTTTCCTGCCTTCCAGTCTCCAGCGCCTGCCTCTTCATTGATTCATATTTTGGGGAATAGAGGCGACATCGCCGGGCAATACTTAAGGTTATTCCATTCGTTGATTGCCTTCCTGTTTTACACAGGGCCAGTTGTATCTGATGCACAATTCAAATGAAGCTCCACAGATTGATTATGAAAACATCTTCCACAATAGCACGTCTTTGAAGGTGCTGTATTATTAGGCTACAAGGACCAGGAAAACTCTTACATTTAACAAGGTCATGCTAATGCAGTGACAATGAGGTGCACCGAAGGCGTCCATAAACACATGCACTCCACATTCGCTTCAGGATGTAGCTTAGTGTTTCATCTTTGGAAAGTTCCCAGGATCGCAGGTACCTTCAGTGCAGTCGGTGCAGTGGTACCGAGGCCAGGGCTAAGTCTTATGTGTGGCCACAGGACAAAAAGTAAAGCTAACTTTAGATATCCAACCAGAGCATGTAGGGGCTCAATTTTCCTTGCTAACCTTTCCGCACCACTGAAAGTTCAGCGACTGGTCTTGAGTACAGCACAAAATACATCTTTTTTTGGTACCAGATATTTGAACACCACCTTGAAATGGTGTTCTGTAGGCGGCACTAATAACCCGTGATTTTGAGTGCAGTCAGTACCAGTGCAATGTTTCTGGCACTACAAATGACATCTTGCCTTGCCTGGCAATAAGACCACACATAGTGTTTCAGTAGCTAGGTATCCCTCTCCCCTTATGATGGTGCCTACAGCTGCTACCTAGTATTACTGTTACGCAGCACCACTGTGAGGGCAAGTGTCAATGGCCTTGAGATTCTCAATCCCAACAAAAAGAGAGAAACTTCTCAGCACCTGTGGTGTCTTAAAGCAAATGAATACCGCATCATGAACCTACACGTCGAGGTACTGGGGTTCAGAAACAACTATGACTGTTCAAATATTTTAAATAAGATTGATACCACTCTTAAAAAAGATAATAATTCTTGGTTAAAACCCCCCCAAAACAATGAAATTCTCTAGTTATAGTTTAGTGAGCTAACTATAACTTGTGTCCCCGCCATGCAAAGCTTATGACCTCATAGGTCAAACGATGGAAGCACTGTAACCCTTTTCTTACTGCATTCTCTTTTTAACATGAAATATCATTGTCTACTAATATTAAAAGTGAAAGTTGTCTGGGGGATATTCTACAAGGGCAGGAGGATGCCTCTTCATATAAACTGAGGAAGAGTCTCTCATATTTAAGAAAAGGTATTGGACTGAAGTGGAGAGTTGAGGACGGAGAGGTGATAGGGTGTGAGTCGATTAATTTTTGTGCTATCAGGTCAGCAACCTACCAAGTGCTTTGTCTATCACCAACACATTACAGGGTGCCAGTAGGGCTTGGATCTGAACCATGGTCCCAAATAGGGCTCGTCCACCTTTGGAAGCCTTCAGGGAGAATGAAACAGGCTTAGGGTGCGAACTCCTGCCAAAAAAGTTGGTCTCTTTCAGCCTAGCAGGGGAGATAGAATCTGGGCTTTTTAATTATCATAGAGTTTCTATTCATGTTGCCAGCCATGATTGCTCTTCTGCTTCTTTCCTCGCTCATGAGGTGTATTTATACAGCAGTAGGCAATATACATGCCTTTAAAAAAGGTACCTAGCTTCTGCCACCCAATTCCACTGATGGCCATTTGGCATTGTTTTTACCCAAATGACAACATCTCTGCCGTTTGGGTGTTACCCGTAACCTCTCCTGAGTCAAAAAACGATCTGTTTTATAATGTAGCGCTTGCTGGCACTTCTGCTGTTTCAATGCTCTTAGTAAGGCTGGAAAAGTGAGGTGACCTCGTTTTGGTTACAGTTGGCATTAGATATCAGCGGTGAGCGTTTAATTCTAAACTCCATCTGACCGGTCAATGTCTTCTCAACTATCTACATTGGGAGATCTGTATGATTGTATACCTGGTGAACTTATTCATTTTTGTGCAATTTAAAATTCATTCGTCACCAAACGTGTTTGCGCAATGTGCCCGCCTGATATTAGTTTTGTGTAATAACAGGAGACATAAACAAGCATTGGCATAGCCAATAGGTCTCGCCTTTGGAACCTTATAAGTATTTAGTTATGCAGTACAATATCCTTGGTGCAACAACATCAACTGTTGCATGTCTAAACACTTATAAGGTCCCAAAGGCGAGACCTATTGGCTACGCCAATGCTTGTTACACATACTCCCAGTCAGGATATAAATGACAAAAGTTGTTAGTGATGGTCCATTACAAAGTGGCTTACTGTCGCTCATGTTTTTAACACACAAAAAAGCATGATGCTTCTCTTGGCCAGAGACTGGTGCCCCCCCCCCCCCGAGATCACTTAGGGCCCCCCAGTTTGAAGACCTCTGCCATACAGCGTCACTGGCTATGCCGTATAACACAGTTCACCCCGAAATGGTTCAAAACGTGTACCTCTCAACCACAAAAAAAATCAGCACACAGCTGGACCACAGTCACCGGTCCATCGCCCGCTGCCTGAATGCCTGGTTTACTAATCCGACCCTGAGTAGATATAATCTACCAGAACACAGAATAAACACAGCCTTTCAGTTGTATCCAATTACAGGCTTTTATATACCATTCCATGATATTGTGCAGTACAATAGTGTAGATGGCGCAGTGCTCAATGGTGCGAAGTGAAAACAGTAACATTATGATACATATGTACAGTGTAAAACGAAGGGCTGCCCCATTGTTAAATACTACACGGTCCAATATAGTATTGAATCCTTGTGTTGTAAGATAAATCTGTTGTAGGCGCTCCCTTCCTTAGTGTTGATGTTTTGACCAACCCAGTAGTTTCTGTGGGTCTCTTCAAGCTGTCTACCACAACACTAATAAAGGTCTAGAGGAAAAACATCACTATCATTATGAAAATGTTGTTGCATTGGTATCTCCTTGAATCAGAATGTACATCCTTGCAGTGTAACTGGGGTGACCAACCGTCAGTAAATTTCACGGACCGTTCGTTATTTTAATATGATGTCCGTAAGGCGTCCGTAATTTGGGGTCCCCAAATTACGGGCACCTTGCGGACATGATACTAAAATCAAATTGGGGAATTTCAGAAAGGTATGCTGTTCCCATGCGAGAGGCCCTATGAGTTTAAAAGTTTTTACTCGAGGCCTCAGGCACTTACCTTTTAAACTGTAGACTGAGGCTGCCTGCAGCAGCCCCTCCCGAACCTCGCACAGACTGTGGACTGGCCCATTGTCATTCTGAGACTGCAGCTGATTATCACATATAGAATGACAATGGGCCTTATTGTAGTGACAGCATGTGGTGTGCCTTCTCCTGAATCAGACTAGGGCAAGGCATTCTGCTTTTGTCTTGGCGCCATGCTGGAGAAAATAAAAATAAAATAACTGTAGGAGGCAGAGCATTTATTTGTGCAAAACCTCTGTCTATAGGTCATTTACCACATTGTCAAGGTGGATATTTGTGAAGGGTAGAAGTGATAACCACTTTTAAAATAGTATTCGGTTCAGTTTCTGATGTCCCTGAAAATATTATCCCTTAATAAATATAAGATGCAAGGTAAAAGAATTCTGAGTAAAAATGAATACAATAGGCTATTCAGTTAAGTGCTTCTTAATGTCATGGGACTGGAACAGCGTTTTCACTGTACATTTAAAAGTAAGATTTAAACATACAAATAAAAAACATACCATTTAATGTTTATTGCTACATTAGCACAAATCTTGATTGCAGAAAGGACCTGATGTTGCTTTGCAAAGCTGCGCGCATACTGAAAAACTGTGAAGTGCACAATTGTCTCAACCTTATATAAACTTATTTTGACTTGTACTTATTTTGGTTGTCTATTTACTTACTTATATACGATTGTGGGACCTCCTCTGATATGTCTGTAAAACGTATGCTTTGTCCCAAATTTTTGTCCTGAATTTTGACCTTCTGTCCTGGATTTTGACCATTTGTCCTGAATTTTTACACTGACTGTCCTGAATTTGCACCCATGCCAGTTGGTCACCCTAAGTGTAACTCATACACTGTAACGGGGTGTACATGTAGTGTCGCCACATGAGTGGCTCAATCCTGCGTAAAGCTAAAAAGCAACCCTTCACTTATTTGTTTAGAGAAATTAAACACTGTTTATTAAAATTTCAGACCAAAAGGGTATTCAGTTGGTCACTGCGAAAGTGCGAATAGGGGTGCCGCAGGGTAGAAGACGTGCCTGGACAGCTATGTGGTTCTGTCCGCATAACGAGCGCTAACATACCGCTCGGGCGATCGCGTGTTGTCCTTCCTCTGTGTTCAGCGGTTCTCTCCCCGCCCTGTTGTTATGACGACACAGTCGTAAATCCGCCATTTTGCGCTTCGTTGCGACAGGCGAAGAGGCATGAGCGGAGCTGAGAGCGGGCTTACGGCAGCCGTAGGAACCGACGCCTTTCTGAGCCTGAGGGCAGCTTGCAGTGCGGAGGGTGAGAGTCCCGTGCGCCCACGGTTTATTAGAGCCTCCGGCTAGTTGAAGGGGAAGGGAAGTGGTGGAAATTCGGCCTCCGAGTGGAAATATTTTGGTGCGCAGTGGCCAGGAGGATGTGTATCATGTGGAAGTGGGTGGAGCAGGGCTGCACTCTTTAAGTAACAGCTGTGAAGTTTACCGGGGCACCGGAGAAGGCGCTTTATTTAAGTTTTATTCTTTTTTAGCTTGTAGTTATGCTTCTTTTGTAATAAATTCCACACTGTAGTTACAAGACTGGGAAATAAAAGTACGCAGTGGACGAGCTGCTGACCAACCGCTCTCAGAGGTGCGCACAGCTAAGGGCCCACTGAATTTATTTATTTATGCTATTTTATATAGCGCGGACTATTACTCCGAGGTGTCAGAGCGCTTTACTATAGAGCGGTGAACGTTACATGGGAAGTTAAGAGTAACGGTAGTAGAAGACAATGCGTGTAGCTACTACGGTTACTCATGGTGCGGGTGATATGGAATTATGCCATATGTAGGTAGATTTAGGACTCCTCTGGGACGATTATGAGAGAGACCATCTGGATTTCGTAGGGCTAGGGTGGGCAACCCAGGGGTGAGGTTACAAAAAACAGGTATTCATTGGACTATGGATAAGAAGGGCTTCAAGCACGAACCTATGTTACTGGTGGAGTCAGTCAGAAGAAGGACAGGTTTGGGACAAAGATCGTATGTTTTTTTTAAGCGGCAAAAGGGTAAAATAACAATTTTGTTTTAAATGGAATGGTGCACCAGGAAAATAATCCACTTTCCAATAAGATTCAAAACATGTCGTCTATTGGTAACAAATTAATTTCTTTATTTTATTCTTTCGCATGGAAAATATAAAACACAAGTCTTCTAGCCAACAAGTTTCGTTCAGGCAAAACAATTTTTCTGAACTTCCTCAAGGCGGTAAACAACATATAACAAAGAAAAACAAACATGAATATGTAAACAAAACTATACAGTACACCATAGATGTCAACGATATGCTATCACAAGTAATCACACAGTCACCTGTGTTTCATAGGTTTAAAAACTGGCACAGAACTCACAAAACAGTGTTAACAAAATAGAAAATACATAACATATAAGTTAAAGTATACATGGATATGCACGTCACAATGGACAGAACGTAATAGGGTGACAAAACTAATCACCATACAACATAAATAACAGAACATTCTACTGCCCGTGGAGTATGCACAGAACTGCTAAGCAGTTCTTGTCTATGTGGAGCCATAAATGATAACATTCAGGCGTCTAGTTTAGCATATCATGTCATCTTGAGTTGATATACCCCCAACATCAATGAAATCAATTGGAGTTTCCCCACCTCCTATGATAAATTAAATACAACTCTTGTGAGACACATAATTTAAAAGTTACCATGAAGGGGTGATTGATTATGTGCCAGCCAATTGATAACAATCAGTCACCAAGGTGGCATATCCCTGTTAGTCCTTACAGTGCTAAAACTATGAACATACCTCATGAATTTCAACTTGAAGTTAGTGGCAAGCCTCCTGCTTGGGTAAGTGTCCAAAAATTGACGTGTGTTCCTTATAGGTCATATCTAAAATAACAATGTTGGCAATAAATCATGAAACCTTTCAAATCTGGGTTGTTGGCATGTATAGATTTGGATACAAATTATAATTTTAATTGTATTTATATAGAGCTTACTACCCCATATAAGGTGTCGGAGCGTTTTTCGGCGAGTAGCACACTACTTTGGAACCCAAAAAGTATTAGTGGTGAATTGGTATAGGGAAATATGAAATAAATTTGAGAGGTGGACATGTGAGTCTGTTAGTTGGATTGAAAAGGAAAGTGGAGTGATAGAAGAGGGAAGGGTCTAGAAAGTGTTTATTTGGAGATTAAAGCAATATGGGGAGGTTTGGGGTGAATAAAGTAGAGATGGAGGAGGGACGAGTCTCTAGAAGCGGATTAGGAAGAGAGATGAGGTATCGAATGAGTCTAGGAGGGATATATGAGGCAAGGGTTTACAAATGCTTGTGTGAAAGATCTGAATAGGAAAAGAGGTTTGAAGTGGTGCAAGGAGAAGTAGAGAAGGAATAGTCTAGAAAGGGTTATTTTGGGGATCATAGTAGTAGAATGGGATTTGGGATGAGTCAGTGAGTGGAGGTAGGGGATATATTGAGAGAGGTATAGGGTGAGAAACAGAGTAGTGCTTTAGAGAGAGTAGTGAAATGAGTCAGAGAGTGGGGTAGAGGATATATTCCGAGAGGCATAGGGTGAGATATAGGGTAGTCCATTGGAGATGCTGAATTAGGAGTAAAGTAATGAATATAACGATACACAAGTACATGGAAGGTTTATATGTATAAGGAAGGTAATATATCTAGATTTACGTTATATTTAATAAACTCAGACCTGCATATGTTGCTGTACTTTAGGCTAATTTATTTGTTTTTTATTTATTTTTCCTTTTAATAATTCAATAGTGAAGCAATTCTAGATAAATAGTGTTATAGGGATTCTGCACACACACACAGCTATGCACAGGATAATAGGACCTCGGAATATAGTGGTGAGCCAAACATAAACCTCAGCACCTAAAACCCCAACCCAACTAGCCTTAGCGTCCCATTAGCAACAATGTACCAATGAATAGACAACCCAGAACACAGTATCTCTCTCTCTCCCAGGACTCGCAGTAGCAAGAACACCCTTTCGTCACTCACTCATTCCTGTCCACAACCGGCGTAAGAAGAGACACAGTATAGGTTAAAATGTTTATTTCAACATACGTGCTCTAAGATACAGTACACGTGACAGTACTATCAGCATAATGCATAAGAATAATATAATCAGCATAGTTACAACTCCATAGAATACTAACGGGGAAAGCATTTCATAAAGCAGTGGATAGAGGGCTGAATGACCTTACCACCCTCCCCGTGCTAGTAGCTATTGTATTATATGAATAGAAGACCTCTGGGCTTTGACAAGCGAACCCCCATACCTCAGTCTCTAGATGCAAAGACTACATCAGCAGACCATCACAGCTCTTCTCTCTGGAAAGGTTTTCTTCAAGTTCCCTCCAAGAGGGAAAAACGCAATCATAAATGCCCACCAATTCCCCCATGGCAGCTGTACCTAGTGTTATGTCTAGGTTCGAGGGACTGGCCATATCAACAGGAACCAGGGACGTGTTTTTCGACCTTGTAACTGTTGTTCAGACTGAGCCCAAAGGGAACAGGAGAAAAGGTGAGAAACAGAAAATGCAGATAGTTGTAGAATAACTTGGCAGGAGCAGAGGGCGATAGAACAACGGCTAAGAGTAACGTGCGCAAAAGTCATCATGGCAGCCAGGCATATGCCAACATATCCAGGCAGGCCAGGAGGCCACAAACCACAAGACACCCTCCCCTGGACAGTCCATCGGCCAAGACTAAGGACGAAGACAGAGTTCCAAACACCTGAGCAGAACAGTGGCGTCCACAGTGGAAGGAGTCCTAATGGAGGACAACGAACGAGGAAAGGTAGCAAAAGACAGTCAGCGATGCAGGTCACGGACAGTGAACAGCAAATCAATCCAAAAACGTGGAAGTGCAGAAAAATGCTATACCGTCCAAGAGGACATCATTGGAATCGTCAGAAAACGTAGATGCCATCCAGTCCAATAGGTCAAAGCTGCAGGAATGCTCCTCCGAGGACGGAGCATCCAAAAGCAATGCGGGACAGCTTGCGTGATATTCAATATAGCTTTGTTGTAGGAGATTCTGAGCAGCCGCCCAGATATCCCATTATGCCAAAATTCCCAGTGCAGCCGCACGAGTCATACAGCCTGCAACGGAACAGTCCCGTTCATGGGCCTCTAAGGGACCCATCAACCGAACAAAATACGGAACAGACAACGTATTGGAGAGGCAATAATCCATGGCCCAGGTGAAAGGGCAGCGGATGCAAGACATCACAGGTTGCACGCAAGTGAAACACGCAAAGCGAAAAGAAAGGGTATAGGACACACTCCGTGTCGCCAACGGCAGAACTCCAAAACCAGATAGAAGGCGCTCACGGAGCAGCTGTAAGCGTCCGGGGTCGAGAAGGGCCCATCGGGGAGCAGCCATTGCGAAGGAAGCAGATCAACAATAGTATACCAGCCGCCAAAGCAAGGATTAATGGAAAGCCACCAAAGACGCTGGAAAAAATAGAATGAATAAACGCCGGTATCACACCAAAAATAGTTTGGAAAGAGGACACTAGGCCGGACCCCACCACTTTAAAAAATGCACTAGACCTACAGTGTTAGATGCGTTAAAAATACGGTGAATTAATTCACCGAAATGTTGTGGGAGGTCAGTGTTCAAAGGGCCTGTATTTCACTGTGGGTACTTGCCACCTGGAGAACAAATGTCTCCCGGGCGGAAGTGAGCATAACCTCCTCGTTCAATAATAGCGCCTTTATTCTGCTCAGTTTATTGAAATCCGCCTCCATAGTAGGAATGGAAGGCCAAAGAGAATTATCTATGATGTCGTGAGGGGGAGGAAAAAGCACATTCTTGCAGCAGACAACCCTGTGCGAAACAGTAACAATATAGGGGATGCCGGCCTGCATGCCACAGCAGTTGTCGTTATTTAAAAGCAAATAGCTACCATTTGTAAGCAAAGTAAAGGTAGGAGAAATAGCAGGAGCAGGAATGCCCCTTAACACACAAGCAAGATTCGGAGCAGAAACATTACAAGCTCCGTGCAATTTAATATGTTTACAAACAAGGGAATGACCCACTGTTGAATCGCATGACTCCCCCGTGAGAAAAACTTCCTTGTCATCTCTAAGGCATTTATACATGAAAGGGAGGGACCAAAGTTCATGCAGGAAGGCACTACCCAAAGGCTGGAAACGGCCCACAGGATAATGTTTCATGCATGAACTAAATTCAAGCAAGGAAAAAGGCAATGCGATAACCCCATGAACTAGCCACACAGCAGAATCTATTTCCGCTAAAGAGAATGGTAAGGGCTCCACTTTCTCGATATGTAACAGAGTGTAAACTGCATCTTTCATGGACATGAACTGCTGTTTGTCAGTTAAATTAAAAGGCAGAAATAAGGCAGTGGTGTTCAAAAAGTGCCAAGGAACCTTACCCAACTTAAGTGTTTGCAAAGTCCACGCAAATTGCATAACTGATCGCAATTGATTCTGACCATGATACAACACAGAAACATCATCTTGTACAATATCAACAACAGAGGACACAATATTCTCCAACGTGTAAATGCGGGAAGACAGGGTATTAATACTATTGTCAACAACAGCAAGCACCTTTTCCAAATTTGCTTGGTCTATTTCCCGTAAACGGGAAGCAGCCTCCACTTGCGATAGCTTCCAGAGTTCATTATAAGCTTCATAAATGAACCTCTTCGGTCGTGGACCACGAGGTCCCAATATAAAGTCGGACAGATCAATATTGCCTGAAAGGAGGGACAAATGTTGTTTAACCCCTTCGGTGCTCATGACGAGCTCAGCTCGTCATGCTGCGCAGTGCTCGTGTGCGCATGACGAGCTGAGCTCGTCATGAACCCGCCCACTCAATGAAACGCCCCGCACAGGGCGAAAATTGGCCGCGCACCGAAGGGGTTAACAGAGTCTAGGGAAGAATGTTGCAACCATTGTTTACATAATTTACCAACTGAATAGGTGGTGACAGTACGGGAGTTAGAAAACCTAGGATCGGGCTTGTCCTGAGTATAGCCAGAAACTGTGTCATGAAAACGCAGTTGGCACTCGTTAGATGATATGGGCCAAGACAACCAAGGCGACCGAACAAGCGTAGAAATATTAAACGAATTGTTCTGAAACAAAACCTGTAAAGTTGAAAGGGACATATTAAAGTACGAGCTGTGGTTTAGAGTGGAAGACAGGGATGGAATTGATGGTGCATTCATTTGTTTTGTGGTAGCCAGACCCCAACACGTAGTCTGATAGATCGAAGCATTCAAAAACACCATTTGGGCTGGGATTAGGCAGGCACGGTGCAAGGCCTCGGTGCCTTGCACCTGCCAAGGCTTGGAGCCCCAGATTGACTTCAAATCCACAGTTTCCGTCCAGTATTCATAACCACCCACAGCTAAGGCCTTTAAAAAGGAACTCGAATAAAGCAATTTGGTGTGGGTCAACATGAATTTGTGTGTGAATGGGGCGGGTAATTTGAAATAATATGACCCAGGGTTCGATCTATTAAAATCAGTGAAATAAGTAAATTTATTTCTAAGAGTCCGGGAGCTACCCGATAAAGGGTTTGGGCAATGTTCCCATTGAGTGTAGGTCACAGGGCTACGTAGTGCACTCGGTTTATGGACAAAATGGTTGCCCCAATGCTGGTAACAGTATAAATCGGCATAATTCGCAGAATTCATATACAAATCCTCAGCATTAAATGAAGCATAATATTTCAAGTCAGCAAACAATGCTTCAACTGCATGCACATCCCAATCATCAGAATGAATATTACTTTTTACTACATCACCCATGGAAACTCGAAGGACATTCGGTACATTAATAACTTCTGTTGGTCCATGAATTTGAAAATTTACCGCATCCCATACGATGCCATCAGCAACTGGAAAAGCTGAAATGTTCACCAATGTTTGGTCACGCTTCATGATGTGAGATGAGGAATGTGGAGCCAAAGTTCCAGCAACACTGTTCACAGCAGAGCGCTCCGACAGATAGTGACCATTGATGAGTAGAAAAAACACTGACAAAGCCAATGGACATGAACAAAAAGATCAAGAAAAGCACCAACCAGATGTATGCCCAGGGGAGAATCAAAAAATTGTCTCTAAACCACGATACAAAAATACTGAACTTGGACGGGACAATCGACGTGGTGGAATCCGAGTCAAAGGAATAACGTGTCGGGCTCAGTGGCGTTGTTGGTAAGTGAGCCACAGATTCTGTTTCAGGATAGGTATACTCGTTCTCGTCAATGCAGGGGGTAACTGGAGGTTCGAGTATTCTTTCAGGCAAATCAATCCATCTCAATTGTAACATCAGTGACCGTTCGGGCAGAAGGGCCTCGAACACAAGTCCGGTAAATTGCAGGACAAGAGACCGCTGGTGTAACACCATTTAGGATCGGCCAGTTGTTGTAGCTTGACATTTTCCACTGAGATGTATCTGTTCTCCTTGCGACCAGGAAGCGGTGGTAAGATGACTGTACGTGTTCCCTTCAAACCCAGGACTGGAACCGGTGCACGATAAGAGGGGCCGAATTCTTTCTTGTTCTCCACCTTCTCTCGAACCAGGTCGCCAATCTTCGGAAGACAGCCGGCAACCGGAATCTGCAATGCAGGGTCTGTGGCTGAGGGTAAATGTGCGATTGCAAGTTTGTCTCGGGCTTCTTGTAAGTCCTGTAACATAGTAGAATGGTTATCTACATCAAAGATGGCGGATTGCGCCGCCATGTCCTAGACCATCAAGGTCAGGCACAAACATTCGTATGCCAAAGAGCATTTCGTATGGGGTCCGCCCACCCAGAGATCTTCTTGGGAGATTATTAAGTGCACGTTGTACGGTATACAAGTGGGCCAGCCAGTTCCTGCCAGTACCTAAGACTCTAGCAGTCAAGGATTGCTTTAAATCACGGTTCATTCGCTCCACAATTGAATTACCCTCAGGTCTGTATGGAGACGAAAACTTCACCCGTACCCCCAGTGAACCCATTGCGTCCTTGTACGCCTTAGAGACAAACGCTGGACCTTGGTCAGAATGGAAGGTGCCGCAAGCGAAGATTCCCACAAAGATACGCAAATCCCTGATGACATTTCGAGCGTCAGCACTCCGTTGTGGCCAGACCCAGATGAAACGTGTGCACGAGTCCACTGCCACTAAGATATATTTATAGGCAGTGTCTGAGGAAAATGGACCGCAGTGATCCAAGTAAACCCACCCAAAGGGTCTGTTAGAAATGTAGAGCGAGGTCTGTGGTGGTCGTGTAACCGTAGAAGGCTTAATCTGTTGACACACGTCACAAGAAAGCACATAAGTACGGGTGTCTTTATATAAACCACGCCACCAGTACCGCTGCTGCAAGATGGAAACGGTTGCGGACACTCCAGCATGAGCCGAAGCCATGCCTTCGTGTGCTGCCGTTATCAAGGAAAGTCTGCGGTCCGTGTTGGGGATCAGCCGATCACCAACGTTGGGTATTGTTACATAGGGAGCCTGTTCGGGACCTAACTGATAAGAATATTTGGAAGGAAAACCCCTAGGGTAATTAGCACCTTCCTGTGTTGCAGCAATAGCTGCCAAAATATCAGTATCGATTTTAGACATGGATCTAGTAACTGCTGCTACTGAACACGTGGCTACTGCTGATTTGGCCGCTTCGTCTGCCAAACCGTTACCAACAGCGTGTGCGCCCACCCGCTGATGGCCAAGGGTGTGTACCACCTGTGTGAGTGGCAGACGTTGTCTCAATTCTGCCACCCGAACCCAAAGCATTTTATGCTTAATTGTGCTACCTTTGGTGTCTCTATAGTCATTTTGCGACCAAAAGAACAGATTGTCATTGTAAGATTGAACACAGTAGTAAGAATCGCATACAATTAAAGTGGTCACATCCGGAGTAGCGAACTCAAGCGCAAGCACCAATGCGCGCAGCTCGGCCAATTGTGCAGTACTGTCTCCGAGTGCTTGAGTGTGCACCACAGTGGATTTGAACATTCCGTTCACGAAGGTACCTGCAACAATAGCACATGCGGCAGAATAAGCATGCTTGGACCCCGTGGCCGGTTGTGCCGAACCATCGGTGTAGATCACGCAGTCGTAATCCTCAAGCGGGAGCAATGACAGAGGAGGAGGATGAGCGAATTCATACTGTAAAAACTCCTGAGTCTGTAGAGATGAATCAAAGATGAAAGTGACATCCGGAGACGTCAAAGAGGTTGCCCATTGAATCCAACGGGGTGCAACGCCTTAGAGTTCGGGACACTCGCCTTTGTCACTGCCTCTAGGGCAGGATATGGTGTTACCACCAGAATGCGCTTTCCCTGTGCCAGTGCGCGTTCCTTTAGAATCGCCATCTGCACTGCAGTCAGAACTTTCTCCACAAATGAAAAGCGCATTTCTGCGGAAGTGTATAGATGTGATTTGTACGCGATCGGTACTGTGTCACCTTCGTTAAAGGTTAAGTACGTGAAACCCACTGCCCCCGGAATTATTCTGATCACCAGGTTTGTGTGGTTATCCTGCGTCAACAAGTATTTAGACTCAAGAAGGTCTGTCTGCAAAGATTGCAGAATGGAGGAATGCTCCGGAAGCCAACAAGACTTCGAAAAGTTTGGTTGTATCAAGGCATACAATGGCTTGATACGCTGGGCGTATTCGGGAATATAGGTACGCCCAAAGTTCAGGAAACCCAGCAAAGAAGTTTTTTCAGAGTAGTAGGAGGGCACAAAAGTGCACACTTCTCCAAGAAGTGGGGGGCTAAGCCCTTACCTTCATTGTTGAGCTCGTAGCCCAAAAACAAAACTGTTAATTCAGCAATGTGTGATTTGGCAAAGTTAAACTTATAACCTAATCCCGCAAACTCGAGAATAATGCGGTCCACTCTGGAAAGATGCAGGTATAACTCGTCGTCTGTCAGATAAATATCATCGACGTACGAACATGCATCTGAGTCTATGCCGTCTAAGAAAGAGACAACACGGGCTGCGAACACACCTGGACTGTTTTGTAGCCCATAGGGAGTCGCCTTAATTTGAATTGTTTACCACCGGAGGTGAAAGCGCTCCATTGGCTACACTCCGTGGCTAAGTTGTGCGTGTAAAATCCATTGGATAAGTCAAGTGTCGTTTTATACTTTTTACGAACAAGACTGTCTACAAGCGCAGAACTGTGGGTATTTTGCACCGCAAAGGTCCGACAATGAGAGTTCAAATGCTGGTAATCCAATACTAGGCGATACGATCCATCGGGTTTAGAAACCGCGAAAAGGGGATTATTCATGGGTGATACGCATGTTTCTATTACTCCCTGATATTCTAACTGAGTCAGAATTTCAGAAACGGGGCCTTTGGCTTCACGTTTAATGGGATATTGGGGTTGTGGCTGCGGTAGGGACCGTAAAGGTATCTCATGGGGGGGAGAATCTTCATCCCAACCCACGTGGTTGCGGTATAACGCAGGAGCCAGGGACACAGCCCACTCAGCTGCAAGAGCCTCCGCTTTGTCCTTTGGGACATGTCGAGAAAACCTCCTCCCCTTTACGCGCAGCAAGTACGAATGGGGGTGGCCAATCCGCCTCCGCTAACAAAATGTCGTATGAAGAGGTCAGATTTTCCCAAAAAATCCCTTTAATTACACGCTGTATATCACCTTCAATTTGAATGGCGATATTAAATAGTCTGTCAGGGGGTGCCACTCTGGTGTCTGCTGTTTCAACAGTAATGAATGTTTCAGTTGCTGTCGCCTCCATATGAGGACGTAGCGCCTCCCGCACTATGGTAACTTCCGCTGCGCTGTCTAGGACGGTTACTGCCCACGTCCAATTCAGGAGTCTCGTTCTCACCGTCTGTGGCATATTTCGCTGTTACAGCGGCAACTTTCTTCTTCTGAAATTGTGGGCGAGAACGTTGAAAGTCTTCTGCTTTCCCTCTGACTTGTTGTTGAGGTTGATCTCGTCCCTGGGAGCCTCTCGACCCCTTCCTCTATCCTGGCGATCCCCTCCACTGGCTTGTGAAGTAGTCTGTGCCTGTGAAGAACGAGGAGAACGTGTATCAGGGATCTGAAACCTATCCGGAGATTTAATTCTCGCTCTATGGCGCAAATCATATGTGCGTTCAGAAGAGACAGAAGCCGGGGATGCGCCTCGCGACCCCGGCTTCTTCTGTTGCTTACCCTGTTTTTTCAACTTCCAGCTCTTTTTAGTAAAAACTGGTTTCTCATCTTTTTCAGATTGAGTTTTAGGTTGTTGTTGTTGTTGTTGTTGTTGCGATTGTGTTTGCTGTTTTGCAAAAGGCTTATTGCCCAGGCTATTTCGGCCAATAGTTTTATAAGCTTGGGTTATAATTTTCGGTAATTCGCGCGGCTTGTCCAATTCCGGGACCAAAGCCAAAGCATTAGCTACTTGAAAGTTCACTGCATCGCCCTTGACATTCACAAGGATCAGCTCAGCTACTACTTCAAACACTCCCACCAGTCTCGTCCCTAATTCCACAGCCGCTTCAGGGCCATGTTCATCCTGTACTTTTTAATTACAGAGGGAGAACCGTCATGGAAGGAGTGCCGAAACACTTCGAATAAACTGCTGCGAATACCCTACCCCAGTTGTTGCATGCTGTCAACTCGGGGATTAAGTCTTTTGGCAAACTAATTGTAAGAATTCTATGTTTATCCACCGGTGTTGTGTTTGGAAAAACTGCCTCCAGCTGGTCAAATTTCTCGGCAAGCCAATAAGGAAAATCATCCTTATTTTGTGGACGTTTGCCCATCACTGAGTTCACCATGACGGGACTTATGGTCACTCCGCCTGCAGCAGCTGGATGGCCCGCAACTCCAGGTGGGGCCCCCTGGATGTTGCCTGTAACATATTGCACTAAAGCGCGATGCACTCGCACCAAAGCCGAATACATATTGCGCAGGTCAGCGACTGGTATCTGCATATATCGCGGATGTGGGGTGTACCTGGCCAAAACAGGCCAAGTGGCCCCGTCAATAGACAAGGGGCCTAAACGAACCGTTGTTACCGGTTGTGGGAGGGCGCCATCAAACCACACACGGTGCTGCCAAGCCGTGAGCGGTACTTCAAGATTAGTATAAGGTCTATAGGCAGCAGGAACAACGGTGGGTTCATATTCATGGAACAGATTATCGTTCGCATCCACCGCTGGAAAGGTGACCCAAGAGTAGAACACCTCAAAGTGGAAAGCCGGATCGGCTTGTACCACAAAGATCAGTTCGATTCCCGTGTCTGGCACTCCATACACCCTTAAGTGATTCCGGAGCGCTGTGCGGCTATGTGCCGCAATTTGAACAGCCATTGTAGGCTAGAAATAGTCGACAATCTAAAATGAGAGCAGCACAAATAGGGTTTTAACTCAGAAACCTTTTAACAACCTCAAGCTTGAAAGAACCTATAAAAACGTCAATATAGGAGGTATAACCGTCACACACGCTTCCGGAAGCGTCTGTGAGGAGTGTTGTGGACAAGCACAAGCACTACACAAGCGTCTCGCAGATAAGCAGCCCACTCGTTGGTCGCGCCATGTTATAGGGATTCTGCACACACACAGAGCTATGCACAGGATAATAGGACCTCGGAATATAGTGGTGAGCCAAACATAAACCTCAGCACCTAAAACCCCAACCCAACTAGCCTTAGCGTCCCATTAGCAACAATGTACCAATGATTAGACAACCCAGAACACGGTATATCTCTCTCTCCCAGGAGTCGCAGTAGCAAGAACACCCTTTCGTCACTCACTCATTCCTGTCCACAACCGGCGTAAGAAGAGACACAGTATAGGTTAAAATGTTTATTTCAACATACGTGCTCTAAGATACAGTACACGTGACAGTACTATCAGCATAATGCATAAGAATAATATAATCAGCATAGTTACAACTCCATAGAATACTAACGGGGAAAGCATTTCATAAAGCAGTGGATAGAGGGCTGAATGACCTTACCACCCTCCCCGTGCTAGTAGCTATTGTATTATATGAATAGAAGACCTCTGGGCTTTGACAAGCGAACCCCCATACCTCAGTCTCTAGATGCAAAGACTACATCAGCAGACCATCACAGCTCTTCTCTCTGGAAAGGTTTTCTTCAAGTTCCCTCCAAGAGGGAAAAACGCAATCATAAATGCCCACCAATTCCCCCATGGCAGCTGTACCTAGTGTTATGTCTAGGTTCGAGGACTGGCCATATCAGCAGGAACCAGGGACGTGTTTTTCGACCTTGTAACTGTTGTTCAGACTGAGCCCAAAGGGAACAGGAGAAAAGGTGAGAAACAGAAAATGCAGATAGTTGTAGAATAACTTGGCAGGAGCAGAGGGCGATAGAACAACGGCTAAGAGTAACGTGCGCAAAAGTCATCATGGCAGCCAGGCATATGCCAACGTATCCAGGCAGGCCAGGAGGCCACAAACCACAAGACAATAGATATGATAAAAATTAACTTATTTATGCAGTGACCTATATACATGTTAAATGAACAATTGATGGACAGAATGCTGCACAATGTCAAACATTCACCCAAGCACAGCGATCTGGGCCTAAATCCATTGTTTTTTTGCTCCCATGCCATTCCAGTTCAGACCCAGCCATATGCAAATCAGTCTTGACCCTGTTCCCCATGGGAACAGTCCAGCTCAAACTTGTTTGTCCCTTCAAAACATGTCTAAAATACCTTGGCTGGTATATGCTAAAACATGATTTACTAACCTAGGCCTCCAGGAAATGTTCAATGTACCATCCCTAATTAATGGCCTTTCAAAAGACACAGTGAATTCACGTATACATTTTAATGTGTCCTTTCCCACTCAATGTACTTGGAGCCTTGACCTGCCACCGTGTTATTGTAATCCTGAAACTAGACAATGCACATTTTACTTTATCCTGTTTTGCCCCCTGTATGTAAGCCCTAGATCGCTTTTCTTAAAACCTTCACTGCAACAAGCTGGTTTTAAAAATTATTTGCCCCCAATGGAATTTTTACAAATGCTACCTTGGTCGAAATATGTATTGGAATTCTGAAGATTATTAATGATGTCATGAAAATAAACCCTTATGAACAGCTTAACGGATCCTTTTAGTTTGATGAGTTGGACTCTATAGCTCTGTTTATTAAAGATTTTAAGGAGATGTAGTTTTAAATTATTTTGACATTTTAATTGATTTTGTCTTATGTTTGCACTTATTTTATAAATGTAGTATGCTTTTATGACATTTTTAAGTGTCAAAGATTTTTAACTTGTTATACAAAGGAATAGACCTATCTAGATGCATACATATAATCCAAATGCTTAAATACACAGGGATTTGCTGTACATTTATGTTTGAGTATGGTGGTTATGTGGAGAAGAGCCAACTCTTGAGTAATTTTCTGAAGATAAGATAGTAATCCATGGATCTTATGTTTGGGGGTAAAGGGTTCCATAGTATGGTTTCTTGAACAGAGAAGGATGTGCCACCAATGTTTTTTTTTTTTTTCTTGTATGGTGGGATCTTGAGGTGAGGTGCCAGTCTAGAGCGGAGGTTCCTTGGAACACTGAGGTGTATAGAGGATGAATGCATGAATAATACAGGTTTTAAGGATAGACCAGGTATTCCAGTAAGATGTCAAGGATCTAGGGGTCTGCAACCAGAGTTGTTTGAAATGTGCAGGAGTGATGAAAAGACTTCCGTGGCATGTAGGCAGGAGCATAAATGAATGGGAAGGCAGTCTGGGAGTCTGTAATTGGTAAAGAGCAGGACAGCGGGAGTACATGTATATTCGAAAATTGAGCCAGTATGGAGCAGAGTGTGCTTCATCCTCCGGAATACAGGGGCATGGAGGCTGGAGCCAGAAGTTTTATGGGCAAGGTGAACATGAAAAGCCGTAGCCAGAAGTACGAGCGAAGGACTGGGAAGGAGAACCCAATTTGTTGCCTCGAAGAGTATGCAGAAATAGGTGAGGTATTCTAGTGGTTTGGAAAAATTGTGCAAGGAAGGCTACAGCTATCTGTATGCAGGTGTCAATAGGCAGGGCTGAGGGAATAAGGGTGCTGCCACCAGATGTATAAATGGTGTAATAATCTAGGAGGCTATACCACATTTACTCAAAGCTGAAGTGTTTAGAGCTGTAGCAAAAACTTTGCAAGGCAGGGAGTTTTGTGTGGTTTGAAGAATTAGGGGAACAATGCAGCCTTCAAGAAAAGACCTATGGTCGGCGTACGATAGCATATTAAGAGTGGGGTTCCATTGGCATGAGAGTAACGCTTATGTTTAGTAGTATAATGGGTGCAATAGCTATCTGTCGCTCGTGACTTCCTGTTAGACCTTCAAGTTGACATTAGTTTACTACTTGTTATTTGACACACTTTCAGTTAGAACTGGGTTTTTAGCCAACCACTCTTAAAATGTTGTGACTTGTGTTGCAGGGTATCTTAAAAAGTAAAAAAAATTAAGGAAAGACAGACTCCTCTCTGGCAGCGTAAAAACAGCTCTTTATTGTCGCGACAGGGCGATCGACCTACCTCACACAAGAAAGCAGCCGGTCTCAATTTGCTGCTTCACAGACAGCTATTTTTATACAGAGTTGAACAATGGGAGTTACAAAAGTAAAAAAAAAAATACATTACTCGACGATTATACATTAGTACACATAAATTACAAAAAGGCATGTGGTCACCTGTGACTCTTGACTTTAACCTAATTCACTATACTTCCTTTATTGCAGTTTCTAATCATGCTTAACAAACAAAGTATTCTTCTACTTTTTGAATGCATGTGTATTTGGGTTAAATGCGTATTATAACATTGGAATGTTGAGCGCTCCTTCGAAAACAGTGGAGTGCTCCGGGCTTCTAATGGCCAGTAGAATCTCGGAGCATCAACATTCCAATGTTTAGCAAAGGCCTCACTGAGCCCGAGGGGATTTCCTCCCTCTCGGGCTGTGAGGCCTTTTTTTTTTTTTTTTTTTAAATTAGAACATTCTGCCCTCTAGGGGCGGAATGTTCTAATAGCCTTAAAGCCCTCCGTTGCGGGCTCTACCAGCCATTAAAGGCACGCTCCCTTGTTAAATGCCCTCTCCTTCGGCGCTGGCCTTTAATGCTGGAGCGGTCCTTTAATGGCCGGTAGAGCCCTCTATGGCGGGCTCTAAGGCTGTATTGGTTCATTTGTGTGCTTTTATCATTGTGCACCTAAGACCTCTTATCAGATTCTCTGTGTTCTTGGCTAATTTGATCTCCCGCTCCTATTGTCTAATCATCTTCCCAATCTGTTGAAAGCACAGAATATGTGGCGGTGTGCTAAGGCCATAAATTCCTTTCAGCTTGCTAAACTTGAGTTTTCTTTTAACTATGACCTTACAGGTCATTCACTCTGTTCTCAAGTAAACTCTTCACCTCTTTTCCATCAGCACAAGTTTGTGGCCTGCACTGTTGTTTTACCATGTATAGCTGTGTAATGCTCTGTACTGTTGTCTGCTGTTACGCTATATTTTCACATTTCCCATAACACTTGTATGCCCTATCTTTAAAATGAAAACAGAATAAGTCTCAGAATGCCAAGTATTGGGGCGAAATTGCATGATGGGAATGTTTGGCAGCAATTATGGAGCAGATTTTAAAGACTTAAATAGTTTTCTGGACCTTCAGAAACAAAACGGTTTCCTAATTTTTTCTTGTAGGTGATTTTAAGACTAAAAAAATTATTTCTATAGATGCACAATTAATTAGGAAAAACCTAGGTGGCAAGCATATGTTTTCAGGGCCCAAGTCCTAAAAAAAGAAGTGGGGGCATACCAAATTAGGCAGTATGCAAGTGACAGCAGTAACCCCACTAAATGTATATTTTCCCTTCCTAAGGATCTTAAAACCTCGGGGCAACCCACGTCGTCCCCCCTCACTTCTAATGAGCAATGTGAAACCCTTGCTGCCTTCTTTATCAAAAAGGTTGACGATATCTATACTACTTTCCCTCACATAGGGCCCCATATAGGTCGGTCCGATCCTTTGGTAGTTACCGGTCCATCACTTTCTGCTCTTCCGGCACTTCCCCAGAAAACCATGTGGTCTATCTGCAACAAACTTAAATCGGGATCGCCGGCGGATCCTCTTAAACCTGATCAATTCAAGGCTTTTTTACCACAGTTATTGCCCGTGTTTTGTGACCTTATAAATTTGTCCCTAACCTCGGCTACTGTTCCCATGGCCTGGAAACATGCCAAAGTGATCCCTCTCCTCAAGAAACCCACACTGGACAAATCCAAGCCTTCTAATTTCCGCCCTAATTCCCTTCTTCCTTTGATGGCCAAAATCACTGAAGCTTACATCAATGCGATTCTCTCTCTAATTACATTGACACCCACAATATGTTGGACCCTTCTCAGAATGGTTTTCGTCCGCGTCATAGTACGGAGTCAGCTCTCCTGGCGGTCATGGAACATCTGCGGCACTCTCTGGATTCTGGTGGCACTTCTGCTCTGATTTTATTAGACTTAAGTGCCGCATTTGACACTGTGTCGCACCAGATTCTTCTGCAGTGCCTGGAGGACATTGGCATCAGTGGCTCGGCCCTGGGGTGGCTTTCCTCATTCCTTTCGGAAAGATCTTTTCAAGTGATCGCCCCCCCCTTTTTGTTCTCAGACGCACAGTGTCCGCCAGGGTGTTCCACAGGGCTCGGCCCTGAGTCCGACCCGCTTTAACATTTTATATCTGACCCTTGGCAGCATTGGCAAAAGATAGAGGCCTGACGGTTGTCTCTTATGCAGACGACACACAGTTAGTGATCGCTCTGTCTAATAACCCTGACCTAGATGCTGCTAAATTTAGGGAGGATTTAACAGAGGTCGCGAACTGGATGACATCAAATTGCTTTCAACTTAATGCCACCAAATCAGAAATCTTGCTTTTAGGTAAAAACATACATTTGTGGAGTGAGCAATGGTGGCCTTCGACTCTTGGTCCTCCACCCTCACCTAAGCAGACAGTAAAAAATGTGGGCGTCTGGTTCGATTCAGCCCTTTCCTTCCAGCCACAAACGAAGACTGTGGCCGGAGTTTGTTTCGGACTCCTCCGAGGTCTTAAACCTCTGTTGGGCTTTTTTGAGCCCAAAATCCGGCAGGTCATCATCCAGGCTACCATACTGTTTAGGCTGGACTATGCCAGCGCTCTATTTCTGGGAGTTAATAGAGCAGAGACACAGCGCCTCCAGAGAATACAGAATGCGGTTGCCCGACTGTTGTTTGGGCTTCCCAGGACCTGCCATATTTCAGAATTCATTAACGGACTCCATTGGCTCCCTGTGGAAAAGCGTGTTCTTTTTAAAACTGTGCATCACTCACCGGATTTTCAACTTCCAATCCCCAGAAATTCTGGGAGATCTTCTTACTCCGTACACGCCATCCCGTCTCTTGCGCTCCTGTAATCAACACCTGGCGGTTATACCGCGGGTCAAGAAAGCCAGAGCCGGAGGATGTTCATTTCGAGCTTTAGCTCCGAAACTTTGGAACTCCCTCCCGGTGAACATTAGATGCATTTATGATCACATAGCTTTCCGTAAGGCTATAAAAACCTATCTTTTCTCTAATTAATGGATGGGGGTGTTGGCTTCGCCGGTCTTCCTTTTGCTGTCTGTGATTAGCGCTGGGACGGCCCTTTGCTGGGGCAGCCATGCGCTCTACAAATTTTATAACATAACATAATGGGGCTTGACCTCACAGCGCGTGACTGCATGTGGCATCACAGGAAATGACCTCACAAGAAGTGACATCAGATACTATGTTTAGCATGTCTATCATGAGTACATTTAAGCGCATTACAACATTTAACAAATTAGATTTTGAGTCAGGGTTGTGCAAAAAAAGTACCGCAACCCAGACGCAAAACCGGAGCCTCAAATAATATTTTTTTTTTTTTTTTTTTAACTCTGGTGCAAAGAAATTGGCAACAAGGAGAAACATGGTAGAATGTATGTTCTGCTTAACTGGCTGCAAAGTCTGCATTTTAGAACCTCTTATGAGGGTAACTTGCATGCTGCAGAGATATTTGTATGTCTAGTAAATCTCAGGGGATAATGGTGCTAAGATAACTCTGGAGGTTCACACTTTTGCTGGAGAGATCTGTGTTTTGTCTGGTCCCAGATTTGAATCGGAGTAGTATGGAGGGTTAATGTGCCTCCTACAAAGCACATCATGTAACATGCAGATTACTGATTTTTATTTTATGTAGATAGGTAAGTGGGTTACTGTTTTTAATACAGATTGTTTTGTTACTTTCAGTTCATAAATTGTAATCTATCTAATATAGTACAGTGAGCTATGAATGACATGTGACTCCTACACCACATAACCCTCACTGTCTTATTTTTTGTTTAAATCTGTTTTTATTTGTTTGACATGAATAACATAGGTATGACAGACAACATACATTCGGTTTTCTGTTGTGTACACAGTTCTCTGTTGTGTGTTGGCATACAGGTCACAAGACTATATTAATTTAAAACATTTCACAGTTTCAATATCTGTCGTTTTTAGCCCGTCGACCCAGTAGATCCATCTATTCAGTGTCATCTAATTGATCAGAGGTCGTACATTAGTTCAGTTATTTTTGCCGACGTATCGTTGTGTATAGTTCTTATAGTTCATACCGTATGAGCTGTGAAACAGTTGTTAAAGTTGATACAACGTTAAAACAATATTGCAACATTAACAGCAGCCATATTGTGGACCGACACAGTCCCCTCGCTTCTATTAAGTGTTTCCCCCTCTCGAGCACCTCAATTGGAAATATCCCTCCAGTTATATTTCTTCGCATTTTTAGCCATCTCATCTTAGTCCCCTGTTATGTGTGTATATGTGGAACCCTACGGTATGGTCTGCACAGGGTATCGATCTCCGGTCATTATTCCTGTCTCTCCTGTTCGGATTGACTCTCCATATTGTCCCCATCCCCATTTTGTAAGCTGTGGTATAGTCCCTCCCATCTATCTGCTATGGGTTCCCTTCGTAGTCCCAGTGTTTCTTCCCTCCGGATTGCAATTCCCTCTGCCTTGGCCCATGCTAGTAGGGAGTATCGCCAGGCCTGTATGTGCGGTGCGTCCCTTGCTTTCCAGCGTTTAGTCAAAAGCCGTTTAGCTACAACGAGTCCCAGATCGAGGAACCGGGATGTAACTTTTGTGGCTGGGGTTCTCCTGAAGTGGTGGAGCAGGGCTACAGTCCATTCAGGGGGTAAGTCGCGACCTGTACATTGTTGTAGGGTGTCCCTGATTTCGCGCCAATATGTGTGTATGTTGGGGCAGCTCCACAGCATATGTATCAATCCTGCCCCCAGTGCATCGCATCTAGGGCACGCTGCATCGTTTCGGTTGAAGTATTTATTTATCAGCTCAGGTGTGAGGTACGCTCTATGGACAATGAATAGTTGTATTTGTCTGAATCTCATATTCCTGGGTATGCACACTGGGCTTCTGAGGATCTTCTCCCATTCCTTATCTGCTAGTTGTCGCCCCAAATCCAGTTCCCACTTTCGGCGGAGCGGATCTAGGCTGATCGCTACGTGTATTCGGAGTGACGATGCAAACCATCGAACCAGGTGTCTTCCCCGCCCCATAACATGAAGATATTGTATTGTGAGGTGCTGCTGCGGTTCCTCGGTTATGTCCCCCAGCTAGCTACCAACGTCGCCAGTAATGAGCGGTGCATGAGGAACTGCCCTGGCGGCAACCCTTCCTCCGTCACCAAAGATTCATATGGTATTAGCGCCCCGTCTCTGTACAAGTCCCCAAGGTCTGCACCTCCGCTGCCCCCACTCCGCTAGGGCATTGGCGGAGAGCGCCCCCAGCCCGCTAGGGGAGCCCTCCAAGGGTATTGCAGGCGCATACGGGATAATGTGCCTAGTAAGATATAAACACCTGCGGTAGCACCTGTATGCCACTGCCAACAGCAGCGGCTTCGGCCTTGTTTGTCGGGCAGCAGGGTGGAAGAGGTTACTTATTTGTTCCAATGTGTGCGGCGGTAGTGTGGTCGCCGTGTCATCTCTGTATAACCCTCACTGTCTTATGTAACACATCTTGTACATTGATTTACAAACTGTAGAAAAAGATTGGCATGCACATGAAGTTGTTGTAGGTATCTTGAATTTATTAAGTACATATAAATGCCCACGAGTGTCAAGCACAACCTCGCTCGTCCGCTTCCAGCTGCTGCCCGATCTTCCCCAACCATATTCTGTTCCCCAACATTCTTAATTCTATTAGAATTATAAATGTAGTGAAAGCAGGGGTCCCTGGGGGCCCCGGATTGGGTGGTCTTCATAGTCTTTAGGGTGTCTTCGTTGCTGAGGGCGGTCCAGCTGTCCAATGTCGGCTGTGAGGTGCACGTAGCAGTGGGTGTGTGTTCCTCGTGGAGGTTGTCGTCGTCGAAGTTGTCATAGATGGTCTTGATTTTGTGACCGAAGAAGGCGCTGAGTTTGTCGCAGAGGTCCTGGGAGGGTGGGATATCGGTGGACTCACTGTTGGGTTGGGCGAATTCTTTGCAGATGCCGAAGAGTTCTTTGCTGTTGTGTGCGTGGCTGGAGATTCTGTCCTGGAGTGCTTTCTTCTTTGAGTGTCAGATGAGTTTGTGATGGGCGGTTGTGGCTGTTTTGTAGTTGTCGAGGTCCGCTGGGGTTTTGGAGTTCCTCCATAGTTTTTCGAGTCGTCTGCAGGTTCGTCTGGATTCCCGGAGTTCTGTGGAGAGCCAGCTGGCCTTCTTTGCGTGAAGGTTGGAGGATTTCTTGAGGGGGGCGACGGTGTTGGCGCAGTTGGTGATCCATTCGTGTAGGGTGTGGGCGGCGGTGGTGGGGTCGTCGTCTGAGGTGGTGGGAGCGGAACCGCTGAGGGTGGCGGCGAGCTGGTCATCTGAGATCTTGTTCCAATTCCTGCGTTGGAGCTGGGGTGGGCGTCTGCGGGAGATGTTTGCTTTGAAGGTGAAATGGACGCAGCGGTGGTCCGTCCATGGGAGTTCGGAGGTGTGGCTGAAGGAGATGGTGTTTCCTGTTGTGAAGATGGGGTCGAGAGTTTGTCCTGCTGAGTGCGTTGGTCCCAATACGATCTGAGTGAGTCCGATAATGCGGAGGTTGTCCAGGAGGGAGGTGGAGTTGGGGTCCTGGTGGTTGTCGAGGTGAAAGTTGAGGTCTACCAGTAAGGTGTATTCGGTGGAGGTGATGGCATGCGGGGTGGTGATGTCTGTGATGGAGTCAGAGAAAGGTGCGCCTTGTGGGCGATGGCGATGCCGCCTCCGGGGCGGTTTGGGTGGTCCTTCGGGGATGGCGATCGCGATGTCTGGTCCAAAGGTGGCGCTTGTCCAGGTTTCTGTGAGGAAGGCGACGTCAGGGTGGTGCTGTCGAGGAGGTCCCAGATTTCCGAGGAGTGTCTGTGGAGGGAGCGGACGTTGAGGAGGATGCATTGCAGGGTTTGGGCTGCGGTGGAGTTGTTGCTGGACGGTGGAGGTGGTTCCTGTGTTTTGGCGATGTTGGAGTGGCGGCAATTTCGGCAGGTGAAAGGACCGTTGGTAGGTCGGAGGACCAGGGTTCCTGGCGCTGGTCGCGGTCGGGTCAAGGACAGGCGCAGACGGGCTTGCTTTCCTTTGGCGCGCCTTCGGCCCCCCGGTGGCGCGGCCGCACCGTGGCCTCCATTAAGTAGAGGTCGGGGGAGGGCGTGACAGCTCCCCGCAAATTGGCTCTCTTCCCATATGCGCATGATCCAACTTAACTATTTTCATGCGACTTATCTTTCCCTACACCGAATGTCACCCAGCGCATCAAGCGCTTGCATGCGATGTGCACTTCCGACTGCACTTTTTTTCGCGTAGCATGGTTCCGCCCGGCGCTGCACCCCTTCTGGGATGGAGTGGGTCGCGAATTCTCAGCGGTTCTTGGGCGCCCTCTGGATTTGAGTCCACGCATTGCGCTGCTGGGGCTGATGGAGGAGCTGGGGGGTACGTAGGCCAAGTGAAATTTCATTGGGGTGGTCTGCTTAGTGGCCAAGAGGGATGTGGCCCGCGCATGGAATCTGCTGGTGCCCCCATCAATCCTGTGTTGGTGTTGGGGGGTGGACTGGTGTGTGCAACAGGAAAAACCTACTTATGTTGCACGTGGGTGTCCTCACAAACACGAACGGGTGTGGGGGAAATGGTACTTCTTTAATGGGCAATTGCTGTAATGTGTTTGTTCTTACCTGGCAAAATGCTGCCATATCTTGTGGTGGTGATCTATGCACAGTCTTTTTCTGTATGAAATGCTGTGTATCCTTGCCGTAAATTTGTAATAAAATTGGTTATTTAAAAAATAAAGAATTCCCTGTATCTATTGCTGTTATGGGACATTTACTTTCATTGTAATACTTTGTTTTCCTATTACTTTACCATCATTTATAGACCTATGTTTCATGATTATATTATTGGCATTTATTAAAACGTTTTGGCAAAAGCACTATACATGTAAAGTATATGATGGATATTACAATAAGAAAAAGAGGGACCCCTTTGTTCAAACCAGGGGAATAGGGTACTATTGACAAGTAAAAAGGAGAAATCCTTGGTGAAAAAATATACTATAACTGGGTCTCTAAGTTTCCCAGTACAAAGGATTTTTATTTCCCATATATTAGAAAGATACTGAGTTAAGGTTATTCCTACACAACTGTAGATTGTATTAAAAATATTGTTTTATTTAAAATTTATCACTCAATGTATACAAAAAACAATTATAAAAGCTCATTACACTCAAAATAGCATCAATTTCATATACCAATAAAAACCTGTGTTACAAACATTCAAATAACACAAACTGATAAAAGTAACACAAATGTTAGACACACATAAAAATCATTACAGGGATTATAGTCACTAAAATAGACCCATTGTGAGCAGCTTGGGCTCACTTCTTGAGCCTTTAAGTAAATATGCTGATTTCTTTTTGAGACCTATCGTTCAGAAACAAAAAGCATATCTCAAAGATACAGCTCATACAATCTCTATTTTTGAGGGTCAGGGCTTCGACAGGGTGACCCAATTTTCGGTCACCCTGGATATCGAAGCCCTGTATACGAATATCCCACAAGAAGACACCATTAGGGTGATGTCGTCTATTTTAGAGAGGGAAAACCTCAATGGTGGACACACAGAATTTATTTTGAGCTGTATTAGAATGGTTTTAAAGAATAACCTTTTTCTCTTCAAGGACGAACTCTACCAACAAATCAAGGGGACCAGCATGGGGGCGACCTGTGCCCCCAGTCTGGCCTGTCTTTATGTGAGTAACTTTGAGGAAAAACATATCTACAATGAGGTGGCGCCATACTATGAGAATGTCTCTTGCTGGCACCGATTCATAGATGATATTATTTTTATTTGGAACGGTGCCAGCAATGAGTTGATTTTGTTTTTGGAATGGCTCAATTTGGGGGATCAAAATTTGAAATTCACAGCCAAATATAGTGAAACCAGTGTGGATTTTTTAGACATCCGAGTGAAAGATGTGCAAGGGACATTGGAGGTTGAGCTGTTTTCAAAACCTACTGATAAGAATACTTTGAGGTATGAAAGTAACCATCCCCGATCACAGAAGGATAATATTCCGTTTGGTGAATTCTTGAGGTTACGGCGTAATTGTACGAATCTCACTGACTTTTATCATCACTCGGAAATTATGAAAAACAAACTGAAAGATAGGGGTTACCGTAAAAGTTAATAAAACACTCGTTTAAGCGTGCCAGATTTTATGATAGGGACTATCTCCTAAATACCAACAAAAAAGCAAGAACAACAATACACTGGATAGAATAGTGTTTGTAAGCCAGTATTCCGGTATGAGTAATAAAATAAAAAATATAATAAATCGGAACTGGAAAATCCTAAATAGTGGATTGTCGGTACCCCTGACCAAACCCCTTTTTTCATTTAGGCGCAATAAAACTATAAGAAATGCGCTAGTGAAAACATACAAAAAAACTGACAGTGAGAATCAAACTAATCTGCATAACCAGAAAGCGGTAGGGAACTATAAGTGTGGTACCTGTTCCATCTGTCCCAATTGTATTGAAATGAAAAAGTTTAACTTTAACGGCAAATTGTTGGTGGCTAAATCGCTGAATAATTGCCGAAGCAAAAACGTGGTTTACCTGCTTGTCTGCCCATGTGGTTTGGGATATGTAGGGGAGACAAGCAGAGAACTGCGCGTTCGGCTTTTGGAACACAAGTCAGCACTGAGAACCAGGAAAGAGAACGCGCCGCTGACAGACCATTTTTTAGTTAAGAACCATAAATGTAACGAGTTCAGCTGGTTCATACTAGAGAAAGTGAGCATCAGTAGGAGAGGAGGTAATTTGGACGCCATTAGTAAATCGAGGGAACAATGGTTTATGTGTTATTTAAATACCATTGACAAAGGATTAAACTCCCGAGAAGACTGGATGAAGCGGATTGCCAACCAGTAGGTAGTAATATTAAAAATGAGCCGGTGTAGTTGTTTGGAAGGTTTTAGTATGCATTTAAAATTATAGACAAAGAAACTGAATCGTAATCGAGAGAAAGGTAGATTCCAAACATTTAACTGATATAGATAGGATTTTAATTAGTATCATAGATTCTTTCGTTGTTTTTTCTATTAGGAAACTCTGCGGCGTTCAGCAGGACTAGGAAGGGTTAATACAACATAATAAATGTGAGTCTAGAGGGATTGATGAGTAATCTTTAATCTAATACCATTATCCCTGTGCAAACAATACGTATAGAATTTTTTTTTTTTTTGAGACATGAGTAATGGTGTAGCTGGGGCGTTCAACTTCCGGGGTATTAGAGGCAGAAAACGGCATTCCCTATGTTGAAATTTAAGCTATTCCGGGTTAAGGCAGGCAGAGTAAGTATGGTGCCATGACCCTTTTGGGTGGACTTCCAGGTCAACTAGGGCAGAACTAGCGGGCCTGTAGTGAGAAGCTTTCAGCCTACAGCTGGTTTAAATTTATCAATGAGCCAATCGCGTGCTTCCGATTTAGGTATTTAAACGGGAACGCGAAGGGCATTTCATTTGGATGACCCACGGCGGAAGGACGTGTTTGCAGGCTCTCTACATCAATTTTAAGGTAATTCAGGGGGAGATTATGCTAGAGGGATGCTTTAAAACAAAAGTCACACCGTTTTAAATTAATATCTAAAATCTTTGCGATTACTCCAGCAGCTATGGCATCTTTCCCTTTTCTGTCTTTTCAGATAGCTGTATTGAGAGACTGTAAAAGACAGTAAATAAATCCCTCTTTGTGTGAGGAGTACGCCGGTTAATTAAGAAGTGAGGGAGTGAGGACTCTCTCCCAGGTATGTTAGGGGACCTAAATTAAAACAATAGTATTAGACATTCTACTAAATAGAAAACTAATTTTATGTTTTTTCCCTAGATTGAAAATTATTGATTTTAATGCAACACTTTCAGTGAAATAACTATAAATAACGTTCTGCCTAGAAATTACAATAAAGATCCTATCACTAACTTTACAAGGTGAGAAGAGGACTTTGTGTATATAAGGTGCTCATCAATCTAGTGTGTTACAATAATTAGCAACTCTTGTAGTATTAATTTCGGATATATATTTTATAGGTTCTCAGGACCAGAGTATCCTAATATGACCAACCAATCAATATATATGGAGTTGGCAGGAAAATGAAATAAGGTATAACCAGTTCTTACACTGGATTTATATGGGTTAGGCCTCCCCTTTTTCATTAAGATGGTGGGATGTACAAGGATGGTAGATGGCATCATAGGCATATACCGGAATGGGTCTATCTGATAGATCAAATAGGCATGATGTAAAATGTTGGATAAAATATGTATTTCATGTTTCTGTAATTGTAGAAATACTGAATATATTTTGTCTAAATACTCAATGTAGTGGGTACTGAAACTGATATATTTGAAAAATAATGAATATGAAATCATGGTATTATAACCAGTTAGCCCTTCTTTTAAAATGTAGCTTTTTAATTATATAAAATATTAATATAATTAATATCTGCCTACAGGATTGAGTTTAAAGGCATCCATACAGTGCCAGCCAAGAGAGACCAATTGTTTGTCTTGAAAAAGATGGGAAATTGTTAGAACCATCGAAACGCGTCGACGCTCCATTCAACACAATCCGTGGAAACAACTTATCCTATAGATAAAGAGTAGAAATTTTATCTAGGATCTGTATTATTTCGACTGGATGTGTTTGTAAATGACAAATTGTATTGTCTAGATTTGTGTCTCCGTTACGTGTGTGTTGGCCTATTTTAGTGACTATAATCCCTGTAATGATTTTTATCTGTGTCTAACATTTGTGTTGCTTTTATCAGTTTGTGTTGTTATTTGAATGTTTGTAACACAGGTTTTTATTGGTATATGAAATTGATGCTATTTTGAGTGTAATGAGCTTTTATAATTGTTTTTTGTATACATTGAGTGATAAATTTTAAATAAAACAATATTTTTAATACAATCTACAGTTGTGTAGGAATAACCTTAACTCAGTATCTTTCTAATATATGGGCAATAAAAATCCTTTGTACTGGGAAACTTAGAGACCCAGTTATAGTATATTTTTTCACCAAGGGATTTCTCCTTTTTACTTATGATGGATATTACCCTGAATTTGAGAGTCTCGAAGTAGAAAGAATAAAAGGCTAACTTAGCTCTTTTTTAGATTCAGACTGTGGGTTTCAGTAGACACTCCAACCCTCCTGAGCTTTCTTATCGCTCCTGGTCTTCTCCTTCATGTCTTTGAATGCAGGGCAGTGTCAAATGAAGGGTCACTTTCTAAAAGTCGTAGCGTGCATGGCATTATTGGCAGTCTTTGTTTGCGGACTGTGTGAGAAAATTACTGTTGCGTTAGATCCACAAATCTATGTTAATTCCCAGTGTGTAACATTGATGTGTGTCCCTGCACTTCTTGTTTGAACATACTTTTATATAGCATTATAGTTTGATGCTGAGGGCTATACAGATACAGGTCTTTAAAGGTCATCTCCTATAGTCCTAGACCCTAGCCACAGTTGAAGCTGTATAACATGGGAGAGTGCCTTTAACTTCTGGTACGTTTAAGGTAGTAGAGCTGTAATACTGTTAGTGTCGAATATTGTAATTTTAACAGGGAGCAACAGAAGACGAGCATTGGAACATTAGAGCAGATGTTCTTTACCAGCCATTATTGCCCCTCTGCTTTCCCATTGTCCCCACTGGAACACCCAACTTTGTAATGTTCTAATGCTGCTTACATCTGCCACATCCTTCTGCAGAATGCTGCGATGGTCTGAGCCCCAGTGCTGGACACAACAAGGAGAAGCAGGAGAACTTTGAAATGGGTTGGATGTTTCTGGAGAGAAGAGTGGCGTGAAGGCTTCAGGTTCTTCTACTGTTCAGAGCCAACAGTACAATTTTCTTTTTTCTTTTTTTGCCGGGGAATGGAATAATTTTTAAGTGGTGTATTACTATATGTATGCTGGGAACATTTCCTGGCTCTGTTGGATCTTTTGAGCAGGCTGCCAGTGGCTCTGCCTCTGCATATTTTGGGTCAAGGATTCTCTTTTGAGCAGAACCGCAGGTCACCACTTCTGCGTAGTTAACTTACTTTTTATTTATTTCATTAGGGATGTTGATAGAAGTCAGCCTGGCCTGAAGGGCTATGGATTGTTCTCTATAGCAACAGAAATACCTGACTTGCTCTAGACCTGACAAAATAAAATCTACCCACAAGCATTACAACAAATCTTGGTGAGAGGTTTAACTGGTATGTTGTGGTGAGGGTCGGCATAAGAGACGCCTGACGGATGGATGGATGGTTGGTAGAGCAGATAGTAGCACAAGTGTTTACTCATGTGGTAGGTGTCTCCCAGCTAAAAAGCAGTGTCATTTGAGAAGGGATTTTGTATGGTGTATAGCATGGGTACTCACACCCATTCGCCCAGGGGCTGCAAAGTACAGTCTGTGGTGTGACTGAGGGCCGCACTAATGCCAACAGGGTGGCGGTAGGGGGTCTGGGTGGGTCAGGGATTGAGTAAGGTGGTGTAAAAAAAAAATGTTAAATAAGCAGGCAAGAATTTATTTGAAGGTTAATAAATGCTTGCCCGTTTATTTAACATTTTTTTCTGAATATTATTGCTCAGCCACTAAACAGCAGCTTGTGCTGTTGTTCACCAGGGGGGCCCAATCTAAAGGTCAAGAGGGCCGCACTTTGAGTATCACTGGTGTATAGGAATCCTTGTGGTCAAGCCTGTTAATTTTCTAACTGCAAGGCTAAATCTGGTGAGTAGGATACAAATGCTCCTGTGCCTCTTTGTTTTCAAGGCTAGGCCTTGTTATTGTGGTCCTTGTGCTGATGCCTCTTCTTTTGTAGCTCAAGTTTCTGTGCAGAAATCCTTGTGGCGGTATTGTCTGCTTATTTTGTGGTAGCTTAAGTGCAGGTAAGCTGGGCCATGCATGGATGTGCCTCCTTTATTGTATTTTTCTTTTTTCCACTAACTCTGGCTGACTTTAGCGCTAGGTCTGTTGTTCAATTGATTGGCCTGAACGTCTTAAATATTTGAAATTACGTGCTCCGTTTGGGTGCCGCTTCTTCTTTTCTGGCTGACTAGGTTTAGTGAGTGAAAACAGAACTGCAGAAGAGGTGCCAAAGCACTATTTGAAATAGGTTAAGCATTGGGCTAGCATCATCTCTAGCCATTTCAGATTGTATTACATCTTTGTAAGAGGTACCTGTAGTAATGACAAATGTCATCATCGAATGCAAGGTATCTTTATTAATTTTCGCCTCTTCCACCATCAACTCTCACCACTCTGCCTCAGACTGACCAGATAGTCTTGTCAACATTCCATATCATACTATCATATCAATTGTAGGGAAGTGCTATTGTACTACAGGGGTAGGAAAGGGCAGTACCAACTGTGAAGCAAGGTATAACCTTACATAAATATATTTAAGTGACTACATTAAAGAAATACGGAATACCATTACAACACATCTTCCCCCAATAGTTATGTTGGATGAGACCAAGTGGATATTACTTTTTATGTCATAGTCTTTATACCAATTAGGTGGTAGTCTTGGTCTTTTGGTTGTTTTACCCATACCTTCCCTGGTTGTTTTGCTCATATCTACTTTGTGAGGGTTCGACACTTTAAAATCCCTTGATGCTCCATTTTTTTAAAGTGAGTTTAATTTGTCTATCCATACTCCACATTTATCCATTGTGGCTACGTTGTGTTTGATGTTGACAATACACCTTGGTTCCGAGAATTTAGATTCAATGTCATTCCTTCCCCAAAGTGTTATGATTTGCACCCAAGCTCATATCTTCCATTGTTGGTGCTTCACTCCATACTTTTTGTCATGGTAGACCTTATATTTGGATTGGTGTAAGTTGGTTTTGTTCTTTAACTCAGATCTTTACTAACCCCATCTCCTCCACCCAACCAGTTAGGGAATAACTTGTGCTTCGTTTTCTTCCTTTGACGGAAGATAATGGAGACACTCCTGTGACTGAATTGGGAGTTTTGTGGTATGCCTACAGCATTTCTTGTATGGATTTCTTAACTGGTAGACTGTTAATACATGCTAGTTGTATACATTCTTTAATCATGCAGTTGGTTCTCCCAACTAGGCCATTGGCCCGGGGACAATATAATGCTGTTTTAAGGTGGTTAATCAAAGAATGTGCTAGAAATTCTCTCATTGTATAGGAGGTAAATTCTACCCCATTATCTGTGATGAGGGTGGATGGAATGCCTTCTGTGGAAACTGGATGAGTAAGTTTGTAGACCTTTTATTGACCATCTTGGTGACCACCCATCTAGAATGATATTCTACTAAGACAAATATGAACCGCTTCAATGTACCTTTGCCGTTTATGGGACCAATGATGTTTAATTCTAACTTTTTCTGTGGCTTGTCTGTAATGGATACAGGAGCAAAGGGAGTGTTGTGAGTTATTTTAGACTTGTCGCTACTGGCACAGATGGTACAATCTGTTACTTAAAGCTCAACCATTGAGTCCATGTTGGGGAACCAATGACAAGCTCTGATTCTAGATTGTCAAACTCCTTCCTAAGTGGCCTTTGTGGGCTAAACCAATGATTTTGTTCCTCATATTTGTGGGAGGTATAATTTTATAGTTTCTTGGAATTAAACTGCCATTGATGTTGATTTTGTGCCTCACTTCCCGGTATCCCTTGATGGCTTCATGAGTTACTTTACAAGTTTTGGGCCAACCTAGTAACGCCGAAGATCCGAGTTGGTCCAATACCTTGTCCTTTGTGATGCACTCATTCCCTTCCTCCAAAGAAATAGTTTTAGGGTGTGATCTCTAGGATAGGGTATTCTGGAGTCTCAAGTACCTCTCCCTTGTCCAGGACACCTTTGGTCAAGAAATGAGCAGCTTTATTAAGATTGCTTGGAACATATTCTATCATGTAACAAAAACCTTCAAAGCCTAATACTCATTTCACTATTCGTGGAGTACTACTGGAGGGTCCTTTTGATGTGAACATGTATACGAGAGGTTTATGATCGGTATGTATGCAGAATTGTAAACCCCACAGAATTTAAAATGCTTCATGGCCCAAAATCATGCTAGGGCCTCTTTCTCTACAACTGAGTAATTTAGTTCTGATTTTTTAAATTTGCGAGAGGCGGAGGCAGTGATTCTTTCCCGTCAACAATCTGAGATAATGTAGCACCTAGACCTTTATTGCTTGCGTCCCTGGTTAATTTCGTTCTTCTTTTGGGATCAAAATTACATAGATCTGGAGCTGTAAGAATTGCTTCTTTAAGTTTTTCACAAAGGACTTTAGATCTTCTTGCCAAATAAACTGAGTGCCATTTTTAATAAGGTCCTGAAGATTATTTGCCAAATCTGCAAAGTTCTTGACATATTTGAACCTGTATTCTAGTAGCCCTAGGAAGGATTTCAACTTGTCCTTATTTTTAGGAGAAGGTGCTTTATTGACAGTCTCTAAAAGACATATTTTGGGTTTGAAACCTTCTCTAGAGATAGCGTGTCCCAGATACTCAACAGAGCTGACTCCAATTTGGCATTTATCTTTTTTTTAGAGTGAGACCAGCTTCCTTCAACTTGATCAGTACCATTCGCAGATTGGTATTATGTTCAATAGTGGCTCCATAAATAAAAACACCCACCTGAAAGCAGTGTGTTTTCGGTACATCTTTAAGAATATGCTGCATGATTTTTTGGAAGACAGCAGCCGCAGATGCCAGGCCAATTGGCATCCTGTGGAAAATGCAGGTGCCCATGCGAGTGGTGAATGCAGTTAACGACATAGACTCAGGGTGTAGTTCAACTTGGTGATGCGCCATTGATCAATCTATCCCGCTGAATGAATGAATGAAACAACATTTGTAAAGCGCATGGCTACCCGCAGGCATCCCAGCGCTGAGCAGGGCAGCTGAAACTACTTCGTGGTTATTTGGGGAAGAGCCATGTTTTCAAAGCCTTACGGAAGGCCAGATGACTGGGTTCCTTTCGTATCTGAAGAGGGAGGGAATTCCAGAGTTTGGCGGCGTTATAAGAGAAGAGCCTACCACCACTTCTAGCCCTCTTAATTCTGGGAACCAAAGCCAGGTGGAGCTCGTCTGAGCGCAGCCGCCTGTTAGCTCGATAGGGCTGGACCAGAGAGGATATGATGGCTGGTCCTTTCCCACTGATCAACTTGTGGGTAATACACAAGGCCTTAAAAAAGACTCTCTCTTGGACCGGGAGCCAATGGAGAGACTTCAAGGCCGGTTTAGCCGATTGCCGCCTCGGGATCCCCAAAAGAATCCTTGCGTGCACAATTCTGCACAGTTTGAAGCTTTGCCAGGACTGAACATGGGCGCCCAAATAAAGGGCGTTTCCGTTGTCCAGGCGCGACAAAATAAGCGCCTGGATCATAAGCTTTCTTGCTTGAAATGGTAGCAGAGGGAGCACTTTGCGAAGCATTCTTAGCATACCAAAGCAAGACGCCACAACCTTCCTGGCTTGGGTTTTGAAGCTGAGATCTGAGTCAAGCCAGAAACCTAAGCTCTTTATCTCTGGCTTAGGGGTGGGCGAAGGGCCCATGCACACTGGCCACATAGTGTCAGCCTAAAAAAGAGAGGGATTGCCGAGGAGCATAAGCTCGGTCTTATCACCGTTCAATTTGAGGTGAGATTGTTTCATCCATCTTGTTACCTCTTCGAGGCAAGGACGGAGACGGATAGAGGCCCTGTCAGCATGGTTCAGAGCGACAACCAATTGGGTGTCGTCGGCATATGTGACAATATGCACCCCAAAAGGAAGAACAATGTTGGCAAGAGGGGCCATATAGGCATTAAAAAGAGTAGGGCTCAGAGACGACCCCTGCGGGACCCCACAGTGTAGGGGCAGAGGGTCTGAGATGGCCTCACCCTCAAAGACTTGGAAGGATCTATCCTCCAGGAACTATTGCAGCCAGGTCAGAGCGGCTCCCGACACACCCAGGCTTCTGAGTCGTTCGACCAAGATACGGTGGCTAACCGTATCAAAGGCTGCACTAAGGTCTAACAGAATCACAGCCAAAGAGCCTCCTGCATCGAGGATTTTCCTAGAGTCTTCGACTGCTAGTAGGGCCGTTTCTGTTCCTTGACCCGGGCGAAAGCTGACCCATTCCGAACATTCTTTTGGTTGTATACAAGGCTCCCACCTTTATGGTAATTTTTTTTTTTAACATTTCCGCCTGTATTCATCCATATTTATTTCTTGGCCATCTTATCGGTATTTATCCATTTTTATTTTGAGAATAAATTGTGTGATAAAATATATTTCCACATTTATTTAATTGCTAAACATGTGCTCATACTTTGAGGTCTGTCACGTTTTAGCAAATCTAGCAGTCAGATATAGCAAAATATTACACCCACAGGTAAATATCAGCATTATACTATAAATATATGTTAACATATACCTGTATTTAGGGAAATCTCGACCTGTTTAACTCCCCATGCTGTCTATCTGCTCAGCTGCTGTCCTGTAATTCACGAATGACAGCATGGAGAGTCATTCACAAAAAGCACAATTTTCTGTATTTTTCCACTTTGTAAAAATATTGACAAGATAAATATTGTGTTCTGTCTGTATTTATCTGTAAAAATGGAAAACTGGGAAGCCATAGTTGTATAATATCTAAATCCCTTAATCTGGAGAGTTCTTTTTCTAACACTTCTTTTAATAGATGTGGTATAGGACGAGTCTTGTGTATGACCAGCTTGGCATCTTATCTTATCTTTGACTACTTCTGGAAATTCCGTATATATCTGTTCTCCAGTAATGGATCTATTTATAACTAAAACCTGTGATTGGGATTTAACGTAATTCTCCCCCCCAATTCCTTTTGGTGTTGCCATCCCTCCCCTCCTCATGCTGTCCTTGTTGTAAATTCCCCGCTCCCAAACCCCTCCCGTTTTCCGTGATAACCCTCAGATCATTCTCCTGTTGTGTGCTCTGTCATGGCCACGCATTAGAGACGGCTCCGCCCAGATGGGATAGTATTACCTTACAGTGGCAGCACAGGTCGTAGGCTATAACGTTGTCTTGCAGTAACGATCTGCAACAGAGCCAGTCACATGAGCCTCCTAGGCACACTTCAATGCCCTCTTTGAGGTCATAGAATAGCCTCGCCCTCCTTTGTTGGGTCATGCGTATCTTGCTCCTCATACAGGGTGCGCTGCCGCAGCATGGAGGGTGCTCTGTGCTTGTCTCTGGTCTGTCTGGTACTGCTGGGTGTGGGTGGCCTCTATCTGCAGCTGCTCTCCGGGAGTGTTGCTGAGCGGAAGCTGAAACTAGTGACACTGGTGAGTCAGCGACCCCCCCCCCCCACCACCACCACCACCACCACCACTTTGCACACTTGGCAACTTACTCCCTAGCAACGGGACTAGGCGGTACCTGGGCAACAACTCCTGTTCGGGATGCACACACAGCTCACAAGTGCAGGGCTATGAGTTACTGACTCAAGTATGTCGATAAAAACAAAAGCGCAATTTAGTGCACACCGTGAATTGGGTTGCCTCTAGGCACTATTAATTTTGTGAAGGTAAAATCAATTAAAGCAATTTCTTGCAAACTGCACTTTCGGTCCAGCCAAACCTAGTTTCGAAACAACCTATTCCACAGAGTACACTAGACTCCGAATCAAAAGTGCCTCTTCAGTACCATCTGCTGTCTACTGCCCAGCAAAGCCATGAGTGCTATACAAAAATATTATTGTAATTAAAATATTTTTTATACAGCGTTCACTACATCAGATTTGTCGTTTCGTAGCGCTGTAGATAACCGGATTGATGACTCAATACGGCAATAGATTTCAAAGTGTGACATCTTATGCTGGCACTATGACTTCAAATCTGTAGACTGCACGCTGCTTACAGATGCAACATTGAGTACCTAAATCACTGACCTTTACCAGATGTTGACAAATATTGTGATTCAGGGTGCCTTGGCCCAAGTAAGTGGTGGAGCCTATAGGGGAGTGGGGGGGCATGCCCCCTAGCTACCCTTGCCTTGCTGTACCCAAGGAGGGCCCCTCTGCCTGGCGCCTGATAAGATCAGGGAAATTGCTTGAATTTTACAATGGAAATGCAAGCACTTTATTTGCTGAAGCAGCACATCAGTTGCCTACTTTTTTCAAATGAAGTGTTTGCATTTCAGACATAAAATGCATCACAGTTCCTGTTGCCTCATCCGGGTTGATCTCTGGGACACTCTTTTGGCAACTGTGTATTCTATAAACTGGTTAAAGTGCAAACAAGTTTGGGGTCCAATCCGGAAGAGAAGTGCTTTGGAGGTTTAAACACAATTTATGAAACACAGGCCTTGTTCAGATCTCCTGTTTATAGGCCACACATTACTTTAAGCTTTTTTCTACATTCTGGAACGCGCTAGTGTAACTGATGTAAATTTCCGACCACTATATTGCAGATGCATTATTTTTAAAGATCATGCACGCTATCCATACTATGCACACTAATGGGTATCTTGGGAAGTACATTTTAGGAGACAGTCAAAATTTAGTCTGTGCCCTGCAATGTGAGGGTTGCAGCGTGCCCTAGCTTCAAAGCATACATGCCACTTTGCATTGTGGGACTGGTAGTCATGTACTTATAATTGGGAGATGTCAGTTAACAATGCAGATTGTACATGCCTGTCCTTCTACCTGGCCCGTGACATCAAGAACAGTAATTATTGAAAGCAGGCAACCTTTCATTGGCAAGTTCCAACACTTTTAGCCTCATTTGACATTACGCCTGTCTAGTCGCCTGCATGATCCAGCATGAGTTAGTTGAGGGAAACAAGAGACCCAGGATAATATGCTGTTTGTCTAAACACTTCTTATGGTCCTAAAGGCGAGACCTATTGGCAATGCTCGTATTACATTTTCTACAGGTGGCTGTTCTGGCTTGGCAGACAGGATTGTTAGCTAAGTGGTTACTACTGCCACATCGGTAGCTTTTTAATTTATTAGGTTCAGATATATTTCTTGTAGTGGGTAGATGAGTTTTTAATTTTACCTATTTATTGCTCTGTCTTTTCTTTTATTTCTGTAACTTGATTTGTAGGGGCTCTTATTTCATTGAGGCAAAGGGCAGTATGTTCAATGGACTTCGCGATTTCAATGGCTTTAGAGGCTAGTTTGTTTATCTAGTCCTTTTTAGGTCGAGCCTAGCGTTGCAGCGCATGCGCTGCTTGCTCTACGAGTCATGCTGTAGTAGCTTATGTTTTAGAAGCGGTGTGGAAGCCCCGCCCATATTTTTCATTGGCTGGTGTCATTGTCCATGGTAAATGCTGTCTTCCCATTGATAATGAGGCTTCTTAGTCCCTCCTTGTTACCGCCCTTTCTCCTCTTGTGACCACCCATCAGGACTGGATCTTTTACTTGCAGCGGTAAACTTTCTCCTTTATTAGTCCGTAAGCACTATTTTTTTAAAAAAAATTTCCCCGGCTTTGGCAATGGCAGCCGCGTGTTTATTTTTGCATCGCGCTTTCACTTTAACAATAGCTGCCGGCCAACCCCGCTAGTGCTGTGTGGGGCTGCAGCTATTGTTAAAGTGAAAGCGCGATGCAAATATAAACAAGCGGCTGCCTTTGCGCAATGGCGACAGCTTGTTTTCCTGGGGCTGCAGACGTGGCCACAGCTGCTTGAGGGATCCACCGGACACTGTCCGGCCCCAGAGGAGTATTGGGGGATGTGTTGTGGCGACGGACGGGCCCTCTAGTTACCAGCTGCTGCCTGCTTGGTGGTACGCCTGCCGCCAAAGGCGGCCAGTGACCCTGCTGCACCTGCAGCATCTGCGACCTTCTAATGCACTTTCCCAGCCGAGACAACTGCTAGAGGCGGGGCCCTACTTTGTTGTTCTCACCCTCCCTGTGGATCCCCCCCGGTTGTGGGGGGCGACTTACTTCGTGGTCCTTTGCCTACTGCTGGCAGTCCGCTCCTGGTGGCGGCAGCCACGGGTCAAGATAAGCCCTCCGTCTCTGACTCGCAGGCTAAGATCGACAGGTACACGGCCCTATCTCAGCCGTCCTGGGGGCACTGAGCCTGCCGGACCATCCTGCTCTACCCCCAGCACTGGTCGCATAACGCTGATTCCATTCTACAGGCCATACAGGCCGCCCGTACAGTGGTGGATTGGTGAGGTAGGGTTGCAGGTCTCCCTCTTGTGACAGGATTTGAGAGGAGTGGCTGATATGATCTTTGAGACAGAGGGCCGGATATCCGAACTTGAACACATGGTTTAGGAACTTAAAATGACGGTCCTGCGACTTTCGCGTACCGAAAGTATTGGAGGCCCTGTGCTGAGGATGTGGAGGGCTGGTGGCGTCTATGTAATGAGCGTATTTTTAAAAATAATTATTTAATGTCATTAAATAATCAAACGTGTATCACCGTTTGAGAGAGTTTTTTTTCTTTTTCGTACAATGATTTGTTTGTCACTCGCAGCCCCCATGTGCTCCAGCATCCACAGGGACTCCTCTCAGCTCTGACTCCAGTGCATGCAGACAGCGCAACCTTTCACCTAGCACAGCCCAGAGATAGGCCTTTCACCAACTGCAGCTCATGCTGAGTGTGCCGGTCACTCAGACCCTGTAGGTTACACCAGCGTTCGATGGCCTAGACTCTGGAGTAACTTGAATCAAAATGGAAAGATGGCGCAGGGCATGTTCCGCCGAAGTCCAACAGCCCCGTTCACCACATGGCAGTGAAACCAAGCGTGCATCGTTCGTTGTACAGCTGCTAGCTGTAGGAGCGCGAGTGGTGTTTTAAAAATGACATGCATTGTAGCGTTTTGCTTTTCATTTCCAATTAGTCTTATAAAGGCATCAACCCCGGTTTAGAATGAGCTAACACAGTGCTGGTTGTTTATTAGCACAATCAACGTGTAGAGCCCGCTGAAAAACAAAGATAATACCATCCTTCTGCACATGTGGGTGAAATGTCTGTCCAGTTTTCGGAGCACGACTGAAGACGCTATTTCCACCTGTCAACACTGCACTAATTTTAAATGTTCAGGCCCCAGACAGCAGAGCTATCCACCAGGAAACACAACACTTGTAGGCGCAGGCCACAAGTAGCAGAGCAGCCCCGTGCTTGTTGTTAAAGTTACTTGTACGATCAGTAGTTTTCATCCACAGGGTGCCATGACCAAAACACAAGATAGGAAAATGGGCCCTTTCCATGCAGCTTTGTTGGGGTAGGATAGCCCCCCCTCACAACCCTGGCCCCTTGTGCAACTGCTGGAGTACTGATAGCTAACCCTTGTGCCTTTTCTCTTCACGCTGATGTTTACTGCATGTGGCTGGATTGCATTCTGCATGATCGTGCATGAAACACCAGCTTTTGCCTTAGCGAAGTGCTGGAGACGGCAGGCACGGGGCCCGCACCACTCTCCCGGTGCTCTTGCATGCTTCACGGCTCCGATCGGAAGCAATAGTTATACATCCTTGTGCCACTCGTGTCGCGATAATACACACGCGTGTTGAGGGTAATATAGGAGTGTGTGTTGGAACAAAACATTCAGCGGTAAAATGAGTTGGGCAGGCGAGTTCATGGGCAACATGTAATTGTGGAAAACGTGCACGTTTAATTGTTAATTCGCGCTTGCCTGTTAGTACATGCAAGCGTGTATTGGGTAAAATTAACAAGCACGTAGGGGAAATACAGGCATGTTTATTTTCAAGAATATACGTGCTAACGTACATGTGCGGGCTCAATCAATCAGGGATTTGTGAAGCGCACTACTCACCCGTAAGGGTCTTAAGGCGCTGTATGTTCTCTCCAATTCACATCTGTGTATTGGAGACTGGAGAACATGCGTATGTGTGTTGGCTGATAGAGGTATTTGGGCGTGTCTGCTAATATGTAAGTGTGTATACTGGGAATACAGCTGTGTGTGCTAAAATATGTCTGTGTGTGCAAGGCAATGAGGCATGAGTGCTTTGGAAGTGTATTAGAGGAGTGGATATGGCCTAACGGCCAGAGCTTGCGACTTGGGAGCTGGAGAACCAGGTCTGAGTCTCTGCGTTGGCTCAACATCCTGTGATTCTGGGCAAATCACTTAATCTCCCCGTGCCTACCAAAAAAAAAGCATTTGCAATGCAATAGGTCTCGCATTCATGCGAGTTTCAGATATTGGCATTGTAAATACCAATGCCTTTTAATTATGTTTTTATGTCCAATGGGGGTGCGCAGCTCACAAAGTCCAGTAGTCAAATGTAGAAAAAAATAGTTTCTTTATTTCAAATTGCGTAAAAAACATCAAACATAGACACTCCAGCCAACGCGTTTCATTCCCATACTGGGAACTTCATCAGGGCAAATGAAAAAAGTATAAAACGCCTTGTATCTACCGCCTCACACTGGCAAGTTTTTCGTGTACTGCAATCTTAAGTGAGGTAAATTCTCCCAAGGTGAATGTGTGTCTTTACATGTGCCTAATTGGCCACTGATTGCTAGTGATGGACTTAGTAGACGTGATGCGTTGTAAGTTGTGACCCAATCAATAAATAGCAAATAAGCAGACTAGATCTCATAACATGTCGAGTACGAGTATTTCTCCCTCTTCATGTGCAAAAACCTTTTTGCACATGAAGAGGGAGAAATACTCGTACTGCTTCAAGGAGTTATCATACCTGTGATCACTGTGCTGTGCCCCAGTGCAATATACGGGACCAAGTTAAATAGAAACTTAAGAATATTACCGAAGGAAATCGACATGTTATGAGATCTAGTCTGCTTATTTGCTATTTATTGATTGGGTCAAAACTTACAACGCATCACGTCTACTAAGACCATCACTAGCAATCAGTGGCCAATTAGGCACATGTAAAGACGCACATTCACCTTGGGAGAATTTACCTCACTTAAGATTGCGGTACGCGAAAAACTTGCCAGTGAGAGGCGGTAGATACAAGCCGTTTTATACTTTTTTCATTTGCCCTGATGAAGTTCCCAGTATGGGAATGAAACGCGTTGGCTGGAGTGTCTGTTTGATGTTTTTTACACAATTTGAAATAAAGAAACTATTTTTTTCTACATTGGACTACTGGACTTTGTGAGCTGCGCACCCCCATTGGACATAAAAACGATTCCTTGATCTGGAGCACAGTGACGTCACGCAACGGCTGGCGTTGGGGTAGTTTGCGCGGCCAACTCACTAATTGGAACTGGCGTGAGGTGCGGAACGAGTGGTCTGCCGTTGCTCCACTGGACATGCCTTTTAATTATGTTTTGGTTTTTAAAACATAAATAAAAGGCATTGTCATGTACAATGCCAATAGCTTAAACTTGCGTAAATGCGAGACCTATTGCATTGCAAATGCTTGTTCTTGTATTCTTTGGTTATTAGTGCATCGCACCAGCTGGTCTCTTATAAGGGAATCATTTAAGTTGCCAAAGTCACATAGTTTGCTTAATCTTCTGAGTACATTGTAACTTGTAACGCTTTCTTGTTTCCCTTGAATTCTGCTGAAAAATGTGTGATCTACTACAATGTTTATTTTGTCCCCGAATTGACTTTCTAATTTTACAAATATTATCCTATAGTAATCCAAGTCTTCATCTTCCACATCTTGTGGAATATCTGGTTCTTGTAAGCGCCCATAAATTTTCCTACCATGTGTTCCCATGTTGTGAATTAAAATATGTTTTCTGATTGGACTGAATTTTTTTGCCTCCTATATCTATTAGATATAATTCGAAGATTTTTACCCACCCCTTTCATGGTATATTGGGCTCACCCAGTTCGTTCAAAAAAAAGTAATGGTTGTGACATGCTTGCAGCCGCCATGACGGCAACTGGTGAGGACTGAATAAGAGTAAAACTTAAGCAACTGAAATGAAATTTGAACCTTTGTATAAAGAATATAAGGAGAGATGTGCAACGCACCATGAACTATTACATATATAACTCAAGTGATGTGGAAAAGCCCAATTCAACAGTGGGTGAGTAAAATGCTCAAAGCTGCAGAGTAATACACAATTAACCAGGGAACATATAAACGTGCTTAAAGGTAATCTATACCGGTATAGATTATGCTCTTCTTTTTTTGTTTGTTTATTAACATGAAATGTGAGTTATAGTGCACACTCTATTGAAATGAGTTATTTCAAGATTGTAACTGTTATAATGCAGAAGAAAGGTTTGCTTGTCACCATAATCCTCCTTTGGTGGACACTCGCAAATGAGAGAGGTGTGTGTCACCAATTAAATAGATGAAAATGAGATCCAATGTTAAACATGCCTCGCAAGTGAAATGTTGCAATCATAAAGTTGCATAACCAGGTGTGCATGTCACCAAATAGTTTAAAGTAAGTGTTTAAAACTTGGTATTTTGGCACGCGTCGTGTAGGGTATGTATGTCGCCGCTACAAAGAAAACAGTGAGGAGGCATGGCTAGTGATGGGTGTGCGTTTCACTGATTAATTTGCGTACATGAGCATTAACAGTTTAGTTATGTGACATCTTGCATATGGTGTTCGTGTCACTGCTACAAAGAGAAGAGGAGACATGGCTGTTCAGAGAAACACGCCTCGAGGCAGTATTGAAGGCGGAAATGCCTCAGGATGATGCGTTGTGGCCAGAGGAAGTTCCTAGAGAAACGCGCCTCTCTGGAAAAATTGTCTAAGACAGGACAGCCATTTGTAAGGTGGGCAAAGAAACCCCAAGGACAGAGCGGTACATCAGAATTGCCCTAGAGGTGTTATACGCTAGCACATAGAGAAATGAGTTTTGAGACAGTCTCACTCGGATCTCTTACGCTAGGGTGGGCATTCCCAAGAGGAAGGAAGCTCGCTTTCGAAGAATGAGAACTGTGGAACGCTGATGATCTCTTATATGTGTATGGTAGTTAGCATTAAACGCTGAGGCTGTAATATTTGAGTGGTGTGCGATTGGGTTCTGACCAGTACCTTACATTAGTAATTTTGGTAGCAGAAAATCTGTAACTGTGGGCATACTTTACTCTTCAGAAGTGAACAAAGTTTGGTTTCAACGTGGCTTGATGGAAAAACCAGAAGGGGAGGAGAAAGTATCTGCCCCTTTTCGCAGTTTCCTCGTCGCCAGTGTAGTAATGACAAACACCTTCATCAAATACAAGGTACCTTTATTCACGGTCTCCTCTTCCAACATCAACTCTCACCACTCTGCCTCAGACTGACCAGGTATTATGATTTGGAGTGTTGACAAGATTCTAACACTTCAACTGTAGGGAAGGGCTATTGTACTACAGGGGTAAGGAAGGGCAGTACCAACTGCGAAGGAAGGTATAACCTTCGATAAATATATTTAACTGGATACATTAAAGAAATGAGGAATACCATTACAACAGTACACAGAGCGGAGGGTTGCAGGTTCCTCAGGGCTGGATTCTAGGAACTCTTTAATAGAGCCTTTACGATCTGCCTTTGTGCAGCAGCATTGGTTGTGCTGTATCTGTGAAGCTGGTTTGTGCACTTATTGGTAACATAATACCTTCATTTACGAGATCCTTCTGTGTGATGTCTGCCATGGTCGGTTTGGTCTGACTGCATGAGAGCAGTGATCAGCCCTAGTTCTCTGTGAGAACACTATTTAAAGGTACATCAAATCATATCTGTGCAGAAGCATTAGTTGATTTTCGGTGAGATGACCAGTTATGGCTGGTGTTTTGGTCTATACATGAATTCTAAAAAAAATTTTTTTTAAATGGGCCTCATCAAGAAAGGTACAAGGCCTAGTTTGGAGCGCAATCCATGGAGCTCATTGTTTGCACTTACTAATTGTTAGGAATGTATATATTCTGAATCGGTGGTGAAGGTTGTTGGTTTTAAGTTTGAGACCAAGCTGGAAATACACCTTTATAATCCCACTGTTATTTACAACTACGATTTGTACAGTAACAGTAAGACCAAGTAGATAAATTGGTTGGCTATCTCAGTAAATCTATTTCTAGACTGTAATTTAAAACCCTTGTGGTTCTATTTTCCCTGTATACATCATCTCATCCTTGGTTTGTCTTGTGTTACAGAATTGCCCTTTTGTCACTATATTAATCTGGGAGCGCTCAGTTTCAAGTAGGAAGAGACCATTTTGCTTTTGGATTGAGGGAGTGAGGCAGCATCCCTATATTTTCTTTCTTTGGAAGAGCGCTTAAGAAAGATGCTGTGGTTGCTCTGGATCTCATTGCCCTGCAAGTAATCATTAGAAAAGGGTTTGAGGGAAAGAGTTTTGGAAAACATTTAGCAATTCTGTCGCTGGTCAATAGGTTTTCTTTGGCTTTTGAAATGTGCAGATCTGTAAGATCACCTTCTCTGGCATACTCACCAAAAATATTCCATTAACCCTGGCTTAGCATCCCTTCTACTACTCATCAGGACTCCTGACTATGTTAGATTTGCTGATGTGAAGTTAATCTTGAGTGCTTCAGCATGTCTGAAGGTAGGCAGGTTGAGTGACAGTAAGGCCCTTCTTGTATCTTTCAGCCAATCAAGGTGTACTTGGGCTCCCATGAAGGTTTAAAGCAAGGCTTTTTAGCTGTCCAGTGAAAAACTGGGTGTAAATTCAAGTTCTGGGAAGGCTGGGGTAAATTTGGGGAATGGATTTGAGCTGCACCATCGGTCTAAACTGGGGAAATGGCAGATAGATACGTCTATTGGCTGTCCAGGAGGAGGATAGAGTGCTGTATGCAGAAATTAGAGGCAGATAATTTCCTTTTTTCAACACATTTTAACTCCATCAGGGGACAGAAGCAAATAGGTGCTCGAATCAGATAGTAAAATCAAATATTGCGTTTTTTTAGAAGGAAAAATACGGTGTGGGAGATATGGTGTGATGGAAAAACTGACGCAACTCATTTACAGACAAACTAGGCTTCCCATCTGCTTCTAATGTCAAAAAGAATATATAAACCATGATGCCAATTGATTGTTGCCTGAGCCCAGCTTGAACTGTGGGTGCTCTCACCAAAGTAGATTCTTTGCTGTTTCAGATGCAGACGATGTTCACAAGTGTGGGCGTTGCCAGGTCGAGTTCACAAGCCTGGATGACTTTGTCCAGCACAAAGTACAGAAGCCCTGCCAGCGTGCACAGGAAGGGGCCTTGGACACTTCACAGGACACCACGACTGTCCACCAAGAGGTACTCCCGAAGTTTGGATGTGTACTTGAAGTGGTGACCGAGTGAAAGAGCGGGGTAAATGAAAAATAGAATACGAATAGTATGGAAAGGGCAGTAGGCATGAGTAGAGTAGACTCCTTGACATACCACTTGGTAAGAAATTCTTGTCCTGCCAAGTTTTCTCTTGTCCTGATCTCCGTTCCCTCTAGGACAGGTGTGTCCAGCATTGATGCAGAAGTGTTAGTTTCAACACATATTTTCAGGATTCCCATTTAAATTGTGTATGGCGTTTTTCCTTAATGGATGTTTTGGAAATTTTTTGTATTGATTTGTGCCTCTTGTGTAGTGCTGGGCACATCTAACTTAAGGCTTTGATATTCCAAACCATTTTAGTTTTGAATAGTTGAATATGTTTAGCTGTGCTATTCTAACTAGCATACTTTGTATTGTTAAAGTGCTGCACGCTTTGTGCTATGAGCTAATACCAAATGTACACCTCAAAAAGGAGCAAATAAAATAGTTTCTATAAAATGTATTTTATTTATTTACATACCGGTTAGCTTTTAACCGGTATGTAAATAAATAAAATACACTTTATAGAAACTATTTTATTTGCTCCTTTTGAGGTGTACATTTGGTATTAGCTCATAATCATTTGTTTTATGTAGCGTCTGCTGCAGCAGTTTCATATCACTGCAATTAAACTGTTACTTTTGCCACACTTCCTGGTACTCATTTTATCGACCTCGAAAGGAATAACGATTTAGTTGGTTCTCTTGTGTTACATAACGTTTTTCAGCATATTATGTACAGTGTTTACACTATAAAGCGTAAATAAGACATGCTAAAAAGTGTTTTTGTTTCTTTTGCTCACTGATCCTCTGTCCCTTTTGGCAAATGCTGACTACTGTATGAAAAGACCACTTAGACTGAGACAGATTCAGCCATGGATGTGCTGTTTTATAGTTACCTTTCAGCGAAAAATTGAGTGCTTTGAAACAGAAGTACAGTACATAAACTATAGCAAACCATGCCAAGTTTGCCGCATTTTAGAATGGTGCAGCTCAATTGTCCCTCATTCTGTATGGTGTAGCCATATCCTACAACCTTAGACTGTAAAGTTTAAGTAACATGGAAGACCCGAAATAAACATGCCCTTAGGCTGCGGTTCTTAATCTGTGGACTCCTTAGGGTTTTGTAACGCCTAGTCTGGTATGTCCGTGAATGTTTAGAAATTTAAATTAAATAGCACTTTAATAAAGTATACACACATAAAAGAGCAAATCGAAAACATGAAAAATTTAAAACACTCTGTAAATGTGAAAGAACTTGAAACTGACAGCTAAAAATTAAGTTATCCATAGCTTGATTGGAGGAAACCGAGCAAGTACAGCGAACAGTAGTATAGACGATTGGTGGCCCCAGTTAAAGCGCTAGTTAGTGTCAACAAAGAGCGGATGCATTAGCAGCAAAAAACACGGTCATGTGCCAGAGTCTAGGATATCGGTTTGTCTTTTAAAAGTAAATGCAAATTTTGTAAAGCTTCAGCCTTCCCATCAAAGTTATAATTTCGACTTTTTAAAATATTTTTTCTGTTTTTTGAATTAAAGAAAACCTTTAATAATTTATGTATTTGTTTGATGTATGTTTGTATCTGAAAGAGACACGTTGGTGACAGATTCCTTACCTTAGAATATCCCCAGGCGTCAGGCTGGATCCGGAAAGTTTTTGCGTAGCAGTACCCTTGCGCGTCGGTAGGCGGCGTCGTGCGGCTCCGCGTCCGTCGTCGGGACCGCCGGGATGACGTCGCGGGCAGTACTTAGACGCCGCCCCAGCGCGCTGACGTCAGTTCTTCTTTTTCCGCGCCAGTAAGCGCAGATCCGGGAAGAGCAGTGCCCTAGTCATTTTTTGACTAACTTTTTGGTGATTTTTTCACTGTTTTTCTTCGAGTCATCTAGGCTCTGAGGTGTCGGTAGGGATGCCCGGCTTCAAGCCATGCGACGCCTGTGGTCGAATGATGTCGATCACAGACCCGCACTTAGTGTCTCTACTGTCTCGTCCGCGACCACGACACGAAGTCGTGTTCCGACTGCCGGGCCTTACACCCGAAGGCTTTGCGAGAGCGGTCTCGAAAGCTACTCGAGGTCCGGCAGTCGGCTCCGCGCCGCACCAAGCCCCGGTCACGGGAGAGGTCGAGGGGCCGGTCGCGGAGTCCTCGCCCGTCATCGGAATCCAAGTCTTCGCACTCTTCGGGTAAGTCGAAGCACAAAAAGTCTAAGAAGCACCATCGCTCTAAGACTTCGCCTCGCCGGTCTCGCGACTCGGCTGAGGCCCCTGTCGGCACCGTCCCCGCGGCTCCGGAGGTGCCTGTGGAGCCGCCCCGCATTACCCGTCCTTCCTGGGTTCGGGGCGACTCCGGCCGAGATACAGAAATTCCTGTCGGCCATGGCCCGCCTCTTCGGGCCTCAAGGCCCCTCCGGTGCGCCTTCGGGCCCCGCGGGCCCTGATGGGGTTGCCCCGGCGCCGCCGCCGACTCCGGTCCCGGCGCCGCCGCCGACTCCAGTCCCGGCGCCGCCTGTCTCACCAGCCTCGCTCCCGGCCTCGATCCCGGCTCCGGTGGTACCGCAACCCCCATTGACGCCGGTTGACCTAACTACGCCTCCGCCGATGTTCCCGGTGCCGTTCCTGATGCCGGCGGCGTCGTTCCCCGGTTCTCTCCGGATCCGGACGCGGCGTCGGACCGGCGTCGCCCGATGCCGGCTCCAGCGCCAATGAGACCTTGGGTCCCTGACGTCCCCCCTCTTCCTTATTTTCTGTCAGAGGAGGACCAGGAGAGCTGGGAGGGGTCGGAAGACCCTCTCACACAGCAGTGTGAGTATGATCAGGACTGGGCAGAGGAACTTGGGGATGCCAGTGGTCTGGACACTTCTCCTGACACTGGCATGCTGTCTCCTCCTTCCGTGGCTACGGAGGAGGGAGCAAATTTCGCTACGGTGTTGCGTAGAGCAGCTGGAGCCTTACACCTCCAATTGTCTACAGTGGATGTCAGGACTAACCTCCTGACGGAAGTGCTTCAGCCGGCAGCTACCTCCTCAGAGCCATTGCTGCCGTTTAATGATGCACTGTCTGACGTTCTTTTGGGCACCTGGTCCAAGCCCGCCACAGGGGCTCCTGTGGATAGGAACGTGGCCCGACGCCATCGCCCTGCTCCGGGCGACCCCTTGTTTCTCTCTCAACATCTCACCCCCGAGAGCTTGGTTGTCCAAGCCTCTGCCTCCCAAACCGCCTTCCCTACCGCCCCTCCGGATAGGGAATCCAAATGCCTGGACCAATTTGGGAAGAAGGCCTTTTCTTCCTCCAGTGCTGGCTTGCGGTCAGTCAACACTGCTTGCCTTTTGGGCCGATATTCCCACTCTCTGTGGGATTCGGTGGCGCTCGTTTTGCCCCAGTGTCCTGAGGAGGTCCAGACACTGCTTTCCCGCACCATTGCGGAAGGAAGGGATGCGGCAAAGTACACCATCCATTGTGGCCTTGATACCGCCGACTCGCTGGGCAGATCGCTTGCAATGACGGTGGCGCTGCGTCGCCACGCCTGGCTGAGAACAACTGGTTTCTCGGGTGATGTCCAGAATACACTCATGGACATGCCCTTTGATGGAGTCGGTCTTTTTGGTTCCAAAGCAGACCATGCGCAGGAGCGCTTTAAGGACTCACGGGCTACTGCCAAGTCCCTGGGCCTTTCTGCTGTGCGCCCTCCGCTAACCTCTGCTTTTCGCCCCTTTCGTGGCCACGGAAGGGGCGCCCAGTCACGTCCGCTGCCCAGCCACCGGCCCGCGCAGCAAGCGTCTTCGCGTGGCCGAGGACGTGGCTTCCGCCGTGGCGGATCGGGCAACCAGCGTGCGGGTCAGGCCACCAATCCCGCCCCGTCCGCGGCCTCCAAGCCCTCCTAGTCCTTCTTTTCAGGTGCACAGCACGCCAGTAGGGGGCAGGGTCCGCCATCACCTTCACCACTGGCGTGCCATCACCTCAGACAGGTGGGTCTTGGACATTGTCCGAAGGGGCTACTCCCTCCCCTTCGAGACCACCCCCAGCCATGCCACCTCAATTCCACCGCATGTCAGGGGATCACTTGGTGCTTCTGCAGAAGGAAGTCACGGCCCTCTTGGCCAAGAGGGCCATCGAGCATGTTCCGAACCCAGAAGTAGGACGTGGTTGCTACTCCCACTACTTTCTGGTGCCCAAAAAGGACAAGGAGGACATGCGTCCTATCTTGCACCTCCGGAACGTCAATTGCTTCCTCCGGAAGGAGAAGTTCAAGATGCTCACCTTAGCTCAGGTCTTGACTGCCCTCGACCCTGGAGACTGGATGGTAGTGTTGGACTTGCAGGACGCTTATTTCCACATCCCCGTCCTGCCGGCCCACCGGCGTTACCTGCGGTTCATGGTGGGCCTCGAGCATTTTCAATTCACCATGCTCCCCTTTGGCCTCACAAGTGCCCTTCTGGTGTTCACGAAAGTGTTGGCGGTGGTCGCAGCTCATCTGCGCCGGGCAGGGGTTCCAGTTTTCCCCTACCTCGACGACTGGCTTCTGAAGGCGGGCTCGTCCCAGGCAGTCGTCTCCCACCTCCAGACTACGGCCGAACTCCTGCACTCGCTGGGGTTCTCCATCAATGTGCCGAAGTCGCACCTGATTCCTTCTCCACAGCTCCTTTTCATCGGAGCAGTTCTGGACACGACGCAGTTTCGGGCCTATCCTCCCGAACGGCGAGTCCGGGATATTCAGGCTATGATTCCGATCTTTCAGCCTCTATCCTGGGTTTCGGTACGGATGACCCTGAGGCTGCTGGGCCTCATGGCCTCCTGCATCCTGCTGGTCGATCATGCCAGATGGCATATGCGGGCTCTGCAGTGGGACCTGAAGTTCCAGTGGGCGCAGCACCAGGGCAACCTGTCCGATCACGTCCAGATCTCGGAGGGGGCTGCAAAACAGTTGCAGTGGTGGCTCTCGAACCGGCAATGGGTCATGGGCAGATCCCTCTCCCTTCCCCAGCCAGAGCACACAGTCGTGACGGACGCGTCCCTTCTGGGATGGGGCGGTCACATGGGAGAGGCGGAGATCAGAGGCCTCTGGTCTCCGGCGGAGTCCCGGCTCCATATCAACCTTCTGGAGCTCCGGGCGATCCGACTTGCACTCAAGGCATTCCTTCCCTCTGTCAAAGGGAAGGTAGTGCAGGTGTTCACCGACAACACCACCGCCATGTGGTACTGCAACAAACAAGGCGGGGTGGGGTCGTGGACCCTATGTCAGGAGGCTCTGCGCTTCTGGACATGGCTGGAACATCAGGGCATATTCTTGATGGTTCAACACCTGGCAGGTTCCCTGAACGCCAGGGCGGACGAACTCAGCCGCAGGTGCATGATGGATCACGAATGGCGTCTTCACTCGGAAGTGGCCCAAGGACTCTTTCTACAGTGGGGAGAGCCTTGGTTAGATCTATTCGCCACCGAAGAGAACGCGCAATGTCATCAGTTCTGCGCGTTGGAATTTCCAAGGTGGCACTCGCTCGGCGACGCTTTTCGTCGCGAGTGGAGTTGCGGTCTGTTGTACGCCTTTCCGCCTATACCACTTCTACCCAGAGTGATGAAGAAGATTCGGCGCGACCGGGCCCAAGTCATTCTTGTGGCTCCGGACTGGGCTCGAAGAGTTTGGTATCCCGAGCTACTCCGTATGAGTGTCGATCCCCGATCCGTCTGCCTCTTCGGGAGGATCTTCTGTCGCAGCAGCAGGGGACGGTCCTCCACCCGAACCTGTCCAGCCTCCACCTGCTTGCGTGGAGATTGAGCGGCGGCAGTTGATTCCTTCGACTTGCCTCCCGAAGTTTGTGATGTGATTCTGGCAGCCAGGCGTCCCTCCACTAAGGTGGTATACGCCTGCAGGTGGAACAAGTTTGTGGCATGTGCACAGCAAAGGCTGTGAATCCCATCTCTGCCCCTCTTTCTGAGGTTCTTCTGTTCCTTCTTTCTCTGGCCCAACAGGGTTCTGCCCTGGGTACCATCAAGGGCTATCTTTGTGCGATCTCGGCCTTCCTCAGGCTCCCTGATCAGCCCTCTCTTTTTAAGTCCCCTGTTGTTAACAGGTTTCTAAAAGGCATTACACACCTCTTCCCTCCTGTTCCGTTTGTCATGCCTCAGTGGGACTTAAACTTGGTTCTTACCTTTTAATGTGCGCTCCCTTTGAGCCTCTACATAACTGTCCTCTTCGTCTTCTTACTTTGAAGACAGCCTTTCTGGTGGCCATCACCTCCGCTCGGCGGGTGAGTGAGCTCCAGGCTCTATCATGCAAACCTCCCTTTCTGTCTGTCCATCCAGACAAGGTTGTTCTTAGGACGCGTCCGTCCTTCTTGCCAAAGGTGGTTACTGCCTTCCACATTGGGCAGACCATCACTTTGCCCACCTTCTTTCCGCCTCCGCATCCTTCCAGAGAGGAAGAGAGGCTCCACCGTCTGGACCCAAAACGTGCGCTTTCTTTTTATATCAACCGCACACAACACTTCCGGGTGGATGACCAGCTCTTTGTTGGCTACGTGGGCGCCAAAAAAGGTTGGGCGGTGCACAAGCGAACCATCTCCCGCTGGGTCACCTTGTGTATCAAAGCCTGCTATACTTTGGCTAAGAAGGAGCCTCCTGTTGGGCTGCGTGCCCATTCCACCAGGGCAACGGCTGCTACCACGGCTTTAGGCCGCGGTGTTCTGCTGCAGAATATATGTCAGGCAGTTACGTGGGCCTCGCTGCACACGTTTACCAAGCATTACTGCCTTGACAGCCAGGTCCGGAGGGACGGCTTCTTTGGCCGCTCTGTCCTCCGTGACTTCCTTGTCTGATCTTTGTTCGCAGACCCACCACCGGGTTGGTATTGCTGGGGTATCTATTCTAAGGTAAGGAATCTGTCACTAACGTGTCTCTTTCAGATGCACAAGTTACTAACTTGTGTAACGATATATCTGTAAGAGACAGTAGTTAGTGACAGATTCCTACCGCCCACCCATCCTCCCCGTTCTGCGAACTGATTTCTAGGGTTAAGGACATCCCTTTCAGGGCCCTAGTATTTTTCAGACACCTATGTCAGCTTCTTGCATGGCTCTGCGTTCCTGGCGCGGAAAGTCGTGTACAGAACTGACGTCAGCGCGCAGGGGTGGCGTCTAAGTACTGCCCACGACGTCATCCCGGCGGTGCCGACGACGGACGCGGAGCCGCACGACGCCGCCTACCGACGCGCAAGGGTACTGCTACGCAAAAACTTTCCGGATCCAGCCTGACGCCTGGGGATATTCTAAGGTATGGAATCTGTCACTAACTACTGTTTCTTACAGATATATCGTTACACAAGTTAGTAACTTGTGCTTCAGTAGTTTTGGCAAAAGTTCAAAGCATAGAGATTGCTAAAGGGCCCCGACTTTCAGTAGTAATTCAGTGGGGTTCCACAGAAGTCAAAAGCATAAGAACCGCTGCTCCAGTGCCTCCCTCTTTTCACAGAGGGTGACTGGATTATACAATAAATACACAAGCATAATTCCCATTAGGTCTTTTGTTGGGTAGGCCTGTCACTGGCTTGGCCCTAGCCCTACTAACCGTTTAGAGTTACCAGTATTTTTATTTTGGGAAGTCTCCTGTTTTTTGCTGTAGACAGGTAAACCTTTGCTGATGTGGTGTTGAGTCTACATTGGTGACTGGCCTCGCTGAGGTTACAATCCTCATTACCTAACTTAACCAAATTGCTTAATCTTGGGCAGATCGCTATATCCTTACACCTCATTTCTCATACCTGCCTAAATTGGAAGTACTTTGAAACCGGATATAAAAAAAACTTTCACGACAAAACTGGACACTTACATTTTTAAAATGTTTTATTGACAAACTCGCAAGGCATCATTGCAAACGAATGAAGACACATTTAGCACATTCAGCATGTTTCTGTTCATCAATACTGCATGTGTGGAAGATACAAAAAAAGTCTCCTCACCATCTCGGGGCTTGACTTGTCAGTGTCGTGTCCGTATATTTTCCAAGATTGTCTTTTGTCTGGTTTCGTCAAAAACAGATAAACATTTACTAGACTACACCCCCCTCATCGCCCCAGAGAGACTCCACTGCAAAAATGGGCTAGAACGAATTAATTGTGCGGGGATCATAATTGATTGTTGGGTATACAAGAGGAAAAAGTAATGCAGGATCGGCGGGGTGGGGTAAGTGGCTATGAAGTTGTGTGTCTGCTATGATCACAATTGGCGGATATTGGTTGTGTGAGGATTCATCTAAGGTGGTCTAGTATTGTCGTCATGGTGGGTTGTAAAATCTTGAAGGATCACATCCCAGTGTGAACCGAACGGGTATTTCCATAGATTGCGCCTCTCTTCTTTGCAAAGAGTGGTGCTCCCCGTTTTTGCCCATTTGGCTACCTCTGCCTGCCACTGTGAGAGAGATGGGTGTTGTGGCAATTGCCACCACCCATTTTACTAGGAGCAGGGCCAAGTCCATAAAGCGAGTCGTTGCTTTTTCATTTTAGGGCGTGGGAACAGACTCGAGAGAAATAGTGGTGCTGTATCAGTCTATTTCTTCCAGTTGCTCTGGATATATCAGATAGCACTGTCTTCCAGTAATTCCCTAGCATTCTGCACGTCCAAAACATGTGTATTGCGTCTGCTCGGCTTGTCTGTGGAGACATGCATCCAGGACTAGGTGGTAGATCAGGTGTAAGAGGTGGGGGGGGGGGTGGTTTGGGTTTAGCTAGGCCTGGTGTTGGGTGCAAAATCAGTTATATTTAAAGCTGGAATTACGGGGTATTTTACTGGGATATTCCAGGGCTTTAAGCGAGTCCACCTCATGTATTGTTTCTCCTAGGGAGATCATAAGTTAGTGCCTACAACCGGGTCTCTCAAGGCCGTTATAACCACATCACCAGACGCCTGCAGTGTCCCACCGAGAGCAGGGCATGTAATAACAGGTCTTGGGTTGGTTCCGGTCCCCGAGTCTCCTAGTGTTGTTGTAGTGTCACATTGAGTGCCCCATAGGTCGAGAAGGCTCCACTGTGGAGGCCATGAACGTTGACGAGATCTCGAATTGGCAATAATGTCCCATTGGCGAAGAGGTCACTGCGAGTATAAATGCCGGCAGTTTCACAGACCTCAAGAGCGCTTCTAATAAGAAAACGGCTGTCAATTAGGAATCACCTTGGCGGCACAAGCGGAGAGTAGGGACAGGCAGTCGTAGCACAGGAAAACCCCCACCTAAAACATTCTCAAGCTGTCCACGAAAGGAGTGAATGTTGACCTCTTGGTCGATGACCAGAAAGTAATAAGTGATTGAGGCGACCCAAGCGGGTAGTTGTTTGTGGAAGCCCTGCATCATCCTTGTGGTGTCCAGCCAGCTAAAGGGTGATCCATTGAAGCTGAGCAGCGAGGTAATATTGTGTGAAATTAGAGGCCCCCATTCCACTGTGTGCGGGGGGAGTTGCAAAGTGCATAGCACAACCCTTGTTCTTTCTTTCTCCCAGATCAGTGTGAGCAGTAGTGAGTTAAGATCCCTCTGGGTGCATGTGGGGATCAGAACTGGGAGGTTGGAGAAAAGTTAGAGCAATCGGGGCAGCAGCATCATTTTTGACAACGTGATGTGGCCTGCCACGGACAGTGAAATGGTTGTCCAAAAGGCCACTTGAGATCTTGGGGAACGCACCACCTTGTATTTGGACATCTGTGGCGGCACATGTCAGAGCCTCGGTCCCAAGCTGCACATGTCTCTCAGGAGATGCTCTCTGAATAAAAAGGCGATGGACTTATTGTAATTGATTCTGAGTCCAGATATCTCTCCGAAGCTGTGTAGGGCACAAGTGAGAAAGTTTAGGTCCCCATTAACATTACAGAGAAGAATCAAGAAATCTGCGTACAGCGATATGACATACTTTAAGGGTCCCACGGGTATCCCCCAGTCCTTCTCACTGGTGCATAGGAGAGCTGCCAATAGTTCCAGAGGCCTTATGAAGAGTAGGTGGGAAAGGGGGTATTCCTGTTTGGTTCCCCTGGCTACTGGTTAGGTTTCAGACGCGTAGCTGCCCATCTGGACTCTGGCGATAGGATTAGTGTAAAGCTCTCGGATCCAACCAATCAATTGGGGGCCAAAGCCAAAAACGGTGAAGTGCCCAGAGCGTGTAGCCTCAGTTCAGGCAGTCAAAAGCCCGCCCCAGGTATAGAGGGCAGACCGTGTTTGGCCAGTCTCAGGAGTTCTTGTTCTGGTGTGAAGTCGGCGCGCCTTTCGGGGGCCTGCCTGTCCCCTCTGGTTGACTGGGTGCCGGTATGAGCAGCCTCCTGGCCAATACATCATGAACGCAGTCCAGGTAGGGTCTTATTCACAGTTGGTAGACTGCCCCACCGTGTCACGATAGCGGAATGGCGTACAGCCAGGGAATATGGGATTTCGGTGGGCATCATAAGTGGATTGCTATAATATGTGGGGTCAGCCCCTTCCTACCGCCCGGCCAGGGTCCCCAAGCGGGCCCGCCACAATTGAATTCACCCTTGATAAGGCAAGACCGTATGTGACCTGAAACTAGCCCCTCCGCGAGTCTGCACCTACATTAACGCGGTGAGAGGAGAGAGATGTGTGGCCTCTGACAGCAGGCGCAGTACGGGGTCTTGAACGGGCCTGGCTCTTCGCCGCCGGGCGCAGAAGCGTAGCTGGCGGGGGAGCCGCCTCAAACTCTGTGGGGGGGGGGACCCCAAGCCTTGGGACCGTCCCACCACATATGGGCTCACATGCAGTTTTCCAGGGGCGAGGACGCAACTAGGGCACATTTGTCCTCTTTCGGGCGCACCTCGCCCGCTCGCCTTCTCCTGGCCCCTCTTGGACAGCGGTACAGGACTCCTCCGGGCCCTGAAACAGGAGAAGGGGGATTCCTGTCCCCGCGGACAGCCCGGGTGGCCCCAACAGGTTGATCAGGAGGCCTCATGGTTACATTGGCCAGGGTCGGATCCTCCTCATTGTGCTGTGCGGCATCCATCTTAGGCAGTCAGCCACCCCCCATGCCCCCTCTTGCAAAAAAAAATAATGGACATTTACATTATTCTTTTCAGTAGTTCACTCTTCATCATCGAGGTGTGCTTCTTATTGTTGACCATGGAATTAAAACTGCATAAATGAAGAGTAGAGTACGGGCAATGATAATGTCGTACAAAGAGAAGCTGCTTAAAACAAAATAATGCATGCTTTAAATGTGCTCACTCACACTTAATGGTACGGGGAAAAACCTTTGTTTTTCTTATTCATGAATAGACTGCATGCAGAGTGACAAACAAAAATATATGTGTGCAAAGTAAGAACCTTTTTACTGGAATTGTTCGTTGTGTATCTTTTTGGAGAGAGACATTACCGTTAATCATGAATAAAAAGATGAATTCACAGCCTGTCTTTGAAGTCTCTGATCTTTTGATAACGAGTAATAAATTCTCTCCTTCCAGCTATGTTAATTAATTGATGATTTTTAGATGCTTTTTATGGCGTGTTAGGAATTAATGAGATGTACAGCCGTTCCTTTGCCTCTGTGGCTTTACTAATAACCAGTTACCTTGTCAAAAGGAAAACTATTGGCCTTTAACTAAAAGCTGACAGACACAGCCCCATAACATTTCACAGTTGTCTTCTATGTTGCTTTGAATTCATACCAATACATCCTCTTGCGTTTAAGTATTTCATAAAGTTCTTTTGATGATCGTGTTTACCTTTAAGAATTTTTCCACTACAGTCTCAGAAAATTCTAATATTTCGACTGCTTAAGTAGTGTCAAAATCAGCTCATGTGGGCTGTATAACCAGTGGGACCGTGATATGGAAAGTACTGCTTCAGTTACCATGCAGAGTGTTATGTTCTGTAGGGACCACCCAGCCTCCCTTATTCACCTCAAACTACAGTGCTACCCTTATCTCTAGCTTGTGGTGGCATATCAGAATGAGCTGGTTGGAGTATGACGGCCGCACCTAAAGCAGTGTCTACTGTTCACTTTCCCTTCCCATTACTATTGGCATTTTATATGTGGACAGATACTGGTTTATGAGACTACAGCAAGGATTAAACAGTGGAGTAAATAGTACATCTTGGAGACACTGTAATTCTCAAGAGGGTCTTGCTGCAAGTTGATGGTTAAAGAGAAGTTTTGAGAGTCTTCCCGTGGGCAACAAGTGAATTTGTGTCCTTAATTCCCTGGTCATTGAGTTCCAGGTCATTTTGGTGAACCCCCAAGATTGTTTGTGTAGCTGCTGTTCTGAATTTGTACATTTCGAGAACTTGGTGCCTAGGCTATAGAGATCTCTTGAGCCCACTGAGATGGAGATTTGATCTGTTAAGTATGTACAGTTGTTGGGTATAGCCTTTTAGGCTTGACAGCAGAGTTGAAATTGGATTCTTGCTGTGATCGGGAGCCAGCAAATGTTGCGCTGTGTGGTGGTGATGTGATTGCCAGGTTTGTCACCACTGCTGGCAAATTCAGTCTAGTGCAATATGCTTTAAATTGGTGGGTAGATCGGTGGGTGAAGGGAACACAGATGTTTGGTTGGCTCTTGCCAGAATGGCATTTTCAAACTGCAGTCTGGTTATGACCATTGTCTGGACGTCTTCTTTCTGATGTTCAGGGGAATGATGTGGCTAATTGTTTTCACAGGATACAGATGGAAATTTGGAGCATTAGCTAGCTTGTTTGTGTTTACGTGTGAGAATTGGACCAAGTGTGAATCTAAGAACGTTGTGGATAGAGAGGCCTAATATGTTCATGAAGTAGGATGAAAACAGGAGAAATTAGTAGTTGTTTGGGGTTTCAGGAACAGTTACCTATCATCATCCAGTCTTGCAGCAAGACCGCTTTACAAGGCAATGATGTGTCCTTGATTTACTGATGTTTTTAGGTATGTCTGACCTGACTGTCCCCATTCTGTTGGTGTCTGGCGATACCAGTGTTCTTGAGGATCCTTGCTTAGGGCCCCATGAGCTCATTGAAGAAGGTAGGATCAAGTGAGTGGTACTTTGCATGTCACTTTGGCAAAGGTGTGGTTACCAGTCCTTGCCTATTGAAAATTGTCTAAGAAGTAGGAGGTGAACCAGCTCGAACGGTCCATCAAAAACCAATGAGGTGCTCCAGTGCTGAAAGTAGTTTGTTGTTGGCCATGCGGAAGTCACTGTCTAGGTCTAATGTTACAAGCAGGCAAGTGTTTCCTTCGAACATTGTGCAGTGTTCTTGGCTTTAGGTTTGCTATTTCAAGGCTGTAACTTGCTTTGAAGCTGGATTGATACTCGGCCATTATATGTTCCTTGGAGAGATTAGTATTCAATTGAGAGCTGACCGTTTATTTTTTGTGCCATTACCTAGCCAGGATAGTTTTAACAAGGGCGTGTAGATTTATTTTTGGTTTTTTCTGTTGACAAAAAGGTGTGACTAGACTGAGCCGTGGTTTGAGGAGGACTTAATCAGCCCACACCATGTTACATAAAAATAGAAAAGTTGTCCTTGGTTACTTTTTCTGGCATGAGATTACAGGAGTATTTCATATATTTGAGTTCTTGGTTAACTCCTCTGTTGTAATGGGTGTAAAATAGTCATAGGTGTTTCTGTATTACGGATGGCGAGAGATTTGGGATGTTCATGTGAAAGGTATTTTTTGATTAAGTAGATTTTGTTTTCTGTGACGTAGTTGAGTTGCTGTGAAGCCACTTGGTGACCCACTCCCAGATAACGCAAACACAAGGAGATGATGGACGGAGCGCTGAAACTTTTCAGACACTCACCCACAGTCACAGATCTGGGTTGAATCCATCATCGTTCTTTAGCTCACTTTGCCACCCCAGTTCAGACACAGCTATATGCAAATCAGTCTTGACCCTGTGCCTCATGGGAACAGTCCAGCCCAAACTGCCAAGCCATGTCTTCCCTGGACCGGAAACAAGCATCCTGGGACCGGTCTGGGCTGGACTGTTCCCATTGGGCACAGGGTCAAGACTGATTTGCATATGGCTGGGTCCAAACTGGAATGGCATGGTGAGCAAAAAAACGATGGATTTAGGCCCAGATCTCTGTACTGGGGTGAATGTATGACATTGTTCTGCATTCTGTCCATCAATTGTTCTTTTTGCATTTGTCACCCTGAGTGGGACGGGTATGCCCAGACGTGGGTCCCGTGCTCTCCATGCCACTGGAGTCAAGCTATCCTGGCTGATGAGGGGTGACACCCCGAAACCAGTCCTAGGATGCTTGTTTCCAGTCCAGGGAGGACCTGGCCTGGCAGTTCGGGCTGGACTGTTCCCATTGGGCACAGGGTCAAGACTGATTTGCATATGACTGGGTCCAAACTGGAATGGCATGGTGAGCAAAAAAACTATGGATTTAGGCCCAGATCTCTGTACTGGGGTGAATGTATGACATTGTTCTGCATTCTGTCCATCAATTGTTCTTTTTGCATTTGTCACCCTGAGTGGGACGGGTATGCCCAGAACGTGGGTCCCGTGCTCTCCATGCCACTGGAGTCAAGCTATCCTGGCTGATGAGGGGTGACACCCCGAAACCAGTCCTAGGATGCTTGTTTCCAGTCCAGGGAGGACCTGGCCTGGCAGTTCGGGCTGGACTGTTCCCATTGGGCACAGGGTCAAGACTGATTTGCATATGACTGGGTCCAAACTGGAATGGCATGGTGAGCAAAAAAACTATGGATTTAGGCCCAGATCTCTGTACTGGGGTGAATGTATGACATTGTTCTGCATTCTGTCCATCAATTGTTCTTTTTGCTACTCCCAGATAACAGCATTTAGATTTAACCAATATGCTGGTGAAACACAGTTCACCCTGGATTCCAACCTGATCCTCAAGCATCATAGTGCTTGTTACCAACCACCACTTACCTTGTAGGCACACTCACCAGTTCTGATGGTCTTGGCACACTTGCAACCAAGACACCTTTAGACAAAGAAGTGAAACAAAATTAAATAGGCAGCGCTTTTCCAAATGTGCACCCAGGAAATGGAACAAAATCCTCTGGTCTATTGAGACCACGCCAATGTTGCTCCAATTTGGGAAAGAGTTGAAGACGCACCTGTTTAAAGAGCACTATATCCCAATGCATTTACTGTATGTCCATAAATAAGCTACCCCTCCTATCACTCATTGACTTCCTTCTTAGGTCTCGCCTAGGCAGCGCGCATGCGCTGCTCTAGGAGATGACCTTTAGAAATTGGTCAGCTCTTCTCAAGCACTCGTGCTTGTGCTGGCATCCACCTTGCGGGAGCGAGCAGCGGCGCGCGTGCTAATTGAAAACAGATGGCCTGCGCGCCGCTGCTCGCTCTCGTGGATGCCAGCACAAGCACAAGTGCTTGACTAGGCTTGTCATCTCTGCACGGCTGTCCTTGCCCTCACTTAATCGGCCTCCCAATGTCCGTAAATCCGCACCAATAGCGTGCACAAGCTAATATGCATGGCCATCCCCTCACTTCAACGCACTAATCTATCTAATCCGGCAGTTAATCCCCCGCTCTCTCACCAGTCCTCCTTTCCATCGCTCCTTCCTTACACAAATATTTACACCCTTCCCCTCCCTTTCTCTCCATTTAGTCACCCTTTTTGCTTTCTTAAATTTTATATTTAGTCACTGTAAAACGCTGCCGCTTCACTCTTCTGCGGCAAAGCGAAGCCTGCACCAGCCATCACCCTCTGATGCGGCGCCAGTCCCCGCACCTCTAAACCTTCGGGACTCGTGCGTGCCCTCCCGCCCAGCTCCCTCTCCAGCATGGCTCGCTCTGTACCTCCCCTGGTTGGCCCCTGCATTCATTAATGTTACTGGTGCCGCTCTTCTGAGGCTGAACTGAAACTGTCCAAGAGCCAGGCGGGCAGTCCTCAAGGCGCATGGCTTCGGCGTTTACAAGACCTATCAAGAAGCTGCTTGGGGGAGGGGCTCACACAGCCCAACGGCTCAGGCTGCACATGTCTTCCGTCTCGTTTCCTGTATTCTGCGATAGCGAAGTAGTTTTTTTATTTTATTCAGTTCTCCCTCCTCTCTGATAATTTTTTTTTCTCTCTGTGATCCTACGCCCTATTGCTTCGCTCGCTCGACATTGTCGTGTCTATTTCTCGCCCCCATCTCTTCCTTTCTCACTCATAAGCCCTCTCTTTCTAACCACGTATTATTTATTCCTCTTTCGGTTTCAATAGCACATGTTTCTCAGCCGCACTCCTCCTCTGCTGCCCGCATCTCTCTCTTGCCCTTCACCCTCACCCCCGTTGCCCCCCCTGCCCTTTCACAGCATCTCTTCCCTCACTCGCCATCTTTCCTTTTTATAGTCTTTGAAGCCCAATCTCACTGTATTCGTTCCTTGTAGCCCATGCTCTCGCATCCCAGCTCTCAGCACACCCTCCTTTATTGTACCTTCTACTTCCGCCCTATCCCTCTTTATGGTGCTCCTGGCTCTTACACTTCAATGCCCTCCCTTCTTCATTTTATTGCCCCCCCTCCCCCAGTCTACCTCTCTCTCTCTCTGGTCTCTCTTTAAGGCCCCTCTCCCAGCCAGCCCCCACCCCCCTCCACCTTTATACATATGGGTTTGCCTTTTATCCTCACCGCCAGTGCTCACCTCCCACCACATTTTCTTTCTCCTCCCCCCTGGCAGTCCCCACTCTCTCCCATTCCACCCAAGGCCCTCGCTGTCCTCACTCGCTCTCTCGGATCAGTTTCTTCCTATGGTCTTCTCTCTGCTCCTTTCTCTGTCCCATTCTCTTCCTGCCCTCTTGCATCTCATCCTCGGGCCTCTGCTCTCCCTTCCCAGCTCCCCACACTTCACCTCAACTTAGTGCTCCCCTTTAACAGTCCCCCTCCACTGTCCTCCCATGCTCGCTCCTCTGTCCTTCTCTTTCTACCGACCCCCTTCCCATGCCTCCTTCTGTGCTGCACATTTGACTGTATTTTCATATATGGGATTCGTACCTACATTTCCGTGGGTTTTCGTACATTTTCATGTTTTGTGAATACATTTTATAACTTTTTAGCACATATAACGTCATATACTGTCTGTACAACATTGCTGCGTGCTCCAGACACGTTTGGTGTTTTATATTGGGGATTGCTCAAGGAAAACATAACCATGGCAGGTTTATATATTATAACTTTACAACATGCTGCACAACAGCCACACTACTCTACAACATAGCTTAAATAGAGTGGCAAAGCCAATAGCTCTGACTAAACACTTATAAGATCCCAAAGGCGAGACCTATTGGCTATGCCAATGCTTGTTGTCTTTGGTCCAGGTCTACACTGTGCTGCATTTTGGCTATGTTCGCACAATAGAAATATCACACCTACATACATACTCCCAGGACTACCTCTCATTCCTTATTTTCTATTGCAGATACTTTGGTGCCAGACCGTATATGCTCTTGTAAACTAAGCAAGAAGTATTTGATTTTATGAGACTTTATACTGGAAGCTGGTACAGTGTTTGTTGGAACAAGTCCTTTGTGTGACTTGAAAAAACTGCCGGCCTGTTTGGCGGCATAGCTATTTCTTTGCTCCAGTAAAACCGTAATATTTTTATTAGTTTTCTAAGAACATAAAATTGCACTGTAAATACCTTTACGGGTCCATATGTACCATACATCTGGCACTCTTGTAAAGTGGCCATGATGCTTCTTTTGGGCGGAAAGACTTGGTTCAAGGTCCATCTATGATCAACATAACTTTCTCCGTCCACGCCCATCCCCAACAACAATGGAGGACTGGGAGAGAGAATAGTGGCGGCTATTTGTGAATGAAGTCATGTTACTGTAATTCATGTATGTGGTATCATTAGGATAGCGCTGGGGTATGTCAATATCTCTACGGTTGTTCTATCTCATTCAACTCCCGTACAAGGGGAGTAGGGAGGATGAGCTAAACAACTACAATGCTCGTAGACTAGGTGGGTTCAAAGCATTTTTTCTCCACTTTGGAGAGAGAAACAGTCAGAGTTTGGTATTTCCCCGTGAATCTCTTGTGGGAGTACATTATGTTGTGGGTTATCTGTTCCATAGCAAGAGTGTGCCATAACATGTTGAACCATAGAACGCTGGAGGGTGCGGGCATCATTTTCCAGTATAACGCAATTAACTTTTTGGCCGGTCTCGTCATGTCTTATCAAGGCCCAATCAACTGCGGTTATTCCCTCTAGATCATTGGGTCGAAGACCAAGCAGTGTAATTTCTACATCAGCTAGGATAGAGTAACTCAACCTTCCCTTTGTATGCACGATTATTTTTTTTCTAGAGATTGAAATATACGTTTAAGGCATGTAGCGGTCAAGTATCACTGGTAAATTTGCTTGTAAGCAGATTCTATTTGTGGCACAGTATAAAGTATAATAGACTTTCAGTATCTCTCGCCAGAGCCTCTCCCGTTCTTTGTCAATGGCGACTGTCCCAGTGTCCGAGTCCCATCTGTGTTGAAAAGAGAATTTCCCTGCTACTTAACTGTTTTGGATCGCTGATCCAAGAGAAGACTCTTGGAGCCTGAGAAGTTACGAGGAAGCATTCCAGAGTGTAAGGGGGTGGGAAGCACCTGTTGAATTGTGGCAGATCGGTGAGTGTAGCTGCCAGTGTCTCAACTGAAGGTTTTGGAACCTACTTGTTTCTGGGATGCAGAAGTCTTGTTTACGCTTTTCGAAGGATTTAATTGCAACCTCCCTGAACAGGTCATTCACCGGCTTCCCATTCTAGGAACTGATCATTTCCAATATTATTCTTGTTGGGGTGGAGAAATGTGTGTTCCGTGTCTTGTTTATGTTCCAGCCAGAGCAAGTCCCACAGTAGGTGACCTACTACCACCTGGTCTATATGTAACCATTTTTTTCTGCTTTCTCTCGCAACCCATTCTGATGCAAACTGCAAATGGGATGCCTATTAATGGCTAAGTTTGGCAATGCTAATCCACCCCTCTCTCTGGGGGCCATTAGGAGCTTGGCTGGAATGCATGGTTTGTTATTTCCCCCCCCCCCCCCCACCCCCTCCTCAGCCCACCCAATATAATTTATGGCAGTTTTGTTGGCGAGAAATGTATGTCTTTGAGAGGAATGGCTGCCGGGAGGAATTGAAAAAGATATAGAATGCTGGGGAGACTTGGCAACAGTGATCCATCATGGCCATGAAGTGTAAAGTGGGTGCCAGCGCATTAGGTCTTCCAGAATGTCCACTGGTCCACCTCTCCAAGTGGTTAGTAATATTAAGGCCCAGGTATCAAATTGAGTTGTTTGACCAATGAAAAGGGTTCTATGTTTCTTAATTGTATGGGTTCTGAAGCTTTGACCCAGATATTTCATATTTGTGATTTTTGTTTTTGGATCCTGAAATTGATTCAAACTCGTCGATTAATTCAACCACTGCTGGGAGGGAGGTGAATAGTTGGGACAAGGAGAAGAGCAAATCCTCCGCAAAGAGGCCAGCCTTGTGTGACTGTTCACTGAAGGAGATGCATCTAACCTCCTTTGAGGCTCTGATCTGGATGACAAGTGGTTTGACCACAAGGGCGGGGATTGTGGACATCCCCGTCTAGTTCGCCTGAGGAGTGTAAAATGGAGAAGCGATGGCTATTAACTCTTGACGAGGCTGTGGGGGCTTTATATCCTGCGAGGATCCAGTATTTCATTTTCAGACCCATGTGTAGTTTGTCTAAGACTGCCTTTAGAAACCTCTAACTAAGCCAGTAGAAGGCTTTCTCGTCATTGAGTGATCTTTTTCTATGGATCTGATTACCCAGCAAATTGTCGCCTTGAAGGTGTCCCATAATGTATATAGGGACAGATCACGAAGTAAGTTTAGCTAAAAAATTCCTCAATTGCTGTTTATAATGTTGACATGTACTCATCCTTCTGCCCAAAGTCATCCGCTGCTTTCCCTACTTCTCCTCGAGCCCAGCCTAAAGCTCCCTCCTTTTCTCCCCCCCCCCCCCATCCTCTCCTTTATTGGTCTGTGAACCCCTCTGTCAATTTTCTTTTTTTTGCCACTATTTTATTATTTTTTCAAAATGTTTTACCAATTCAGGTGACATCCACCATCTTGGATCAGTAATTTAAAAAAATAGGTGCCCACATCAAGAGAAACTGCAATATTATTGAACTCCTCAAAGCCAGTACCTTCTTTAGAAAGACCACCCAATCTTCGTCCTCTTTAAATTATCTATGCCTCCTGCAATTGTTCATCCCTCAAAGTTGGTGCGATTTGAAAACATTCATGTTTAGCGAAAATATTATCTGTCAAATGGCTATTTATCTGTAGCAAATTTAATTTTCTGTCTCGGGACCCCAGAGGTAAATAAAGTTCCAGGTAAAAACCCTTGTCGGAAGGGTGCATTTTATTTATACAAATGTGTAAAAATGTTAGTTGGGGCTATATTTTTCACAGAAACAAATAAGTGTGAATTACTATAATAAACCTTAATGACCATGTCAAAGACTTGTGATTGCGAGGCCATCTTTGTGTTTTCTTTGCAGGAAGTACCTTCTGTGGAAGAATCGATAACTGTTGCCCATATTCTCCTTGAAGCATCCTCCCTGTCGGAAGTAATCCGCAATGTTGCGGAATTTGGTATGATTTTTTAAATTTAATTTTCTTCTTAATTGAAATTCTTCTTTTACTAATCACTGAGTTGCTTCTGGGTTGGAAGTTGGTTAGCATAAGGATGACGGAATGGCAAAGAAGCACCATGTTTCCTGGCAGACCAGTCTTCCCTTTTTGATAGCCTGCTAGAACTGCAACTGTTCAGGCCAGTGGAAAGCAATCATAAGAAAGAATTTGTGCTTTAATAAATGGGGGCCACAGTTCAGCTAATTTTCTGTGTGTGTACCCAGATATGTGGTAGTTTTGATTAAAAGGGTTCAATTCAAATTGTTTCTGGGATGTCACTCTATGCAGCAAACTCAGTGTAAACATTGTTTTTAGCCAGCTGTTTTTTTCGTCTTTCATTTCTGTTGATATAATTATTGGAAAATCATCTATTTCTTCCGAGAAAAATTAACTTGTGTGTACAGATACTGCTCTGCGTTTGTTTAGAAAGTAGCAGATTAACAACAGTTATAACGGTATGCATTCAGACTGTAGCCCTTTTGAGGGTGCTTCCAAATGATTTTCTCTTGAAGCAACGTATCTTGAAAGATAAATTACTGTGCCTCAAAGCTATTCTACGCAAATCTCATCTTCTGCTTCTTCAAGAGGGTGAAAGAGGATCAGAGGTTATTTTCCAGTCGGGTTCCGCCACAGTGCTGTGTTGTAATTACATAATTGGACCCAACTAGCTCCTGCTGAAAGGTTAGTCCCTCCAGTGAGGGGAGGAAACCAAAGTCACCCAAAACTCTCCCGTTCCTTCACCCACTGCAGGATGAGACCATTCAACTTGGGTTTTGCCGACTCTTATTTGCATAGCTCTCTACTTTTCTACCCACTCAATTTCAGTAGACATTATGTGTCTGTAGTTCTGGATGGAGAGCGGAGCTGAGGAATTGTATGGCCCTAAGAATCATTGAAAGAATTGCTTAAAAATAACGTTTTATTTTGTAATATTTTCAAGGTTTTCAATTTAGTACATTAGAGTATATCATAGTATTTATTAAAATGAATAACTTCTTCACAGACTTGGACATCCTTCCTTCTGAAAGTTGTGATGCCATTCCACATCTGTCAAATCACCCAGCTGGCGTTCTATGCTCCACCTCTCTCCTAAAGGAGGAGGAGAAGAGACTCCATCGCTTACACCCCATATTCTACATAAATCGTACTAAAGAAAAACTGTTGAATGGTCAGCTCTTTGTGGGAGTCTCTGGAGCAAAACCGTGCAGAAGAGCAGCATCTCGCGCTGGATCGTGCTGTACATTAAAATCTGCTATGCACTGGCCAAATAGCAGCTTTTGGAAGGACTGCGTGCTCATTCTACCAGGGCCAAAGATGCTACTACTATGTTACTGAATTATACAAAAAGTGATGGATCGAATGCTTGACTTGCTCTCAGCCACTGGTAATTACTTGGGGCTACATCCTAGTCCAGAGTATTTTGCACACATGCTGCCTCAGTTTGGATTCAGCTATATGCAAATCAGTTTTGACCCTACTCCAGTGGGAACAGTCCATCCCGAACTGCCAAGCCAGGTCCTCCCTGAACCGAAACACAAACAACCCAGGACCAGTTTTGCCCTTGTTTTGTGCTCATCACCCAGGTTTAGCTTGGCTCCATTGACACGGTGTGCACAGGACCCATGTCTGGGTTGACCTGTCCCTACTTAGGGCGACATACTACGGTATTCAAAAAGTGATGGATGGAATGCTTGAATTATTCTCAGCCAGTAGGAAATATTCGAGGCCCCATCCCAGTCCATCGTTATTTTGAACCACATGCTACCTCAGTTTGGACCCAGATATATGCAAATGAGCCTGGATTGCTTGTGTTCTACTTCAAGGAGGACGTCTCTTAGCAATTCGGGCTGGACTGTTCTCATTGGAGCAGGGTCGAGACTGATTTAAATATTTCAGTGTCCAAACTGAGGTGACATGATGTGCAAAATAATGATGGACTGGAATGGGCCCTGAGTAATTACCAGTGGCTGAGATCAAATCAATCATTCCATTCATCGCTTTTTTGTATACTTTAGCTACTACCACGTTGCCACGCAGAGTCCATGTACCAGACATTTGCCAGGCAAATAGGTTTGCATATGTCCATACTTCACGAAGTTCTATTGCCTAGACAGTCTGGTTCGCCGGGAGGGGCATTTTGCCTGCTCAGTCTGCAGGGCTTTTTTGTTCTGAGTCCATTCACAAACCCACCTCCAAAGAGGTATTGCTTTGGTATCTATTCAAAAGGTGAGGAATCTGCAACTAGAGGTCTCTATCAGAAGTGTTATGCATCTTAGGGATATACCCAAAGTCTACAGGTTTTGACCCCCTAACCCTGTGGCACATGTACTAAGTTAAAGCACTATGTATGAGGAAGCTGGATCTGGTTTACTGCAGACCTGCAGTCTCCCCCGTTTGACGGGGGAAGACATGCTTTCTGGTAAATTAAACAGTCCCTCTCTCAGTATTCAGTAAACCAACTTTCGCATTTACAATGTCTCATTCAAGCATCTTTAGTAATAATGGCACAATGTAGGTTTCAAAACATTTATGGTAGTATTCTGTGACCTAGTACATGCACTGTGACCACGAGACATATGAAACCGATTGCGTATAGAAGGGTTACCATGAGAGTGAACACTACGAACATTTCTATCATGGTTTCTCAGCACTAGGTTTCGTGATTACTAAACACTCTGTGAGGAAATGGGGTGTATTATGTGGTCTGGTAGTCTAACCTCACCATGTAATTAACTTGCCAACCCCTTTAGGATCCTTGGGTTTCGTCTGTCAAATCCTTAGCTCAGTCTTGGGTAGCTGTGGCACTGAGCAGCAAGGCTTACACAGAGGAACAAATGTTGAGCATTCAAACAGCACCAAAACAATTGAAGAAGAAATCGACACGACACTCAAGAACTCCTACACCAATTTATAAAAATAGGTTTTACTTTTATGGGAATTTAGACACTAGAACGAAAAAGATCCACTAAAGGGTTCCTGAGATATAGATTTTACTAGCAATAATCAGTGCAATTTAACTGAACCGTCAATAAGCCTTGGCAAAGTCAACAAATTGGACTTTTCAAAGAAAACTTGGGTAAGTGTCAATGCTGTCGGTTAGAAATACTTGAGATGACCAACTCAGGCAGGGAGCTAGTCAGGAGGACCAGCAAGGCCTCAAGAACAGTTACCTCCACAGGAGAAGAAGTCCTTCTAAAGTTTGAGGAACTTTATGTACGTTGCAACTGATTCCTATGAAGTGGTCCTGATGCAAGGGTTGAAGGAAGCTGAAGATGCTCTTAATGATGCCTTGGATGTGATGTGGTCTTCTTACAGGGATTCCTTGGTCCATGAAGATGCAGAAGCACTTGCTGGTCTGGCTGAAGTCCATTTGCCACAGGGCTGCCAGTCCCTTGTCGTGGTCACAGGTCAATCCTTCCTGGGTTGACTTTCCTTCGGAAGGTCCCAGCAACTCTCCGACAGGACTCCCGGGCTCAGCGAACTTTGGCGCAACTCTGTGCGTCGGGTCTTGGTCCTCTGTGCTGCGTGGCAGCGGTGGTAGCGACTTGAAGACTTTAGGTTACCAACTAGCCCCAGCAGGTTTCTTCAGCTGTTATGTCCCTGTGCTGCGAACAGGAGGTTAGTCAGCTGGCCCTTGGAGTTCTGTCTGCTTGACCGGGCTCTAGAGATGACTTCTTCTTGAGCAGGACCCAGCAGGCACAGTCCCTCTCTTCTCTAGCCAGAAGGTGCCGTCCTCGTCGGTGCAGGCTCTTTGCTGGTCCCTCGGTGCAGCAGGGCAGTTCTTCTTCTGTCCTTCTTCCAAGTCGGTCGAGATCTAAGGTCTAGGTGCCAGGGTTGCCCCATTTATGCTTGGAAAGTGCCTTCACGGTAGGATGCGGTTGGTAGCCAATGGGCTACCAGGTACCCTCACACCTCGTGACCCCTTCTTGTCGAGTGTGGCATCTGGCTATCCCAGGATGCACCATTCTGCCCACTCCCAAGATGACTAGAGCCCTCTCCTGGTGTATAGACCTCACTAGCCTTCCCCCGGGTGTGGCTGCCTCAGGGCTACTCTCCTGTGCCAGCCTGCCTACCTCAGCAATGAGGCAGCCCTCCACCTGGTGTCCTACATCTGCTTTTCAAAGGCGGCTTCACCTTTGGAGTCTGCGTTTTGGGGCTAACACCCAAGTGGCTCCCTGCTGGAGGGAGGTGACACCTTTCTGATCTGCAATCCCACATTGTTCTCCTTCCTGGGAGTCGTTGGCACATCTCTCCAAGAGGGCAGAAAGCTGTCTCGTGGAGCAGGCTCCATGTATGCCTGGGAAGGCACAGGAGTTTTAAAGGCAACAAGTTACCTTAATTTTGACTTGAGATACAAGTTGGGCTTAATGTAACGAGCTGTTTGATACCTTGGCGTGCCCACTTTGATCGTACCGTTATGGAGTTAACAACAATTGGGCGACCAAGTCTTTCCACAGTAAAAACGGTTGGTTTGTCTGTTTTACTGTCATGACATGTAAAGTACACGACCTGCCTGTGTCATATGTTGCACCCTGCCTTTCGGGCTCGGTAGGCCTGCTAGAGGAGTGACTTAGACACATGCGCAGGGGAAGTGGTGGCTTTGCCATTGCTTTCAATGGCAAAGTTGGTCTAGCAGCGCATGACTGCTCTACCAATCTTCAGTGGGGGGGGGGCTTGTTTTACTTGGGAGACTGCCAGAGTCGCACAATCAGTGCTGCAAGCCTTGGGGTACCCCTCTAACTTATATGCCCTGGGTACCAGGGTACCATTTACTAGGGACTTGTAGGTAAGTTAGCCATCTCCATTTGGGTATAGCCAAATCTGACATACACTTTAGGGTCAGAGCACTGACACTGAGATGTGGTTAGCAGGCCTCAGTGCACTGTGAGTCGGAAAACCAGCAGCATTAGTCCAAAACTAGGGGATAACTGTACAAAAAGAGGCACTTCTTTACACAATCGTATCTCTTACTCTGAGAGCATTAAAAATAAACACCTGCAGAAGTGTTATAATTTTCACTCTGCATAACTGCGCACAGAGTGCCTCTTTGTTATCAGACCATCAGTCAGCAGTACAATGAAGAGGAAGCTTTCTGTTAGCAGAGTTCAACCAAACTTGGTTTCAGCTTCATAGATTCAAGCAGTAGAGCAGCCTTTAATCTGGAATCAGATTTCATTCTGGACAGCTCAGGGCAAAGACCTCTTTAACCTGAATGGTCAAATCTCAGTGTTTATATAATAAACTGACCACTGCGTAATCTAGCTGATTGTGAATGACAGGGCAGAGACGTGGTGGAAAAATCTGGCTGAAAAATCTAGCCAGAACCAGTATGTTTTACATATCATCGTTATACCTCATATGTGCACCAGACAACCCTGAGATGTAGATGTTTAGGGCATCTTGGCCAGACTCATGTCTTCCTGCTGATGAACTGATGAGAAAACCTTGTTGTTCAAGCTAAATGTGCCTTCATGCCATGAACATGTGTAAATATCGAATTTAAAACTGACAAAGGGGAATAACTAATACATTTCAAAATGGAGCCTGGTTTAGGAATCTATATCAGAAGAACATGTTACCTACGTTCTGTAAAGCTCTGTTTAATAGAGACTCTAGCTGCAAATTCCTCACCGACCCGCCCATGCTCCCCAGTTTGTGATTGGACTTTATCCATTAATAAGATCCCAAGTCTAGGAATCTGCATTGTCTACCAGTTTTTGTTTTTAGCTACACGTCCGAGGGTATTGACTTTCTCGAAAGCAACTGACGTTTGCATGGAGGAGTGGTGCCTGTATAGGCCCCGCACATGCTTTCGGAGCGGAACCGAGCCAGTGTGGAGCCGCACAGCGCCATCTACCGGCGTGCACAGATACTGCTGAAAAGTTTCAGTATCCAGGTGGTGAATATTTAAAAGATTAGGAATCCGGCCCTTATGAACACAATACATGAGTTCTCTGAGTCTCAGGCTATACGCTTAATGAAGATAAAACAGAAGTCAAGCTTCTCAACTCCCTGGGCAGTAAGGAAATCCTGGGGGATACAGGTCTGGCATGGCAACCGGGACCAATTAAATATCTGGGTCTATTATTCACTAATGATCTTATAACTACATTACAAGAGAACGAAAACTCCACTTTTAAGAAAATCCCTGAACTACTGGACGGATGGTCACCAAAATTTCTATCATGGTGGGGAAGGATAGAAACTATTAAAATGATGATTTTGTCACTAATTAACTACCTTATTAGTATGCTCCCAATGATTTTGTCCGCAGACTTCTTGAAGAAGATTGACAAGTCCTTTACCAATTTCTTATGGCAAGGGAAGAAATCTAGAATATCGCTGGTAAAATTCAAACAGGCAAAAAATAGAGGAGGAATTGGTCTCCCTAACTTTAGAGATTATCAAACGGCCTTCTTCTGCAAACAAGGGGCAACCTGGTTTGTTGAAAACCCACACTATCGTCCCATATGGTTGGAAGTCAAAGCAAACCTAGTTAAGCATATCCCCCTTCCCGCTATCATGACAATGCACACGTCTTTCCTACAACATTCCAAATATATTATCCAGAACACAAAACAGGCGCTTTTACGCTTCGAAACCCACTCCGCTATTAAACTCGACAAATCCAACATGACTGCAATCTGGTATAACCCCAAACTAAGAATAGATGGCAACCTAATCTTCTGGCAGGACTGGTCACAGAAAGGTGTTCACTTTATCCAAGACTTCTACAAGGACACCTCTCCTAAATGTTTCTCCGAGCTACAAACGGAGAAGGATTTGACTAACATGGACACGTACAAATTTTTGAAACTTAAAGTCCAAATATCTAAACATCCTATAAGACCAGTCGTCCCCTCTCTACCCCTCAGACTATCCCAGCTCCTCAAAAGCGGTCATACAGTTTCTAGCATATATAAACTACTCCTGACCAAACCATGCAAGAGCCTTACAGTCCACAAAAAGAAATGGGAAGCAGAACCCAACGCCAAATCTATCAAATTTAACCGGGAACTGCATACATTCGACTCCTTTTAGGAATAAAGTTTCGCCCATACTCTCTCAAACAAAATATATGATCATAAGTAGAGCCTATTGGACACCAGCTAAATTCCACAAGCTTAATCTCATTCAATCTCCCCTATGCTGGAACTGTGACTCTCACGTAGGAGACCTGCCACAAATGTTATTTTTTTGCCCGATCCTGCAAACCTTCTGGGATAGGGTTTACGAGTATATAACACACACTCTACACATCAGACCAAACAGAGAATTCTCATATATTTTACTTGGATACTTAGACCCACAAGTACAGAATGACAATGAACAGGACCTACTTGATCTAATGCTCACCCTAGCATGCAAAATAATTTTGGGTAATTGGAAGAACTTCAAAGTAATCCTCTTCAAGATGTGGCAGGAATGACTAATCTTTTTGAGAGGTGCCAACAATACTGCTCTACAACTTTCCCTGTGGCGCTCAGCCCACAGGAAAATGTGGAATGATATGGATTCATCCTCCTTCATCTTTAAGCCTCCATGACGACCCCTAAGAGTCGACTCATCAAGGGGCATATACCGAATTCTAGCCGAACAATGCACCATATTCACCTCGAATGCCTACTACAGATATCCCTCAATGTACCTTCTGATCATTACTGTGAGGCCATTGGTTTTATTTCTTTATTTGTTGTATAGCAGAATCTACCTTAAAGCAGATTGTACTGAGATACTCCTAACCTGGAAGGCGTATCCCTGTGTTATTGCACATGCTAATCAATATGTCATTATTGCTAACGGGAATATTTGACATGTATGACTTAATCTCGTTGTTACAAATTCTACAGAGCGACAGATACCTTCGCCAGTGCCCTCCTGCTTTTCTTATTGCTTATTTCTCTTATTTTCTGTTTGGTATTTATGTTCATTGTCTGTTTCTTTTGTGTTACAATTTTCTAAAACTTTTCAATAAAAAGTACTTGAAATAAAAAAATAAAGATTTGGAATCTGCAGCTAGTCTCTACCAGAAAGAACGTTACCGAAGGTAAGTAACTTGTTACTTATAACAAAGTACTTTTGTACAGCTAAAATTGTCAAGCCAAACTTTAAAAAAGTAGTAATAGAATTGTGAAATAAAGAGTCAAAAAAATACATAAATTGGCTTTAGGTCAACCGTTTTCAGCTATTGGTCTGTTTAAGTGTCCTTCACATTCTTTTTCCTACCATGATAGTGTAAAACATTGGGAAATAGATCAGCCTATTTGTGGAATTGTCTTTACTTCATACGAGTTTAGTCTGGCCACATGAGCACATCTTCCTGAAAATGAGTGCACATCGGTGGGCCAGTCATTTAGTTTTCCATTTAGTCTTTTACAAGTCCCTTTAATTTCTTTCTGCTATTTTGTTTTTAAACAGATATTGCTAACGGACTGCTTGCTTGCCTATCATTTATCTTCTGTGCACTGTATTCCAGCCACTTTTTGTAAACTGGGCAGCTAATACTTTTAGGTTTATGCTTAGCATATTTAGGTGTTGCCATTATATGCTTGTTTCCTACTTTTATTCTTTTTATCGTGCAAGTTTTGGAGTTTGAAAGTGGGTAAAACAGGGGAGGAATGCAAGGATGAATGGTTCAGAAAGTCCAAGGATAAATTACATGAGTGCATGTTTGGGGAGGTATTGTGTGCCTCAACACACCACTGACTGAAAAGGCACTTTAGAAGTCGGACCCATTGGCACTGCCAATGCTGTGCAATACAAATGTATTCGCTTATTTAGGAAGTTGGTCCTAATTTGTATATTTGATGAATGGATACCTGCCTCCTTGGTGGCTTACCCACATATAAAAACGAAAGCCAAAGAAATCCATGCTCTTTTTCAAATGCCTGCATCTTGTATGTGTTACCTTGGGTGATATTGTATTATTTGATTCAAGGTACATGACCTTGTTTCATTTTTGTCTCTGTAGGAAGCTGGCTCTTCATATAGTGTAACAAAATGAGGTGCACTATGTAGAGAGTCCAGGTTTCCCTTACCAGTCTACAGAGGCTTGCTTTAACAAACCCAAGCTGCTCTATTTGTGATAGTCTGGTCGAGCAGCCATAGGCTTATCAGAGGGCAGTATTAGGCGTTTGTTGCGCACACACAGTCAATAAATGACACTCAATAAGGAAATCCAACACCAATTTAGAAAAATAACAGATTTTTATATTAATTTAGACACCAAGATCTACAAGATTAGGTCAGTACTTTTCGAGTTAGGGATTTTCAGACACTTAAAAAAAATACTGCTGTCAGATTTGAGGCATAAACCTCGAATGTGATGTTATCCTATGGGAGAAACATACACTGCATAGGGGTACTTGCAATCCAGTGACAGGGCTGTACTTCTGGACTTAAGGTAAGTAGGGGCCAAGGTCATTGGAACCACCAGCAGTTTTGGTTTACCTGCCCTGATGTGTACGAGTGCAGAAAAGTGGTCGCAAGGGTAGCCTTGAACGCTACCTCTCAAGTGTCTGGATACAACCTGTAAAAGAAAAATGCTGCAAGTGGGGACTTTGGGACAAGCCTGTCGGAGCCCAAAGAGGGAGGGGGGAGTCCTCGGTTCTTGAGGGTCTCTGGGGCAAGAGTGCACCGTTGGTAGGTTCGGGCTGTGGGGCTCGACTGCAGAGGTGTATTGTCCGGCAGGTCTCTTGCATTGAAGGCTCTCACTTTTTAGGTCGACCTGGAAATGGGGACGAAACAGGACAGCAGGACTACTCTCGACGATGGCCTCTCTGAAGCCGACGTCCCACGTCGGTAGGTCAGTATTGGCGGTATTGGTGTCCGGGCTGGACACTGAACAAGCCTTGGTTGCTGCAGGAGGTCTGGTACCCCGGGTATTGGTGCAGGGCGGGTCCTGGCGTCTCCAAACTTGGTGTGGAGACAGAACTGACCTCCTGGAGCATAGTGACCTCCTCCTGGTCAGCTGCTGCGTCTGTGGACCCGGTGGTCAGCAGGTCGGTGAACCAGACGTTGCAGTTGGTGGCTGCAGGGAAGTGGCTTCTCCACTTCAGAGGAGATGCTGGCTGGTTGGCAAAGTGCTGGCAGCCCTCTGAGGCTTATGGAGGCTGCACAGCTGCAAGACGAGTCGGGCCTTTGCAATTGTTGAGTCAAGTGCAGGCAGGGTCTGGCACCAAATCCACCGCTAATCTACAATTCTTGCGTTCTTTGGCCGCCTTCTTCTTTAGTCAGGTGAATCTGAATTCTTGGTGTGGGGGGGGGCACCTAAAAACTGAATTTAGGGGAGTTAAGAGGAGTGAAGGGTAGTAGTCAATGGACTACTTACCCTTGGAGTCACTGCACCCCCTACATGACCACTTCCTGTGAGGAGTGGGCATAACCCTGTTCCTGAGATCCTAATTCCACCAAAAGCAAGATGGTGCAATCCTTTCGTGGAGCACATCAGGCAGCCCACCTTAGGGGAGTAACTAGCCTTGTGGTGCAACACGCCTACTTGCATAGCTAATTTCCTGCTTGTCCTGGTGCCAAATGGGCTCAGGGCAGGAGTTGGCATCTCCCAGGTCTGAGGGAAGCCTGGGTCTCATATCAAAGGCAGCAGGGGCTTTGAAGCCCCTAACCTTGATATGCTAAATCACTAGCCATACTGCTGGAGGAGGTGTGAACACCTTCCTCCGGAGCAGGCATTGTTTCTGGCCACAGAGCGTGGGCTCTCACCTGCAGCGGGACAGAAATTTGTCTGTGATGGCAGGCTGGACGATACCAGTCCGCCAGCACACTATACAGTGGTAGGTGTTTCAGGGGGCACCTCTAAGGTGCCCTCTGGGTGCATGTCACAATAAATATTGTACCTGCAACAGTACAGATTTGTTAAGACAAGGTGTTTGATCCCAAACACCATAGGTTTCAGTAAAGCCATCATATAGTTGGGAACTTGTAATGACCAGTGCCCAGTACATATACTTAAGATGGCTTCCCTGTTCACTTGTGCCATCTAGAAATTGAACTAGACCGCACAGGGACATATCTGCTCATGCAGATATGCCCTCACATGTAATATAATTCTCCCTGCCTTAGGGCTGCAAGGCCTGCTGTAGGGGGGACTTACTGTATGCATGCCAAAGTCACTGCATGGAATATATGCGAGTATGCCATGTTGTGTTTTTACTCATGGCTTGCACCATGACATGCAGCCTGCAATGCCAGGCTGCATGCAAGTTGTATGGGGGTCCCTTAGGGTGGCTTAATGCATGCTGCAGCCCTTAGGGTCCCTCTTTGGTACACATGCCCTCGGTACCAGGGGCACCATATACTAGGGACTTACGGGGTGCCAAAGTGTGTGCCAATTAGACCATTTTATCTTGTTTTAGGGAAAGAGCACTGGCACTTGAGCCTGGTTAGCAAGGACCCAGTGCATATCAGTTGAAAAACATCAGTACCTGTGGCAAAACGTGGGGGTGACCATGACAACAAAAAGGGGCAGTTTCCTACAGTCTCTAAGTGGAGGAGTCCTCTTCTATTTGTATTCCATGCCCGGGGGTATATGGCGTGTTTCTACGTTTGTGTGAAAACCTACTGTCCTCAATTTTCAGAAGCTATGCGACTGCCTATCTGGTTCTTGTCCATTCTTTATAATGCCGATGTTCTTAATAAAGGGCATACACTAAAGAGATGCTACTAATTTTGCAGACTTGCTTGTACAACTTCAACAGTTCCATGAAACGTTTGAAGGGGTGTGTTCAAATTGCAGGAGCATATCTCAAAAGATGGGGCTTGGGGAGGGAAAAAACCCTACAACTTGCCTCTTTGCTAATGGTTCTTTGAATCAACATAATTTGACTTTTTGCAATCGAGTTTAGTTGTGAAAACAACAGGATTTCGCCAGAGGCATGCCTGAAAAAGGTGGTAGCAATTTTTTGCCCGCAAAACAAATTACATTTGCCAATTTCTGCTGACGTAATTAATTGGAAGAAGAAGAAACCAATGACAGTTTGGCATAACTAATGGCCAATACCATTGTCCTTATGAAAACATATTTCGATGTGCTTCCTCCGTCATTAGCAAAGCAAAATGAGGTCGCCACTGGTGGAGATTTTTAGGTTTAGTAACTATTTACGGATATTTTAATTAAGCAGAACTGTTTCTGCCGCCATATCCATGGGGGACTGGATCAGGGATCCATTGTAATGACAAAAATTTTGATAACCGGCAAGTACATTGTAGGGAAGTGTTGTCTCTTGGTTCCAATTTAATATGTTTCATTCCCATATCCATGGCAAAACCTGTTCGTTGCTTTGGGAAAAAGAAAAGAAAAAATGACGGCATCGAATGCTAGCTTGCTAGTTTTGGTCATAAAGGAAAGTGATGGAACCTTATTGTGTGTTTTTTTTGGTTTTTTTATTTTATACACGATTGACATTTGCTTTGGGCGAATTATAAATGTTTACGTTCTAGTCCTAGCCTCATCAAAGCTTGCACCTTGTTAATTAACCATTGAGGATTAATTGTTTTTCGTTTTCATTTTGTTGGTGAAGTACTCGGATTACATGCCTGTATGGGACAGGTGAGCAAATGGATGTCTGAGAACTGTCTTAAGCTGAACTCCAACAAAACGGAGGTTCTTCTCTTTGGCAGAGATGTCTCCCATTGGTCCTCAGACTGGTGGCCTAGTGAACTTGGCCTTCTCCCCACTCCAGTCTCCAAGGCTAGGAATCTGGGAGTCATCTTTGACACCACTCTTTCATTCTCCCATCATGTGAATGCAATCACATCAGCCATCTGTTACACCCTAAAGATTCTGAGGAAAATGCTCTGCTTTATACCACCTGACCTACAGAAAACAGTGGTCTCGGCATTAGTTCTGTCAAGGCTGGACTACTGCAATGGCCTTTTGATTGGAATTAATAAAGCCCTCCTGGTCAAGATGCAAGTCTTGCAGAATTCAGCCGCCCGCCTGCTATTTAAATTACCTAAATATGCTTCTGCAAAGGCTGCCCTTAATTCCCTTCACTGGCTCCCGGTGGAAAAGAGGATTAAGTTCAAGGCGCTCTGCATCGCCTTTAGGGCGCTGCACAATCAGGGTCCTGCCTATCTGATGGACCACTTTCGTTGGTATACTCCTCCCAGAATGCTGCGGTCTTCTTCCCATCGGCTGGTGGAAGTACCGAAGGCACGTCTCCTTAACTGGGGTGGAAAAAGCGTCCTATACATTACCACCAGATTGTGGAATCAATTGCCACTCTCACTGAAAAATTCACCAGACCTGATATCCTTCAGGATGAGTCTGAAGACCTGGCTTTTTTAGGCCTAAAGATAAGCAGTGATTTAGTTCTCTTTCTTCTGATTCCCCACGGCTGGCAGGAGGTTGGATGTCAGCGCCTAGACGCCTCTGGGTATTAGTGCGCTATATAAATATATAAATAAATTAGCTGCTTCAGTGTTTTTATATTTTAATAATTTTATTTTTAAACTCGCAATTTCTTGTTGCTCATTGTGCTTAAACTATGTTTTTTGGGGTGTTTACAGCTGTTTAAAAAAACACCGCTTCAGTACCGCACAAAGCTCGCTTTCTGATTCTAACTGATCATGCTAAAGAAGTTAAACAAATCAGTCTTCGTCCTGATCCAATAGGAACATTCCACCCTGAACTGCCAGACCTGGTTCCCCCAGTTCTTTGTTTATTTTTTAAAAGTTTGTTGATGTTTGACTCAATACTTACAATAATGACTCATTGTGCAATGAATCACTGTATCTTTTGAGAACAGTTCACCATCATGAAATGAACTTGTGCCGTAAACCCCCCGCCGGTATAGAGAACAATGGTCCTAGACTATTTCTTTTAGGAAGGTATTCTTTAACTCAAAATCTATATACATGGTACACATAGAAATCAAGTTGCATCATAAATGTACCCCAGTTATTTCTCAATTTAATTCCGTATATCCTCAAAATGACACACAAGCACCAAAAATAGCTCCAGTAGTGACTGTTTAATTTCACAGTTACTATAACAGATCAATGTAGATAATACTTCAAAACAGAAAGAGGGTTGCTCCGGGGGGAGTGTAAAGGAGAGTGCTCGTGAGAATCGAACAGATATGTAGGGAGGGAAATCATAGAATAATTAAGAACAATCAATTTCATATAGTAATGTCCTTAGTAAACTGGTTGTGGTTTACAATAACACCAGTCTTACAATGGGGCCTGTCTCTCATAGATTTTTACAGGTTATTTGCTGTTTCCTGATGGCGCACAGAGTATATTCATCTGTGAAAAGGCTGGGGTGAAGTAGGGTACAGGTCCACTTGGGGAAAGTGTCGACGTTTCGACCCTGGTGCATGGAGGGTAGTTTGTATCCTCTGCAGGCGGGTCTTCCTCAGGACGGGGAGAGGTGGGGGTGGGGGGGGGAGACAACCCATGTTGAAGTGAAGTCAGGATTACAGCCCCTCAAGTGGCGGTCCGCATTAATTCAGCGGTGAAATGAATAGGTATGAAGAATTGGATAAGAAAAATTCAAGCCTGCAGTGTAGAATGAATCAGAACACTGGTAAGTAAATTACCCATGGCATCTCATTAAGCTTTCACGGCGCAGTCCCGGTAATCAGCGCTGTACCCCCCCCGCCATAATCTGTCCCTTCATTAAGGCAACTTTATTTAATGGCATGTACATTTCCATTACAAAAAAAATCACTGCAATATTTATAACTTTGCATAAATGCTAGTTTGTTTCAAATTAATCAGATGAATGTATTTCTTCTCTTAAAGATCAGAGTTTCATCAGTCTGCAATGTTAGCCCCACATAAAAGGGTGATGATAATCCTCATGATCATCAACAAAAGCAGCCTAAGATTGGTTTCGATCTTTTCCAATCACATAAGTGAGGTGCTGCTTATGCTCTGTGGTGAACTTGGGACTCGATGTCTGGGCTGATCTGTTGCGTATACAGGTTCTCCATGAGAAGAATAAAGTGCCAGGTGAAATGCTTGAACTAATCTCATTCCCTCCGTACTCATTCCGATCAAGTGTGTTTTTTTTTTGCTAACCCTGATAACACAGACTATGATCGGCATAAGACAAATTAGCCTTGATCTATTCATTGGAGTCCACAAGGCATTATTGAGGAGAAAATGGTCATGGAATAGCATGGTAGCATTTAAAGATTTGTTTTTTTTATCTACACATTGAACAGACCGGAAACTGGATGACTTCATGACGGTTGGTATTTCCTCATTTCACAGGAGGGTGGAAATAAAAGAAATTGACTCAACCCTAGTTTAAAGCCCCACTACATATTCCAAAGCAGCTTCTGAGTCTTCATCGGAACTCATTCCAGTTCTCCAGGATTTACAGCCCCAGTAAATAAGTTTTACCAGTGCAAGGAATACACCATCAGAAGGATGTGATGCATATTTTTGACCTTTAATCCAAGCCAGGAACCTCTGGTGTTTGATCTTGAGCCACTATTGCTTTCTTGTGTTGGGAGCATCTTTCTTCCGTCTTGTTGGTGCTGGTGGCTCCTGTCCTCACTTAGTTGCGCCTTGTCTGAAAGCCGCCTGGCTCTGAGATCGGTGCTGGTTGTGTCAGATCAGGTGCTTGTAAAGAGTCATTAATCACCTGTTGCTTGGTCTCCTTCCGTTTAAGTGCCTGGCATGATGCTGAGAAAAGCACGTTTGACTGTACCAACAGCATTATGGTGAATGACAGTAGTTCCAGCTCTCTCCATTGCCCTATGATTGATTTTGGTCTGTTCTTCAGTCCGCTAAGAAAAGAGTAGTAGCACTTCTGTGATAAACATTCTGTCAAAAGGTTTAAAGTAATGTGGTACCCTATTTGGGTCTGATTCTACTAGGATTGCACCTTTGGACCCTAAATTCATGCTAATGCATCTATCCTCAAGGAATCTGGCAGCATAGTTTACTTAGTGAAATTGAGGCTTAGATTAATTCTTTTCCAATGGCCCTGCCAGACCAGGCATCTGTAAAGGTTGGTGGAATAAGGAAAGTGGTAGTGTCATGCTGCCCGGCACTGAAAACATTAAACACTGTGGCTTCTGTCTATTTACTCCCACCTGCTTTAGGAGATTTCTGCTATTGGTGACCATGGGACATTCTTTAAGTGGTGATTGATTGCTTAAATCGGAGTATCTGAACTAGCCACTATTCTGGATGCTAAATCTAGATCCATGCATCAACATAGGAAGGGATTCCTAGGGGGTAATCCTTGGATATGTTATTCACTTACTCTTGGTAGTATCCTGATTAGGTCTGGAAGGACAGACCTGTTGAGATAACATAAGCATGCACTAAGTACTGTTTTTAAAGAAGTCAATTCCAACAGTTGATTAAAGGCAAAATAGTTCTAAGCACTGACTCTGTTTTCTTACTGAAAGTTAGTTTTTTTTTTGTTCAAGTCAACAAATTGCACCCTTCACTATATTTTGGAAAATCCTTCATCAGTTCTTTCAAGCGATAGAAGTAAAATGTGCCTCGAGATACTACATAGACGGAGCATGATCTAGAATGTTTTTAAGACCGCTTTATATATTACATAGCTCAAAACATAGGGGCTACTGTGTCTAAATTAATGTGTCTTATGTTCATTTGTACCGGCAGTACATGACTTTCTCTCGTGCTCCGGTTACCAGCTCTCGTGACTTATATGGTCATGTTCAGAAATTTGTGATGCTGCCTCTTGGAAATCTGCCATCTAGTTTTGCAGATATTGTGTTCATTGTTATGCAAAGCAAATACACTAGTACAGCAAGGAGCCCTTAAAAATCTCTTCCGTTAATGCCTGGTATTAATGTCTGACGCACCTTCCAATGCATAGAGGAATACAGTTTGCTATTCGTTGCTGATAATTATGAATATTATTGAAGATACCATGTTGCAGTAGGAAGAGTCACTTGACTGTAATTTTAGTTAACATTCATATATATCTTAATATTGATAGCCAACCCATGCAACAACTGTTATGTAAGAGACGTAGTTATCTTTCAGGGAGCTCTAAACAGAATACTGCAGACTGGGTTGATGCACGATATTCTAGGTGCAGAAGGGTTGGTGTCCTGAAAACTACAGTCTCTGGCAATGTTTGAGCTTTTAATTTAAGTACAAATAGACATCACAGGTTTTCGTTTCAATAAGGTTTTAAAAGAATAAAGTATTTTAGGATCCCAATGGACCCACAGAACTAAACCAGCAGTTAAGAATGTGACGATTATCTCAACAACAGTGAGCTCTAATTACAGGGAAGTAACTTTTTTTTTTTTTTTACCTTTTCTACAGCTCCACATTTGTGCCTAACTTGTTTGAGTTATTCTCAGGTATCTGTTTGCGGTGTACTGTTGCATTGCTTTTTGACTTTTAAACTCTAGATTTTCAAATGGTTGATTTATTTGTTTAGGCTGCCGCACAACTGATGAGGGAATCTCCTCCCAAGAGCATGTTTTTGAAGTCCAGGTGGAAGATTCCAATGATGGAGGGGATGGCGTAGAAGACGAGACAGGCATTAAGACAAAGAAGCTGCTCCTCAATGAGGAGGGCCGATATGTTTGTGAGGTGTGCCACAAAACATTTAAAACGGTAAGAAATAGTTACCTAAATGGTATAATTTAGTGTTGATCATGATTATTTGTGGCTGTATGATACAAACATAAATAATCATGAAAAATCAAGTCCATTGGTAGCACAATTAGAAGTACCGCCTTAAGTTCAGTAATCTAAAAGAAAATGAAATTTGCCAGTTACGGCATGGAGCGCATACCATCACTCATGCCCCGTGCCATGCTTTGTACTCCCTTTTGCCAAAGGCACATGAATAAAAAAGCGAGTCTATTAAGAACAAAACTAGGCAACAGCATAAATGAGGGTGTTCAATGCACACCTTAAGTGGTGATTTTCTTTTTCCCCTTTACTAAACCGTAATTATCTTTTTAACTATGTTTTTTCCAGAGAATTTCTGGATGCATTTAATGATATGCTGCATTAATCTGACATACCCACTCTGCGCCTTGCCTGGACTTTGGTGAAGGACAGTTTAGACCTGCAGCCAAATTCCTGTACATCCTTCTTTTATTTAATTATTTTTTTAAGTTAATAAATTTCTTTAAAAATGCAACTTTGGTGCCTGTTTCTGAAGGCAAAATGGAATCTGCATGCATGCTAATTTACTGTATGCTGAGTGAATTATTGGCTATTTTACGTTAAATGTTTCCATGCCTCTGATAATTTCTACACTCCAATTGTGCTTTTGTGATTGGAAACCGTCATCGTGCCTTGGTGATTCTGCCCCCTCCTCCCCTCCCGGCTTAGTTTACTCATTAATGAATATTTACTCAATAAACAGGACTGTCCAGTAAGCAATAAGGACATTCTTTTAGGATACAGGTATTCAATTTAGATTCTAGACAGTGGATCTAAACCAAAAATGAAAATACATTTTAAGAAGTTACTTGAGGGTTACAAAGATAAGGGAAATTAAATGAAGAGAATTTACTGTTACTTTTGCAAGACGTGAAGAGTTTGCTTTGAGAATAGTTTTTTCCAATAGCTTCTCCTGTAGAATAGACTTGTATTCCGAACAAAACACCAGGAGATATATATATATATATATATATATATATATATATATATATATATATATATATATTTGTTGCAGAGCTATTTAGATTAGCTCCCAGACATGATTAAATTCTATGTGGAAAAACCTTTTCTCTAGGTTTGTCTTTTTAAAGAGGTTTCAAATTGCCCCTGTCACCAATAAAAGATTTTAATGTGGGACATCATTTTCTGCTTTATCTGGGTAAATGAAGAGGCCACATTGAGGTAAAGATGTGTAATTCCTTACTTTAAAAAAAGGAGGTGGTATCCACTTTTGATTTTCCTCCGCGTTTTTTTTTTTTTATTTAAAGATAGATGCCACCTTAAACTGTAGTGGGGGGCAAATATATTCGCTGTTTGATGTGCCAGAGCTGAAAGAGATGTTAGACCAAACTAGAAACAATGAAGGATAGTTGGATAGGAGATTATTGTAAATAAAGGCATTTTTGTACAGAATTGCGAAGTAGCATATGGAGCTTGATGTTTAAGATTACCCAAGACTACAGGTGATCCATCTAAAAGTAGGCAGTTGATCTTGTTAATAAGCGCTGGCAATAGCTGCATCTACTGCTGATGCTTTTTATGCCTAATCTGACCTCCAGGGCTCGTAATATCAGATGAATGAGAAATCCTACTTTTAGTGGGCTGATGGGGACAGCCAAATAGTTTTGTACTGTTAATTTTTGAACTTCCCTCATGTCAATTAAAATTATACCTAAGAGTATTGGCAACCAATACATTTGTTTTAATTACATATTTAAATGAGTGTCAGTATTGTTTGTAGGGCCTTAAATGATCATTTCGGGTTGGGTGTAACATCTAATGACAAGGTTATTGGCATAAGGGCATTCTCCTCAGTGCAAGTTTAAAACTTTTAATTCTTGGATATTAACTTCTCCAGGTTCCTTATTTAAACCCCTCCCTGGTACTATGCTAATTCTTGAAAATGTTATTCTTAACCACAGCCTTTCATGATAGACCGCGTTTTGCAGCTACAATGAAAACCATGTGTGCACTGCCTCATAAAGTGCTATATCGCAAAGAGGAAACCTAGGGGCACATTGCTTGTGTTTAAACAATAACAGCATTTATTCCTTCTCCAACAAAATTTAACTAGCCAACCTGTCGGGAATTAATTGCTTCATCAAGGTCATATAGTGTTGTATCAAATGTACTGTAAATAAAACAAAAGGAAACAAAAATCAGCACAACAAATCACTTACTCGTAGGCAATAATTAGTACTCTTGCAGCTTAAAACAATTTCCAGTCTGAATTAGCTTGGCTCTTTAACACAGTCTAAAAGAATGTGTACTATATGTAGCAGCAACGTAACTGTTTTTAATACTCGACATTCCCCAGGTACACCTTACTTCTGTTGTACACAAATCATCCTGCTCACACATTGCTATGCACCTATTATTGGAGTTATTAGGGCTGCGATACCTGACAAACATTTGTAAGATGCAGACGAAATTCACTATTCATAATAGCTTTTGGCTGCTCAGTGTCTTGTCATTTTCTTGTGCTCCATGTCATGTTTACATTTCTTATGTAGCATTATGCAAATTTAATTCAAATCACATGTATGTATCGTTCCATACATAATCATATGAGTACCTCTCAAGAAATTGCATCATTACAGTATATCTAACTGAACGCCATATTCAGGACCATTGTTATATTAAATGCATCAACACTTGCACAATGCACCATATTTCAAGTTGTTCTCTCTCCTGCTTTCATTAGTAATTATCTTAGTTCAGCAGTGTCTTAATATCAGTTTAGTTCTCCTATAATCGTTATGTACTTAATTTCAATATGCTGTTTTAATTTAAAAAAAAATATATACAAGCCTCAAAAGAAAATGTGATAATCTGTACATAAGAATATCGTATTTTGGGTTTCAGGTCCATTCTGATCAAAGGACTGTGCCTTGTGTGATTATTTCATAAGCCTAAGAAATATATATGTTATGGTCTTAGTCAACTGTATATAACTAATATTTATCTCAAGACTTGGAGTTTAACTCTGTCTCTTACCATTAATGAAAAATCAAGTTACTGGCTTGGTGCTGTTCCTGCTTTCAATACCCAGTGCCATTTTCTGAATCAAAATAGCTGCTCTTTTGTAGGCGCGCATTCAAGATGGCCACTGCCTCATATTTGTGGCGTCTCTGGTCTGTATGGTCTAAATCAACATGGGAAGTAATTGTGAACTATTTGGTATTTGAAGAATCCGAGCAACTAGTGTGCCAACAAGCAAATTGATTGCGTATAATATGAACTTAGAAATAGGAAAATAATTAAATTGGTGGGTTCTTAAGTGGCAGCACTAGAAATTGCTCGAACAGCTGTTAATTTGCAACTTTGTATGCAGGTATAATTCACAAATGAGTCTTATGCAGCCCACCACCTTTCCTGTTCGTTTGCATGCCTTCACCAGTTACTTTTTAGGTCTCTCTTACCAGACAGCACAAGCTGTCTGTTTTTCTGTTTAAAAAAAGACCTGTTGTCAGCTTACAGTGGGCTTAGAATGCGCCCATTGCTTATCGTTGGTTGACTTTATTGTCGTTATTGTTTACTTGCTTTTTATTCATCTGCTTGCGTGAGCTTTCCTTCCTCTTATGTTTGTCTCTTCCCTAGAGCAGGGCCTAATTTTTTTGCTTCCACTGCTTACTTTTCAAGCACTATTTTTTTCTTTTTGGTTATGTGTTCCAGCTATCTTCCTCGTATACTACTTTAACCCCTCCGCTGTGTTACTCTCATCCATGTGCTTCTACCTCACCCCTTCTGTGTTGTGCCAGTCCCCGTGTGCTTCTCCACCCCTGGCTCCATATTCCTCACTCCCTTCTCTCCTTGTTGCTCTCTCTCTCACCTGTTTTTCCGCTCCTTTCCTTGCTGTGTGGTCGCACAATGTTTAGGTCTCGCTTGCGACCGCTCAAGCACTCTTGCCTGCTAGAGATTGTGTGTTCTACAATGTAGGAAGCTGGCTCTTTATATAATGACCAAACGAGGTATACAGCGCAAATAGTCCAGGCAGCCCCCAAAGGAATTACAGCGGAACAAATGACCCCCCAAATGCTCTCTTTTGTGGTAGTGTGCGCGAGCAGTTTAGGCTTATCAGAGGGCACTGCTAAGCGTTTGTTGTACTCACAGAGGCAATAAATGAGACACCCACTCGAATAACTCCGAGACCAATTTAGAAACAAATTTGTGTTTTTATATACATTTTGATAATTCGAACTTTATCAGGCAAGTACTTAAATATGAATTTTCACAGGTAAGTAAGCAGTTCACTTAAAATGAGTCTTTACGCAGCAGTGCTTCCCTATGATAGAAAAGACATGTTGCATACCTTTATTTACAGTCTGTTTCTGGGGGTCTCCTTTGGGACTTTGGGTTGTAGGGGGTCCAGTGTCCACCAGCAGTTACTCATTACCTACTCTGGGGCATCCGGGTCCAGAGGTGCTGGTCGGTTTTGTAGCTGTGCTTGCTATGCCGGTGGAAAGAAGAGTGGGCCACCTAGAAACCGGCTGCATGCAGAGGGGGACTTAGGGACAAGTCTGGGAGCTCACAACTTGGGGGAAGGGCTTGTTTCACAAGAGTTCTGGTGACAAGGCGGTACAGCCGGTTCGTTGGTTACAGGGCTGGGGTGCGCGGGTGCAGAGTGGAAAGGTCGGCTGAGCTCTGTACTTCCTAGGACCTTGCGGTTGTCGGTCTCACTGGTTGAGGGTGCAAAATCAGGACAGGTCCCTCAATGACTGCTTGTCAAATGCAGTTTGAGTCCGGATTGGACTCTCATGTTCTCTGTTCGCTGCAATGGCCCGGTACCCCGGGTATTATTCCTTTGCGGCTTCGGTTGGTCCTGGTGTTTTCTCACTTGCTGAGGGGACAGATCTGAACTTTAGGAGCACAGGTTCCTCTTACTGGGAGGCTGGAGAATGGCAGCTCTGTAAACCGGACTTTGCGTTTTCAGTGCCTGCGGACTGCAGGGAAGGAGCTCCTCTACTTCAAAGGAGATCGCTGGCAATTTGCGAAGGACTGGCAGTCTCCCGGGGGTTCTTGGAAGCTGGCCAGCTGCAGGATGAGTCTCTGGTCACGATTGTTGAGCCTGTGCAGGCAGTCAGAGTTTGGCACCAAAAGTCCACAGCAAGTCTTCAGTTCTCACTTTTCTCGCAGCTCTTTTTTTGTCCTCTTCTTCTGAATCCCTCGAATCTAAGTTCCTGCTGTCAGGGATGGCACCTAAATACTCCATGTAGGGGCGTTAAGGGGACTGACGGGTAGTAGCCAATAGGTTACTTACCTTCAGGATGTCTACACCCTCTTTATGACCACTTCCTGTGAGAAGTGGGTATAACCCAGACCTCCTAATTCAGCCAAAACTAAGATAGAGGAATTTTAAAATTTGTGTCACATGAGGTAGCCCACTTAAGGGGTGGAACTAGCCCGAGAGGGGAACACACCTCCTGACTAGCTAATTTCCCCACATGTCCTGGTGCCAAACGGGTCTGGGGCAGGGGGTGGCATTTCCCCTGTCTAGTAAATTTTTGGGTCGCATATCAAAGGCGGCAGAGCCCTTTGAAGCCTCCTTCCTGCCTTGAGATGCTGATCTCTAAGCCATCGTGCTTGGAAGAGTTGACAGTACCTCCAACCGGAGCAGGCATTGTTTCTGCCCTCAGAGAACGTGGGCTCTCACCTACAGGGGGTTATAAACCTATCCGTGCTGGCAGGCTGCTCTACACCAGTCAGCCAGCACACTAGTAGTCTGTAGGTTTTCTGGGGCACCTCTAAGGTGCCCTCTGGGTGCATGTATTAATAAATCTATCACTGGAATCAGGGTGGGGTTTAATACAAGATGTTTGATATCAAGCATCTCTAGTTTCAATGAAGCCATCATGTAGCTGGGGTATTCATAAACACCAGTGTCCAGCACATGTTCTCAAAATGGCTTCCCTGTTCACATGCAATGTCTAAGATTCAACTTGGACATCACAGGGGCATATCTGCTTGTGCAGATATGTACACACATGTAGTATAGTGTACCCTGCCTTAGGACTGTAAGGCCTGCTGTAGGGGTGACTTACCTATACTGCAGGCCTGGCACACAGGAGTTGTGCCATGTTGTTTTTTCGCTTTTCTTTGCACCATGGCACACAGCCTGCAATGGCAGATTGCATGGTGGTGCGGAGGGGTCCCTTAGGGTGGCACAGTACATGCTGCAGGCCCTAGGGACTCTCTTTAGCCTCCTTGCCCAAGGTACCAGGGGTGCCATTTACTAGGGACTTTCACGGGGTGCTAAAGATATTGCCAATTGGGGGAACAATTGTACAGTTTTAGGGCAAGTGGTCTGGCACTTGGGGCCTGGTTAGCAGGAACCCAGTGCACTTCTGTCAAAATTATATAAGATACCAGGCAAAAAGTGGGGTTGACCATGTCAAAAAGGTGCACTTTCCTACATACAAGGGGCCTGGAGCCCACCAACTGCTTACCATTGTTTGCTTCATTGCCACTCTTATTTTCTGCCTCGCAATTGGCCAGCACGTGGTGGCTTCACTTACTCCTCTTTTGTGTGGAGCATGGACTAAGTACTGATTGCTCTATCTTGATTAGGGTCTTTCCGCTGCTGTGGCTGTGATTGCAGTACTATTTTACTTTTTTTTTCTTTTCTTAGTCTTTTTCGCTTTTTCCCTCCCACACCCACCCTCCTGTTGTTGATGCTTCTTCCCTCCCTCCCATTGTCCGTGTTGCTTATTTCCTCCACCCCTCACCCTCCCATTATCTGTTCTTATTCCCTCCCATTCTCCTACCCACCAGTTATCTGTGTTGTTCCCCTCCCTCCATAAGAAAAATAAAAGCGCTATGACGCGACCAGCGCTGGGCACATTATGGAGCCCCCCACCCCCTGGTCTCATTGTCTGTTCCTATTGTTGCCTGTGTGACCCTTGCTTCCCACCCAGCCTCCCCATCCTTCCAGTGCTGGCCACGTCATTCCTGTTTTTTCTAACATTCAGGTATACTGCTAAGCAGCCATGCTGCTGTACAACATGGCTAAAACATTGTCAAACCCAATAGCTTTCGCATAGGCGAGACATACTGGCTTTACTAGCCCTTTGTTTTTTTGTTCTTTTGCTTTTCTGTAGCCATGTGGCACGCCGTTAGGGATGTTGGCAGGACCTATTGGCTTTGCAAGTGTTTTTGTTCACTAAATGGTGTGGATCACAACGTGCATCACTTGCACTCTGTGATTTTGTAATGTATTTTTGATGCCTTCCCCCCTCCCTTTTCTTTTCTTCATTGTGCTTAGGTAGTTTGTGCAGCACTACTTCAGCTTTAAGCCGCGTTTTATGACAACAACTGCTTTTAGCAGTTGACCTCTCTAATCAATACTTCTCTTGTTTGGGTAACAGTTATCTTGTGCATGCCCACTCTCTCTGTGCTACTGTCAGTGTGAGGTTTCTGCAGAACATTGGACTTGCAACCAGCGCTCCAGGAAATGTTGGATTTTATCTTTAAGAAGATTCATGAGGGGTGAAGTACAGGTTCTGGACACAAATACTTTAATGAGCATTCTTTTTCCAGGGTGATAGCAAGGCACACTACGTAGGGACCCTCCATCTATGTGGCGATCACCCTCATTGGTCAAAGTGACAGGATGAGATTCTCTGCTCAGACTCTTTTCTGGAATGCTGTGGTATCTTGACTGGTACACCTCGTTCCCAGGCTGCCCAGAAAGAGTATACACTTATGCCCAAATCTTTGCCTGGAGGCCATGGATCCAAGACTTCTCTTGATCAAAGCCCATATCAGTACTGCCACTGGGAACACAACCTCAGGTCAAATGCAATTGTGACGTAAATCTTTGTACTTTAAGCGAGAGGCCCAAGAAAGTCATTTAGTAGATGTCGGATTATAATAGCTTACATGTATCACAAATTCCTTGTCGACTTTTGAGTTTGCATTTCCTGCTTTAACGAGAGGGACGTTGCATGTCACTTGAGATAATTGGAAACTGCTGGCATAAGCAGTTGGAGGATTCCTCTGATCTTACCATGCCTCAGTTAAAGGTGACCCCGTATTCTTGGCACACCCATGTTGCATAGAATAGGAAGTAAACAACAAAGTACATGTATGTGACCCTGCTTAAGTCCCAAATATAACGTGTTTTTAAGTATGTAATGGTTCATTTCGTCAGTAGGTTCACTAGTCTAACAAGACAATAAATGATTAACTGCTTCATCTGTTACTGGTATAAGGCCATATACAAAGCAGGGCAAGAGATCTCAGTGCCATACTGAGCATCAAACCCTGTAGGGAACTGGACTTTCGTTAAAGTTACACCCCCCCCCACACACACACTTTGTGCCCCCATTTTAGCTACTAGATGCTGATTTTCGACTCTGACAGTACACTGAGGCCTGCTTACCAGACCTCCGTGCCAGTGCCCCTTCCCTAAAAAACAGTAAAGCCCAATTGTGCTACAATTGGCCAAGGACTTTAGCACCCCTGTAAGTTCCTAGTAAATGGTACTCCAGGTACCTAGGGCAGGGATACTAAAGAGGGTCCCTAAGGGTTGCAGCATATCTTATGCCACCCTAAGAGACCCACATACAAATGTATACAGACTGCCAGTGCAGGCAGTGTGACATGATGCAAACCATGAGTGAGAACACGACCTGACACACTCTTGTCATGCCAAAGTCACTGCATCAAATATATGTAAGTCACCCCTACAGGAGGTCTTTGAGCCCTAAGGCAGGGTGCATTATATTTTATGTGAGGACATATATGCAAGAGCAGATATGCCCCCGTGATATCTAGTTCTATTACTAGATAGTGCAAGTGATCAGGGAGGCCACTTTTAAAAGCATATGCTGGACACTGGTGAAAACGAGTTCCCCAGTTACATGGTGGCTTTGCTGAAAGTTGGGGTGTTTGGTAGCAAACATCTCGTATCCATAAACCCACACTGATGCCAGTGTTGGATTTATTAATACATGCACACAGAGGGCACCTTAGAGCTGCCCCCTGAAAACCTACCATCCCCTGGTGTGAGGTGTACCGTCCCCTGGTGAGAGGTGGACACAACTTTTAAGAGTTAGCCATCTTTGTGTTGACAAACATAGGGATTCTGGGACGGGGCTATGCCCACTTTCCACAGGAAGTGGTCATATAGGAGGCATAGAGACCCCAGGGGCAAGTAGCCCATTGGCTACTACCCCTCTCTCTCCTTAACGCCCTAAATTGAGTATTTAGGTAACCCCGAAACCAGATCTTCATATTTTCGTTGGGCACAAAAGGAGTAGAAGACTGCATACCTGAGAACGGAGGAGTACGACTCATGGAGCAACTCATTCGTACTGCCATTGTGCAGACCTCAAGAAACCCGGAGGCCGATCAGTGCTTCACAAATTGTCAAAGAATCTCCCTTGGAGTAGAGTAGCTACTCCCCTGCAGCTGAAGGCACCAAAGAAGCAAGACGCGGTACACCGACCTGCCGCCTACGGAGTCTACCGATGCAGCAGCCGTCGAGAAAGAAGTAGCAGTGCTTCCATAGGTCCGATCCATCTGCTCTCCAAGTGTGTGGACGCCAGGACCGACCAGAGCCGCACAGTGCCAATCCCTGGGGTACTGGTCCCTTGCAGCAGCCAAGGCTTGTTGTGCCAAGACCGAACGCCAAGGAAGACCGACCTGCACGTCGAGGGACTTCAGGGACAGTGAGACCCACTTTGTGAGTGGCCCAGCTGTCCAATTTTCTCCTCCTGCAGAAAACAAAGAAGTGAGTCTGTGACCACTGCCACCTGACGCCTCAAAGCACCCCCGCTCCAGAGTCCAAGGAGTTGACTGTGCCAACGGGGTCTCCAGACCCACAAGAGCTAAGCCCACGCTTGGTTTTCCACAGACTGGACTTCCAGTCACTGCCTACAGCCTCTTTCTGAAGGCCCCCTAAAACTGTGAGAAACTCCTGCACCGGAATCCGACCCCAAAAGACACCAATGCACCCGAGCCCCACAGCCCAAGGAGAAATGGACAAAACGTGTGCCTATCTGCCCAAGAATCTCAAGGGTCGAGCCCCCCTGTGGGTTCCCTGGGACTGGTCCCCCAGTCCCTCCTTGCAGCTTCTTTGTAACCGGACCGTTCTCCCATTGAAGTGAGTGGGACACCCGACGCCATGACAGATCTCTGCACCCGGACGCCCCAGAGCCTCCACAGGTGACCTCTTAGTGTGGCCTTGAACCTTGCCCCATACTCACCTTAAGTCCAGAAGAACGGTCCCGTAAGTCTCTGACGAGTATCCGAATGCAATACACATTTTTCCTCCATAGGATAACATTGCCGATCCAGAAAATGCATGTCCATTTCTGAAAACTAAAAAAAATTCATAGCTCAAAGTACTTGCCCGATTATCTTGGTATCTAAATTTATATAAAAGTATGTTATTTTTATAAATTGGTGTCAGATTTCTTTGAGTCTCATTTACTGCCTTTGTGTGTGCAATAAATGCTTAGCACTACCCTCTGATAGGCCTAACTGCTCGCCCACACTACCACAAAGGCGAGCATTTGGGGTCTCATTTGTTCCTCTGTAATTACTTTGGGGTTTGCCTGGACTCTTTGCATGGTATACCTCTTTTTGGTATACCATGGTAAGTTGCTTTACTTGTTTAGCTTCAGAAAGAAATGTTAAATGAATGCCTGAAGTCAGTTAATTTTTTGTCATTTGTTTGTAGTCCAGTATCCTCAAAGCACATCTTATAACTCACAGCAGCAAGAAAGACTTTGAGTGCACGTCGTGTGGCGAGTCATTTAGGACCAAGGGTTCTTTAATACGGCACAATAGACGTCACACAGGTGAGGTGAGGGTGTGAAACTTATCATTGGTCCTTTTTAACTGTGATTTTTAAGAAAGTTATTGTATGTACAAATAACATTGAAGAAAGTTAATTTCTAGACTTTTTTTGTAATCCTAAAGGTACACACAGACTCTGAAAAATCGGCATCCATTATATTCTCCTATGCTTATAATTCACTCATAGAGACAAATATGCCACTCCTCGCATCTTGCGCAAGCATGTGCATGCTTGCGTCCATAACAGATTTGTACAATACTGAACATATTCTTGCATCATTTGGTACCTTGAAGGCTTTTAGTGTGACTTTGCGTATTGCAAAGGTTCTACGCATGCCCCTACAAAGCCATTATCCCTACTTCTTGGAATTACCCCAAAATTGGTCTGGTGCGCTACTAAATACCCAATCGGTGGTGCCGCATGACTAGGAGATTTACACATTTCTCATCACCATTCTTATTAGTTGAATCTGTTAGACCCACTTTTAACTCCATTGTCACCATAATCCCAGAAGCTCGTTAATTTCTTGAAAGAGGCTTAGCTTTTATATACAAAAATGTTTTCTATTGTACATTCACATGCGGTACATACTCCGGCAATCTAGTGCTAGCGTTGGTCTAGAAAACTGCAAGTTGTTTTCTTCGAAGTAGGCATAACTAGAACTACTCGCTCTTGTGCTATTCACACAGTTTCAACCCTTTGATGTTAACTGTTTTGCTCCAAGTTTGAAGACGTTTAAGAGAAGCTTAAAAAAAGACTGGGACAACCAAGCCACTGGAGCTCTGCAACAACACCCTTATTTTTGGAGTCCAAGGATGTCAAATAACATCATTTAAAGGCCCCTAAACCATCACATAACAGCAATAATTGCAGGACTCTCAGTATTGCTGGAAACGTTCAAGGTAATGCCTACATTTGTTTGCCAGGGTTTAAAGAAAGATTTTCCTTGGCAAAAATGCAGCTGCCAAGCATTCACCAAGATGTATTCATCCTGATCACAAGCCACCTCTCAGATGACACTGATGTTTTTAATCCGTCACGTAGATCAAAATAACCAGACTCGTACTAGTTCATAAGTTCAGAAAAGCCATTGTATTGAATTTGATTAAAAACCAAATCCATCCGTCACCATGCATCCGCACCAGATGCGACCATTACTGAGTCAGCTTAAGGAGGTTCCTTCATTAGTGCTAATGGACACAGTCGAAGAAGTACAGCTGCCAAAAATGTGAAAGAGTACATAGTCATAGTGTTTCCTCGTTCTAAAGAAATATCAAGCTCTGCAACCTGTCCGAAACCTTAAAACTGATACTTCAGGATATTGCATTTAATGATAACTGTTCAGGAACTCAACTGTTGCTGCAAGTGGTAGACTTTGAGGCAAACATTGATGTCCAGTATCTGCACTTCATATACTAATTCACCGAGCACACTGAGAGCACCTCAAGAGTAATGGTGAGTGAATAGCATTATTGGTTCACTGTGCTTCCATTTGTAATCCGAAGAGTGCCAAATGTCTATTGGTATTAGCGGCACGATTGCATCAACTGGCCATCCTTGTATAGCAATATCTGGGTGACTGGTTGGTGAAGGGAACGACCCAATGAGAGTGCCTGTATCAGACCAGGCAGACTATTCAGTTTCTTCTCAAACTGAGGTTCGGTATCAATGTGCCAAAGTCCAGCTTGTTCTACAACAGATATTCTTGGATGGAACTCTTGTCCTCCTTGCCAGACCTTGTTTGAGATAAAAAGTAGTAGTATTCAGTCCATTGGTTACTGGTGACTGCCTCCTGATTTGATCTGATGATAGTACTGTTGAAAGTAGAGAACAGATCACAGGGCGGAATTAGGTTGCTTTCTTGAGGGGCAAAGTCTTCCTGGACCCTCTGCTTCAGGTGACAGTTACTCCACTTACATCCCAGGTGGGTTGGGGCACTTGTGTAAGTGACCACTCAGCACACACCAAGTGCAGGGTGGGCTGGGCTGTAGGGCAGTCAGGCAGTGCCAGATGGGCTGGTCCGACAGGTCCGTGTGTGGCCGTGTTTTACTGTTTTCCATGATATTAAAACAAACATTGCTTGCAGCAAGCTGAAATCCATGCAGTCTTGCATACCTTGTAAGACACTTGTACATCTTGCCTTTACAAGTTCAAAACAGCCCCACTTTGCCAACATGGGCCACTTTTCGATAATGGTGATCACTTTTATTTTGGTGCCCACTCCTGTTTTCCGTCCCAATCGGGCCCTTGTCAAGTGTACCACAGAGAAGGCATCCTCACACATAAGTCTGTTGAAAACTGGAAGCAATAGCCTTAGCAAAAGAGCACTATCTCAATGATATGTTGTTTTGATTAAAATTCACCACATTAATTGCTTTCTGAAAAAAAGTATGGCTACGCGATAAAGTTGTTAAGGGTAGCTCTGGAGATATGGTGTTAAGCTGTCAAGGCATTTAAAATCCTTTCTACGACCATTAAGGCAAGTGAGTGATTCAAACAAGCAATTCATCGCTTATGCTCTATCTGAGCAGCCATGGTGCAATGAGATTGAAGGGGTCTCTGTAACAGCAGTTCATCTTCTGTCAGCGCAAAGCATAGAGATACTCAGTCATCTCAGAGAGCTGTGAGGCGGGCCTGGGAGATTGTCTGCCAAATCTTCGATCACTTGGAAAATCAGGAAACCGAAATTCTAAGTCTTGCATCCAAGTAACTCAAAATGCAGTAAAGGAAGAATCCACTTTGGAACTGAAGGTCAAAGTTCTGTTTGCTTTTCCACCAACTACCATCATCCCAAAAGTGATAATTAAGTTCACATAGGCCAATACAAGAATTGCCTTGAAGTGGGCTTGTCAGTGGCGGTTCACAAATCTGCTCCACCTGTCGAAGCAAATGGAAAGAAAGAAAATTGCTGTGCAAAACCACACTTTCTATTCCAGAGTGGAAGGCCAGATCGGGCAGCACAGCATAAAATAGTTAACATTTGGCAGCCTGGTTCCTAGTTTCCTATAGCATGGGTATTTAAATCTGTCGGTTAAACAAAGGAGAGAGCGAGGATTGTATGGGGGTATGTCCCTATCCCCCAAAATAAACTATACACAAACAGCGTGGACGGACCTGCTTATGAGAGAAGGGAAAAAAGGGGGGGGAGGCAGACTTTCTTGTAATCAGATTTACAGAGGTGCCTGAAAACCATTAGTAAGACCCCTCGCCCACCAACCTAGTTGGTGGCATGCTTCATCATTGGGGTACCAACCGGGTAGCCGAGTGCCACCCGGTTGTGCTGCAACGCCTGATTACAGCGGAGCTGGTGTCGTGCAATATGTGAGGGAAGTGGTGCAAGTTAAAATAATCTCTGGGAATCCTTGCCAAATGTTTTATTGTTAGCGGCCCAGGATAAGGTTAAAAACGAAAGATAAGGCAACGTTGGAGAAAAATGCTCCTTGTCACTTTGGTAGGTCTACATGTTTCAGCCCCTTTAAAAAGGTGAAGGGCTTTCGTCAGGACAGAGTGAGTGGAGTGGATGTGGCAAAATTACGCCACGTGTAAGGTGATATAGCAACACACTCGCTAAGGTGTGTTGTAGTGTGGGTGGTGTCAGTATACTTACGGACCCACTGATAAAAAACCTGTAGAGAAGAAGGAAGACAAAAAGACAAAACGCATACAACATAAATGCAACATAATATGCAATCTTTTTCGCAATATTTGTGTGCCACTGTGAATGTCTCTGATAAGTAGGCACAGGTGTGAGTCGGTCAATGATATGGACCGGGTGATAACTGGTCCTGCATGCCGTTCCGGTATACTGTGCTCCCTTATTGTGCTGGAGTAACTTGGTATGGCGTTTTTATGGCATGCTCCTACATATATTTAATGCCACTCTGATGACGAGAAATGGGAAGGAGCGTTAACAGGAAATGACTCGAAGAGTCTTGGTAATTGACGGGAAAGCTCTGCATGTAGTAATGCCTGAGCGTGCTGTATCTAAAAAGTTAAAACGGAAAAACCTTACTTCGTCAAGATAGAGCACCCACCTTTGGCACCTATTCCGGTCTCCTCACGGTCCTCGGTGTTAATGGACCCATCCGGAAGCCGGGTTGAAATACCGGTGCCGGCCGGTTTCAGGAAGCGTGTCATCGCGTACACGGGCGAGACGCTGGGCGGTGACTGAAAAGACTAGACCGTCTAAGTTGAGGCGGCTACTGCGCATGCGTGCAAAAGGCCATATTAGCGGTGTATGTTAGGCGGAGAGGAAAAAAGACCTGCCGGTCGTGGCTCGAATTCATGTAATGGCAAATGTTTATAGCCAGTGCTGCCGTGGATGTATAATTTTAAATGGGACAGGTATTGTGCACTAATAGCTGTGCTGTATTAGGGAGGATGGTGCATATTAATAGCCCACAATGGGGAAGACATTAACCATTGCCTAAAAGGGTATAAAAAGACAGGTACTCCAGAACGGAGCGGTGTTTATGCAGACGGTATATCCATCCTGAGGGGAATGCAAGGCTGAGATATATTGGGTACTGGGCCTGTCCAGCTACATTAGAGACAACGGTGCATATTAGTATCCTACAATGGGATGTTATTAGTCATTGCCTAAGGGGGTATCATGAAAAGACTGGTACTTCTGGTAGGAGCGGTAAAGGCAAAGCTGAGATAAGTTGGATTCTGGGCTTGTCCAACGGTGTGAGCCTTATGATGGTTAATGTATATATGATGGCATGTTGGCCCCCCGGACACCATTGGCTGGGAAGATATGTGTTTTCCCATATTTTGTAGTGGGTTACCCAGTTCAATGCAACAAGGATGGTATCACTGGGGCTATTTTATCCACTATTCGCAAAATGGGTATATGTACCAGTTAGCAGGCTGATATTATTCTCATTGACATTAAGAATTGAGAGGTTTGTTCAGGGAATTCCATGGAATGTTGTCGTTAAGGCCTGTGAGGTGGGTGGACAAGCGGTAAATCCACCGCTGTTCCTTCTCCAACAGGCGGCTCTGTAGATTGGGCAGTTTAGTGTCTAGCGTTTCAATCACTACCCACCGCATATCGTTGGTAGTGTGTCCAACCTCTAGAAAGTGGTTGGTCATACGTGTCGTGTTTCTTTTACATTGGATGGTGCTGCGATGTTCGCATATCCTGGTCTTGACTTTGCGGCTTGTCATACCGATGTATACAATTCCGCAAGGGCAGATGATGCGGTAGATGGCGTTCGTTGTATTGCAGTTGGTATGTTGTCGGATGTGCCATGTCTTGCCAGGCTCTAAATGTAAGCTTTTGATGGGTTCTGTTAGGTGACAGACACTGCAGTCCCCGCAGGGGAAATGGCCTACGATGTTCGGGAGGCCTCATGCATTCAATACGGTATTGGCTGGTCTTGATGGTAGTGCGGGGAGTGTTGATACAAGAGTGTCTTTAATACTTCTTGCCCGTTTGTAGGAAAACAATGGTTTTTCCCACTTTAGTTTACCTGTGTGGAGTATTTTCCATTTTTTTTTGTATAATACGAGAAACCTTGTTGGAGACTGAATTAAACGTGGTGACACAGGTGAGGGGGATTGCGGTGGGAGTTCGCTGTGTAGCTTCCAGTAATCCTTCCCGATTTTGATTGCGGGCACGTTTTTGTGCCTTTTTGGTAATCCATTTGGGGTAACCTCGTTCTTGAAGTTTAGTAGTCAATGAATTGGCCTGGTCCTTGTAATCTTGGATTTCGCTGCAATTTCTGCGCAGGCGGAGATATTGCCCGAAAGGTAGATTTTCACGTAGTGTCCTGGGGTGGAAACTGGTGTAGTGAAGTAAGGAATTGCGTGCTGTTGGCTCGAAATGAGTCCTGGTTTTAAGTTTTCCATCTGTAGCTTGGATTTCTAGGTCCAGGAAAATGATGTTGTTCCTGTCGACACTGTGCGTGAACTTCAAGTTAGGGTCACATCTGTTGATCCATTGGAAAAATGATTGTAAGGACTCATTGTTTCCTTCCCAAATTAGTAGGATGTCGTCTATGTAGCGTTTGTAAAATTTTATCTTGGTGGTGTGTGGCATATTGGGGCTGAAGATGTGTGTCATCTCGAAATTGTAGACATAGAGTCTGGCCACACTTGGGGCAAAGACGCTCCCCATGGATGTTCCGTACTTTTGAAGATAGATTTCCCCCTCGAACTCAAAGTAATTTTCTTTGAGCGCCAGTGCAGCACATTTAAGTATAAACGATTTGGGAGTATGATGGTTCCATGTTGTAGCATCTAATGCCAGTTGTAGAACTGCCAGGGTGTCATCCTGTGGTAAACTGGTGTAAAGGCTCTCCACGTCAAGGCTGACTAGAAATGGCGTTTCAGGATTGTAGGCAAGGGTGTTGATGTGTCCGAGTAGGTCCTTTGTGTCCTTCAGGTACGTGTTTGTGGACTGCACTATAGGTTGGAGAAATAAATCACAATAGCGTGAGAGTGGCTCAAGCAAGGACCCAATGCCCGATACTATGGGGCGTCCGGGTGGTGGGATCTTGTTTTTGTGAATTTTGGGGACGGTGTAGAAGTATGGGGTTTTACCAGCAGTGGTGGTGAGAAACTGGGCTTCTTGTTTAGTGATGTAGCCTGAGTTTTCAGCCTCTTCCACTAGGTTCTGGATTTTCATCCTTAGGTCGTCACTGGGGTCTACTTCCAGCCTTTGGTAGTTCTTGATGTCACTCAGAAGGCGTTTACATTCTGCTCAGTAGTCGTCCTTGTCCTGGATGACGATGCCGCCTCCTTTGTCGCCAGGTTTTATAATAATCCTGTCATTTGATTTGAGGGTTTTTAGAGCTTCACGTTCTTTTGTGCTGATGTTCCGGAATGTGTGGTCTTCCTGTAGGGTTTCAATTTCGTTGAAGACCGCCTATTCAAAGGTTGTGATTTCCACCGGTATGGCACTGGGAGGGGGAATGAAGGTAGACTTGAACCTAAAGTTGGTATCCCCCTCTGTTTCTGGCTCAGTGTGGTCTGGAAGGTTTTGGAAAAAAGCTTTAAGTTTCAGTTTGCGGAAAAAGTCTGCTAGTTCACAATGTAGTTGGAACTTGTCGAGTTTAGCTGATAGGGCGAAACCCAGGCCTTTGTTGAGAACTGTCTCTTCCAAAGGCGTCAGTGTGTGGGAGGAGCGGTTTGTGACCAGGTTTAGCTTGTGCTGGGTCCCGGTTGGTGTTCTTTTGTCTTGCTCCTTGTGTGAGCCCCCGGGTTCTGGTCTTCCTCCCAATGGACTTGGGCTTGTCGTCGTCTCACACAGTTGGACAAGCCCAGAATCCAACTTATCCCAGCTTTGCCTTTACCGCTCCTACCAGAAGTACCAGTCTTTTCATGATACCCCCTTAGGCAATGACTAATAACATCCCCATTGTAGGATACTAATAAGCATCGTAGTCTCTAATGTAGCTGGACAGGCCCAGTACCCAATATATCTCAGCCTTGCATCCCCCTCAGGATGGATATACTGTCTGCATAAACACTGCTCCATTCTGGAGTACCTGTCTTTTTATACCCTTTTAGGCAATGGTTAATGTCTTCCCCATTGTGGGCTATTAATATGCACCATTCTCCCTAATACAGCACACCTATTAGTGCAAAATACCTGTCCCATTTAAAAGTATACATCCACTGCAGTACTGGCTATAAACTTTTGCCATTACATGAATTCGAGCCACGACCTGCAGGTCTCTTTTTTCCTCTCCCACTAACATACACCGCTAATATGGCCTTTTGCACGCATGCGCAGTAGCCGCCTCAACTTAGACGGTCTAGTCTTTTCAGTCAGCGGCCAGAGTCTCGCCCGTGTACGCGATGACGCGCTTCCTGAAACCGGCCGGCACCGGTATTTCAATCCGGCTTCTGGATGGGTCCATTAACACCGAGGACCGTGAGGAGACTGGAATAGGTGCCAAAGGCGGGTGCTCTATCTTGACGAAGTAAGGTTTTTCCGATTTTAACTTTTTAGATACAGCACGCTCAGGCATTACTACATGCAGAGCTTTCCCGTCAATTACCAAGACTCTTCGAGTCATTTCCTGCTAACGCTCCTTCCCATTTCTCGCCCTCAGAGTGTGACTACAGATGGGCGCCCCTCCCAGGTCCTGATAAAAGCTACTAGCAACACGTAGCCAGTGTAACTATGTTGTCTATTTCATATAACCAATCTACTCCCTAATTCTAACGCTGAGTCCGACGTAGTTCACGCATGACCACTAATCGTCTAGGTCTGCGCCAACTCCACGCACCTTTGCCTAGAACTTTTAACGATAAGGCTAAACAGCACAAATGGCACTCACAGGGACATACGGGCCCTTTTACCTTTATAGCATTAAATATATGTAGGAGCATGCCATAAAAACGCCATACCCAGTTACTCCAGCACAATAAGGGAGCACAGTATACCGGAACGGCATGCAGGACCGGTTATCACCCGGTCCATATCATTAACCGACTCACGCCTGTGCCTACTTATCAGAGACATTCACAGTGGCACATGAATATTGCGAAAAAGATTGCATATTATGTTGCATTTATGTTGTATGTGTTTTGTCTTTTTGTCTTCCTTCTTCCCTACAGGTTTTTTTTATCAGTGGGTCCGTAAGTATACTGACACCACCCACACTACAACACACCTTAGCGAGTGTGTTGCTATATCACCTTACACGTGACGTAATTTTGCCACATCCACTCCACTCACTCGGTCCTGACGAAAGCCCTTCACCTTTTTTAAGGGGCTGAAACATGTAGACCTACCAAAGTGACAACAAGGAGCATTTTTCTCCAACGTTGCCTTATCTTTCGTTTTTAACCTTATCCTGGGCCGCTAACAATAAAACATTTGGCAAGGATTCCCAGAGATTATTTTAACTTGCACCACTTCCCTCGCATATTGCACGACACCAGCTCCGCTGTAATCAGGCGTTGCAGCACAACCGGGTGGCACTCGGCTACCCGGTTGGGACCCCAATGATGAAGCATGCCACCAACTAGGTTGGTGGGTGAGGGGTCTTTTTAAAAAAAACCTAATGGTTTTCAGGCACCTCTGCAAATCTGATTACAAGAAAGTCGGCCCCCCCCCTTTTTCCCTTCTCTCACAAGCAGGTCCGTCCACGCTGTTTGTTTAGATTTAAATCTGCCGCCAGACTGCACACACGTTCAAATAGAATCCAAGAACCTTTCCACTTCATCATGATGCACATCTAAATAGAAAAGATCTTGCGTCTGGGGACGGAGAGGTCCATCAACCCTATGAAAGGTCAAAATGCGACTGCATCGCCTTACCTCTTGTATTAAATTCTAATTTACAGTCCTCTTTCATAAGTTCATCTGACTATTACAGCCAAGAAAAAGAGACCTTCTAAACACCCTTCTACACTATCCTAGTTAAAGAGGATTTTCTCCCCAGTGAGAAGGGGGGCTCCTCCTTTGCAGTTTTGTATTCGATTATCAAACTGTTTCCCTCTTGAATTGATGCACAAAGCCACCTCACAAATGTAGTTTATGGTAAGTAGCTCTCCTATGGGCCATTACATCTAGTGTTAGTGAGAGACAGATTGTGTTCTAGTGAGCCTTACAGTGTTTCTGAGGAGCAAGGTTGTTGTTTTTAACATCCATACAAACTAATGGCATTTCAGATTTTAATGTAAATTGGAGCTATTGCGCTAGACTATTTCTCAAAGTAACCCTCTCTGGAGGAACGATTATTTAAAACCTTGGTTGTGAAGTGGGACCATTTCTAATATTTGGGCAAAACAAGAGATGAGGGGATATAAATAACTGTTACAGTTTACAGTTATTGTGCCATCTGTTTGGGAGTGGCAACAACTACACAGTACATGCCTTGCTGGATTGTATGTAGCATTACATCTCAGTAAGATTTCCTTCTCTATTGCAGGATTTTCATTTCTATTTATGGATGGTGAATAGAGTAGCAAGTTCAATCCCTTAAGCGGAAAATTTAAAATTGTGACATTAGGTGTGTGTGTGTGTGTGTGTGTGTCTGTCAGTCAGTCAGTGTCACAAACAGCCTGTATAAACAACCTGATTCCACAGACATGCGTGGCTTCCTTTGACCTCCTGGAATCCCAAACTAGGGGTAGTAACTTGCAAGTGTGAATGGATTTGTGCGTAGCTGCTCTTAAATCTTTAGGGCGTTGTGGGCTTCTGCCTTAAGTGATGCTGACCCCCTTTTTACTTTATCACTCATCCCACCATTGTTCAGCAAGACTGGCTTATTTAAAAAAAAAAAAAAACCTCAAACAGTTTACAAACTTCTGTCACCATACCCACTCGGAGACCACCACACTTGAGTGATGTTGTACTTGCCACTTTAATCTAATATTCTTAATGCTGTTATTGCATTTTTATGCTGGATAGTGTTTACAATAACATGCTTAACTTTATATAAATTCAAACCGTTGGCATGCTATGCAAACACAAACCTGCTGTTAACCCTACCCTCTCATAGTGACTCTGGTTTATTTGACCTGTATGTGTCACTTTACTAGATAGTGAATGTAAATATTGTTATGGAAATATATGAAGTGTGTGCATTTATAGCCGCTCTAATCATCCTAAAACCATTTCTCAATGTTTTCTGTGTTCTTTGTTCACTCCTCTATAGATGAGCGTCCATACGTATGCAAGAAGTGTAACAAAAGCTTCCGTGAGTCGGGTGCTCTGACTCGGCACCTGAAGTCTCTGACGCCATGCACCGAAAAGACCCCATACCTCAAGGAAAGACTTCTGAAGCAAGAATTACCCATTGGTTAGTCCAGGAATTTAATCTTGTGCTCGAGTGCTATTCATTGTTCATATTCCTCATAGGACGCCTGACATCACTGTCTCATGAGCTCAAGGTGGATTTAATTGTTTTTTTTGTTATTTATGACATTTGATGGACACCTAGCTCAGGCTTCATTGTCCACGAAATAGTGAGATCAAGCTTAATAACTGGTTATTTAGATATGAAGGAAGTCTTTACAGAAAGGTGCAGTTTAATCTAAGTGAGTCGAAATTGGGCAGCTCTATATCCCTGCAAAAAGGGGGGCTCCTACACACAGTTTGTATCCATTAATCTAATGATCATGTGACATCTAGTGCAGGATTTGAACTTTCAGTTTAAAGCGACTGGTCTAACACCAAGAGCTGCCGTTGAAAGTAAAATGGCATTGTGCCATATATCAAAATGACGTGATGACGCTGAGTTGTTATAAGCGTTCAAAGATGAAATAAGGTGTGCATTGCTTTGCTAGTGTTTTAAATTATACAAGCACATTCACTCATAAAGAGCCTTATATTCCATCTTTCAGTCAATGATTCAGATGGGAGAACCAGTCCTGATAGCAGTTTTCGGTCTGTGGCAGATCAAAATTAGGCCAATGCAGAGCACATCTCATGTAACAATACCTGTTAAAATGACCCATATTTGATATTTATTAGCTCGTAAAGCGCCCAAATCACCCCGTCAGGGGTATCTCCGCGCTGTGACTGCTGTCATCAACCAAGAAGACTCAGAACAGATGTTTTTAGCAATTTTCTAAATTTCAGGTAGTCTGGGCATTGGCGTAAGTGAGTGGGGAGTTGGTTCCAATATAGGGGTGCAAGGTGGGAAAAGGCTTTGCCGCCCAAACGCGCTTTTTTAAATCGCGGAGTACAAAGAAGTGATTTTGACCCTGACCGAAGGGACCTGGAGGGCAGGTACCTTGAGAGTTTATCTGAGAGATAGCTAGGACCCATGTCATGTAGAGATTTGTGAACCATACAGCAGATCTTGAATTTAATCCGTTTTCGCACCGGAAGCCAGTGCAGCTCTTGTAAAAGGGGTATAGAGGCCGTTCTGGGAGGGGCGTTGGCAACGTGTTCTGGACTACCTGCAGTTTATTTACGGAAGCTTCATTGGCTGAAATCAGCAAGGCGTTGCAGTAGTCCAGGCGGCTTGGCACTAATGCCTGAATCAGGACTTTCCGTGTTGACGAGGGTAGGAAGGGGAAAGCTCTTCGTAGTAGACTAAGAGTGTGAAAGCATGACCCTGCAGTGGAGGAAACGTGCTCTCCCAATGTTAGTTTCTGGTCTATACGGACACCCAAGTTTTTGACCACCTTTTTAGGTCTCGGCCTGACGTAAGCAGCGCATGCGCTGCTCTCGTCATACGAGGCTTCTTGGAATCGATACGATTCCAGAAGCCTCGTCCCAGCTCCGCCTTCAGTTTTGATTTGTGCGCGTCGTTTGGCGTCACAAATTATGCCAAAGGCAGTGCAATGATTGCATGGAAGGCATGTCAATCGCTGCTTGTTGCCACCCTGTCTCCTTTTAGCCACGCCCAGCGGGATTGGATCTCTTACCGCGGCGTGACACAGAAGGTTTAGTATTAGCTTGCCATACTTTTTTTTTGTATGCTTGTTTTTTGTCCTTATAGCGCGCGCACACCACTCGCGGGCTTAACTACACGCCCGCTTTCATTTTCACCATTGCGGGTTTTATTATTTTAATTTGGAGGCCGCGCGCCTTTTAACTAAAAGCCTGCTTTCATTTTAAATTAAAAACTTGTTCCTGCATTGTGATTCCGCGTGCGATATTAAGAGCTGAATGGCAGTGGCTAAAAAACTCCCAAATTACGTCCTTCTAAATGTAGACATTATTCTACATGTTTTCTGCCCATTTCCGACCCTTGCGTGTTTGCAAACATTTCCTTTTGCCCCTTTACCTTGCCAAAAAAGAGTTAAAAAAGAATGTTCCTTTTCTCGCAGTAAGCGAAGGGTAATTGATAGTCTGGACCAGAGGTCAGGATTTGCATAAGAATTAAGAGCAGTAAATTAATATTCCACGCACATCTCCAATTATCTCCCAAGACCTTTGTCTCGCACGGCTGGCGGGTGGGGGAGTCCAGCTGCTCTTCTGCCAAACAACATCTGTGCAGTTAATAATTTGATAAACAGCTAATACAAATAGTTCCTGGACAAGCCGCCACGGCCCTCGCAGGCTAGCAGCCAGCCTCTGGCTAGGCCTCAGAAACGGAACCATTCTTGGCTTTCGTGGCTTTAATATCGATTAGGTTTCCTCTGTGCAAGCAGGCGCTTCAGTGTTTCTTGTAAGCGCAAATACCTCCACCAAAAAAGTCAACAAGAGCAAAACGTAAGAGATGGCAGCCAGCTACTTATATTTTCCCATTGCACGTCGTATATTTTTACTTAAAAAAGATCTAATTAGAGTTTTATTGTTTCTGAAATAGCCTCTTGAGCAGATGAAGTTCCACTTGCCGGTACGTAATATTTTGTGCTGTGAAAACAGTGCATTTCAACTAGTGTCTACTTTTTTTTTGTTGCTACTTTTCTACTATCTTATGGTGGTAATTGTAATCTAATTGTATTGTTTACGCCTAACAGCGTGCTTTGGATGTTTGGGTTCATGGAGAAAACAGGGGCATCGCTATAAAGTGTGCAGCAGGTGAACTGGCACCGGGACTTAAAGGGCTGAGGGGCACACTGCACCCTAATTAGTGCTGTATTTTACCATCTCAACAGTAGTCAAAGAGGACATTTCCCTGCTTGCACTTGGGCCCATGGCACCATTGTTCCGCCACTGGGAGAACAACGATGTTTGCCTAAGATCACACAGTGTTGATCAAGTGCGAAAGCCAGGATCAGAACAGGATCTCCTATACATAAACTCTGCAGTTGAGCCCGTCACATGACATCTCTGACCTAAGTAGCCAAACAACACTCCAACATAAGCACCGTTCAGCTGCGCTACTAGAGCGTTATGTGTGAACCTCTGTGGCTATGTAGGACAGTGGGCGGGGCTTATTGACCTGAAAATGTGCGGAAAGAACGTCATGATATGGAATTAACACAAAATAATGAAGAGAGTTAGAAGGATTTGAACAGCAGATGACATGAAAACAACGTCGCCTGCGTCTTTAGGAGCACAATATGGATTTCGGAGCAGAAATCCTCAGTATACAATTTACAAGTGCGCACATAGTACGAGCTCTGACGTCTGTTCTGGCAGTGTCCGTGCTAATGTGCACACAGGCTTAAACGCCTCTGTGAATGCAGGGCTTGCCCTGATGCCCAATCGTGCCACCTCTCTGTCTGCCACGGCAAGCACACCCCAAGAAGTGTGGAAGACCGGGGCTTGCACGCCACCACAAACACTGACATTTTAGGTGTATCACCTGGGATAAAGTCCGACTCCAGAAACTTATCACTTTCACATACAACAAGAGTGGAAATGTTAAGAAATAGAGGGAGACCCATTTCATTGTGAAAATATTGGCTAAATATAGCACCTTAAAACATGTTAGGCGACGAAATTGAGAAAGATGTCATTATGACAACATTAACTTAAAAAAAGCATTTGTATTGATTAGAAAATGAAACTTGTTCTAATAAAATATTTAAAACCTGATTCAATGCACACTGATATATAGATTCTAACGCCCCTTTCTTCACGTACACATTACTCGTGATAATGTATTCGTATATTTGTGGTAATGTATTTCCCAAACACTTTGCAATAAGTTGAGTGGCTTAAAAAACAGAATTCACATTGTCCCTGACCCCCCGCCCCCCTTGCATTTCTTACATGGTTTAGACATGTAAAATATATGATCGGCGCCGAGCACGCATCCGCACCATCTACCCATTTTATACACTGTGTGCCATATTTTCTTAAAAGGTAATGTGGATTTGTGTCACACAAAACAATATACAAAGTGAACCTGATGACCTCCACTTGGTGCATTAATATGTGTTTTACTCGTGCATAATGCAGCACAGCAGCGTGCACAATATTTTCTTGCGGCGACACCCTGAAGTTTCAGGTATCTGTTAGAGCATGCCGGGGATCTGTCTTCCTGTCGGGCAGCAGCAGGCCCAGGGGGGCCTTCGGTTCTTGCGTGGGAGGGACGCAGCCTGGAGGCCCAGCTCTCCTGAGGTCGCGGTGTGGTGTGGAGTGGTTGTCGTGAAACACATTAAATTGCCCTATAGGGACCAGTGCCCATTGAACACGGTGCGGCTGGCCTCACTGCAGGGTTAGACCAGAGAATTCACCCACCCTCCCCCGCCAAACATGTGCTCTGCCTCCTAAAGCACAGGCATTTGAGGCCTAACCATGCACTAAAATGTTTTACAGTATTTTCACGTTGTCATTTTGTGATATTGTTGTCTCGACTTTTGTCGACCCACGTGCCTTCAGCAAGACCCCTCCAACTGTAGTAGACACTCTCATCCTAGTGTGTGTCTTCAGCAAGACCCTTCTTATTGCTGTAGACTCAGTCGTTGTGGTGTGCGCCTTCATCTGAAAGAGACACGTTAGTGATAGATTCCTTACCTTAGAATATCCCCAGGCGTCAGGCTGGATCCGGAAAGTTTTGCGTAGCAGTACCCTTGCGCGTCGGTAGGCGGCGTCGTGCGGCTCCGCGTCCGTCGTCGGCGTCGTGATCGCCGGGATGACGTCGCGGGCAGTACTTAGACGCCGCCCCTGCGCGCTGACGCCAGTTCTTCTTTTTCCGCGCCAGCAAGCGCAGATCCGGGAAGAGCAGTGCCCTGGTCAATTTTTGACCATACTTTTTGGTGATTTTTTCACTGTTTTTTCCATCTTTAAGGTGTCGTAGGGATGCCCGGCTTCAAGCGATGCGGCGCCTGTGCGCGGATGATGTCCGTCACCGACCCGCATTGGGAGTGTCTCTTCTGCCTCGGCCGAGGCCACGACACCGAGTCTTGTCCCGAATGCCAGGCCCTCAACCCGAAAGCTTTGCGAGAGCGGTCTCGAAAGCTCCTCGAGGCCCGGCATTCGGCTCCACGGAGGCCCCGGTCGCGTGAGAGGTCCAGGGGTCGCTCGCGGAGTGCACACCGGTCGTCGGCGTCGAAGTCTTCTTCGTCCGGTAAGTCTAAGCACAAGAAGTCCAAGAAGCATCGTCGCTCTCGGACTTCGCCTCGCCGGTCTCGCGACTCGGCTGAGGCCCCTCCCGGCACCGTCCCGCCCCCGCGGCCCCGGACTTGCCTGTGGAGTCGCCCCCGTCCTACCCGCCCTTCCCGGGTTCGGGGGCGGATCCGGCCAAGGTACAGGAGTTCCTGTCGGCCATGGCCCGCCTCTTCGGGCCTTCAGGCCCCTCCGGTGCGCCTTCGGGCCCCGCGGGCCCTGATGGGGTTGCTCCGGCGCCGCCGGCGGCTCCGGCCCCGGCGCCGCCCGGGACTCCAGCCTCGATCCCGGCTCCGGCTTCGGCCCCGGCCTCGATCCCGGCTCCACAACCCCCATCGACGCCGGTCGACCTCACGACACCTCCGCCGGCGCCGATGTCTCCGGTGCCGTTCTCGACGCCGCCCTGGGCTCCGGGCGGCGTCGTCCCCCAGTTCCTTCCGGCTCCGGACATGGACCCGGAGCGACGTCGCTCGACGCCGGCTCCGGCGCCGATGGGCCCTTGGGTCCCAAATGTCCCTCCTCCTCCTTATTTTGAACCAGAGGAGGACCAGGAGGACTGGGAGGGGTCTGATGACCCTCTGACTCGCAACTGTCAGTATGATGAGGACTGGACAGAGAGTCTAGGGGAGGCCAGTGGTCTGGATACTTCTCCTGACACTGGCATGCTGTCTCCTCCCGTGGCTACGGAGGAGGGGGCCAATTTTGGTACGGTGTTGCGTAGGGCTGCTGGGGCCTTACGTCTCCAGCTCCCTACTTTGACGGTCAAGCCTAACATCTTGACAGAGGTGCTTCAGCCGGCAGCCTCCTCTACGGAGACTGTGCTGCCGTTTAACGACGCCCTCACAGACGTTCTTTTGGGCGCCTGGTCCAAGCCCAACACAGGGGCTCCTGTGGATCGGAACGTGTCACGACGCCATCGCCCAGCTCCGGGCGACCCCCTGTTTCTTTCTGTCCACCCCACTCCTGAGAGCTTGGTTGTCCAAGCCTCCGCTTCCCAAACCGCCTTCCCTACCGCTCCTCCGGATAGGGAATCCAAACGCCTGGATCAGTTTGGGAAGAAAGGTTTTTCTTCCTCCAGTGCTGGCTTGCGGTCCGTTAACACCGCTTGTCTTTTGGGCCGCTATACCCACTCTCTGTGGGATTCGGTGGCGGATGTTTTGCCCCAGTGCCCTGAGGAGGTCCAGGCACTGCTTTCCCGCGCCATTGCGGAAGGAAGGGATGCGGCCAAATACACTATCCGTTGTGGCCTTGACACCGCCGACTCGCTGGGCAGGTCGATTGCAACGACGGTGGCGCTCCGCCGCCACGCCTGGCTGAGAACCACTGGTTTTTCAGGGGATGTCCAGAATACTCTCATGGACATGCCCTTTGATGGAGTCGGTCTTTTTGGGTCCAAAGCAGACCATGCGTTGGAGCGCTTTAAGGACTCACGGGCTACTGCCAAGTCCCTGGGCCTTTCTGCTACACGCCCTCCGCTGCCTTCTGCTTTTCGCCCCTATCGTGGCCACGGTAGGGGCGCCCCTTCACGTCAGCAGCCCAGCCACCGGCCCGCGCAGCAGGCGTCTTCGCGTGGCCGAGGACGTGGATTCCGCCGTGGCGGATCGGGCAACCAGCGTGCGGGTCAGGCCACCACCTCCAACCCGTCCGCGGCCTCCAAGCCCTCCTAGTCCCTCCTTTCAGGTGCACGGCACGCCAGTAGGGGGCAGGGTCCGCCATCACCTTCCCCACTGGCGCACCATCACCTCGGACAGGTGGGTCTTGGACATTGTCCGAAGGGGCTACTCCCTCCCCTTCGAGACCACCCCCCAGCCATGCCACCTCAACTCCACCGCATGTCAGGGGATCACTTGGTGCTTCTACAGAAGGAAGTCACGGCCCTCTTGACCAAGAGGGCCATCGAGCATGTTCCGACCCCAGAAGTAGGGCGTGGTTGCTACTCCCACTACTTTCTGGTGCCCAAAAGGACAAGGAGGACATGCGTCCTATCTTGGACCTCCGGAACGTCAATCGCTTCCTCCGGAAGGAGAAGTTCAAGATGCTCACCCTAGCTCAGGTCTTGACTGCCCTCGACCCTGGAGACTGGTTGGTAGCGTTGGACTTGCAGGACGCATATTTCCACATCCCCGTCCTGCCGGCCCACCGGCGTTACCTTCGGTTCACGGTAGGCCACGAGCATTTTCAGTTCACCGTGCTCCCCTTGGCCTTACAAGTGCCCCTCGGGTGTTCACGAAAGTGATGGCGGTGGTCGCGGCTCATCTGCGCCGGGCAGGGGTTTCAGTCTTCCCCTACCTCGACGACTGGCTGCTGAAGGCGGGCTCGTCCCAGGCAGTCGTCTCCCACCTCCAGACTACGGCCGAACTCCTGCACTCGCTGGGGTTCTCCATCAATGTGCCGAAGTCGCATCTGATTCCTTCTCCACAGCTCCTTTTCATCGGAGCAGTTCTGGACACGACGCAGTTTCGGGCCTATCCTCCCGAACGGCGAGTCCGGGATATTCAGGCTATGATTCCGATCTTTCGGCCTTTATCCTGGGTTTCGGTAAGGATGACCCTGAGGCTGCTGGGCCTCATGGCCTCCTGCATCCTGCTGGTCAATCATGCCAGATGGCATATGCGGGCTCTGCAGTGGGACCTGAAGTTCCAGTGGGCGCAGCACCAGGGCAACCTGTCCGATCACGTCCAGATCTCGGAGGGGACTGCAAAACAGTTGCAGTGGTGGCTCTCGAACCGGCAATGGGTCATGGGCAGATCCCTCTCCCTTCCCCAGCCAGAGCATACAGTTGTGACGGACGCGTCCCTTCTGGGATGGGGCGGTCACTTGGGAGAGGCGGAGATCAGAGGCCTCTGGTCTCCGGCGGAGTCCCGGCTCCATATCAACCTTCTGGAGCTCCGGGCGATCCGGCTTGCACTCAAGGCATTCCTTCCCTCTGTCAAAGGGAAGGTAGTGCAGGTGTTCACAGACAACACCACCGCCATGTGGTACTGCAACAAACAGGGCGGGGTGGGGTCTTGGACCCTTTGTCAGGAGGCTCTGCGCCTCTGGACATGGCTGGAACATCAGGGCATGTTCCTGATGGTTCAACACCTGGCAGGTTCTCTGAACGCCAGGGCGGACGAACTCAGCCGCAGGTGCATGATGGATCACGAATGGCGTCTTCACTCGGAAGTGGCGCAAGGACTCTTTCTACAGTGGGGAGAGCCTTGGTTAGATCTATTCGCCACCGAAGAGAACGCGCAATGTCATCAGTTCTGCGCGTTGGAATTTCCAAGGCGGCACTCGCTCGGCGACGCTTTTCGTCGCGAGTGGAGTTGCGGTCTGTTGTACGCCTTTCCGCCTATACCACTTCTACCCAGAGTGTTGAAGAAGATTCGGCACGACCGGGCCCAAGTCATTCTTGTGGCTCCGGACTGGGCTCGAAGAGTTTGGTATCCCGAGCTACTCAATATGAGCATAGATCCCCCGATCCGTCTGCCTCTTCGGGAGGATCTTCTGTCGCAGCAGCAGGGGACGGTCCTCCACCCGAACCTGTCCAGTCTACACCTGCTTGCGTGGAGATTGAGCGGCGGCAGTTGATTCCTTTCGACTTGCCTCCCGAAGTTTGTGATGTGATTCTGGCAGCCAGGCGTCCCTCCACTAAGGTGGTATACGCCTGCAGGTGGAACAAATTTGTGGCATGGTGCACAGCAAAGGCTGTGGATCCCCTTTCTGCCCCTCTTTCTGAGGTCCTTCTGTTCCTTCTCTCTCTGGCCCAACAGGGTTCTGCCCTGGGTACCATCAAGGGTTATCTTTGTGCTATCTCGGCCTTCCTCAGGCTCCCTGATCAGCCCTCCCTTTTCAAGTCCCCTGTTGTTAACAGGTTCTTAAAAGGCATTACTCACCTCTTCCCTCCTGTTCCGTTTGTAATGCCTCAGTGGGACTTGAACTTGGTTCTTACCTTTTTAATGTGCGCTCCCTTTGAGCCTCTGCATAACTGTCCTCTTCGTCTTCTGACTCTAAAGGCAGCCTTTCTGGTGGCCATCACCTCCGCTCGGCGGGTGAGTGAGCTCCAGGCTCTTTCTTGCAAACCTCCCTTTCTGTCTGTTCATCCAGACAAGGTTGTTCTTCGGACGCGTCCGTCCTTCTTGCCAAAGGTGGTTACTGCTTTCCACATTGGGCAGACCATCACTTTGCCCACCTTCTTTCCGCCTCCGCATCCTTCCAGAGAGGAAGAGAGGCTCCACCGTCTGGACCCAAAACGTGCGCTCTCCTTCTATATCGACCGCACAAAACACTTCCGGGTGGATGACCAGCTCTTTGTTGGCTACGTGGGCGCCAAAAAGGTCGGGCGGTGCACAAGAGGACCATCTCCCGCTGGGTTACCTTGTGCATCAAGACCTGCTATTCTTTGGCTAAGAAGGAGCCTCCTGTTGGGCTGCGTGCCCATTCCACCAGGGCAACGGCTGCTACCACGGCCTTGGGCCGCGGTGTTCCGCTGCCGGTTATCTGTCAGGCAGCTACGTGGGCCTCGCTGCACACGTTTACTAAGCATTACTGCCTTGACAGTCAGGTCCGGAGGGACGGCTTCTTTGGCCGTTCTGTCCTCCAGGACTTCCTTGTCTGATCTTTGTTCGCAGACCCACCACCGGGGTTGGTATTGCTGGGGTATCTATTCTAAGGTAAGGAATCTATCACTAACGTGTCTCTTTCAGATGCACAAGTTACTAACTTGTGTAACGATATATCTGTAAGAGACAGTAGTTAGTGATAGATTCCTTACCGCCCCACCCATCCTCCCCGTTCTGCGAACTGATTTCTAGGGTTAAGGACATCCCTTTCAGGGCCCTAGTATTTTTCAGACACCTGTGTCAGCTTCTTGCATGGCTCTGCGTTCCTGGCGCGGAAAGTCGTGTACAGAACTGACGTCAGCGCGCAGGGGCGGCGTCTAAGTACTGCCCGCGACGTCATCCCGGCGATCACGACGCCGACGACGGACGCGGAGCCGCACGACGCCGCCTACCGACGCGCAAGGGTACTGCTACGCAAAACTTTCCGGATCCAGCCTGACGCCTGGGGATATTCTAAGGTAAGGAATCTATCACTAACTACTGTCTCTTACAGATATATCGTTACACAAGTTAGTAACTTGTGCATCAAGGTCCCACAGCATTGTGGTAGTTGCGTTGCAGTTCTTGTGCCTGCAGCATGGCCCCATAACATTGTGGTAGGCTCAGGACTTATATTTTTAGTTTGTTTTGACAGGCTTAAGGATAGCAGTAAACACAAATCAATTTTCAGTGAGGGAATCACCCTTTCTTGAAACAGTACAATTCAATATTTACTGAGGTAATCTCTTGGCATGATGTTTTGATTTCATTAAGGAAATTTATAGGGGGGGGGCTAAACCTTGTTAGGTGACAGTGGCTTTAAATGCTGCAGAACATTTCAAATGGTATCTCAAATACCTGTTAGAGCAAGAGAACAACCCTTCACTTTCTAGAATCTAGAACATTAAAAAATGAACTGTACTAACTAACTAAACGGGAGGAGATGTCCTCATTAAAACCACAACACTAGGAAAGGCACACACCTGGGAGAAGTTCTGTGTTGGTTTGACTGCATGGCACCACAATCTGTGTTGTTGTCATGTAATCTTTCAGTGGACCCAGGTGACAAAGATTTTGATGTGACTTACTTTTGAAGTACTCATGGCTCACTACTGGTTACCAGGAGTACTACAGGAGTAAGACACACATCCTCACGCCAAAATCTTTGGGGCTTATTTACAAGCCCCTTGCGCCACTTTTGCGTCATTTTTAAAATGGGAAAAGTGATATATGGGTAGCGCAAGGGGCTTGTAAATAAGCCCCTTTATGTATTGGGCCCTTACGTTTTGTTTGTTCCTTGGTGCGACCAGTAGAGTTGCCTTTCATCGCGCCCAGTGGAAATTCCAGGTTGACAGTTCCAGGTTCTATCTGACCTCCTTGTTGCCCTGGAACATTGACTAACTTTTTTGCAGCCATTTAGACCCAGGTGGTAGGGTGAAAACGGCGCTAATCTTATTGGCACCTGTTATGCCATAGCGCTTTAAGTGGGATGAAAAAACTGGGGGGGTCTCAAACTTAGCACAGTGTGTCACCCGACTGGTATTTTGCTTCGGTCATTGCATCCATATATATGATACAACAAGTAACATCATAACTACAACAAGTAAAGACTATTGGCTTTGTCAATGGTTGTTAGTTGCATAAGATAAATAAGCAGCAACTATGGCTTGTATATAATATTGAAAAAGCTTCCACTTAAAGCCCTGGTGACACCACAACGATGTTGCTGCTCCTGCCTTTCAAAAAGAGAAGGGAACTCCAGAGAGAAAATGACTCATTAAAGGATTTCCCTTCCCCTACAAGGTTCACCTGGCACGACGTCATGCCGTAACTTCTCCACTAGTGAGCAGTGAGAGCATGCGCACATCGATGTGCCTGTTGTCACTGCAGTCCGGAAAACAAGCATTGAAAATGCAAGAGGTCTCGCCTTTAACTAAGTTAAAGCCATTTGCTTTGCTAATGGTATTGTATAGCAAAGCAAATGGCTTTAACTTAATAAAAGGCGAGACCTATTGCATTTTAATGCTTGTTTGGGGTAGGAGCTGGGCCCAATTCCTCAGGCCACCAGCTAGGGCTCCATCTTAACATTGCTTCCCCGAACAGCATAATCTCAGATTTTCCAGCGTTAAGCTGGAGCAAGTTGTCACCCATCCAATCCGCAACTGCTTTCATGCTCTCCGAAATGGTGGTCTGAGTGTTGGGGTTATTTTTATCAAAGGAGAGAAGGAGCTGAGTGTCGTCAGCATAGGAGATTGGAGTGAAACCTAGATTCCTCAGTAATCCCGCCAAGGGGGTGACGTAAATGTTAAATAATGTTGGGCTCAAGCATGAGCCCTGAGGAACTCCCTTGGTCACGCTAGTAGTCTTAGAACGGAAAGGTCCCAGATTAATCGTCTGGGTTCTGTCTGATAGAAAGTTTGACAACCATTTTAGTGCATTCCCTCGGAGTCTGATGTCGCGGAGTCTTCCGATAAGGATCCGGTGAGAAATAGTGTTGAATGCCGTGGATAGGTCAAGCAACACCAAAAGTACCGCTTGACCATTGTCCAGAGACATTCTGATGTTATCCGATACAGCTATCAAGGCAGATTCTGTACTGATACTGGCCCGAAAGCCCGATTGAGAGGCATCAAGAGAATTCGAGGCTTCCACAAATGTGGAGAGGTATTTGTTAATATGCTTTTCCAAGAGCTTGCTCTGGAGGGGGAGCAGAGAGATGGGGCGATAGTTGGAAACATCGTCCATGGGAGCTTTATTATTTTTCCGGATGGGAATGACCTGTGCTGCTTTCCATTCAAGGGGGAGCCTGCCATCTTTCATAGAACTGTTAAGAATGGTACAAATAGGGGCGGCGAGCAGCTTGGAAAGCAGGGAGGTAGTCCTTGTAGGGATAGCATCTGAGGGGGACCCAGATTTGACTTTCCTTAGAAGTGATTCTACTTCAGGCGTAAGAAATGGAAATTTCTCCAAGGTCAAAAAGTTTGGAATAGGCACTGGAGAATCTTTCTTGGCGCCTTTCTGCGAGCTACTGGCCTCCGTGATTTTATTATAAATCGTGTCAATTTTCAGGGTAAAGTGGTTCGCTATGTTATCGCATAAGGTTTGGGATGGGGCCTCTTCATTGTTACATGCCTTGGGGTCTGTGAAAGATTTTAGGATCTGGTACAGGGTTCTGGAAGAGTTCCCTGCTTGTTCAAGTTGTTGCGTAATGTGGAGTTTGCGAGCATTTAAAAAAATGTTATGGTATTGAGTCAGGGCTGTTTTATAATTTTCCTGATCCTAAGGGTCATGTGAAATGCGCCATTGTCTTTCAAGTCTTTTGCAGTGGCTTTTTTCTGTCCGGAGGCTAGGGGAGTACCAGGTAGTTTGGGGGCGCCTGGTAGAGTGGGAACACTTCTTCAAGGGGGCAAATTGATCCACTGTGGCTTTTATGACAGAGTTGAAGTGGTCCAGGTGTTTCTCCACACTATTGAAGTCGTGATTCCAGGATACTGGGAATAAATCCTGGAACTGGTCAGGTGTAAGTTTGTGCCATTGTCTGTACTGCCTAGGGGGGTGGAAATTAGGAGCAGTATGATCCGGAGGGCTGCGAAATTGGAAATCAATCAGCGAGTGGTCTGACCATGTCAGGGGGTAAGTTGCTCCACAAAGGATGTTCGGGGAGTTAGTTAGGATTAGATCTAACGTATGCCCCGCAGAGTGAGTAGGGCCGTCCTTGATCTTGATGAGCTCAAGTGTGGCCAGATCTGCTAGACATGTGGAAGCATCCTGATTGGTGGCATTTTCACTGTGGATATTAAAGTCTCCTTGAAGCAAGAAGTTTCTGGTTGAGATGACATGAGGGGAAATGAGTTCCATCAGTTGGGAGGAGAAATTTGCCAGTGGGCCAGGGGGTCGGTATACAAGCGCTCCTTTCCAACTGTGTTGCGGGTGTAAATCTATTCTAAAGATTAGAATTTCCAGTGTATCATTACACAGTTGATCCAGGATGGAGATTTTGATATAATCTTTATGGATGATGGCTATACCTCCACCCACCCTGCACGGTCTATCAAGTTTTTGTATGCGGTAGCCTTCTGGAAGTGCCACCGCAATTGCAGGGTTTGAACTGGGTTTGATCCAGGTTTCAGTTAGAAACCCAATGTGTGATTGTTTGGGGGGAAAGCAGATCCCAAATGTTAATAGCATGTTTAGGCAAGGATCTTACATTGACCAGGAAGCAGTTCCAGCCTTCGATATCATGTGAGGTCTGGGAGGGACCCTTATTATCGTTAGTGCTATGAGTTAGGTTATTTCTCTGGCCTAGCGTAATATTCTTGGTTAAGGAATGGTCTAATTCCATACGCTGGAATCTGCAGAGTCTGAATGAGAAAGGGCCTTCCAAAAATGTAGATTTAGTGGGAGTAGCATGGGCTGAGTGTCTACAAGCGTTAGAAAGGCTAGGTCTAACCCTTAGGAGTTCCTGGCGTGTATAGGAGCAAGAGTCACCAGGTGTATATCCCGGTTTTGAGGGGAAACCGGCAGGGGTTCTGGCTCCTGGCGCAGACGGGCTTGCCTTAGGTGCGCCCCCTGCGCGCGTCCGCTGCACATCGAGGCAGGCATCCGATTTATGGGAGGAGGAGGAGGGCGGCAGCTAGACTGCTAACCTCCGTTCCGGTAGAAAACCGGAAGTGCCTCTAGGTCACTTCCGCAAGCGCAGCCTCCCTCCACTCAATCGGCAACAAACCGTGGTGGACCGGGGAGGAGCGCTGAAGGTGCACAATACAGCAGGTGGCAACAAGTAAGCAAAATTTAAAAGTTTAAAAGCAATTTAAAACTAAGATGCAGTGATTAAAAGCTGCAGTTTAGGCGAGATTGAGCGAACGTTGGCACACTAAGTGGATGGGCCCTTAGCAAGGGCACTTTGTGAGCTGCAGTACCTGGCGTACTGTTCTTGGGTTGCTTAGAAGACTCTAGCGCCTCCATCTAGTAAGCTTCTGTGGCAGGTTGTCAGTCGAGGATGGACATTCTAAGAGACGGACTGCCTCATTCATGACCATGATTTTGCACTTGCAGGCGATGTTTAAACATGAAACCCATATATTTCAGTCGCAAAGAATTGATGATGTTTTAATCCCAGCATTCTGAGGCTTTTCTGTCTGTCCTTAAGCAAAATATTTAAGGTTCGAATTAAGGAAAGGACAGTCTTCTTTCTGTATTCTTCCTGCACATTGTCACTATTTGATATTGTTTAAACATTGTTAAAAAAATGGATGTTCCGAACTTCATTAAATTAAATCCTGATGAGACAGAATTCATACTGTGAACCGGAGACCACTAACCAAAAATAAGAAGAAACTGGTTGGACAAACTAAAAATTGATGGTTTCTCTCTCAAGCTGTCCCAAGAAATCAAATCCCTAGGCTTTTGGTTTGATACCAACCTCACAATAAATACTCGTGTTGACTGCACAGTAAAATCAACTGTCAGAGCGTTTTGCTCGAAACACTTAAAACCATTTTGAAGCAATCTGATTTTAGTGCTGTCATTCAAACACTTGAAGCGAAGAAGGAGGGGCCACGTAGAGCTCCCATCATGTTCTGTGGCTAAGACTGCTTCCTGGCCGATGTGCAGGTGTGTACGACACTAAGGCAGGACCCCGCCGGCATTCAGAAGGCAGCAGGAGAGGACAGTGCGTATGTCTGTGTGCATTGGACCCGTAGCACTGAGACGCAGCACAATGATAGTCAACTACGCGTGGCCACAGAACAGTGACGCATGGGAGCCCATTGCAGACGGACCCATACCTTTATGTATTGTTCATGTTTTTATGAATTGTTAAGTATTTTGTTCTGTTATCGATACATGTAACAGTCATATAATAAAGTAACCATTACTCAAAAATATAAATGATTAAATAGGTCTATTGATTAAGAAATTTGTGTGGTGTTTGACTTGCATTCATTGCCAGTATAATTACTACGCATTATTTGCTCTACACAAATTTTGTTTTGTTTCCTATTAATTCTCAACTTTGCTAAGCAGTTGTATCACCCAACAGAACACATTGTAGACTATATGACAAAAGATCTACAGCATGTCTGAGTTCTAAAAAGGGTTTGCTTCACCCTTGTAAGACATGTAGAAAGATGAGGCTCTTCTCAGAAGACCCTCATAAGGAGTGCCTGTACTGCCTGCACACGCAAGATAGACCCAAAGAATGTTAATATTGCAGGACATTCTCTGCAAACATTCTGAAGGATCGAGCGGCAAGACTGCTGTTTGGCTTCAAAAGTAAAAGGCAGCGGAAACGCCAGACTGAAGAGGAAGGGTCCTGCTCTAAGGTTAAAAAGACAAAGGTCTGGTCAAGATTTACCTGAGCTGCCAAAAAAGACCCATAAAACAGCGGATAAACAGAAGTCAACACCGGAAAAGACCATTTCCCCACCAACTCGCAGGATAGCAGGTCAGAAGGCATCAATATTAGAGCCCTCAACACCATTTGAGAGGGCATTGACCTCCGCTGACACCTGCCTCAGAAAAATCAGGCAAGTCACTGACTAAATCATTGAGACCGTCGACATCTACTGTCAGTGTCAACTGCTTCGCCGACAGTCGCAACAGTATCAACGAAGTCCTAGTCCATGGCAAAATTCTCGTCTACTACTGTGCTGTCGTTGACACAGTCCATGGACGTCCCATTGTCTGCTCATTCGGCGCCGGTTCCAAGGACAACGAAGATGATAACTGTTGCAACCGAAGCATTTCTCTTAGTCTACGAGCCCATCGAAAAGGCCTATCGGCGGTTATGGCTGAACCAGTCCTAAGACCAGAATTAACATCACCTAGCAAGGTTTCACCTTTGCCACCGGTATACCTTCTAGAATTGGGGGACACTAGAGAAGAGGACGATGAAGGACCTTTTGGGGATGCCACACGTCCTTCACAACTACAGGTAAAATGTCAAGACACGGACGAAAAGGACGAGCAAGAGGCGGAGTACCTGCAAGGTGACTTTTCTTTTAAAGACAGAGGACCGGGCAAAGAAAAACGTCCTCAAATTAGATCCTTGTGATGAAATCACGGAGGTACAAATATCACCTGAACCTATGATGCAACTCCCTGTAGCCTTAGTGTAGGATCTCAGACTAATGATGCAAGACTATTATAAATGATTTCCGGGAATGGAAACACTACCATCAAAACAAGTAACGGCTGCTGTGTCGCAAACTGAAATGTCTTGCCATCGGACAACACCGATGGTACAACATGCAGACGTTTCCCAGCTAAGACAAATAGAGGCTATCGCCGTCCATGACGACTATGTTGACCAAGGAGATGAAGATGATGATGAACCTGATGAGCGCAAGATAAAAAACAAGAAGATCAGACAAGTAGAGAGTGGGATGATTATGTGATCCCTATTTCGACGACACCGATTCCCCCAGGTGCTAGCTCACCTCCGGACAATATTGAGGGATTCCATGCGCTCCTAGAGAGAGAGCCAATAGATTTGATCTTCCCATCCCGGTACTTCAAGCCGTGTTCTTGTATGATTTTAAGGAGTCGAGTAAAAAATCAGTACGCTCTATACCGATTGTTGAACACATGAAGGGCTTAGTCATGGAAAAACCCAGTGATGGCGGCTGCGGTAATACCGAGGCTCTATTTTAAACAAAATAAATACAAGGCTCCTGAGGGATCTCCAGCCTCCTTGAATCGGTAACCTGAAACCCAGACTCTGTGGTTATAAGAGCAGCTCAAAGATCACAACGGTGCCCTGCTCAGCTCCTCCGGATAAGGAGGGTAGGAGACTGGACTATCTCTACCATGACATATATCTATTACCATACGGGCAGCCAGTGCCAGTGCCTTAGCCATTTTGGGTAGGTATGACAGTCAAATGATGTCAGACCTAGCTAAAGTTCTAGAGTCCCTACCAGAAGATAAAAGGCAAGAATCTGGAGCCATAATGCAAGGAGGGAAAAACACTTCCTCGGAAATCATAGATACAGCGATGGGCGTTGCCCTTACCTAGTCTATGGCTTAAAGTGACATCATTCAGTCCAGAAGTGATGTCAAATTTTTTTGGACATGCCTTACAATGGCGAAGCCTTATTTGGAAAACACATTGATGATTTCTTGCAATTCATCAAAGCTGACAAGAAAACTGCAATATCATTAGACGTTCTGCAACAAAGAAGGTTTCCATCCTTTCGAGGCGGTAGAGGCAGAGGACAATACGCCTTTAGAGGGGGATGCTAACCATTTAAATACCAGTCGTACCATCAACAGCTGAGGGATATATTCAGTTTTCCCATCAGTAAAGGCCTTCACAAACGACAACTTTCTCAAGACAGTCAGTTAGAAGAAGAGCTGCAGGAAAGAATCAAGTGTCCTCCAAGAAACGGGGACAGCAAACTGACGCCAGTCAGTTTACCTCCCCTAGATTTCAGAAACACCCTCTTCAATTGCTACAAAAATTGGAGATCCATCTCTTCGGACGGGTGGGTCTTGGACATGATAAGTTCTGGGTACATCTTCGAATTTATCCAGAAACCTCCGGTTGTTAAGAGGAAATAAAATCTGATTTCCATGGGAGCAATAGAAGTTCAGCAAAACTGCAGACACAAGGGGTTTTATTCCAACTTCTTTCACATGAAAAACGGAACATGGAGACCGGTGTTGGATATGCGGCAGCTCAACAGATACCACAAAAAACAATCATTCAGGATAACACTGCAGGATATCATTCAGTTATTGAACAAAGATCACATGACCTTGTTGGATCTTCTAAGCGCCCATTTCCATATCCCTATACATATTCAGCACAGGAGATATGTGATTCGAGATTGCTGGAAGTCACTTCCCATTCAGAGTTCTACCGTTTGTCTTAAAGTCTGCCCGAAGAATTTTTACCAAATGCATGGTACCAGTAGCCGCTTACCTAAGAAGGAACTGTCCAAGTATTTTCCTAACTGGCTAATAAAAGCGAATTCGCACAAAGCTGCAATGCTTTCTACTTATGCATGCATTTACCTCTTTGAAAACCTGTGTTTTCACATAAGTTGGGAAAAATAGTTTATGAATCTAGACACAACAATCGGGTTTCTGGGAGCAGTTCTGAACACAAAGATTTGCAGAGTATACCCAACAAGAGAGAGGTGCAAAGATAATAACTTTGGGTTCTATCCTTTCAAGAAGAAGGTCCACTTCAATAAGGCAATTCAAATCCTTCATGGGAAGGATGTCATCATGCATTCCGCTCATCCCGAACTGCTATTTGTACATGAGGCCACTACAGGAACATCTATTCAACCAATGGGTGCAGGGCACGGGCTGTTTTGATTAAATCCTCCTTATAACAGCAGAAATGGTGTGTGCAATGCAGTGGTGGATGAAGAGAGAACACATCGCGGTAGGATCAACATTCATGGTAAAAACTCTTACTTGTCATGACAACGGATGCCTTGATGGAAGACTGGGTGAGCACATCCCCAGGATCTGGAGGTGAGCAGAAAAAGGTCAGATGAAGAAAAGAAGCAACCTATCAACCTACTAGAGTTAAAAGCAGTAGCGCTGGGGCTCAGAGCTTTTCCAACAAGAGTATAAGGGTCTGAAGTTTTGATTTGAACAGACAATATGACCACACTGTTCTATTTGAACAAGTAAGGCGGAACAAGATCACACCCTCTATCCAGGGAGCACAGGATTTTGGGAACTGGTGTCTCCAACACAAAATTTCTATGAAAGCGGAACACATCCATGGCAAGGAAACCCAGTGGGTGGACAAATTAAGCAGGCCAATCAATAAAAGACTGTCATAAGTGGAATTTGTCCAACTCTCAACTCCACAAGATATTCAGCAAATGGGAACACTATCTCTGGACCTGTTTGCTACTCTGGCGAGCAAGACGTGCCGTTGCTATGGGAGCAGATTCCCGCACAGGGGATCTTGGGGAAATGCACTTCAAATCTCATCGGCAGGCATATTTGCATATGCTTGTCCACCAATACCGTTAATTCCAAAAGCACTGATCAAGATGAAACGAGCCTTGCAGGATTATTCTGATAGCACCGGCGTAGCTGAGGCAATTCTGGTATACAGAGCTCCTTATGATTCAACTCTAACCAGTCCCAGGATTACTCTAGAGAGAAGGCGGGCAGGTCATTCATCCAAACTCGGAATCCCTCAACTTAGCCGCCTGGATCATGAAAACAACTAATTTTTCAAGCTAAATATTTCCCCAGGAATGGCGAGACGTATTGACAAAGGCTAGGGCGGAGTCCACCAACAGAACATACAAGGCAAAATGGCTGAGATTTTGTAACTGGTGTGAAACTAATGGATGTCGCCCTTTCTCCTCGTAGCCAATCCTATGAGAAAGGTGCTTATAGTATAAGCCAATGGAATTTTCGCTCCTGCTAGTTATAGTTACCGTGGGACTCCCACCTCAATGACTGGGAAGATTCAAGCATCTGAATCTATGAAAGATATCATTACTGAAGAACCACAGTGTACAGGTAAGTAACTTGTTTTATTTTGGCGAGCGGTTTTTCTGATCATTCAGGAGTACCAACCAAATCAATTATTGAAGAGTTGGAGCCCAGTCGTTATAGATGGAGTTTTGATAAATCCTTGTTAGCAGCCTTCAGTACCAGGGAGCAGTCTCCAGAACCTACAGGAATTTCAACCATGGCATATGTGATTGGATGAGTGATTCTCATAATTGGCGCCCATTTTGTTCTCCTCTAATTGTGCTCTTGGTTGAGGTTTGGTGTCCATTTTGGCCTCCTCCCCGGGGAGCCGAAGAATGTCTTTCCCCATCACTGTGATCCTATAGGTGACTCCCATTGCCATGCGGGTTTCCACACGGGGAGGTCCCAATCCCGGGTGGTAGGGTTTGCCCCGTTATGATCCCACACCCTTTCTTTCTATATCTTTATTTTAATTTTTGTACTACTCTCTATTACGGCAGTCCCTCTCTAATTTAGACTTTCCACGCCCTCGCAAGCTTTGTTGCTGTCTTCTACTGATCTGCGCGTACTTGCCGATTGTTTATCTTCTTGTTTGCAAACTGTGCTTCTGGTTTACTGATCTGTTCCATTTGTGCCGACTGCTTATATATTAGATTTGGTCCATGCTGTCAATATAATTTTGTTTATCTATTTGATCTGCTCCTTTCTGTCGATTTTATAATTCCTCGCCTGTATACCCTATTCCTTGTCTAGCCCCTTACTTCTACCCCCACTCTCCCAGTACCCCCTGGTTCCCAATCCTCATCTCCTGTTCTACCCCCCATTTCCTTAACCTCCCTCTCCCCCTCTCTCTTCCTCTCGCGTCTACCCAACATGCCCCCTCACAGCATTGACCATCACCCCCAGGACCCTTCTCTCTCCAAACATGGCCCCAACTCATGGACCATTCTCTATCCCCCCAATCTCTCCAAACATGCCAAAAAAAACTTCAAACAAACTCCTTAGAAGATTTCCCAAATCTACCAGTCCCTGGTCACTCACTGCTCCCCCGCACTTCAGAAGCTCCGGGGGGACTGGGAGGGAGACGTGGGCGGTTTGGAAGAGGAAGACTGGACGGAAGCCCTGGCAGCCCCGCGGGGGGCGGCTATAGCAATGCGACTCCGCCTGATCCAGTTCAAATACCTCCACAGAGTCTATTTTACTAGAGCAAGGTTGTGGCGGGCGGGATTGATTGCCTCTCCGGAGTGTCTCCGCTGTGGACGGGAGGAGGGTACCTTCATACACACAGTCTGGCGGTGCATATCGCTGGATAGCTTTTGGAGGGGGGTGTTCACATGTCTTTCTGAAGTCTTGGGATGGGAGCTTCCACGCACACCGCAGTTGGCCCTGCTGCATGTTATGGCAGGAATAGGTGGCAATGCCTGCAAACGACATCTCTTGGTGTTGGGCTTTACACTGGCGAAGCGAGACATTGCTAAGGGGTGGATGGCGGTGCGGGCCCCCTCGGTGGCTGCCTGGAAAAATGGATTAGATTTTTGTATGGGACTGGAGCAACCTATCTTTGTAGCCAGGGGATGCCCGCGTAAGCATTATAAAATATGGCAACGATGGGCGGAGTACCGGAGCCTATGGTTGGAACCGCCAGTGATGGTGGAGCCTCAGTTACCGGGTTGAGATTCTGGGTCTGTGAAGGTGGCGGGGAGGGGGGGGGTTGGGAGGGCGAGTATATTGGTGTTAAGGATATTTGTACATACATCAAGGCGGTGGATGAGATTCTGTGGTATCATTGCGATCTTTAGGGGGGGGTGAGGGAGGGAGGGAGTTGGGGGGGGGGGATTAGTATCATTTAATGTGTTCTTGTTATGCATAGTTGACTTGGCAAAACAAAAGTCGATTGTTTCAATGCCTAAGCATGGTCTGATTTGGCAGATGTCTCTGGTGTGCAGAGCCCTGCGTTGTATGTGCAAATTGACGAATAAAATATGTTTAAAAAAAAAAAAAAACTCCTTATCCGTAACCCTGAAACACTCATTGTTGATAACTACCTCAGCCTCACCTCCCCCATTATAACCAACTACATCTTTTACTCCAAACGTCCTTCCAAATGGAAAACCATTTTCCTACAACACCTCCCAATCTCTAAATCAATCAAAATACCATATGGATTCAAAATATCCACCACTCCCTCCCCAGCCTTTCTTGGTGATATTGATATCTCCATCTTCAAAACAGGTAACATCCTCATACAAGCCACGGTATCCCACCTTTCCATCTTCGAACCACTTCAGCTTTGTCTCTCCGCCTTGACCACTCAGCGCCTAACACTCCTTCTCCCCTACTGAATAACACCCATCCAACCGCTCCCTCCCCCTTCCCCCTCACCTCCACCCGCAACCTTCCAGCTAACACCATCCTCCAACAATCGACTTCACCATCACCCTCCCTGGACCTCACTACAGCAAAAGGCATCCCCCAACCAACATTACCTATTTCTCATCCCCCTCTAATTTTCCTCTCTCCACCTAACACCCGGAACTCACACTCCTCGGACCCCTCCACTAAAAACGGTTGCCCCCAATCCCTACCATCTACTTATCATTCCCCTCCCACAACCCCACCTCTGCCTGACCCCACAACCTCTCCCCCCTACCCAACTAATCACGTACTCCACCGTCCTTGCCCTTCAATCCCCTAACACAACTCCTCACCCCCCTCCTCCTACCCATCACGTACACCCTTTTCTCCTCCCCACCCCTCCTGCCCCTTCAGGCCCTCCTAACTCCGCCTCCCAATCCTTTATCCCAACCCCGATAAATACACAACCCCCCCACCCCAATATATCCGCTCTCCACTCACTCTATGCCCTTTTATCCTCTCTGACCACATCTCCTGAAGTTCTTAACCTCATGTCTAACCTAGCCCAACCCCCCACACCTTACAGCACCGACACCCCTCACTCCACACCCACTACCCTATCTCCCCCTCACACCTCAGTCCACCCTCCGCAACTAACCCAGACCACTCCCTACCCCTAGATCATTCCCTTCCCCGCCCCTTCAATTCCTCCCCTTACCCTAATTGCCCCGAACCTACACAACAGTGAACTCGACCTATCTAAATTGATTACTGAACCCCTCCCATCTAACAGACCCGTCACCCCCTCACTCCACTCCCACTACCCTATCGCCCCCCTCTCACATCAGTCCACCCTCTGCAACTAACCCAGATCTTTCCCTACCCCCCCGCCCACGCCCCTTCAGTACCCCCCTCCACCCCAATTGACACGAGCCTACATAACACTGAATGTGACCTATCCAATTTGATTACCGAACCCCTCACACCCAACAGCCCCGTCACCCCTCATTCCACACTCACTTCCCTATCTCCACCCACACACATCAATCCACCCTCCGTAACTGACCCAGACCACCCCCCCTCGATACCTCCCCTCACCTTAATTGCCCAGAGCCTACACAACATCGAACTTGACCTATCTAATTTGATTACTAAATTCTCTCAACTCAGAAAAGACTTTATCTCCCACAGCTCCAGAACCCTCCCTCACCATAAAATCCCCACCCAGCCCTGCCCAAAAATCCCCCCCGAAAATCCCTAACACCAAACACAATCATTGGAGATCGACTCCTCTCCGCTGCCGTATATATAGACCTCACCGCACCTCGAACCATCTCTCCCCGTCCGACCTCTCCGACCTATGCAACTCTTACCTTCCTAGCTTACCAACCACCAATTCTCCACTCCCTACTCCCACATCCCTATTATCTTAGGGACTAATAGAATCCCCTTCTCCCCCGCTTCCCCCAGACCACCGCCTCAACTCACGTCGATCCACACTTGCCCACCCACCATATGCAACCCCACACCACTTACATGTATGCTTGTCAACTGTCGCTCCGCAGTCCAACATGCCACGGAAATTTCGGAAACTATCCTGAGTGAATCCGTTGACATTGCATTCCTCACAGAAACCTGGCTCAAAGACCACTCAACGAGCATACTTGACCTACTCTCCCCCCCCGGGATACTCTATTCTGAGAAAAGATAGACCTGACAGAGTTGGGGGTGGTCTAGCCATTATCTTTAAAAATGAACTTCAGCTATCCCTTGTCAATAATTCTGGCTACTCCTCCTGCGAATACCTGGAAGCTGAACTGACAACCCAAAACTCCCACCCAATTAGTCTACACAACATCTATCGCCCTCCGGGCCCCCCAGCCCTTCATCGAGGACTTATCTGAGCTCCTGACACAATCCTCATTATCCAACTCAAAAATCTTTCTTGGGGATCTCAACCTCCATTGGAACGATACCGATGATCCCACTATCCCCCTCCTCACCAATCTACTTGAGATCAATGAACTCAAACAACTATGCCTGTCCCCGACACACACCAAAGGAGCCATCCTTGATGCCATTCTTTCCAACGAAGATCTGGCCTCCGTGACCAATATCGTCCCCATTGACTGGTCCGACCATCACCTTATACTGTTCACCATTGCTACCAATGCAAATCTCCCTACCTCCAAAATTAACAGACCTAAGAAACTGACCAGAAATCTAAAACGTATCCCCCCGGGTGTCCTTGAGTCTAAACTCCAAGCTCAACTTCTTCTCATTCCCCCCTCACAAAATGCCAATGAACTCACTGAACACTTTAACAATACTGTCACTGGTATCCTTGACCAACTATCCCCGCCCAAACTCAAAAACCAAAGAACCACCCCCTCCAACTCTTGGTTTAATACCAAGCTTAATAACGAAAGACGGTCACTCAGACTATCGGAAAGAACCTGGAGACACCATCCCTCTCCCGCCCATCTTGCACTCCTCAGACATGCTAGATCCACGTACAAAAAAAACATCTTTAAGGAAAAGGCCTCCTTCCGCACTCAACTTGATCATGCCAAAAACAGAGCTAGGGAACTCTTCAAAATCATTCGTAACCAAACTTCCCCGCACCTCCTAATCTGACCGCCTCCTCAGCCAGATGTGAAGAAATTTCCCACTTCTTCTCAGAAAAAATAGCCAAAATTGATCAATCCTTCCGCTCCACACAGCTCCCTCCAACTCCCAATGTAAACCCGTCCTCACCTCGAATGCCTACCCCACATCCCCTCGACCAGCTGACCCTGCTACCTCTCCGGAAACCAACTCCCCTAACTCACAATTAAAGAACAATGCCTCCCTGCTCAACTTCCTCCCGTGACTGAGCTAGAAGTCCTTAAAATAATTGGTAATCTTAAACCGTCCTCCCACACAAAAGACCCTTACCCTCTAACCTTGTCCCTGCCCTTAAGCACATCATCACCCCATACTGGACCACAATCATCAACACCTCTCTCTCTCCACTGGCTGTGTCCCCACCTCCCTTCAACTTGGACAAATCTCTCCCATAATCAAAAACCCCAATGCTGACCCCAATGACCTAAACAATCTCCGCCCCATCACTAACCTCCCACTTCTCTCGAAGGTCCTTGAAAAATGTGTCCTACTACAACTAGACAAACACATCGAAAACTTCAACCTACTTGATCCCTTTCAATCAGGCTTCAGGAAAGGCTGCAGCACCGAAACGGCAATGCTCAATGTCGTCGATGACATCCACCACTCACTTGATAATGGCGAGACCTGCCTTCTTATCCTCCTTGATCTCTCCGCAGCGTTCGATACAGTCAACCATTCAGCCCTACTAAATGTGCTTAGGACCCGTTTCGGCCTCCATGATACTGCCTACAAATGGTTCGTCTCCTACCTACAACACCGAACTCAGCAAATCAAAATTCAAAACTGTCTCTCTAACCCCACTCCTGTCTCCCTTGGAGTCCCCCAAGGGTCTATTCTCTCTCCCTCTTTAACCTCTTTATGGAACCCCTCACCCTCATTCTTAAACAAGCAGGCATCAACTACCACCTCTACGCCGATGACACCCAAATCTATTACAAGATTAAAACTCATGCCGACATCTTACACCTGAACAACACCCTCACCAAAATCCAAACCTGGTTCCATTCCAATCATCTCAAACTTAACCCTAATAAAACTGAAATCATTCTCTTCTCCCCTAAAAACAACCCGCTCCCCGTTCAAACATGGATCTCTGACCTTAACGCACTCAACTGCTCATTCACCTTGTCCAACTCCGTCAAATCTCTTGGTATTTCTATCGACAAAACCCACCCCTTAACGTCCACATCAAAAACTCTGCTAAAGGAGCCCTCCTCACTCTCCGTCACCTCAAGAAAATCAAACCCTTTATACCCAACGATGATTTTAAACTTGTAGTTCAGTCACTTGTTCTTTCACGTATTGATTATGGTAACGCTATCCTCAACGGAATCCCCAAGGTCCACCTTGCTCCAATCAAAGCTGTGCCCAACCTGGCCGCCAGGCTCATTACAGACTGCAAACGCTTCGATCACATATCCCCGGCTCTCAAATCTCTTAAATGGCTCCCTATTGAAGGCAGATCTGCATACAAAACTGCCTGCATCACTCATAAAGTCCTCCACCAAAACACTCCACAGTACCTCTCCAAGAAACTCCTCATTGCGGGCACCACACGTCCCCTGAGAAGCACTAACTCCCTCCTCCTTATACCACCACTGCATAAAAAGAAAGCCACACAATCACGCTCCTTCTCTGGGAATGCCCCTATCATCTGGAATGCCCTCCCAAAAAACCTGCGCTGCAACCCCTCCTATTTCAGCTTCAAAAAAGACCTCAAAATCCACCTCCTCAATTATTATTGGGGATCCTAACCTGTGACCTGCACTCGACCTCCAATCTCACCATGTTATATTAATCCAGTAATATTTGTCCATTTCATATATAGCTCCTGCCCCTGTTTATCTATTTGATTCGTTTATCTAACGGTTTGATTTGTTTATCTACTTGATTTGTATATTTCACATGTTGTCATTATCTTTTATCTACTTATACGCCATGTTTGGCCCAATTATCATTGGGGGTCCTAACTGTGACCTGCACCTGATCTCCAATCACCATGTTACATTTTGTCCAGTATTATCTGTCCTTCCCCCGAACATCATATACCTAGTTACTTGAAGTGTATAGCTCTTGCACCTGTATATTTATTTTGTTTTTGTATATTTCACACGTTGTTTCTTTATCTTTTTATCTATTCGTATGCCATGTTTGCGTTATATTATCTTCTTATGTAAAGCGCTCTGATACCTCTGGGTCTAGCCAGCGCTATATAAAACTCTCAAAATAAAAAAATAAAAAAAAAAATGTGCCTTTTCTGAACTTTGTATTAGTGTTTGGCCTGCAAAAGGGCTTGAAATGAATAGGTTCTCGCCCCCTCACCTGTCCAGGTCCAGTGTCAGGGGATGTCATCCGGAAGGTCAGTGAGTCTTTCAGCAAAATATAGGCTTGGGGTGCTTTGAGGGCATTTATTAGAGGCGAGGTAATCTCTCTTAAAGTGAAGCGGACTAACCAAGAGAAGGCGAAACGTAAGCGATTACAGATCTCACTAGCTCTGGCAACCTGAGCTTTTATTATACAGAAAACCTTGGTAGGAAAACTAAAGCTAGGCAAAGCAAGACAGAACTTAAAGGACTTTTTTATGGCAGCCGAAATATGGATTAGAAATATATATTAACAAAAGCGCTACGAGTAAAGTGAACATATGGGTAATTACCTAGCCTGGCTGGGAAAACAGAAAAATAATTAAAATTCGATAAAATCTGTTCTGGCGCGTAGGCTATTGAACCAGTGGCGGCTGCTACCATTAACTATTATTGGTTGGGAGGGGGGGGTTACTTATAGGTACTCGAGTTCACTATTTACCTACTAATCCTATTCGGTATTTAGGTATTTTTGTTGCAACCGATTTCGGTGATCTGTTTGGTCTAAGCTATGCCCGAATATTAGGGAAGGCATGTAGGCTATTGAACCAGTGGCGGCTGCTACCGTTAACTAATATTGGTCGGGTGGCATTGATTAAAATGAACATACTTCCCTTATTTTCATACGTCTTTTCCAATTTCATGATCAAAGTGCAGAAATTATTTTTTGATGAAATATTGCAACATTTTATATGGTGGTAAAGAAACCACGGACCAATTTACAGATACTGCAATTAGATCAGGAAGAGGGAGCATTGACACTTCCCAGAATTAAAATGTATTATCAGGCAGTCTTTTTGGACGTGTTAACCCGAGTTGCTACTATGGAAAATGCTCGCAACTATTTCTATGTAAATATGATGATTAAAGAAGCAGGATCCAACCTTTCTATGTTTCTAAAAATACCCAGACTTCCGAAGAGATCTTGATATAAGATGCCACATTAATAATTAATAGATTCAGTAGGATTTGGCAGGAATTTTCCATTTAGCTCTTCACTTAGCCGATTGCACCATATTAGGGCTACACTTGAATGCTTTTACTATCAGCCAATGGGACAGTCTCGGATGTCACAAACAAGATTTTTTTTTTATCAAGCTGGTTCCTTTATTCAATGGATCCAACTGTTGGGTATCTATCCTGCTATAAGTCCAAATTTACGGTTTAGCTTTAATCAAAATTGAAATTTCTGCAGTGCTTATAAAGAGGAATGTAAGGATGTAGCCAAAAGTATTAGTAAAGCCTATTTTGTATTGTCTTTAAAAGGCGTAGGCAATTTGTATTGTATCCTGTTTCAGAAATTATATGAGGAAGTAGTACCCACTTTTTAAAATAAAGTCGCATCTACAAATAGTTGTAAGATCGGTATGTTCCAATGGAGATTTTATAACCAGCTGACCTCCAAGGCTGTTTGTGCCGCAAATTATAAGAGTGCCTCTTTTTCAGCAGGTGGATGCTATATCACACCCAGCAGCTTATTCACAAAATGCATGCTGCAGCTTCAGCTGCATGGTTTGGATGTGGAGATGAAAAAAGGGACATTGGCTTCATATTTGTTTTGCTTACCCCTTACTGTATAGCTTCTGGAAAGAGATCTCATTTATTAGTCAAAAATTTAATTTGAGCTGAGCACCCGATATCTGTGGAGCTCTGTTCGGTATAATTTCGCTGCAGTAAGAGATTGCCTTTGGGCAACACAGTTTGTATCCATAGCTACCCTTATTGCTAGATCTCTGATATTGATTATCTGGAAATCTACAGATGTTCCATCTTTCATTCAATGTTTTTTTTTAAATTTTGAAGGTGAAAATGTTTGAAATTTTGTATGCATCAAGACTTTGATCTTCGGATATGCTTAGATGAGTGGCATTCGTTTATTTTCTTTGCTTTTTTAATGAACTGATCGATCTATTATAAGTAGGCGGTTATGATTTGAATCATGATTGTATTTTGTGACTATCTGTTTTTACATCAATAAAAAGATAAAATTAAAAACCATTTTGAAGCAATCTGACTTTAGTGTTACCCTGGGCAGCAAGAATCAAGTTCAGACTTGCCTGGTTGACTTTCAAAGCTCCGAAACCTCAGCAACCCAAGTAATTCCATTCCTGTCTTTCTTTCATATTTCTTACCAAATCTTTCTGAGGCACAGCTTCTTCCTTATGAAAAGGAGATAGTGTCCCGGTGTACTGTCAAACTCCACTTAACCCCCTGGTGTTGCAAAATATAAGTTAACATAAATTTCAACATCGTGAAACAAGTGGCATACTAGCCAGTAGTCCTTTTTATAAATAAAGTGTGCCTGGAAATCTCCGTTTATCATCTTTATGGAACTCTTCCTCACAAGACATCCGATGCCAAAAGAACCTTGCCCCATTTCAGAAATGACTTAAAACTTTGGTTTTTAACTTGCACCTAAATGTCTAATTGATGTTCCTATGGCTCTTTCTCCCATGTGATCTAAGACCCCATGCTCTTCCCCATTCCCAGCTCTTCTTTTGTCTACAGATGCTCTAATTTTTCAATAAGCAATTTTGTCTTTTAATTCTCATTCTTCCCTGTTTCTTCTGCAAGTTACAGTTGCACTCTCAGGTTAAATGCTGTTTGGAGACCTTATCTTTCCCTTACATTTCTTTCCTATTTTCTGCTCTCTACATTTATTCCTGCTGTATGTCAGTGAGACCCTGCTTCGTTCATTAATAGGTTTCATGTAAAGCTCAGTGACACCGTAGAGGGTCAAGACGTGCTAAATAATAAAAAGAAAAACACCTTAAACATAAGGCCGATTCAGAAGTGCATTCAGCTTTAATTGATGGGTCAATCGAGATTGTGGGGCAATAGCATTCTGGTCTCTCTCTAGGCAACACAGATGCTGAATTGGTCATCCTGTACGATGAATGGAACACTAGGATTTCCTCTACAGTTCTTGCCTCATCCAGAGAACACTGCGAAATTAGCTGATCTCCGTGGGGCTCTTGTCACTTAAATGTATTGGAATTATGCACAATCACACTTGCTTTCCAAGCTTGGCTGCCTGTTTTTCAGAGGACATGAGTTCCGGCATCAAGCAGATAAATTAACCTGTATTTATTGCCTGTGCAAGCAAGGGAGGAATGAGATTTGTAACACTGTCTAGCTCAGCACATATGGTATTGGGCAATTCGGTAAAATATCTGTATCTCTGTTTAGCCCTTCCCCATCAAGAAAACGGGCACTTCTCAGGAAAGCATTAATGGCATCTGCTTTCACAGATGGCCCATCAACTGCTGATGATTGTGATTAACCATTTATAGATCAGTTTGCCGCGAAGAAAAATAATAAATACCTATATTGTAAATCCAGGTAACTGAGTCGGCATCTCTGAGGAATGCGCATTTGATGGTGGAACAATACATACTTGTTTAATACATCATTGTACAGGTTTCTTCTCATCCATCATAAAAGTTGAAAGAATCTGGGCTCACGATGATAGTCCTAGCTGTCAGTCAGGCAAGGCATTTGTTGTATCCAGCTCTAGGATCCATCGGTTTAACTTCGCATCAGACTTCTGTACAGACCAGATCTGCTGTCAATGAACAGAGGCAACGTCCTAATGCAGCAACATGAACTTGTGCATATTGAAAAAGGGAGACTCCCTGAGGCACTCGATAGGCATTAGCCATTGGATAAGAATATTTATCTCTTCCCAGATCCCTCACCCCTATTTCTCCCTTCAATGTTAGTGCAATTACGTTTGCCTTTCTCAAAGGAAGAAAGCCAGACCAGTGCCATTCACTACATTGCCCATTACAGATGGCTAACTTTTAGCTGCAAAGAGGGCAAAGGCCATTGGATGATCTACACCATATTTTACTCCAAAAAGCACACCCTACCCTCTTGAGTAGACAAATTAAGATTTTCTACTCTTATGAGAAAGAACCTGTGGCCTGATATCTGTAAGAGTCCATTGAGTCTCCAGCTGGCTTTAGAGATTCTCAAACTCCCCTTCATCCAACACCTTTTTTCAATATGGTTTTCTCTAGGAAAGTATTGGCTGATATTGTCCGTATGTAGATTATATATGTTGACTTCATTAGGCTTTTTCTGAAGTTGTATGTACTTGGGCATGTCTTAGTCTAGGGCATTTTGTCTTTTAAGGATCAATATTACCTTTTTTAGGTCTGGGCCTAGAGACAACTTTAGCCGGTTCACAAGTTTCATGCAATCAAAATCTTCATAAAAAATCAATACTTATCTATACACATGCATTGTGGAGTTTTGGGTCAGCCTTCTTGATCTCATGGTCAGTTCAGAGGTCAGTCACATTTTACCTCTGCCCAACATAGTATACACCATGGGTCATCCCACTTAATCCATTGGCTCTCTGTGTGAGTGATGACATTTGCCTCATCACATGTCAACATACACCTAACAAGCATTGGCATAGCCAATAGGTCTCGCCTTTGGGGCCTTATAAGTGTTTAGCCAGAGCTATTGACTTTGCCAATGTCTTCAAGCTGTGCTGTAGAGAAGTGTGGCTGCTGTGCGGCATGCTGAAAAGTTATAATAAAAAAGTGTCAGAAGCATTTTTGTTACTTTATATATGACCAAGAAGGCATTATGTAAAACTGAACGACCATATTAAAACTAGACTTTGGACAGAAGAGGGTATACTCAACTAGTTCTGGTGGGATTCAGACTTCGTGTACACTTAATATCTAACCCGTCTGCCGAGCAGATCACGTTCAAGGTGGAGAAAGTAGGGAGTATCAATGCCCATTCAGACCTTGGCATCTCCTTAGAGAAAACAGTTGGTGGAAGGCTTTGATCAGCATATCATCTATTCCTATAGTTAACAATGAGGTGCACTTCGAATACCCATTCCATCCTTGGCTTCTTTGAATATAGTGCACTTTACATTTCTATCTGAATTCAGAGCCAGCATGTCTTTGCGACTAGTGTATTCCACAGTCAGGGCTACTAGAATGCTCCATGGGCAACTAGCAGCACGACCCAGCAGTGAGATTTCCTATCATAATCACTTTTATGAAATGTTTTAGTTGAATTGGGTCAAACAAAGCAAACAACAACTGCAACTGCCAGAGTGCACTGAGTTGTGAAATATAAACACTGTGCTAGAAATGTTGGTGTTTAGCACGTGTGTTTTGATCAGGAAATCTCAGTTGCACACTTTAATCAGCATGAATTAAATGGACCAGTATTTTGTTTTTTATCACAAACCTAGTAGCTGTACACTAGGGTCTCCATCATAAGTTCACTGTTACCACTTGTTTGGAGCAAGTGGTAAATATTTTGGGGGGCTATTTGTTTTGTCTGTGACGGTTTGGATGGGCAGTTGGAGGAATCTTCTTCTGTTCCTCTCATGTGGGCCTAATAATTCTAAGTCCAGACACCTGTAGTTGCTTGGAGAGGTTCCCTCTTGTGGATACCACTTCAGACACCTCGTGATGGAGCCCTCTGTGGTGAGCTCCACTCCCTAGGACTGTTTCACTGCTCTTGTGTGTGATTTGCTAGACTATAACGTTGCACCATATATAGTAAGAATCTAGGCCACATTTCGGGTATATGTGACAATGGACTTGCTACTTCAGTAATGGTATCGCCATCAGGGTGGGGACCAGGGCGGGAGGCAGTAATACTTCTAAATTCATTTTTAAAAACTATCTCTTTTAGTAAATACCTCACACTGCAGTGATTTAATGTGATGTACTACAGTGAAACGTTTCCTCGCGTTAAACACACGTATTTTAATTTTCAAGGGACTATGTCATATTTGTTGCATGATTTATATTCTGAACATGTTCAAGGCTCGGCTCGTGCACGGAGACGGGCTCTTAGAGCCAAGCCAGACCCTTGGTTCGGCTTTCCTTGTTATTTTGTTGGTTCAGCCGTCTCAAGTTAGGAATGTAGGAAAGGCTAATGCTGGTGAGAGTACAACAGAATGCACAATTAATAAACAAAAGCTCGTGCAAGCAGTCCCCGCTCTCGGCCCTATGAGGACACACCCCAGCCACTACTCGGGAAATCATACGTTGGCCAAACAATACGAAGGTGAACACAAGGAACAAACATCAGCGCTGTCACCGTGAGCAGCCCCAGCCCGCCCCGCCTCCCATTCCCCACACCGCACTTGTTGAAACCTGCTTCCCGCAGAAAGCAGCACTCTTCCCCCTCCTTCCCCTCCCTCCCCCCCGGGGCTGAATCCGCACACAGGAGAGTGGAGCTCTCTGGGGCATTTCCCTTTTATAAAACATACATTAAAGCAGAAATGTGCACACAGACGTTACAACAGCGGCCAAAAGAGAAACAGAAGGAAAAGTCAGATGAGCGCCAAGCCTTCAGGACTGGAAACAGAACAGAATAACTGGGGTGAGAGGGGCAGCTCTGGGTCCACTTCCAGTGCACTGCATCCCAATTACCTGACTCAGCAAAAAGATGCGCAGCTTACTAACATAACCTTCTTCGAAGCGCTCGTCCAGCATATATCCCTGGCTTGGCGTTATACAAGAGTACGTTTCACTTCACTAGTTTGCGTGCCAGCCGGCCCGTCTCTTTACCCGGTACCCGTCCCGCACATGTAGTACCTGCTCCTTACGGGGACTGCGGGCTCCGGAGTTAGTCATGACCGTCTACCTCCGGACACCGGGCTGGCTCGGTGCTGCTCCTCGTGGAGCCGAGAACTGGTGGAAGGCTCCGCGGGTTCAGACTGGCACACCGACGGCCTGTGATGTGTCAGAGGCCTGCTGCTGCTGCCACACTGTGCCCGGGGAGCTCCCTTCAGTCCATCTGTAACGTGCCTCCCTCCGCTGACTTACTGCTAAACTTTGAATTTTATTATTGTCAACAGCGTGGGTGCTTTCGAAATCTAATTGTTTATTTGTTTGAAAGGAAGAAGTGTGTTGCATTTCCTTAAAATGCATAGCGCTTCTGCCTTTAAACTTTAAAACAAATAAAAGCGCTTTCCAAAGCGCGCACACTCTAACGATAAACAAGCGCCGTGTGGGTGGGAAGCAGCAAGGTGGGAGGGAACCAAGCTATGTGCTTTTTACGAGACAGCACCAAAGTGGATGCCTGCTTGTGCCCCAGGGGACTGCTGAGTGCGTGCTCCAGCGGAGTCTATAATTGCTTTAAAACCAGCACGGAATCGAAGCGGGGCGAGCGAGAGTGGCAGCCTGCTCAGCTGACCAGACGCTCGTGCGTTATGGCCTTTGCCGGCATGTGTTTACAATTATCGCGCACGCGTCTGGGCACGATAATTGGAAACACATGTCTGCCGCGCGTACCCATCCCAAAAAGGCCAGCCACGACGCACGAGCGTTTGGACTGCTTCTGAAACTCACTTACTTAAAGTCTTCGCCTAGCAGCGCTTGCGCGCTACTCGAGGCTCGACCTAAAAAGGAAGCGCAATTCAGTGCCACAGGTGGTGGGTCAAAATTTGCCAGTTATTATCCTTCAGGTCACAAACCTGTTCTAGGTACACCTGCGTGCTAGGAAGCACCCACAATGTTAGGTTCGGTATATGCAAAGCTTATTTGTTTTAATTTAAAATGTTAATGGCAAGCCTATGGATGCCAAGTTTAGGCGTCTGTGTTGTTTTTTTTTTGCCTATTCTTGCAGTAAAAAAAATAAACATTGATGTAGCATGGCAAGGCCTGACCTATTGCCGTTTGTCTACATCTGGCTTTGCTAGTGAATGGACAGCGATCTTTAGGCTCACTATGCCCTTCTCTGATTTCAGAGCCAGATTATAAGATACAGACACAATGGATAATAATTGCACAGGAAAGTTTGTGAGATCTTCACTTCGGCTAACTGGTACATGCATAATGTGCGCATTAGAATACATGTTTCATCTGTTTTAATAGGAAATATTGGTGCTTCTTATTGGTGCGTGTGTAAAAGGTATCAGCAAAAACATTTTCTTTGTAGAACAGTCTTATTTGGTATTCTCTCCCCTAGGTCATAATGGCATAATGATGTTTTCGTTAGTTTTACCCAAGGTTTTAATATACCTTGTTTCAGATAATTCTACATTTCACTGTAAGGATTGCAACACTTTCTTCTAGTGTGATTTATCATTTAAACCCAGTAGCTTGGGCAAAGGTGAGCTTTCTCATCGCCCCAATATAATAGAAGGGTTAATTTACAAATCAGTCTGATGGCAAGCTCTCTATTTGGTTTGTCTGTCTTTCTTAAAATTTATTTTTGTTCACCTAATTTGCTTTCCTTCGCCAGATTTGAGGAGTTCTGACACAGATGTGATTTCTGCTCTGTCTGGTGACCCCATCAATGGTTCTCCTGTGATCCGTCTCTTAACTGATGCCAAAGGGAACGTTCTCCATGAAGTTCATGTACAGATGCAGGAGTTTGCTGTTTGCCCGAAGTCTGCATCTGACGAGGTGACTGATGTTCTGCCAGAAATTGATTTTTCCTTGTTTTATAGTGTGAAGACGAGTCTAGCAATTGAATGGGCTGTATCCTGAACCTCTCCATTTTAGAAAACGTATTATTGCACTAGGGGGTTCCCCTGCTCTGATGGGCTAAAGGACCTACTTAAGAGGCCATTATCTCAATCCTAAAAGCTATCTTGAGTCCAGTATAGAACCTGCTATCTTTGCTTATCACTCCTTTTCAACTTTATTAAGGAAAGCTTTTAGTAGTTCATACCAGCAAGTTTTTGGTTTGTTTACTATTTCCTTTGCATTCTTTTTTTTAATAGGGCTGCTCTGAGCTCTTATTGCTTGTTCTTCCATGCTCCAGGCTCTGCCTGCCTCTTTGTCATACTAAACTCTTAATTTGTCCTCCGTATAGCTTATTGGTGGGAAAGGTGACCTCATGAATTTTCCTTTCACTTGAAAACATCCTTTTTATTTAATTTCAAGATTTCCTTTTTCTGCAGGCCCTTTAAAAAAAAAAAAAAAAAAAATACCTATAACAGGCATTTTGTTTCCTCCTTTTTTTTTTTTTTTTTTACTTGAACAAATACTTTATGCTACAAACGCATATTTCCTCTGTCACAGGATCCAGTGCATGAATCAAGTGCAGAAGATCATTCTCTGTGGCAGGTTGGCATAGATCCTCTCTCATCTGCTCTGGGATCCTCAACTTTGTGATTTACACTTACTTTTGTACTGGGTTCTGTCTATTGCTTCATTATTTTGCTAAGATTAAATGGACCCAGAACCTGATCATATGCAGCCCAAACATTGCTATTAGACACAGTAGTCGATGTACTGCTGTTGCAGAGCCTATGTTCATGGGCTTTGAGAATGCCTTTTGACATCTTTTGGGGGTAGATGCCTCTCAGGCTTGTGCAAGCTAAACCTGTTATTGTGCTATTGAGGGAGCCCTGAGATCTGGTTACCAAAGCAGAAAGGCAAGAAGGATACAGATTTAGAAGCAGCTGTGGTCCATTTCTACAAGCGTGTCTCTTGATCATTGTACAAGTCACTTATCTGGGAGGTGGATTAGTAGTACACTGAACCAGTAGTTCTTGTGGTGTTGCACAAAACTTCCTTCTTGCCACCCATCCCTTCAGTTCTCCAATCCAACAAGGGCTATTTCACTGCCACAGTCCTCTGTGTGATGCCCAAGTAGGGAAATGCATTATTACTCAAAAATCCACATAAAACATAGAACCCTTCTGTGGTTTGCCTAGCCTAACATTGGCCCTTCCTTGCCTGACTCCTCCTCTACCTTCCTTGTGACCAAGTATAATTTCCGCCTGGTGAAGGAGTCTTGAGCAGGTGAAGGCCCATAGATTGTGTGAGCAAATGGCCTCGCCACAAAGAAATAATCTGTGGAGACCAGCATTTCCCAGTACTTAGGTGCAGTCCCATTCCTCTTCACAACACACAAAAACTGCAAAGGGGAGCAGAGCATGCATGGGGGATATAGGTCTTCATCTCAATCAGCCAACTGCTTTAATGTTTCCGATAGATAGCTCTTGTACTAGAACAGCACTGGAAAATGGTGTTTGTAGCCCCAACATCTTTGCTTTTATACCAGATTCTTGTGTAGCAGATAATTCCATTACTTCATTCCTTGTGTTTGGGTTTCATCGGACCCCAGCTGATACTTGTTGTTGTTCTATTCAGCATTCCATCACATCAAGGTGACTCCTTTAACTGCCTCTCCTCTGTAAAGGTTACCCCAATGATGGACATTATGGACACTTTCAATCCCTTTGAAAAGGGCTGCGTTGGTCATTGGATTGGACTGGCATGTTCCAGTCCCATCCGAGGTGTGTAAAACATTCACCAATAGGCCACTATCCTGCTTGTTTTCACACTCCTTTCTTGATGCCTTGAACAGCAAACTCAAGGCCAGACAAGTGGCTTGTGATAAATTTATTTATTTGTAAAACCTGTAAGGCATTCAAGTATGAATGCATGTGTGTTGGTTAAATAAATGTGGTATATACTAGTTTGCGCTTCATTTTTTCACAAAACCCAAAATATGGATACATACAGACTGAAATATAAAAAAATAAATGCCATAAAAACAGGAGCCCTATTTATAAGAGAAACTTTAAAAAGGAGTGCAGGCAAAATAAATAGTTGGTCTTTAAAGTTATTTCAAATAAATTTAAAAAAAGCACATTTTGAATTTGCTTTCCAATGGAAGAGCAAGATTATTTTTAGCAGGATGTGCACAGCTTTTGTGTGGTCACGCAAAGTAAAAGGAGCCAGTGGGTAAAGGGAGCTGAACCTTATTTCCATGCTCTGTGCTGCGATGGGAGGAAGCAAAATGTGAATGACAATTTAACAGACCAGTGGATGAAGCCTGCTGACCAAAATACAATATTTGCATGTATATTATGTGGGATTTTTTTATTATCATTATTTGTGGAAAAAGAAATAGTCTGGTGAGACAGCTAGAACGGTGTTAAATGCCAGACTTACAAACAGCCTTCTGCAGTAGAAGCAAAAGAGATAATGATTGCTTTCTTAATCGAGACCATCAATGAGATAAATAATGTAAATGTGTGATGATTCAATGCATGTTTCAGTTTGAGGGACTGAAATCTTCAATGTACACACTCAAAATCAAATCCAGCTTTATTCGATTACTTTAAAGTAATCATAAAAGCACATAAAAACAAATAGGTGTATACATTTCATTTCATCCCAAAATTTTTAAAAACTCACAAAGGAGGAAGGTATACAATCCTAAGAATCCTTGTAATCACATAAATTCATATAGTTACTTGTTCACCCATAAAATAATTTCATAACAATATGGTTTTCCTACATTTAAATTTTTTTTTTTAAGAACTGTAAAATAGAGGTAATAACAAACACGTTCTCTAGCAATTGTAGGTTCAATAATGCTGGCCGACATTGTCTAAGGCCGAAAGACCTTAGGATTGGAAGAATCCATCTCTTTCGCTGCCCAGAGTAAAATTTACAAAAAAAGAATATGTGCAATGTCGACTGTAGGGATGAATCATCACACGGACAGTTACTCGGAGATCTGGACCAATCATTCAGCTTGGGGAAACTAATTCTATGAATTGTGTTTAATCTAAAGCGCACTAGCAAAAATCTGTCAGTCTCCTGTAACAATTCTCAAATAAGGCTGAATACTGGTTGACGTCAGGGTAAGATAATGCGCCTGGACAGTTGGTTTAGTCAGAATAGAGCTGTTTCTGTTTGCTTCAAGCAGACAAACAGCTGGTTTTAAGATCTTTTCTAGCGACAGTGCACATGGAATTTGGGTCAGTGTAATATTCGGGGTGGCCAAGACTGCATGTAAATTGTTTTATGTAATTTAGCCACTTAATGTGCATGGCACCGTCTAACCCACAACTATCCGTCATAATTTGTCGATTAAGCAATGTTTCCTCCGTGGTCCAGATCCGGTGCCAAAGTAATACCGGCTTCATTTTTATAATGTCCGCCAGATATGGCAAGCCTAGTTCTGTGTGGCAGATGTGTGGGAGTGCTTGAAGGGACGGTCAACAAGAACCTAAGGAAAGAGTTCTCGGTGACCTGTAAGGATTTAATATCGGCGTGCCCCCAAACGCCGGCGCCATACATAGCAATTGAGACACACTTTGCCTTCTATATTTGTAGTAGTTCAACTGGAGATCGTCTACCTAATTTTCTGCTAAAATTTGAAAGGGCTGCAAGTGCCTTAATGAATAATAGTCTCCTCGTTTTAATGGCCTGTGTCCAAGTCCCCCCTTGATCAACTAAAATCCCTAAATAGGAAAAGGTTTTTATACATTCAATCTTTTTTGAATCAATATAAAATCTCTACTCTTGTTACTTCCTGCCCCACATTTCATAATAAAAGTTTTAGAAGTGTTAACAGAAAGTCCCAAATCGCTCATGAATTTGGCAAAGCCAGAAACTACCTGTTGGAGCCCCAATGGGGTGCGGGCCATAAGGACCGCATCGTCCGCATATATTAATGCGGGTATGGGACGTTTGTCCACCAACGGTAGGTCCTGGCACCCCTCCTGTAATACCTGCCCTAAATTATTTATATACAAAGTAAAAAGGAAGGGTGCCAGGACACATCCTTGCCTCACACCTCTCTTCATATCGAATGGCTTTGTGCACATATCCCCCCCCCCCCTCCCCCATAGCGGACTCTTGCCTTTGCCTCTGAATAGAGCTGCTTCAAAAATAATAAGAGTGGTTTATCCTCCCCAATCCCTCTAAAAGATTCCAGAGCTTCTTGTGAATAACGCAATCAAAAGCCGCTGTTAAATCAACAAATGCTAAAAATAACCTTCCCCTTTTGGCCTTTGTATACTTGCCTAACAAGATTGACAAATTGAGTCCCTGTTCCACCGTGCCCATTCCTTTACGAAAGCCGTATTGTAGGTCGCTTATAATAGACTTTTCGTTAGCCCATTCTTGTAGTCTATTTAGAATAATTCGGCCCACAATTTTGACTGTAGAGTCCAATAAGGAAATTGGCCTATAGCACGTCGGGTTCTCTCTATCTCCTTTTTTAAATATCGGTACCAGTGTCGACTCTGCCCAGGATGATGGGAAATGGGTCGAGCAACTTGTATTGATGACTTGAGTTAAAAACGGTCCCCATAATGGAATATTAGATTTAAAAAGATCCACAGGGATACTGTCTGGACCGGGGGCTTTCCCTCCTGTACTTGACTCAATAGCTCGATTAACTTCTGACAAGTCAAAATGTAAGTCGGGCCCGGTTGGCACTAGCTCTGGTTCATCTGTTACGGCATTATTTTCGGCTATATCGCCCACTGGGTCGCTATACAACTTAACAAACTGGTCTACCCATTCTGCCTCAGTAATAGCTATCTCCAACTTGGCTGAGTCTTTATTAGCCAAGAAGGGGGCATTGACCGCTTTCCAAAAAGCAGAAGAATCTCTGTTTTCTGAAGCTAAATGTAGGGCGTGCCAGGCCTCATCTTTTAATGCGTCTTTCCGTTCCTTCAATGCACACCGATATTCTTTTCTGGCCTTTTTAATTTCATCTCGGTTTTTGTTTATATTATGTAATACAAATTTTAATTTTGAGTAGGACTTAGTGCACTTGGAGTCGAACCTCTTTTTTCTGTGTAGTTTTTTTTATTGACCTTAAAGAGCTTTTTTAATGTACTCTGAGATTGTACTAAAACTTTTTATAACCTCACTGTGGGGGGTAGACTCTTCAAGACACGCTTGTATAGCGTCCTTGCAATGTACCGCAACCTTTCTGGTAAACTCGACAGGATCCACTTTTTCCCATCTGAGTGCATACCCATTTAGCCTGCTCAAAGTTATATTATCCACAATATGAGTTTGGCTATCTCTTATATTTATCGTGTTACTAGATACTGTTAAACTTATACTCAGAGGGAAATGATCACTCAAAGAAATCGAGTGGGTACGGAAGTCATGAACTCTAGTAGAGTGTCTATTTGAAATTAAAATAAAATCAATAATTGAAAATGTGCCTCGACCGTTAAAGGTAGGGCTAAAAGGAAAAGAAGGTGTACATAGCTTATTTGCAAATTCCAGGTCCAGTGTGAAAATAATTTCTTTTAAAGAATCCCCAAAGGGCGTATGAGGGAAATGTGATAAGCCTGAATCTTCCTCTAACAGAATCCCACAAACACCCTTTTCCGCATGTGGACATAAAGTAGAGTTGAAATCTCCACCCCAGATGGTAACTACCTCTTGTCGGGGAGGTCTGAATGCTTTGTAGGCAATGACATAATTTCTTAAGTACCCCCTCCGTCCTATCATGGGGAATATTATTATAGAAGTGTATCAGAACAATGCTGAGTGATTTATCAACCTCTATCATGAAGGACTGGAAATACCTACTTACAGCATTCGAAACAATCCTACTTGAATTTATACGGTTTGAAACATATGTACATAGACCTCCCTTAGCTCTCCCGTGAGATGAAGTAATTGCTGCAGTGTGGAATGTTTTATAGCCATTAATATGCATCGGCTCAACCGCCCATGTTTCTTGAAGGCTGATTATATCATATTTCCCAATAAAATCCATCCACACCTGGTTGGTCACCTTGGTTTTTAAACCTGCCACGTTCCAAAACATGGCCTGACAAGTACCCTTTCTCTTGCATATATTAACTAGTTCTGTATTTTCACTCACGTGGGACGGTGTCGGGTCGGCAGATTGTATTAGGGATAAGGAGTGGTCGCTCGCTGTCTCTTTATCTCCGGGCTCTGGTGGGATTTCTATTGCCTCTATGGTATATACTGACTGAGTATTGGAATACTGACTAATGGCTGGGCTACTGGGTAAATTAACTTGGTGAGATGTATAAGTATAGTTTTGCCCATTTTTCTCCAAGGCCGGCCTAGGATCCTCTTGGTGCAGTCAGTCCACTTCATCCAGACTAGGCAGGATATCGAAGCGGTTAGGAGTTGGGATGTTATAAGCAGGGACTTGATTAACTGAGAAGTGCCTGCTAGCCAGATTCTCATATTTGTTTATACTGTTAGGCTGATAAAAATATCCCAGTGGGACTAGATTAATGCCTTGCTCTGTGATGAAGTGGTTGCCCGCTCTCGATAAAAGGGAATGTACGAGCTGCGGGGTTTTAAAAGTTAAAACCACACAGTCTCCAAAGAGGATCTTGCGTCCTCTCCCTATCCAACCCACTCGTCTAGCCATCTTAAACTCGGCAAAAAGTTTTTCAGTTAGACCCGTTTTGGTTCCTAGCCAAAATAAGGACTTATTCCGTAAAGTGTCCCAAGACTCTACCCCCCCCCCCCTATCGGTAACCTAGGGACATTGGCAAGCACCACCGTATATATGGTGTTACCGCTGGGGGAAGGTCCATAATGTTCGTATCAGGCGCCTGCCTATTCTGAATAATGGACAACGTTGCAGTGGCCACACCTGTAAATTCTGCGGGGGGCCCTCGCAGATTTTTTTGCTCCGCCAATTGTAAGCTAGATTTTTCCAGGAGCAGATGAGTATGTGAGATACCGCTGGAGCTGTCTTTACGGCAGGATAAAGAGATGAATGGTTAGCTACCCTTAATTCTCCATTGCTATCCTTATTATGTGGTGCTATGGGTAAAGTCAGAGTGTGTGCCTGACTGGAGGATACTGGATACACCGGATCTAAATGGCGAGTAATGGCCGTATTTTCCGAGTTTAATTGGGAATTATTCAAACATCTATTTAATAAAACTTCCATTCCATCAATTCGACTAATTAAATTAGCCAGAGTTTCTCTAATAAATGTGTCCATAGTTTCCAATTTAGCTGATAATTTAAAGTAATCGTTTTGTGTACACCCTTTAATGTTTGACATAAGCTTTTCTTTATTGCCTTGCTTGCTTAGAGGTTGGATTTTGTCTTTCTTTTGTACCTTTTTTCGAGTTTTGGAGGATATCGCCCTTGACTAACTGTGCTACATCGGTTATTCCACTAATAGCGTCTGGGTTTCTGGAGTGTTTTGTTGGTGGTTGAGAATCGCTCTCCTGATCACTCATTGAGATATAGTCTGACACATTCAATATACATCCATTTGCTATGGTTTTACTATTGGATATTTCCACATCGGGGGTATTTACAAGCTGGACTGCTTTCTCAGTAATTTGATTGGGGAGACTAACAGATTTTTCCGGGTTTATGGCTTCTTCGACAGATATAATTTGATGTTCGATTGCCCCCATAGCTCCTGTTAAATAATTCAACAGCGTCAAACGCGGTTCACCCCCTACTTTTCGCTGTGGTTTGGACTGAGAGGTTGTTGATTTCCTTTTACCCATCCTGCCTGACGGTCCAAAGCACTACCTTTAATCAGGCTGAATCGGTTAGCAACACAGGAGTCAGGTATTTTTATCGTCCACAAAAAGTAAGTAATCAAGCAGGAGGCGAGGTCCACAAGGTATTTAGTCCATTCTAAGTAAATATTAATACAAAACTATATCCTGTTATCCAGTAATTAAAAATAGTCCACTTTTCTTTGACATCCAATATCACGGTGTCCGGGCTTGTACAGACTGTCAACATAACAAAAACAAATACAAAAAGGGCTCACCCGCACTTTAAGGCTGAGACTTTTAATACTTAACGTGGCTCCATAACTCAGAACCAGGAGAGTAGGCCCAGCCTGGCCTCGTTCGGTCTAGGACGGGCTAAGACGGGCCCGTCTTGGCCCGGGCATGCCGCGCGCGCGTCCCACGCTGCGGGACCGGCTCTGTGCCTTGTAAGGTCCGCCCGCCTCCAAGGGCTGAGGTAAAGTGCGTGGTGCAGCTCCGGTGGTCAGGGCAGGGACAAGCGGGAAAGTGCAAAACACGAGCGTTGCAGAGCGGTCTCCCGCGCTGCGGGACCGGCTCTGTGCCTTTGAAAGGTCCGCCCGCCTCCAGGGGTCGAGGTAAAGTGCGTGGTGCAGCTCCGGTGGTCCGGGCAGGGACAAGCAGGAAAGTGCAAAACACGAACGTTGCAGAGCGGTCAGTCTGAGGTAGGATGATACACTAAACAGCCCGTAGCATGAGTTGAGAGAGTATTAATCGCCTGGGCATGGCTAAAGCCTATTATAGTGTTTTTCTTTAAAGAATTGGTGAAAAACGCTCTTCAGGCAATGGCACTGTCAAGCTAAGCCTAAAACGAAAGGGTCCTCATGCACAGTTCTATCGACTCATTTACTCTGATAGCGAGAAGTACAATTGAGCGCCATGTGTGTATCTCATTTGTGCCTTATTAAACACTTGTTCTTTATTAAACCCTGCCATTGAAATTCAGAATTTCGAATTAGATTATACTGTTGATTAGTTATTTTCACAAACGTGGTTAAAAGATCAGACTGGCCTATACAAGTTCTCGGCCAGGATTCTTTATCTAGCACCTTATTTGCCAGTCACACAAATTTCTGTGCCGGGCGTCTCACATTTAACATTCAAGTCAGTCAATTCTACCTGCTGTATTCAGACCATCTTGGCCTTTCACTCACAGGTCCATGAGTAATTGTGCACAGACATTCCTTGAATGTATGTCATTAGTCATTCTATTATTTGACAATGTTCTTGTGTTAGGTGGGTTTAATGTTTGGGTCTATGGTTTCACTACTCTGAAGCCTAGAACTTCACTGACTCCTGTAATGCACTTAATTTATAACCACTTAGTTCTTTTCCTGGCCCACCATATGTGGACTAAATACCCCTTCTCATTGTCTCCAGGCCTAATTTGTTCACTGTTACTTATATCATTGAGCTTCTCATTATTGCATTGCGTATTGAAAGTGCTTCTCCTTTCATAGCTTTCGTCTCTTTTCTCCAGGCTTCTAACTCTGAAGAGATTCTACCCGATGGGAGCATTAACAGTGACAATCTTCTGCGGCATGCCATGCAGAACTCTGGCATTGTTATTGAAACAGTGAAATTGGAAGACTTGCACAAGTACGAAGAGATCAGCCCCTCAGAGGAATTAAAAGACCTAGATGATGGGGAGGAAAATCCAGAAGGATCTCAGTGTGCTCAAATGGAAGAACATGAAGCGGTAAGTTCTGTAGACCACTTTTTAAAGGTACTAGAAGGCGAGAAATCATACACTCTTGCATCTTTAAATTTCCCTTGAGCAGGTTTCATGTAAATCTATAAAATATTTTGAAACTCTGGACCCTCTTATCCCTGTAATTCTTTGTCATGTCAATAGTCTGTCTATATGTGATACTGATAACCAACCTGCACTAACTAGCAAATGTAACTAAGCACTGGTAAAAAAAAAACAATTTAAAGGAGAGATATGCCGGTCTGTTTTAAAGTACTAAGCCATAAGAAGTAGGCAGTTTGGTAATTTGAAATAAACAGAGTTTTTGTTGTTGACTTCAAGAGTTTCGAGTAACTCCGGCAAAAGCTTTTCCGGGGTTCTTTGTAATGTGCCTCTGTTTTCTTTTCACTCTTTTTCAATTGGAAACAGGTGAATAGAATATCCTACTTTTTAAGGTGTATCCATTTCCTTTAGCAACAAAGGTTTTTCAATAAGAAATTGTCTTTTGCAGTTACACGATGTATAAGAAGTCAGTTTTTGAAATTAAGTATGGCAAATGTTTGACATGACATTACAAACAATTTGCATATGCAGTCATCTTCAGAGATGCCAGTTAAATGTAGGAGTAGTAGGTCTTGTTTACAGTACTTCATTAAAATGTTTAATATTGAATGATTTGACGATTATTGGTGACTGGTTTTAAAGGGTGTGGATTATGATACTTTGTGGTAGGTGCTCACTTCATCTTTAGAGGATTTTCCAAACATTCATAACCCTTGCGCCTGATGATTAGTATATTACAAAAATTGACCAACTCAACAGCTGATTTGGAGCATAGTTTGGATGCTATTAAAAACCATGTAAGTTATTTGAGCAAGTCCCTTTTCTATCCTTTGTTAGGTTGGATTATCCTGGTAATATATGTCCAGAGAGCAGAGATTTTGATAAGGCAGTATGTTGGATCACCAGAAATACTGATTGTTTGTTGGTGTCTTAGTATCAGAAAAAGGGTGGAAAACCCCCAGAACAGTTCCTCTGCTTTTGCTCAAGCTTTATTGTATTCTCTGGTCATCAAAGATTTCAACAAGTTGACAGCTTTGAGGTACAAAGTCAAGTGACTTGCTGCCAGGCAGAAATGGCTGACATTTATTTGGCATTTTTTTTAATTTTATTGTTTTAGACTTTTATGTAGCATAAACTAGACCCGAAGATATCGGGTATCAGAGCGCTTTACATAGCACCAGTTTCGTTACATGAGGATACATTAATTTTTGTTAGGCACGGGGAGATTACGTGATTTGCCCAGAATCACAGGATTTTCAGCATCGTTGCCGAGACTCGAACCCGGTTCCCCAGCTTCGTCGACCGCTCAAGCCGTAAGGCTACAGCCTCTCCCCAATTTATTTACGAAGAGAGCTCATTGAGTGTGCCAAAAATGTTTAACATTTTTCACATTTAATGAATTGTGCCAGCATCCTTTTCTGATTATAAACATGGAGGTCAAAGGTAATATTTTCATTGTAGTTTTCTTTTTGCCGTTTCTACGTTCAACCTGCATCTATTGGTTTATGTTCATTATTGTATGCACTTGCACTGTGTGTTACCCCTCTCACTGTAGCAGTCTTTGGCTGCTGTCATACGGTTTGTTGTTTTGTTGTGCTGCCTTCACCATTATCATTTTACATCCTTCTAGTTTGACTTTTAAAGTTTTAGTAAGGGGAATATTCAATAGGCGTTTACATGAGAACATTGCCTGATACTTTCTTCTTTCTAATAGACAGATGGAACAACAGAAAATGCGTTTCAGAATCACACATGTCCTCACTGTAATGAAATCTTTCCTGGTATCGATGAACTTAAAGTCCACGTTCAGGGGCATCAAGGTAAGTTACTTCTGCATGATTGCAAGATTGTCTTACCTACTCAATAACAGAATGCTAACGTCTGACCTGGTTATTTTTTCATAGGTAGAAACGGGGGAGGGGGCAACACTTCAAATTACAGTTTGGTAATTGTTTTAAGAACACGGATCTGAATACATCTTGATGCACAAGTATTCGTGTGTCTTTAAAGTTGCAGATCCTTTCACTTATTTGCAAGTGCTTCCTCCAGCTATTGCTTTATATAACATCTTACCAGGCCCACCTGAAGGGATGTGATTCCAACAGACACCATAATAGAAATTTTCAACCATTGTTTTTTTTTTGTATTATTAGAAATTCAGGTCTTTATCAGTGTGCACAAGTGTCGCTTATACAGGACAGAAAAAACCTCGTTATCTTCCGACATTGAACTGATTTTGCCATATTTGGAACATTTCTCATGCAGATGGTGCGTTTGTTAACTTCAGTTCTTTGGTCATCTCTGTAAAATGTATTTGTGTTTAATGCTCTGTAACTTCTGGTTTCACTCTTGCAATCTCCTCAGGCTTTCAACCTCACAAGTGTGCCCATTGTGGTAAGGAGTTTGTCAAGTGGCATCTGCTGAAAAAACACCTTGAGGTTCACTTCACTGAGAGGCGCTACAAATGTGGGGAGTGTGGCAAGCTGTACAAGACCATTGCACATGTGAAGGGACACCTGCGGGTGCACTCGGACGATCGTCCCTTCCCCTGTTCAAAGTGTGGCAAGCGCTACAAAACTAAGGTGAGAGTATTGGAGCACTTTATATTTCCACATTTTTGATCTCTGAAGAGATTTACATACCACCATGCATCTGACAATTTCCCTACCTGTTGTAACACTTGGAAACCCTACTTAGTCTGCTAAGTTTATGTAAATTCGAACTGCTGTTTTTCTCATAAAAAAACCTCATCATAAGCCTTGTGTGCCTCCCAAATGTATCTGAGGTCAAGTCCTGCTTTACCATCAAAAGGTTTCTGCCTAGTGCCTCGGCATGGGAGTTTTTTTAAACAAACCTTCTACCATTCGAACATTGCTGTCTAGGCTTGTTTTTTGCATTCTAGAGTGCACAGCCATTCCCTGTAGTCACCCGGCGAGTCTAAATTATTTACAAGTTCAGCAACAATTATACCTTATTTAATGAAATAAGTTGCCTTTACTGGCAGACTGATCCCTCCTCAAGGCTTTTTGAATTTCACACCTGGAAAGAAAAGTATTTATAGTGAAGCAAAATCCTCAGAGCCCCTTAAACTATAACTGCAAAACAAATCAGGTACTGTTTAATATAAAATGTTCGAGTCCACGATAATTATTTAGCACTTTAAAAATTGAATTGCACTATTAATTGGATACATTTCTTCTCGAGTCACAGAAGTTGACAGTTCATTTTCTTTATTGTTCCCTTCCATTATTATTCATTCTCCTCTCATTATCAAATTCAGTTACAGCCCTTCTAGGGGCACATGAATGGACAGTTGGTAAAAATAGGAGAATGAATTATCTGTTGACTTAACAGTGAATGAAATGAATTGTTGACCATTCTGATGCAAGAATGGAACTGTTCAAGAAGGGGAATTAGGTGTTGACAAATTGATAAAGCCTCTTGGATATTTTTTAATTAAACTGTGTGCCGAACTTTATTTTGCTGTTCTAAGATCCCTATAGAAATTTGGGTAGCATTGTAAAAAGTAACTTCAGTGGCTATCTGGTGCCTTAGTGGTGCTTTACACAGTGCTTGTTAAGAACCTAACTAGCCCATCTTGCCCCCATTTGTATTTAAATTTATAGTGTAGAAGCACATGAACTGTGAAGCTTTACTTATTTTATTTGTGCAGATTTAAGTAGATTGGACATTGCGGAGGTCGTAAGAGCGATTTACATAGGAAATAAATTCCCATTCGAAAATTAACCCACCACAGCGATAATGATGAGACCTATAGAAAACAGTAGCAAGTTGAATATAACGGAGGAGACTAGTTGAATGAAAAACTGAATAATACACCTTGCAAACAAATTAGTAAGAATTGCCAGTAAGACTCAAACGATAGTCCCAGGTAAAGGATATTAACTAAAGGACTTTAATTAAAGATGAGATAATTTGCAGAGGTGGTGGTCTTGTGAAGTTGCTAATAACGAAGCGGTGCATGTAAGACCGGGTAGGGTAGGTAAGCGTTACAGAAGGAGGCAGCTCTAGGATCAGTAAGAGAAGGAAGTTGGAGTTAGGGGGAACATTGGATAGGCGTTCAGGGTGCATTGAGAGAGGATACTGATGATCTAGAATCCAAGAGTTCTTATGCAAGAACCTGAATGCCTCTCTGTCCAAAGTACTTTTTTTTTTTTAAGCTTGTTTTTTATTGGTAACATTGCATCATATCACATCATAAACATTTGTCCTATACATTTTACATGATGTCCTTCATTCTTTTGTGATATTCCCATGCCAACCTACGGTCACAAAGTACATTATATACCTTACGAGGGATGTTTTGTCTAGTGTGAAAGGAGAGTCCCAAAGCCACATTAATAATTTGTTAAATTGTCTGGTTTATACCTTTTTTGGTTGATTGGGTGTAGTGGTTTAGCATATACTATGTTCTGATTGGTGTAGATGCTGCCCTAGCAATGTGAGGAAAGATGCTGCTAAAAGAATGTTGCCGTTCCTCGTGTTTGCACTAGACTGCCAAATGATGATTATCTTACTCATCTGAACAGCCTGCTGATTTCTTGATTGTCTGATTTCCTGGTGGGGGCTAAGAGCACATGCCATCCACCCTCATACAGACAGAGATCATCGCCTTCTAAGAACTGCTGAAAGTGAACCAGGCAGTCTAAACCATGGCTTTCCTGCAAACCGAGAGCAGTACAATGGCTTGTCAGCTATAGACGTGGCCTCCTTGGGCTAGTCATTCAGCAGGTATGGATGAATAGGCATACCTGATGGCAGCCACTCTGTTGCAGCAAATCATGATGTAGGTTGTTGGAGGGATCTTATGTATCAGAATGTTGTTGCTTGCCAGGAGTGTCTTAAAAATTCAACATTTCGATCAGGATGATGGAAAATGTGCTGCACTCCATATCAACCTTAACGCTGTGCCAGCTCTGTTTGTGGGCGCCAAGGGACATCTTGTTAGTTACATTGCTTACTTACTTATGCCTATTACCCTCCCTGAGGCATAGGCCATCAACCAGGACTCTCCAGCCACCTCTGTCCTAGGGTTTTCTTTCAATCTGACTCCAGGTATAACCTATCTCCTTGCAGTCGACCTCAAGGCCTCAGTGCCAGGTGTTTCTTGGCCTTCCTCTTTTCCCTTTCTCTTGAGGATTTTCAGGTCAGGGCTTGCCTGGTAGTGTTTGATGCGGGCTTGCGGAGGGTGTGACCTATCCAGCCCCAGTGTCTTTTCATGATTTCTTCTTGAGCAGGGAGTTGGAATGTCTGCTGCCATAGGTCGTTGTTGCTGATGGTGATTGGCCAGTGGATTTAAAGGATTTTCCTCAAGCAGGTGTTGATGAAGGTCTGCACTTCGTTGGTGGTGATCGCTGTTGTCCTCCAAGTTTCTGCTCCATACAGAAGGACCGATTTTAAGTTGGTGTTAAAAAGCCTGATCCTAGTTTGCAGCATTAGGTCATTGGAGCTCCAGATCTTCTTTAACTGAATGAAGGCAGCCCTTGCTTTGCTGATTCTTGCCTAGACATCGGCGTCTGTGCCACCTTGCTTGTCTGACACTACCCAGGTAGGTGAAGGCCTCCACCACTTTCAGTGCAACGCCTGCAAGAGTGACTGTGGTTGTGCTGGCTGTGTTAGCCTTCAGGATCTTGTTTTTTCCCCTGTAAATGTTGAGGTCAAGTTGTGCTGATGTGGCTGCCACCTTGTCTTCTCTTGCATCTGCAGATGGGTATGGGAGAGTAGGGCCAGGTCGTCTGCAAAGTCTAGGTCGTTGAGCTTTGTCCAAGGTATCCACTGGATCCCATTTCTTCTCCTTGCTGTGGATATCTTCATGATCTAGTTTTTGGCCTGCAGGAAGAGAAAAGGCGAGAGCAAACAATCCTGGCGGACTCCGTTCCTCACTTGGAAGGCTTCTGTCAGTTCTCCTATGGACTATCTTGCAAGTCATTCCCTGATGGATCTTACAAGTTTATCTGGCACACCATAGTGGTGGAGGAGTTGCCAAAGGGTCTCTGTCCACTCTGTTGAATGCCTTCTCATAGTTGATGAAGTTGACATGGGGAGGTGGTTCCATTCTATCGACTGCTCAATGATGGTGCGCAGTGTTGCAATAGGGTCTGTACAGGATCTATCTTTGCGAAAGCCAGCTTGCTGATCTCGCAACTGAGCGTCAACTTGTTCCTTCATTCTGTTCAGTATGACTCTGTTGAACACTTTGCCTGGGATTGAAAGAGTTATCCCTCTGTAGTTTACACAGTGACTCAGGTCACCTTTCTTGGGGATCTTGATGAGATATCCCTCCTTCCAGTCTGACTGCACCTTTTCCCCTTCACAGATGCTTACAAAACATGGGGTGGAGCATGTCTACTGATATTTCAATATCTGCCTTCAGTGCCTCTGCAGGAGTGTTGTGGGCTCCTGCTGCCTTCCCATGTTGCTTCACAAACAGTAAAGTTTAGCTGCCATGTTGCTTAATATTAAAATAACTGCTAGAGCTGTCCATTGTCTTTGAAAGCTAATCTATTGTACTACCTAGATTTTTATTTTCTGTCAAATAAAGACCATCAATATCTGAAGGAAAAAAATAGGATCCCAAAGTTCTTAACTAGGACTCAGAATTGTGTGATCTACAAATAAAACAGGGACAAGAAAAGAACCGTGTGTGGCCCTTTGTGAAAGGGAGTATGTTTGTTGTTTACCATATTCATATTCAATAATGGACTACTACTGGTCAGCATAAGGTTAACATTCATGTGCTAAAATTCATTTAATATTTTACACCTGACCGTTACCACCCCCAATGCAACTAGTACCACTATGTTGGAGACTCATAGGAATACTAAATCCATCAACAAACTGGAAGCTTGGTCTCTCTTGGAAGCGAGCTCTTTCAACCAGCTTCTGGTAAGCATTAAATCTGGCTCCCCTTGTGATTTACTTCCTATCTAAGTTTTGAAACAGCTTGAGTCTCCCATACGTGCGCTAATTATAGATCTCCTCAACGCCTCCTTACAGGAGGGCTTGGTCCCTCCAGAATGGAAACATGCCATGGTACTCCCTCTCTTAAAGAAGACCAACGCTGATCCAACTGAGCCATCCAAATTTTGCCCTATTTCACTGCTCCCAGCTTTTTCCAAAATTCTTGAAAAACATGTGAACTCCCAGTTGTCCTCCTTTGTTGAGTCCCAGAACTTCCTTCACATTTCTCAATCGGGCTTCAGAACTGGGTTCTCCACTGAATCTACTCTGCTAGGAGTCACCGAAATGCTGCGACACCGACTGGACCTTGGTGACACGGTGGCCCTTATTTTACTGGACCAGAGTGCCGCATTTGATACGGTGTCTCACACTATTTTGTTGAGAGCTCTGCAATCCTTGGGTCTTGAGGGCTTAGCTCTTCAATGGCTCCACTCCTTTCTCACTAACTGTACGTTTCAGGTTTTCTCTTCCATGGCCAGCTCTAAATCCCATCTGTCCCCTTATGGAGTGCCACAAGGCTCTGTGTTGAGCCCTTTGTTTAATGTTTACGTTCGCCCACTGGCAGATGTTGCCGAAGAGGCTGGGTTGTCCCTATTTTCCTATGCTGATGACATGCAGATAATCTTTTCCCTCTCTTCATCTAAGGAATCTGAATCATCGGCTCTCCAGTCTGGTTTGAGGAAAATTGCGTCTTGGATGCAAAATAATCTACTCAAACGTAATGGAGAAAAAACTGAAGTTATGATCTTAGGGAAGCAACAAGATCTCTGGGGCCCCCAGCATTGGCCCCCTGAAATGGGTGCCTTACCCCGGCCTGTTCATCAGGTTCGTAACCTGGGCATTACCATCGACGACCATTTGTCGATGAAACAAGTCACAAAGGTGGCTTCAACTTGTTTCACCATTCTTAAATGGTTAAAGAAAATTCTTTGGATGCTACCCCCCTCCACTCAGATAACAGTAGTCCAGGCCCTTGTCACATCTAGGCTAGACTATGGCAATGTCCTCTATTTGGGTTCTAACAAAGCTGTGATACAAAGACTGCAGGTGGTGCAAAATGCGGCTGCCAGGCTGCTCTGCCATGTTCCTAAGACTGCACCTATCTCTGGCTTCCTTCGCGATCTTCATTGGCTAAAGGTGGAGAATCGTATCCGATTCAAAGCCCTGAGCTATATGTTCAAAATCAAAACTGGTCTGGCTCCACAATATCTGCAATCTTTAACCCAATCCTATACACCCTCATGTCCCCTGCGCTCTGCCGTACAGTCTAAGTTTACTGTCCCCAGAATCAAACTTATGCGAATGCGTGGTCTGTCCTTTTCTTACTTAGGACCATCCCGTTGGAACTCTCTCCCCATTTCATTACGAAAGGAAACAGTTTATGGGAGATTTCGCAGATGTTTGAAAGCATGGCTGTTTAATCTATAATGTTCTTGTTCCCTTTTTTTCCCACCTACCAGGCTGGCGCCAGGAAACCCTTCGGGGTAGCTGTGCGCCCTATAAATTTAAATAACATAACAATGCCACAGAATTTGTATTCATATTTTTAAACCAAGAATATCACCACCAACAGGATCATCTGGAACACTTCTATTGAAAGATAAATACCGCTCAACAAAATATTTTAAAGCCATAGTCTATAAAAGACATTATTTTTGTTTTTTATATACAACACAAAACTAAAATCCAGGTAAATCTGTGTTGATTTGACCCTTTTTAATTCATATTTAAGAGAAAAGGGTAAGCAGAAAAAAAAATGCAAATGTGGAAGGAACTCTGCTTTTTATTTTAGACTTTCTCCCTTTGTAGATTCGAATTTTGTAGTAAAATGTTTAATTTACTAAACTTCTTTAGACAGTTCACCTTTCAATTTTTTTTTTGATGGGGTAATTGTATTGTTTTTTACATTTTGCCTTTACAGAGTTTTCAGCCGCCATGATAACTCTTTTCGATAGACCCCCTGTGATATAAACAACGTACAAAAAGACTTCACGTCCTCAATGTTTGCTTTTCATGCACTCTCACTGTGGAAGTGTAGTATTTGTTAGGAGATACCTTATAGGAGACTGAAATACCAGGTCTCCTCACCTCTCCTCTGTTTCTTGTAGGGCTTTCCAGGCAGCTTGCTTGGTATTGGGTGATGGTTTGATGCCTATTTCGCTCAACTATGGAGACATGCTTTATAGGGTGCCATTCTTAGAGATTTTGATGGTAAGGTAAATCAGTCAGTTCTAACTACCATGAGAAACGTGCAGGCATTTTATGCATCATATTAGGAAAACTATGCCTGTAAGACACCAGAGTAATGATCCTCCATCAAAATGGTGTAGGCAGTTACCATTGTTGGGGACAGTAATGTCCCCTGCATGGTGTACAGAAGTGTTTCCCTGCCCCAGTTCCTGACTGCATGTATCTTGTATGCTGGTTTCACACTAATCTAGTTTGTGCGCAGAGGCCTAGTTCTGCCCCTTGACATGAGTGACGTCTGCATCACCTAGGAACGACTGCTGGTAAGGCCACGACAAACTGCAGGCTCTCACTCGGCCTGAAAGAGGGAAGTGAACAGGCATCTATGAAGCCAGGCAGCAATCCAAGAGGTGCCGGCTCTTTCGTGGACTGAGAGAAACGTGTAGAGGTTAACTGAGATAAAAAGACGGTTCTCGAACACAGGGAGTATGGGGATAATCTCCACCTGAGTCTAGAACCAAGCCTGGGAAGGAAACCGCCTCTACCATGGGGGTGGAGGCAGGAGACCAGGATCAATTGCAGGAGGAGGCTCTCGCATACTCTACTGCCAGGACCCAGCATTGCATTGTGTGCATATTTGTGTGGTTTTTAGTTCTAATGTGCATTATAGTACTTCATTTCTTGAAAGTAAAACACTGGATTGGATTATAATTTACTATACTAATGTGTTTGCAGAGAGCTGAGCTTGAGGACCCCCACACTACCTCCCTGAGAACACTGTGACTGCTCGCCATCGCTACCAATGAGTCAGGTACTGAAGGGATTGTACTTGGCCCAGTTTACAGAGCCATGATTGACTTTGGGAGATCAGAGGCAAACCACATCCTCACGTTTGAGGCCCAGTAGCCCCTGCTCGCCCAATGGCCCCCTGAATAGTGTCTTATCAACATGATCCCCTGTTGATTATTTCTGCATTGGATCGTTTAGACACTATTAATGACGTATCAAGGAGTAGGTAGAAATAAAGTTCATTCAGCTTTGTAGCAATGGTGCACAGCCATGTTCATCATATTTGAGGTCTTTCACCCCTGCTTCCTTTCTAGATCCCTCTCTTGTTAGTCCCTTAACTTCTGCAGCTTGTTTTTCTGACGTCTGCATGTGAAAAATGTCATTCAAGACCGGAGAAAAATATAGGGTTTTAGATCAGTCTTCAACAACATCCTCTTTTCTATTTAATAAGAACACCTGTGGCATGAGCACAGATGGAGTGAAAAGGTTTAGAGGCTTCTGTACTTTCTTGAGAGCTTCAGGCATCTCTTGCTGGATCATTGCGATATGGTGTTATGGACCAGTTTACAGAGTTTTTGTCCCGCACTCTGTAACACTTGAAAGAGGTTGTGAATGAAGGCCTCCTGTTTCTTTAAGACATTCATAAGCCCAGCTGCCATGCATACTGCGGAAGACTTTGCATGAGCCTCTCCTACTGGCTCCACCTGCCAGGACTGAAATCCAACAAAGTATCCTGGGTTTATCTTACTCAGACCATTATTTGGGGCTTGTGTTGATGACCAGGTCCACAAATAAATGCTGATGGGCACATCCTCTGGACTATCTGTCTGTAAAGGAAGAGGGATTCATCTAGTATAAGGCCTTGACAGAGTAGTCACCCGATACCAGCTTGAAGTCCATTACTGGTAGAAGCAACAAACAATTACAGCACAGGCCTTAAAACCAAAGAAGAAAGAATAGGCATACTCGTGGAACAAGTCCTTCGCAGTTCTGGATAAACCTACTGCAAAAGTAGTGCAGTGGGAGATAACATTTCTTTTAATCTTTCAGCATGGCAGAACATGGCAAAGGACAGTTGCGATCTTTACACTGCCATAAACCTATAGATTGAATGATACAGAAAAGGCCCCTGCAAGCATTGCACCCCTAGAAGGTTCAGGGTTTACCTTTTTACTTGGTAGTTCAAAGGTAGACAAACTAACAGAGTTCCTTAAATTTGAAAGAAGAAAGGCATTTATTCCTGCTACTTTTTAATTAAAATAGGGCTATTGTGTTGTTAAATCGGTCCGTCCCCTGATTAAGAAAATATACCCATAACACCATGAATGTTCAACAAAGAAGTTTTACTTCGCTTCGATTTATAGCCGGCAAACGCACACCAACAACTACAGCAAAAAGATAATTCTTTCGTAGGAGATTTCCATTTATAGTCACAAGCACTGAAATAGTCCCGTCCACGTGCGGGTACCCCGGAATCTTTTTTCACAATATATCTTTAGTGTACATGTTTGCCTTTCTTCAGGAAAGCCTGCAGATTCACTTAAGAAAACAAAAAAAATATGCAGTCTATAGGACTAGGCTACAATGGCCCAGTTCTTCATCTTGTACTTAAAGGGGTCAGAAGAATTATATATCCGTATGATTTCATGATGTTTTAATATAACAGCATAAATCTTTCACTAATCCTTTTTGATAGAGCATCGAGATGAAGGAAAGCAGGACAGAGTAGCCCCACAGGCTGTAATTATGAGTTAAAAATGGAGGCTGTGGCTTTAAGAACCCAGTGACCACCAGTATCCCATCATGGTGAGCAGGTGGCAGTTGCTTAATTTCTTTTTTCCAGCTCCTGCTGACAGGACCCTGGAAGATTGAGCTCGGCCAAATTTTGGCTTTTCCTTTTCAAAATTCTCAACTTAATTTTGGTGACAACCTTTTCTTTCTATGTATTTGGTCTCTCCCTGGTTTATTTCTGTCTTTTTCTGACAGAAATTAGAAGTTTTTTGACAGAAAAATGCAGTTTCTTTTTGACAAATGCCCAGTCTGTGGGAGAGAAAAAAGCAAGACAGATCCTCATGAGGTGTGTATACTCTGTCTCCCAGTAGAGCATGTTCCTGAGTCTTGTCATCACTGCAGGAACTTTTGAAGACTTACCCTGAGAGACCGAGAGAAGATTTGCCTCATGGTACCGAGGAGCAAAGAAGACAACAGACGATCTGAAGGTGGAACCTCAGCGCAAGGAGAGGGTCAGACCTCTACCAGGGCTCTGTCATCTGTCTCTGGAGGGCGTGTCTGGAAGAAAACGGTTCAAAAACGCCATTGGTCCTGATCGATGTCAAAGAGAGATATGGCACAGACTTGTTTGAAGTCTATCCATGATTCCACGTCGAGGAAGCGGCGCAGATCAGGAGTATCAATGTCGATACCTACACCGTCGACCTCGTTCGTCTAAGAGCCATCGACTACGAGGCCATCAAGACGGTCAGCGCCGAGATCCAGATCAACGTCAAAGCACCGTCAAAGGTCGGCGTCGAGGCACACAACGATGTCAATACTTCGTCGGGGATCTCTGTCGACAAGCAGGTCGACGTCGAGAATCTTGGATGTCATCTAGGCTAAAGGAGGCAAGAAAGAAGAGAAAAGACTTATCGACTCCTCCGCAGTTTCGCAGTAACATATTCCCCTTCTTGAGGACTCAAACCATGGTCACCACCACCAGCAATGTCTCCTCCTCCACGGCCTTGGACTCCACCACCCCCTCCAAATTCACTAGCACCGCTCACTCCCAAGACCCAAATTCAGGTTGTGCCATCATTCTAGATGCCATCGATGCAGCCCAAGGCGCGCTTCTACCTCTTCCAGGTGATCTTGTCATCATAGATATCGGTCAAGACCTTAACGGACAAGTCATCAACTTCTACTGGACGATATTCCCCAAAGCTTACAGATTCTCCACCTCGACGCATATCACATGTGGATGATATCACAACATCTCAAGAGGTCCTTGTGATGGGAGCAACAAAACTTAACATTCCTATGTCGACTCCAACACCAACAAAATCAGTCATTTTTTTAGACCCTACAACACAAGTCAGCATTATGGCCTTTGCTGCCTCTAAACTAGTACCAGATCTCATTGAACCTGCTATGGACCTCTTATTGACACCAGCCTCTGTTAAGCAAGCACCATCCAGGCCTCAAAAGAAATATCGCCCTCCAAAGCAAGTTCCTGCTTTCCTCCAAACAGCTCCTACACCAGACTCAGTGATTGTAGTAGCGGCAAAGAAGCTACATGCCACTACATCCACTTCTATAGTGCCTCCCGATAAGGGGAGTCGGAAGTTGGATTCTGTATGTCGGAAAGTGTGCAGTACGGCCACCATTAAAGCAGCCATCGCCACTGCTCTTCTAGGTAGATACGACTGGGTACTGTGGGAATTGATGAACCTGTTTGCGGAACTTCTCCCTAGAGATGAGAGGGAATCCTTCATGGAAAACCAAAAAGAAGGGTTAATGGTTTCTAATAAAGTTATTAGTGCTGCAGCAGACTCTTCCTTATTAGCAGCTCATTAGTACTGCCACAGTGTTGCTCTTAAAAGGCATTCTTGGCTCCACCTTACATCTCGCAAGCCAGAATCACAGCAGAGGATATTAAATCTTCCATTGTATTTGGAGGCCATACAGACGAGATGGCACGGATGAAGACGGAAATGGAAACTCTAAAGTCAGTCAGCTTGGAGAGACCCAGGAAACAGAAAATCTTTCCGACCCTACTAACGCCCCTTCTATTCCCAGAGGTTTCAAACCCCTCACTGGTATCGGGGGCGCAAGCTAAGAGGTGCATATCTGAAAGAAACACGTTAGTTATAGATTCCTTACCTTAGAATTACCCCCAGGCGTCAGACTGGATCTGGAAAGTTTTTTTGTCAGCAGTACCTCTGCGCGTCGGAAGGTGGCGTCGGTCGGCTCCGCGTCCGTCGTTGGCGTCGTGGTCGCCGGGATGACGTCGCGGCAGCTACTTAGACGCCACCCTCGCGCGCTGACGTCAGTTCTTTCTTTTTCTGCGCCAGCCAGCGCAGATCCGGAGAGAGCGGTACCTCCAGTCACTTTTTAGAGCGACTTTTGTCGACGTCTTTTTTGAGTCTACGACTCCTGGTGCACGAGGGATGCCTGGTTTCAAGGCCTGCGGTTCCTGTACCTGACTGATGTCGGTTACGGATCCGCACCGCTTGTGCCTGGAGCGCGAACACGACCCCAAGTCGGGCTCCGACTGTCGGGTGATGGCTCCGAAGGCTTTGCGGGAGCGCCGTTCAAGGTCCCGGTCGCGAGGGAGGTCGAGGGACCGGTTGCGGAGCCATCACCACTCGTCCAAGTCAACGTAGTCTTCGCACTCGGGTCGGGTAAGCCGAAGCACAAAAAGAAGTCGAAGAAGCATCGTCGCTCTTCGACTACTCCCCGTCAGTCGGCTGACGCAACGAGGGATGTGGATGGTGCCCCTCCCGCGGAGCCCGAAGAGTCGACTCCGGCCTTCCCTCCCTTCCCTCCTGCCCAACTTCGTAAATTTTACGAGGCGATGCATGTCATCTTTGGGCGGTCCGAACCCGCCGGCGCGCCTTCGGGCCCTGCAGACTCGGTTGGGGGGCCCAGGCCTTCTCCGCCATCTGCTCCGGCCACGGCGCCGCAGGGCCCCCGTGGATCCAGGCCTGGATCCGGAACGGCGCCGGTTGACCTCATTACACCTCCACCGGCGCCGCTTCCTCCGGCACCGCAGCCGCAACCGACGCCGGTCGTGTCACCGGCCGGCGTCGAACCCGGCCTCCATCCCGATGTGGAGCCGGACCGGCGTCGCCCGGCGCCGGATCTGGCGCCGAGTAGGGTTTTTGTGCCCCTGTTCACTCCTGGGGTCCCTTTTCGGCCAGATTAGCAACCTGAGGAGGAGGACTGGGAGGGGTCAGGTGACCCTTTAACTGATCAGCTGGAGTCTGAGCAGGACTGGAGAGAGCAACTGGGGGATGCCAGTGGTCTTGACACCTCCCCTGACCTTGGCATGTTGTCTCCTCCTACCGTGGCTACGGAGGAGGGAGCGTCATACGCAGTGGTGTTGCGTAGGGCGGCCGAGGCCCTCAACCTCGAGCTTCCTACATGGGCGGTCAGGACTAACCTCCTCACAGAGGTGCTTCAACCGGCTGTGAGCTCTTCGGAGCCCCTGCTGCTGTTTAATGAGTCCCTTACCAGCGCCCCTCGGGTGTTCACGAAAGTGATGGCGGTGGTCGCAGCTCATCTGCGCAGATCAGGGGTTCCAGTCTTCCCCTATGTCGACGACTGGCTGTTGAAGGCGGGCTCGCCCCAGGCTGTCGTCTCCCACTTCCAGACTACGGCCGACCTCCTGCATTCGCTGGGGTTCTCCATCAATGTGCCGAAGTCGCACCTTATTCCCTCTCAGAAGCTCCTTTTCATCGGAGCGGTTCTGGACACAATGCGGTTTCGGGTTTATCCTCCCGAACAGCGAGTCTGGGATATTTGGGCTATGATTCCGATCTTTCAGCCTCTATCCCGGGTTTCGGTCCGGATGACCCTGAGGCTGCTGGGCCTCATGGTCTCCTGCATCCTGCTGGTAGATCATGCCAGGTGGCATATGCGGGGTCTGCAGTGGGACCTGAAGTTCCAGTAGGCGCAGCATCAGGGGAATCTGTCCGATTGCATCCAGATCTCGAAGGGCACTGCTCGACAGTTGCACTGGTGGCTTACGAACCAGGATTGGGTCACCGGCAGATCCCTCTCCCTTCCCCAACCAGGACACACAGTTTTGATGGACGCATCCCTTCTGGGATGGGGCGGCCACATGGGAGAGGCGGAGATCAGAGGACTCTGGTCTCCGGCGGAGTCCGGGCTCCATATCAACCTTCTGGAGCTCCGGGCGATTCTTCTTGCACTCAAAGCATTCCTTCCCTCTGTCCGGGGAAGAGTAGTGCAGGTGTTCACAGGCAACACCACCGCCATGTGGTACTGCAACAAACAGGGTGGGGTCGTGGACCCTATGTCAGGAGGCCCTTCGCCTCTGGACATGGCTAGAACATCAGGGCATATCCCTGGTGGTTCAACACCTGGCAGGTTCCCTGAACGCCAGGGCGGACAAACTCAGCCGCAGGTGCATGATGGATCACGAATGGCGTCTTCACTCGGAGGTGGTGCAAGGTCTCTTTCGACAGTGGGGAGAGCCTTGGTTAGATCTATTCTCCACCGAAGAGAACGCGCAATGTCAGCAATTCTGCACGTTGGAATTTCCAAGACGGCACTCGCTAGGCGACGCCTTTTATCGCAAGTGGAGTTGCGGTCTGTTGTACGCCTTTCCGCCTATACCACTTCTGCCCAGAGTGCTGAAGAAGATCAGGCGCGAGCGGGTCCAAGTCATCCTTGTGGCTCGGGATTGGGCACGAAGAGTCTTGTATCCCGAACTGCTCAAAATGGCCATCGATCCTCCGACCAGACTGCCCCTTCGGGAGGATCTTCTGTCGCAGCAACAGGGGACGGTCCTCCACCCGAACCTGTCCAGCCTCCACCTCCTTGCGTGGAGATTGAGCAGCGGCAGTTGGCGTCTTGCGACCTGCCTCCTGAAGTTTGTGATGTTATCTTGGCAGCCAGGCGTCCCTCCACTAAGACGGTATACGCCTGCCGGTGGAACAAGTTTGTGGCATGGTGCACAGCAAAGGCTGTGGATCCCCTTTCTGCCCCTCTTTCTGAGGTTCTCTTGTTTCTTCTTTCTTTAGCCCAGCAGGGCTCTGCTCTGGGCACTATCGAGGGCTATCTTTCGGCCATCTCTGCCTTTCCTCGGCTTCCAGATCAGCCTTCTCTTTTCAAGTCCCCGGTTGTTAATCGTTTCTTGAAAGGCATAACTCATCTCTTTCCTCCTATTCCCTTTGTTATGCCTCAGTGGGACTTGAATCTAGTCTTAACTTTCTTAATGTGTGCTCCCTTTGAGCCGCTTCACAACTGTCCTTTGCGGCTTTTGACGCTGAAGACTGCATTCCTGGTAGCCATCACATCTGCCAGAAGAGTGAGTGAGCTCCAGGCCCTTTTCTCCAAGCCTCCTTTCCTGTCTGTCCGGACAAGGTGGTTCTCAGGACTCGTCCATCCTTCCTTCCCAAGGTTGTCACTGCCTTTCACATCGGGCAGACCATCACTTTGCCCACCTTCTTTACGCCTCCTTCGAAAGAGGAGGAGAGGCTCCACCGTCTGGACCCAAAACGTGCGCTTTCTTTCTATCTGGATCGCACAAAACAGTTCCGGGTGGATGACCAACTCTGTTGGCTACTTGGGCGCCAAGAAAGGTCGGGCCGTACACAAGCGCACCATTTCTCGATGGTCGTTTTGTGTATTAAGGCATGCTATTCTCTGGCCAAGAAAGAGCCTCCAGTGGGGCTACGCGCCCATTCCACCAGGGCGACGGCAGCCACTACTGCCTTAGGACGAGGAGTTCCTCTACTTGACATCTGTCAGGCAGCTACGTAGGCATCACTGCACATGTTTACGAAACACTACTGTCTGGACAGCCAGGTCCGGAGAGACGGCTTCTTTGGCCGTTCCGTTCTCCAGGACCGGCTGGTGTGATATTGGTTCGCAGACCCACGTCTGGGGTTGGTATTGCTGGGGTATCTATTCTAAGGTAAGGAATCTATAACTAACTGTTTCTTTCAGATGAACAAGTTACTTACCTTCGGTAACGATATATCTGTAAGAAACATTAGTTAGTTATAGATTCCTTCCCGCCCCACCCATCCTCCCCGTTCTGCGAACTGATTTCTAGTGTTAAGGTTATCCTTTCAGGGCCCTAGTTTTGTGCACCAGTGGTCAGTGTCTTGCATGGCTCTGCGTTTCTGGCGCGGAAAGTCGTGTACAGATCTGATGTCAGTGTGAGAGGGCGGCGTCTAAGTAGCTGCCGCGACGTCATCCTAGCGACCACGACGCCAACGACCGACACGGAGCCGACCGACGCCACCTTCCGTCGCGCAGAGGTACTGCTGACGAAAAAACTTTCCAGATCCAGTCTGACGCCTGGGGGTAATTCTAAGGTAAGGAATCTATAACTAACTAATGTTTCTTACAGATATATCGTTACCGAAGGTAAGTAACTTGTTCAACGGCACCAAGGTCCATCATATCAAAGAAATCAGTCTAGAGTATCTACCCAGCAGCTTGCTCAAGGGGACAAGCAACCATCCGGGTCAAAACCCTGAATCATTACTTCCACCTCTTCTGTTACCCACTCAGGTGGGGGTAAGCATCCAACATTATCTGCAGAGTGGCAAAACATAACACAAGATGCCTGGGTACTGAATATTGTTCGCAATGGATATTGTCTGAGGTTCACCAGTCGTCCACTGTTCATACCTCCGAAACCATCTCATGTCTATCTCCCACTGTTACGATCGGAGGTCAACATCCTCTTGCAAAAGCAGGCATTGGAACCTGTTCCTCACCAACAACGAGGTACAGGCATTTATTACAGGTACTTTTTCGTCAAGAAGAAAGACGAGAATGATTTCAGACCCATTCTCTACCTCAAAACTGCCAACGTGTATTCAGCGAGAAAAGTTCCAGATGCTTGCATTACACCAAATTTATGCCCAATTTCACCGGGGGATTAGCTCTGTTTCATCTTTCTTCAAGATGCATACTTTCATATACCTATTGTAGGAAAGTAGGATCTGCTTCTTATGGTTACCCCCTCTTTTTGCTTTTTCACCCACTGTTTTGACTAGTCTGACTGAGATCCTGCTATTCAGGACCCCAGCCTATCTGATTTATCCCTTAAATTGCAATGTATGTACTTTGGTACAACTCCAGATTGTATTCTGGGGTACCCTTATCAGTCCCTAGTATATGGTACGCATGTACCCAGGGCATAGGTACCCAAGAGGCCTCCCATGGGCTGAAGCATGTATTATGCCACCCATGAGAGGCCATGCAAAATGGAACCTCCGGTCTGCTACTGCAGCCTGTGTAAGCTGGTGATTGCACCACTTACTTTAGATATAGGTTCACTATATCTATATATATATATATATATATATATATATATATATATAACTACACTTAAAACTTTGTAAGACACCCCTATAGCAGGCCTTAACAATCCTGAAGGCAGGGTGCTGGGTTTTGCGTGAGAGGGTGCTCCTGCACGAGCAGGGCCCCACTGCAGTCTTCGGAGACCATTCTCCCAGGCTGTACGGTATACTACCAGACATATAGGTAGAGGTGCATTATACGCGGTAAATGCTATCTCAAACGACTGCAACGAAGTATATTGTGTTTGGTGTCAAACACCTTGGAGTCATACCTCCACATCAGTAACTGGTGTGGGAGGTATGATTCCTCCCCTCAGAACCGAGGTTCTGGGGGTACCTAAGTCTACCGGTACCAACTTTCTCGAGCCTTACAGCACAAAATGGATGCTGCCAGCCACAGACACGAGTCTGCCCTCCTGCTGCTGAGCCAAGCTCGAGCAGGGGAAGGCAGCACAATAGGCATCCTGTCAGAGAGCGGTGTTACCACCTTCCAGACAGGATTTAGTGTATTGGAGCTGGGTGGGTGCACTGTCTCAGTGCCGGAAAGTCTACACGAGGGGCACACTTGGTGTCCCTATGCATAGTCCAGCTCAAACCAGTTCTAGGAGCCATTTGCTCCTACTCTGGTGCGAAACTGGTCAAAGGACATGGGAGCAGCCTCCCCCCTGTCCTGTCCCTCCCCTAGGAGGGTCCCTAGAATCTGTCCAACCCTCTCCTGTGGGTATAAAATGGGTTACCTGGCTACAGGACATTAGATTTTACATGGACAAGATTCTGCAAGAAGATACCACTACACTTCGACCGTCTGGACACACTGGACTTCGCTGGACCTCCCTTGGGCTCGACTTCGTCTTCCCTTGCCGTCCCCAGTCTCGCCAGTGTCCGTGATCCATACAGGCTCCGTGCAGGACCCTGTGGACCTCCAAGACAACAGAAGAATCTCCCTTGGAGTGAAGGAGTCACTCCCCTGCAAACGCAGGCACCGTAACGCATCTGAGCTGTCTGCTGATCCTGAGCTGCTGCGGTCTCTGAAGGCTCCAGCAACACAGGAGGTGGGTTTCTGAAGGTGTCCGAGGTCGAGCTGCCCTCTTACCGAGTTTGAGGCAGATATCCCTCGTGGGGACCGCATAACCCGTACCCCTGTGCACCGCGTCCATTTGCAGCTGCACATGCTTGTTGTCGTGCAACAATTCCGTGCATTGGGCCATTTGTAGCCCTGACCCCAGCGCATCTTTTCTGAGAAGGACTCCGGCATCCTCGCACTCTGGGCCCTGCTAGCTGGTATCCTGTGAAACCGCCTGAGGTCCCCTTGCGACTCCTGTGCCTTCGGCCTGTGGGTCCACTTGAGGGTCAACTTTGCTTTATTTGAGCTCCCCTGGTTGCTCCAGGCCTGCCCTGACTCCCCTTGCTGTGGTGAGTCTCCTGGTCCTTGCTGGGCCAGATCGACACTGAATTTGACCATCTACGTTGTTTGCCACTGCCAAGGCTTGTTGGTGCTCCCGCCGGGACACCGACCCCTCAGCACTCGACATCCGTCGTGAGACAGCTCGTATCCGGCTCCTGGTCGTCCAAGACGTCTCCTGGTCCGCCCAGCTGAAGAGTCAAGATCACCGTCAACCCACCTGAAGCACCCGACATCGGTGGGCATTCGTCTACCGAGCCCCTGGTCACTCCAAAGTGACCCAGACTCTGTCCCCTCTGCTTTCAGGTTCTTCTCATCTAGAATCCACGTTTGGATTCCATCGGACACTTTTCTTTCTTCCAGCAGCAGCATTTCTTTGTCGACATCCATAAAGAACGACGAGGGTTTCCGACGCCACTTTGTACCTATGCTCCCGGCTCCTCTGGGATAGGTAACTCTGGTACAAAGTATCCACAGGTGGGGTGGCTCTCCAAACTCTTAAGTTCCAAGGGTTGTCTTCGTAATCTGCTGGGAAGGGTCCTTAATCTCTGATTTTCCAACCACGACTTTCCCATTGAATTGTACGGAACACGCGGTCGTGTTCTCACTCTGCACCCGTCCTCCGTGGGGTCCCTACTCACTCACCGTGGGTGGTTCCTTGGGGTCCCAGCGATTCTACACCTTCTAGACCAGGTCTAGTCCCGAGTCGTGGTTCTTATCCCACTTACTTAGTATATGGTTTGGTCTCCCCCTGGAGCCCACTGTGTATTGTGCTACTTGCGTTTGATTCTCTGCAACTGTATTATTTGATTTGTGTTCAATCCTCGTGTAGGGGATACTAGAGAGTGTTATATATAATAAATACATATTTTTAGAACTACTGTGTGGTTTCCCTTTCATTTAACCAATACTATAAGGTTGCATTCTGGTAAAACAAGCTGCTTAACATTCCTTCAAGACTTAGTCTGAAGGCTGCTCTCCATAGCTACCACTAGGATAGCTTTCTATAAAGGTTATCTTTAACCTAATCACCATAAGGGCTGTTTGGACTGGTGCAGGGTGCCCACTTTAATTAGTGGACAGCATATACCAGGCCAACTTCTCACACCTATCACCAGAAAGCATCGAAACTTCTTGAGGTTTAGAGTGGTGCAGGACCATTATCAGTACCAAGTACTTCCATTTGGCCTGAAGTCCGCACCAAGGAAATTCTCCAAGTGCATGGCAGTAATGGCTGCCCATCTCAGGAGACACTAAATCTTCCACCTGTATCTAGACGATTGGCTAATCTAGGCGTCCACGTCTGAGGAAGCTCAGCTTCATTACAATTGGACCTGCAATCTCCTACAAAGGTTAGGCCTTCAATTCAACCACATCAAGTCGACCTCTGTCCCAGTTCAAACCTTATATTATCTGGGAGCTTCCATCTACACAATATGGGCAGAAGTGTGTTCTTCAGAGGAGAGACGCTTATCGATCCTTCGGAAGTGTCATGCTCTCATGAAAGCCTCTCATCCAATTGGGAGTACAGTATCCTCCCTCCTCTGCTTGATGGCCTCCTTCATCTTTCTCACACCGAATACCCGTCTTCACATGCGACCTCTACAAGAATGTCTCGAGGACCAGTGGGACCAACTGACGGGCAATTGGAAAGACAGGATACAACTATCCAGTCATGCAAAGCTGTCCCTGAAATGGTGGTACTCTCCAACCAATCTACTTCGAGGTTCGCCATTTCATCAGGAGATTTCTCCTCAAACCATATTCACGGAGGCCTCACTATTAGGATGGGGAGTCCACATGGATCATCTACAGATCCAGGGCAAGTAGTCTGAGAGAATCGACATACCATATCTCTCCACAAGCTCCGCACAGTTCATCTGGTGCTGAAGACACTTCATCGTTGTTCAGATCCCACTCTCTGCTTGTTCAGACGGACAATACAACAACCATGAACTACCTCAACAAGCAGGGAGTGAAGAGGTCCAGGCCTTTGTCACACGAGGCACAGACTATCTGGAAATGGATTCTAGCCAGGGACCTTGCCATCATGGCAACTCACCTTCCAGGTGTCCACAGTGCTCAAGCAGACTCCCTCAGCGGACTCATGTAAGAAAACTATGAGTGGGTCTGTAACGATAAAGTCGTTCAAAACATCTTTCAATGGTGGGGAACTCCAGTCGTTGACTTGATTGTCATAGCAGAAAACAAAAAATGCTGAAGCTTCGCCTCAAGGTACTTCCAGCCAGGGAAGCTGGGGAATGCCCTATGGATCAATTGGTCCGGCATATTCCTCTACGCGTCTCTGACGATTCCCCTGATCCCAACTGTACTCCTCAAGTTACCCCAATCGCGAACCAAGATGATCCTCATAGCTCCGGAGTGGCCACACCAATGGTGGTTCACGGACCTCTTTCACCGGTCCTTCCATCCACATCTCAGGATGCCATGCAGACCAGACCTGCTAACGAAGTTCGGAGGCCAGATGGTTCACCCCAATCTCTCCTCTTTGAATTTGGCGGCATGGCTCCTGAGCTAGTGCAGTATGAACACTTGAATCTACCACGGACTGCATGGACATCCTGAAAGAGGCTAAGTGGCCTTCAGCACGTTCCACATATGCCTTCAAATGGAAGAAATTTTGCATATCGTGTTCCTCTAAGAGCGTGGACCCCATGTCTTGCCAGGAAGATGTCATTCTTCCATACTTACTCCATTTGGCTGAATCTGGCTTGCAATTCTCCTCTATAAAGGTTCACCTGGCAGCTCCTACTGCCTACAGAAAATTTCCTTCACAAACATTTTTTTCAAAATCTCCGTAATTGAGGATCGTCTCGAAGGGTTAAAGAAGGTTTTCCCTCCCATTAGGCGTCCTTCTCCCTGGAAGGTTAACATAATACTATCACATCTGATGCAGGACCCATTTGAGCCTATCCAGGAAGCCTCCCTGCAACATCTTTCTTGGAAGACCGCTTTCCTTGTCGCAATAACATTGGCTCGCAGGGTTAGTAAGATCCAAGCACTTTGTTCTCACAAACCATACACAGTCTTCCATTCTAGCAAAATGGTCATGAGATCTCATCCGAAATTCCTCCCCAAAGTTATTACGGACTTTCATGTCAATCAAACCATCTCCTTACCAACATTCTTTCAGAATCCCTCTACTCCAGCTGAAAGATCTCTTCATTCTCAGGATGTAAGGAGAGTTTTGAAATTCTATCTCAATAAGACAAGGGACATCCGCAGATCGAACCAATTGTTTATTAACTATGGTCCTGTCTAAACAGGTTTAGCCATTTTAAAGCAATCCATCTCCCGATGAATAGTTTCCTGCATCCTTTTATGCAACCAAAAAGCTATCAGCCAAACCTAAATCACACTCAACTAGAGGTAGAGTGGCTACTGCGGCTTTGAGGAGTATTACTATTCCGGAGTTTTGCAAAGCAGCCACATGGAGATCTGTCCATACACTTACCAAACATTACTGCCCAGACTCTGATGCTAGAGCAGACGCTCCAGTAAGACAGGACTCCCTCAGAAATCTATTTGCTGAAATGGCTACCTAAGTACATTCTCTGCCTTCTCCACCGCTCTTAGTAGGGATGGGCTTGCTACTCTATTCAGAATAGTTTCTTACCTGTGACCCAAGTTCTCTTGTAGTGGAATTTCCATTATAGTCGTAAGCAACCCTCCCTCCTCCCCAATGGACTGGACAGAGGTAACCATGGTACCTAAATATTATCACACATCGCCTCAAAGCAACTGCCAACTGCTGTTCAGCATGTTGGGATACTGGTGGTTCCTGGGTTCTTAAAGGCACACCCTCCATTTTTAACTCGTATAATGACAGCCTATGAGGCTACTCTGTCCTACTTTCCTTCATCTCTATGCTCTATCGAAAAAGGGTTTGTGAAAGAGATGTATGTTGTTGTGTTAAAACACCATGACATTATACACACATTTAATTCTTCTGGCCCCTTTTTTAGTACAAGATGAAGAATTGGGCCATTGTAGCCTAGTCCTGTAGGCTGCATAGTATTTTTTTTTCTAAAGTGACTGTAGGCCTTCCTGAAGAAAGGCGAACATCTAACCATGGTTATTTGTAAATTTTAATTAACACACTAAAGCGCTATTAAGGGGTGTCTAACCCAACCTGGGTCTCAATACTGCAAAGAAGAGGGGACGAAATAAGTTTAAAAGTTGTTTGCATCATATATATCCACAACTGCAGGAAGACTGTGATATCAAAAATAAGGATTATAAGTGTCCTTTGTGTACATTTCCATCAGTAAGAACACAGGTAATTCCTGAGACAAATTGTCAAGTTATCAATACCAGTAGATTAAGTTCAATGTGGCTAATGGTTATTCCAGAAGTTTTTTCTTAAATACTTGGTTATAGTGCCTCACCTCAGGAAGAGGTTTGTCTAACTTTATCTGGGCAGTTGTCTCCTGAAGGTAAACTCAGTGGTCATTGAGGATTTTTTGGTTGACAACCCACATCTTTCTTAGTCTGCTACTTCAGCTGAAGCACAAGTTGGTATTTACTAGAGTATAGAAGATCTAGTTATCAGAGCTGCTTTGAACACAAAGAAATCAATTGTACCATGCCGAGGGCATGCACTCTTATTTCAGCCAGAATTGCTTTTCACTAGAGAAAAATCATCCTTCTGCCAGACGGGTCTCACTTGAAAACATTTTAAGTCTTTTTGTATTTCCTTTTTTATAATTCTACTGCACAGTGTCACATGAGACTTATACAGGATTGCCTCAAATATGGTTTATTCTGAAAGCCCTGTATCTCTCGATTCTTCCTGTGGTACCAGGAGAACATGATTTTCAAAAAGTTATACATTGTCTTCTCTTGAGTCGCCATTAGGAAATTGGCTTGTTGTGAGCAATCTGAATACAATTGAACCAGATGGTCTTTTAATGTCAGCTACATTATATAACCTGCAGAAAGCTGCCAGGGTTTTGAAAGTGGGGCAAAGGAAGAAGGTCCCAGGAAGTGGACAGCAAAATGGTCTAAATAGAAATGTTGGGATGGTGCTGTAAAGCACACCTTTGAAGGGAAATTGTTTGTCAGAATGCTACAGATGGTTTGGAGTACATGTGTAATTCGAAAGCTACTGGGTGTTTAGGTGAAAGATTTTTAAAGGAATCATTATATAGCTGGTGTATGTAGCTTGTGCATTACCGTTGACAGTAAACTGCATAGCCAGAGAATTCAATGGATGTTCCCAGCATGACAGACTGTTTAGGATGCTTTTATTGGTAATCTCAGGGCATTTCAAATATAGGTGATGTGATCATTTGGTCATTGGAGAGAATGGTGTTCAGAGTTCCCCATATCTGCTGAAAATATATTCTTTTGAAGGGTAAGACCTTTTTATTGTCAGTTTTGTAATGTGATGTTATAAGAGATACTGTTCTAGCGGCAGCTTTCTTAAATGTGCTTTTTGTTTCTCTTTCCTTTTGAAGAGTGCCCAGCAGGTTCACTTTCGAACACACATGGATGACAAACCCTTTGCCTGTCAGTTCTGCTCCAGGAGCTTCCGGGAGAAGGGCTCTCTCGTGCGCCACACCCGCCACCATACAGGCGAGAAACCTTACAAGTGCTACAAGTGTGGGCGAGGGTTTGCAGAACATGGCACACTCAATAGGCACCTGAGGACGAAAAGTAAGATTCATTATCACTATATATATCACTCTAGGGTGCTAGAAGTGCGATTATCAAAACCTCTTTATCCAAGCAAGGGGACTGTGTTCCAAATACTCAATGTAGTATTTTAGAAACCAGTGTGCTGTGCTTTGATGAAAGCAGGGGAGAGAGAGAGTCTCCCCGGTTATATTTTGTACCTCATTCAATTTGACATAAACCATGGAGGGAATACTAAATTGAGGTTTTGAAAAAAGACAATAAATTAAGTAATGATTGAACAGGTGGTCTCCAAAATGGGGTAGTTTGTATATTGACATGTCCCCACCTGAAGGTCTTTTCAAACTTTTATTGTATCATTTATTTTATTTAAAAAAAAATTTTTTAAAACCTAGCCGTTTCTATTCATGAAAGTCACAACAATTCCAGTGCCAGCCACCAGTCCCTTTGTTTTCGTTTTACAGTCTTTGCTGGAAGATATCTGAAATCTTTCAGTGCCAGACTATTGTTTCTTCTGAATGTTTTTTTCCTTTGGAGAAGTTTTGTTAGAACGCAGGCTGACATAAGGTTATCAACCCCATCTCATATCTGCTTCTATCGGTTGTGTCACACAGATTGCTGCAGCTCTCCTGAACTTAGAATGTTTACATTTATTATTAATGGTTTTGCTAACAATCATAAGTAGTGTTATAGTTCTTTGCTTGCTACAGTGGTTTGGAAGTGCAATGTTCTAGCCAAAGAACAGACTAGTACAATCTGTTCTGTACAGTCTTATTTGGTGTGGTAGGAATTGGAAATGTGACCAACAGCCTTAGCAACATGGGGACTAGAAAGCAGTTGAAATGCCTTGACTTCACATTCTGTAAAAGGCAAAGATTGTAGGCACTAGGCGAACATCTATTGCAAGAGGGTTCTGTGCTTTTGCAACTGTACTTAAAATGCTCTTTAATTAACACAGTATTCCATGCCCAAGTACATACTATGCATGGAATAAAAAAGTAAACAAATGCAGCAAATCCCAAAGTAGACGTCTTTTATAAACTGCTAAGGCTTGTCACATCAAACTGAACGCATCACATACTCACTACTTTTTCTCATAATGAAAGTCAAAACGACAAATGGGTGCTGTGGGAGTGGTTATTGGTTTGAGTGTGCTAATCCCACCAGATTTTTTCTTCACCTCAGAGCCTCACCAGTCCTGAGTGGGTCATAATTAAAGTCCAATACTTCTTGTTCTACATCTGATACTTTCCCTCAGTGAAACATCTTACTCTGTCCTCCAAGGATCTCGTCCGTGTTCAACTTCTCTCTCAAATCTGGCACCTAACCACAGTGCTTCAAATCTGTAGTGTTAATATACCCCCTTAAATAACAAAAAACTCAGTTGACCCTAATCTCACTCTAAATTCTGCCTAGTAATTTGCCTCCCTTTTTCTCTAAAATACCTGAGCACGTTGACTTTACCTGCTGTACTCTGTATCTTACAACAATAATCTCCTCAAACAACCTCATTCTGGCCTCTGTGCATGACTTTACTGAGACAGCACTTGCACTTGTTTCTAGCTTCATCACAGTAGCACCGTCTGTATGCTGATGATACTCCCAAATATTTCTCTCCTTCCCTACCTTGCCACCTCTTTTTCAGTTATGCTTCTCGGACTGTCGCAGCTATTTGCCATTGGCTGGCACTCATGTTGAATTCATCTACGACAGGTGCAGTAGAGGAAGAAAAGTAAAAGATGTCTCCTTACCACTTCCAATTAACTTCCTCCTGTCATTTGCCCTCTGCCAGAAATGTTTTCTTGAATCCTGCAGTGTAAATCCTTAATTCCTACCAGTGCACCTGCTGCAGCTGTTTAAAAATACTGAACCTATGCAAAATATACCTCTCATTCCATTCAGGATAGCCAAAGCATTGATTAACTCTTGTTCCCAGCAAGCTGGATTATTGGAACAGTCTGTTTCTGAACTTCATGTTTGCCTCTCTGAACAATGTCATAAACTGTGCCATGAGAATACTTACAACCTTCCCAACTATTTTCCCACCTCTTTCATCAGTTTGACTGACTCTTCAAAAAATACAACTCTTTGCAAGCTGTTAGCACGTCTTTAAAGATAGCAACCGACCACATTTCGTTCAGCTTTAGCTGACATAACAGAATATTTAACCTTGAGTCTCTTGGCACTGAAATAACAGCTGTTGCTTGTTACCCAATTCAATGTTACTCATTTTATTGACCTTGGAAGGATGGTAGGCTGAGTGGACCTGCCAGGATTGAAACCTGTGGCCATGAGGTAAAAAAACAGATCTCTGGAATTGATAAGTTAGTTCACCGAGCCACCAGACCTGGCTATAGCCGCTATAAAACTACCCATATTCTATTTGTCAACTAGAATTGACCTGCCATCACCATGTGCTCGATTGAGATTCCAGTTCTTCCATCTTTTTCTCGCATCACTGGAATTATCTTCCTCCTGTCATCATGTCCAAGCCCATCGTCCAGTAATTCATATCTGCCCTAAAGAATGCACTCCTATCATAGGAAGGCTGATTCAGCTCTCACGGTATAAATATGTAGATACCATTTATTTTCCTTTCATATTCAGTCACCAGTAGTTAGTTATAGTTTTGCAGCGTGAATCTTTCTGGATTAACTATGCTGTGCATTATTCCGCCATCTAGTGGTTGGGTCCGGAATTGTTGTATTCTTTTTTTTTTTTTTTTTTTTTTTTCTCCCGTGGCCCAGTTGGGCGTCGACATACCACCATTTGGTGCCTCTTCGTGACGTCGACGCGCTTCCTCTGGAAGCTCCCACCTTTGGTCGCCATCTTCAGATTCTTTGTTTCTGCCGTTGTCTGGATCGTCAGTGAAGGAGCTCCACAACTTTGGAGAGCAGAATCAACGGAAAACAGCAGAAAACTAAAAATCACCTTACAACATACCGAACTTCGAGTCAGGTCACAGGGACGACGAAAGAGGAGGAAAACATCGAGAACTTAGACGTTTCTACGGACAATGCGCACACGGGGCTCCCTGGGCGCGATAATGGACAAAACACCCTTTAAATTCTGCGCCAACTGCCACCACAAGTACGCCCAGAGGACCAACATCCAGTTTGCAATCTCTGCCTGCCGCTCAACCATCGAAGCGAGGACCGCAACGCCTGCGCGGCATTCACACCGAAGACCCTCCGAGTAAGAGAGAGGCAAAGAAGGGCAAACTACAGCATGCAGGGGCAGGGGACACCTCCATCGCTCTGAGATCTGGGCCTCTCCAGTGGAGAAAAGGACAACATCGCCGAAGGACCGGAGGACGCCGCAGTCGTCGTCGAAAAGAAAACTCCGAAGGAGGTAAGAGTCGTCGAACCCCAGACACTCCACTGATACTCGCAAGAGTGAGTCCAAGTCCTCGAAAGGAGCTTTGCCGTCGAAACACTCGACGTCCGCAACTGCATCCAAGGACAAACAGCCCGTCCGTTCCTTTGACAAGGACTCCCAGACGGCGAAAACCCAAGATAAGGCAAAGGCGTCGAAGAGTGGTCACCAAAGGGACTCTTCGACGTCGAAAAATGATGGGTTGAAAGCGGCTACAACTTCGACGTCCACAACCCCGAAGAGAAAGGCCGAAACTCTCGACGCCGAACACGCGTCCGAGATGGAGAAGAAGAAGAAAAGGCTCGAGGCCAAAATGGCGAGCATCTTGCAACGCAAGAGGGACTTCGATGAAAAGATGGCGCAGTTCACTATTCCGCCGAAGCCCAAAGGTGCGTCGAGGACCTTCAACCACCGACGACACCAGAACCAGTCGAGGAACAGGAGGAGGAAGACCTGTATTACGGTGATGCCGAAGGTGAGGAGGACTAACAAACTTACCAAGGCTCGACATCCTCGGAGGCGCAAGACTTGCAGTGGCAGGATCTCGACGCCGAATCCCTGGAAGAGGGAGTAGAATCCTATCCTTCGTGGCCTTCGCCGCCGGACGACATAGGAATCTATAACCAGGTCATTAAGAGGGCTGCAGACACGTATGGAGTGCAGCTAGAGGAGGAGAAACCTCAATCTTGCGTCCTGTTGGAGACATTGTTACCAACCCAGACAAGAAGCCAGTTCCTCCCCATGCTCCCAAGTGTGCTGGACCAGGGGAAGGAGGCCTTCAAGGAACCTGCTATGTGTAAAGCAGTAACTCCAAGGACTGAGAAGAAATACAAACACTCATCTAAGGACCCTATGTATATTAGGGGATCAGTACCAGCGGATTCAATTATAACATCCACGGCTAGGAAAAGGGCCAATATACCCATAAATACAGGACCACCTCCAGACAAGGAGAGCAGGAGAATGGACCTAACGGGGAGGAAAATGGAAAGGAGTACGGCGATCCAGTGGCGCATCGCAAATTCTAATGCGCTCATCAACAGGCACGCAGACCAGCACTGGGAGGAAGTGGGCGAACTCCTAAAACATCTGCCAGAGCAATACCAGAGAAGGGCGAGCCACCTGGTGGAGGAAGGAAAGAACATGGCTAATACATGTCTGAAGTCGGCCCTGGATGCAGTGGAAACATCCAGCAGGCAGATGATGCTGGGGGTAACTGAGAAGGCATGCCTGGCTAAGAATTTCAGGCTTTAAGACAGAGGTGCAAAACAACATCCTCAACACACCCTTCAACGGGGAACAGCGTTTCGGTGCTCCAGTTGACGAGCAACTCAATCAGCTCAAGAAGGACAATGAGACAGCTAGGTCCATGGGGGCACTACAGTTCAGAGGAATGAGAAGAGGAACACCTTCAAGAAGACCAGCGGGTAGGGGGAGCCATCAACCTGTGGCACCACACCAAACCTTCCAACAGGGTTATCAAGGAGGTAACCAGGGCCAACAGCAGGGACAGCAGCAGCAAAACTGGCAGTACCAGCCCCAAGGACAATCCTTTCGAGGGCGCGCACGAGGAAGAGGAAACGGACAGAGAGGGGGGGTCAACAACCCACATCCAAGTGACTCCGCTGTAAGACCAACGCACACCCAGTCAACATCTCTAGGGGTGCAGCAAAGGGTAAGACAAAAACAAGAACTAATTCAAGACCAACAACAGTTTTGCAGCGTGAATCTTTCTGGATTCACTATGCTGTGCATTATTCCGCCATCTCGTGGTTGGGTCCGGATTCGTAGTCTTTTCTTTGTTTTTGTGTTTTTTTTTGTTGTTTTTTTTTGTTGGCCCAGGTGGGCGGCGACGCCCCACCATTTGGTGTCTTCGGTGACGTCGTCGCGCTTCTGGCGGAAGCTCCCACCTTTGGTAGCCATCTTCAGATTCTTTTTTCCGCCGTGGGGTCTGGATCGTTGCCGAGAAGTTCCAGAAAATCTTGGACGAAGAATCTCAAAGTCGAAATATCATCACAGAGGATGGATTCCTGAGACACCGGACGACGACACAAGTACCGGAGACAACAAGAAGGACGACGAGGTAGAAGGTCCACGACCGAAATCTCGACGCCCACGGAGAATGCGCTCGCAGGGGCTCCCTGAGCGCGGTTATGGACAAGACTCCGTTCAAGTTTTGCAAAACTGCCACCACAAGTACGCCCAAAAGACCAGCACCCAGTCTGCAACCTCTGCTAGCCGCTCGACCACATCAGCGAAGACTGCAACGCGTGCTCGGCGTTCACACCGAAGACCCTCCGGGTGAGAGACAGACAGAGAAGGGCGAACTACAACATGCAGGGCCAGGGACCAGCACCATCGCTCCGAGACCTGGGCCTCTCGAGCGGAGAGGAAGACAACATCGCTGAGGGACCAGAGGACTGCGCTGTCGTCGAGGTCCATAAGAAAACGTCGAAGGAGGTAAAGTCGTCGACCCCAAAACACCAAAGCGACGCTCGAAAGAGTGAAGCCAGAACACCTAGCGACACTACTAGATGTGTAGCAAAGTCCTCGAAGGGAGCGTTGCTGCCGAAACCCTCGACGAAAGCAACAGCGTCCAAGGACAAGCAGTCGAGCGGATCCTTTGACAAGGACTCACAATCGGCGAAAGCTTCCGAAAAAACAAGGGCGTCGAAGGTCACCTCCGAAAGGGAAGCCTCAGCACCGAGAAAGGAAGGCCCGGCGTCTGTTTCGACGACCGCGACCGCGAAGAGAGCACTGCACCACTCGACGCCGAAAAGGCCCACGAGATGGCGAAAAAGAAAAGGAGGCTCGAGGCAGAGATGGCGAGCATCCTGCAACGGAAAAGACTTCGACAAGATGAAGCAATACGCTATCCCATCGAAGCCAGCCCACGAGGCGCTCGAGGAGTTCGAGCCGAATACATCGAGCCCCCGACAACACCTGAACCACTCGAAGACCAGGACGAAGAAGACTACTACTCGAAGGCGAAGAAGAGATGCAGTCTTACCGGGACTCGGCGTCCTCGGAGGTACAAGACATAGACTGGCAAGACCTCGACGCAGAGTCACCAGAAGAAGGGGTAGACTCTTACCTCTCGAGGCCTTCGCCGCCAGACGACATCGGAGTCTACAATGAGGTCGTCCAGAACGCTGCAAAGACATATGGGGTCGAAATGCAGGAAGAAAAAACAAAGGCAGGTTTCCTCTTCGAAACCCTGCTCCCTCAACAGACAAGGAGCCAATTCCTACCCATGTTGCCTGGCGTCCTCGACCAGGGAAGGGAGGCCTTCAGGAACCGGCAGTCTGCAAGGCGGTTACACCTAGAAGCGAGAAGAAATATAAACATTCTACAAAAGACCCGGCGTACATCCAAGGGTCAGTACTAGCAGACTCCATTATCGCTGCAACGGCCAGAAAAAGGGCCGGTGTGCCCACTAACACAGGCCCACCTCCAGACAAGGAGAGCAAGCGAATAGACCTCACAGGACGAAAAGTGTAGAGGAACGCAGCCATACACTGGCGCATCGCCAACTCCAACGCCCTCATCAGCAGGCATGCGTACCAGCATTGGGCAGAAATGAGTCAGCTCATTAAACACCTGCCGGAAGAACACCAACAAAGGGCAAATTACCTAGCGGAGGAAGGCAAGGCCATCGCTAACACTTGCTTAAAGTCAGCTTTGGACGCAGCAGAGAACTCCAGCAGGCAAATGATGATAGGAGTAACTGAGAGGAGACACGCATGGCTCAGGATCTCCGGCTTCAAGCCAGAAGTACAGAGCAACATCATCAATACACCTTTCGACGGTGAGAAACTGTTTGGGGCAACAGTAGACAACAAGTTGACTCAACTGAAAACGGACAACGAAACTGCAAGGTCCATGGGAGCGCTGCAGTTCAGGGGATGAGAAGAGGAAACCCCTCAAGGCGACCCAGTGGTAGAGGGGGCAATGCACCCACCACTTCACACCAATCACCCCAGCAAGGATATTAGGGGAACAACCAGGGCCAAAACCTGCAGGGACAACAGCAGCAAAATTGGCAGTACCAACCAAGAGGACGGTCCTTTCGAGGGCGCGGGTACGGACGGGGACAGGCCCGAAGAGGGGGCCAGCAGCCCACCTCAAAGTGACTCCAGACACAAACCACACCCTCCCCAGTTAACACCAAGGGAGAGGAGAAGTCCACAAAGGAACAAAATAAGGAACACACACATACAACAAATAACCACTGAGCATACAACACCGGTGGAGAGAAGATTAGGAAAATTCCTCACACAATGGAGGGAAATTACCACGGACAAGTGGATACTAAACACCATACAGCACGGGTACTGCATAGACCTCCTAAAACACCCGCCGGGAAAACCAAGACATCGGACAATACCCTCAAGGAACTCGCCCTCCTCCGTCTAGAAGCAGAGGAGCTGCTACAAAAGAGCAATAGAACTAGTCCCAAAAAACCAAAGAAACAAGGGAGTATACTCAACATACTTCCTTGTGCCAAAGGTAGACGAAACACTAAGACCAATACTGGACCTCAGATTCCTGAACAAGTTCATAAAAACTCAAAATTCAAAATGACTTCACTTCAGGAAGTAATACCACAAATCCAAGAAGGGGATTACATGGCGACCTTAGACTTGAAAGATGCATATCTGCACATACACCATCAACCACAAACACAACGTCTATTAAGATTCGTGATAGGCCACGAACACTACCAGTTCACAGTGCTGGCCTTCGGACTAAAGTCCGCACCAAGGGTGTTCACAAAATGCCTAGCAGCAGCTGCTGCGCACCTTCGGAGAAAGAGCATACATGTATACCCCTACCTAGAGCGACTGGCTTGTGAAAGCAGGATCATACAAACTCTGCAAAGACCACATCGAACAAGTCATACAAACACTGTCCACACTAGGTTTCTCAATACACTGGGAGAAATCGTCAACAGAACCTCAGCAGATCAAAATATTCTTAGGGGCACTAATAGACAGCACACAGTCCAAGGTGTTCCCCAGCGACAAGAGAACTATAGCTCCTGAGGGAAACACGTCATTACCGCAAGGGGCAAGTTCTGACAGTGAGGACGCTGAGCAGACTAATGGGAATGATGGCATCATGCATTCACCTTGTCCCACATATCAGACTGCACATGAGACCGTTCCAAGAATGGATACAGCAGCAGTGGTCACAAGCGACAGGAGTTGGGAAGATCTAGTGGTTGTCACACACGCAGTGCAGCAAGAAATAGCGTGGTGGAAGGAAAAGAACATATTACAAGGGAAGCCATTCACACAGCCAACTCCAACAGTGACCATCACAACGGACGCCTCCACAGCAGGGCTGGGGCGCACATGGACAGACTCGCGTCAGGGGCTGTGGTCACAACAAGATGCAGTGAAACACATCAACTTCCTAGAACTAAAACGGTGTTCCTAGCCTTAAAAGCCTTTCAAAAGCAGCTTTACGGAAGCGAGTGCTGATACAAACAGACAACACAACAACGATGTTCTACATCAACAAACAGGGTGGAACACAGTCAACACCGCTATCAAGCCTGGCACAAGAGATCTGGAGATGGGCCATCCCTCTAAGGATAGACCTGCTAGCAATACACCTTCCAGGAATAGAACAATGTGAAGCAGACCGACTCAGCAGGCAGACGTCTGCATCCCACGAATGGGAACTCCAACCAGCAGGAGGTGCAGCGGCTGTTCCAAAAGTGGGGAACACCACGGATAGACCTGTTTGCAACACTCCACAATGCAAAATGCCAACATTACGCATCCAGACAACCGGATCAAAGGTCCCTAGGGAATGCGCTATGGATAAGTTGGTCGAACTAATTTGCATACGCTTTTCCCCCGATACCACTGTTACACAAGGTACTCAGCAAATGCAGGAGCAGCAGCATGACACTGATATTGGTGGCACCTCAGTGGGCCAGACAATCATGGTTCTCACAGATAATGGAAATGGCTGCAGGAACCAGCACAGGTTCAGCAGAAGGAAAGACCTCCTCACAATGCAAGACGGAAAAGTGCTCCACCCAGAACCAGACAGCCTCAGCCTAGCAGCATGGCTCCTGAGGACCTAGAATTCGACACACCTCAAACTACCTCCAAGCACCATGGCAGTACTCAGAGAAGCAAGGAGACCCACTACAAGAAAATGCTACATTGCAAAGTGGAAAAGGTTCTCACAATGGTGCATTATAGAGGGACTGCAACGAAAAGTCACAAAAGAATCAACAGTACTGCGATACTTAACACACCTACTACAAAGCGGGCTGAGCTACTCGTCACTAAGGGTTCACCTAGCAGCCATAGTGGCCTACACCAGGGGAGAAGCGGTGAAAAGCTTCTTCACCTCCCAAGTGGTCAAAAGATTCCTGGAAGGGGCTAAAAGAATAGCCCCCTCTAAAGGATGCCAGCCCCAAGCTGGAACCTCAACACTGTACTGACACAGTTGATGAAATCACCATTTGAACCCATACACAAGATCACACTGCACATGCTCACACTAAAACGGCTTTCTTAGTGGCTATCGCGTCACTGCGAAGAGTCAGTGAACTACAGGCTCTCACACTACAAGAGCCCTACTTGCAAATACACAAGGACAGAATTGTCATGAGGACGGACCCACACTTCCTGCCAAAGGTGGTGTCGCGGTTCCATATCAATCAAACAATACAGATACCAAGTTTCTTCCAGAAACCTTCAACACCCTCAGAAAAAGGCGCTACACACGCTTGACGCCAGAAGGGCAGTGATGCACTACATAGAAAGGACGAAGGAATGCAGGAAAACAAAACAACTCTTCGTTTCTTCGCAAGCAGTTTCCTGGGACGACCAGTAACAAAAAATACCATTGCACGGTGGATTGCACAAGCAATACAACTCTGCCACAAGCAGGCAGGACAAGAATTACAAGGAGCCGCCCAGGCTCACTCAACAAGGAAAAGGAGCAACGGTTGCGTTCCTAGCGAACACACCTATACAAGACATTTGCTGCCGGCAACATGGTCTTCCGTGCACACGTTCACCAAACACTACTGTGTTGATATCCAAATGAACAAAGAGGCACAAGTAGGACAGAAGGTCTTTACAGCACATTTTCAGCAACCAATGCTCATCTTCCACCCAACCACCGCAATAACAAAACCGCTACTAAGTCTATGCACAGCATAGTGAATCCAGAAAGATTCACGCTGCAAAACGAATAGTTTCTTACCTGTCGGTGTAGTTTTGCAGCTTGAAGACTTTCTGGATTCACTAGCGATCCCACCCGCCTCCGCCAGGAAGATAACATAGGAGGTTAAGGGTACAACTAGACTACATACAAGGTTTAGAGGGATCAAAGAATAATTGAAGGATTAAAGGTTAAAGACATAGACAACAAAAAACTGTAAGAGGAAAAGAAAAAAGAATCCGAAGATGGCTACCAAAGGTGGGAGCTTCCACCTGAAGCGCGGCACGCGTCACCGAAGACACCAAATGGTGGGGCGTCGCCGCCCACCTGGGCCAACAAAAAAACAAAAACAAAAACAAAGAAAAGACTACGAATCCGGACCCAACCACGAGATGGCGGAATAATGCACAGCATAGTGAATCCAGAAAGTCTTCAAGCTGCAAAACTACACCGACAGGTAAGAAACTATTCGTTCCTCCAGCATATAACACCAGTAGGAGGCAGGATACAACACTTCTTCCAGGAGTGGAAGAAGATCACATCAGACAAATGGATACTAAACCTCATACAACACGGTTACTGTATAGAGCTAGAAAAACAACCTCCAAACAAGAGACCGAACAGCAGAGTACACTCAGCAAAGGAGCGTTCTCATTTGCTACAAGAAGCACAAGAACTTCTAAACAAAAGGGCCATAGAAATAGTACCATACAAGGAACGGAACAAGGGTGTCTACTCCACCTACTTCCTCATACCAAAGGTGGACGAAACCTTACGACCAATTCTGGATCTAAGGTTATTAAACAAGTTCATAAAAACTCAAAGATTCAAAATGACATCTCTTCAAGAAGTAATACCCCAGATACAGGAAGGGGATTACATGGCAACTATCGACTTGAAAGACGCTTACTTACACATCCCCATCAACAACAAACACAAACATCTACTAAGATTTATGATCAACAAAACTCACTACCAGTTCAGTGCTGGCATTCGGACTCAAATCCGCACCAAGGGTTTTCACAAAATGCCTTGCAGCAGTAGCAGCACACGTAAGGAGGCAAGGAATACATGTATACCCCTACCTCGACGACTGGCTGGTAAAAGCAAGCTCATACAACCAATGCAAGCGGAACATGCAAGAGGTCATACAAACACTAGTCCAACTAGGGTTTTCAATCCATTGGTGTAAAAGTGGCTCTGTATATACTGAACAAAAGTAAGGTTCAGTGTGCACAGAGTCCACAGTCCCCAGAGGTTTGGCAGAGGCTAAAGTTAGATATAACCTTACTCTCTAAAGTGGTAGCTTGGTCGAGCAGTAAGGCAGTATCAGAGGACAGTGTAAAGCATTTGTTGTACACACTCAGTCAGCAAATGGTCTCACACACTCAAGAACTGAACTCTAGGCCAATGGTTTGTATATAAAAATATGCTTGTTTTATTTTAGAACCAACAATAGGTATCAAAATATACTTTCTCAGAATGAGATGCTTTAGATAAATACTTTCAATAGGCAATAGACTTTTGAATGCAATGGTTACAGTTGTTGCAATAGGCAACACAATTTCAAACACAATTTAACATTGAGCTCAATGGGAATTTCTAGTTAAATGCAATAGATTACTTTTTGGATTACTTTTCTTACCACAGGACTGGATCCTAGATTCAGTCCTGGGACATCTCCTGTAAACAGTTGAGTAAAAACGCTTTGGTTACAGTTGTGATTTTTAAGGAATATTATTGTATTTTAAAAGTTGGCACTTAGAAACTTTTTCACATAGAATCACCAATGTTATCCTATGGGAGGAAATTCACTTAGCAGGTAAGTAGTGTTATCGTTACTTTTTCTTACTCAGTGTTGGATCCTGGATCCAGCACTGGTGCATCTCCTGTAAACAATTGAAAGAATGCGTTTGTCACACAGGCGTTTTTAACGAATATTTGTAAGTTTGCAAAATCGACACTTAGAAACTTTTTCGGCAAAAACCAGGCAATGTTATCCTATGAAGGAAATTCAAGTTACCGGTAAGTACAGTTATGATTACTTTTCAGGGTCAGTGCTGGGCACCAAGATCCAGCACTGGGATCTCTCCTGATAACAGGTGAGTAAAGTCGTTTTCGTAATTCGGTTGATTTTAGATGAATATTTTAAAGTTTCAAAGCCCCACACTTAGAAGAATTTCCAACTGAAACCAGTCAATGTTACCCTATGGAAGAAAAGTGAGTTATCGGCTTTCGGGTAAGTACTCGACTGGCAGAGTTAAGGTTCTGGGCATAGACTCAGGGGTCCCCCAGGGTCAGGTAGGTACAGTTGGTACACCCTCAGCGGCACGGGGGCGGCCGGGTGCAGAGTGAGTTAGGCCCAATGTTAGCCTATGGCGGACAGGGGTCCTTTGGTTGGTGGCTGCTGGCTAGCAGGCCACGCGGCTGTGGGAGCTGGGCTCCTGGTCACTTGCTCAGGGCAAATGGGGAAGTAGCTTAGAGTAGAGGTTGCACTGCCAGGGGCACTCGGGCGGCTGGGTGCAGGGTGCTTTGAGCCGTCGGGCGCTCAATGGATTTCAATGGAGAAGTTGGAAACTGAACAAAGGCTGCAAGCTCGGGCACGGAGATTCTTCAGGTGCGACCACCACTTCGAGGGGTAAGTTGGGTAGTTGGAGGATAGGTAGGCACCCGGAGTTGGGCACAGGAGGCCGCAGGCGCCGGGTGCAGGGGTGTCTTTTCGCGTCGGGAAATCTTACCCTCTGCTGGTTGCGGTTGGAGGGGGCCCAGGTTCTGAGGCTGCAGGCGTCGTCAGGATCGTCGAGGAGGGTCCTTGGGTGCTGGATTCTGGGTCACAGTCGCCGGGGACGTCCTCGTGGTCTTTGTCCACTCAGGCACAGGGCCGGGCTCGGCGGGTGCAGAGTGTGCTGGATTCGCGGTTCCTGGCTGGCACCCGGGGTAGGTTACTTGCTTTTGAGCAGTACCACTGCTCGTGGGAGTCCCAGGTAGTTAGTCACAAGGCAGTCAGGTCCTCCGGGGTTTTTGAGGTTGCTGACCACTGGAGACGCAGAGGTTTAGCAGGAGCAGGTTCGAGGGTCGACAGGCCGGTAGGGCTGGGGCCAAATCAGTTGGTGTCTTCCTCTTGTTAGCAGCTGCACGGCAGGTCTTCTTGTTTCTTGATCTTCTTTCTTGTTTCGGGAATCTGGATCTAAGGAAGGAAGGTTCAGGGTGCCCCTAAATACTAGATTTAGGGGCGTTACAGGTAGGTAAAGGGCAGGGACCAATGGGTCCCTTCCCTGGGGTGGGTACACCCCTATCCTGCCACTCTCCAGTGGGAGGGGGCAGGAGCCTAGTCCTGATTGGGTAGGGCTCCCATCTTCACAATGGCGAGAGCCCGGAGATGTGCTTCACCTCGCCTCCCCCACCTGAGGGGTGGGGTTGGCAGAGGCTGGCACACCCCTTTCCTCCCTTGGTGTTTCCCGCCAGTCTTCCTGCCAGAGTGGGGCTAGAACCAGTGGGGACCAGTTGCTGAGTACAGCAAGTGGTCTGGGAAGCTCAAAGGCGGCATGCCTCTGAAGCTTCCCCTGCCCATCCTGGGGAGGAGGCCTAGCACCTCGCCCAGGACGTGCATTGTTGCAGGCCCGGGAGAGCGGATGGCTCTCTACCCAGGGATCCAGCAACATGTCTGCTGGGTGGCAGCCTAGGCAGCCCCTCAGACAGGACGTGGATTGTAGGTTAGGTTCAGGGGCAACTCTAGGTTGCCCTCTGTGCGTGCATCTGACATTAAATCCACACTGGCATCAGTGTGGGTTTAATGTGCTGAGAAGTTTGATACCAAACCTGCTCAGTCCTCCAGTGCAGCCATCATGGTGCTGTGGAGTTCGTGATGACGACCTCCCAGCACCATATACTCTTAATGGCAGCACTGCACCTACAGTGCCCAGAAATAGACCTGGGTACTGTAGGGGTACAGGGCTCATGCACCTGTACCCTCACCACTGGCATAGTGCACCCAGCTAGAGGGGTGACTGAGGTATGCCAGGGCAGTGTGTTAGGGGCATGGCACACAGGGATGTGTGCCATGTCGACTCTGTTTTGTTCTTCACCAAGACACTCAGCCTGCAAAGGCAGTGTGTGTGTGTGTCAGGGTACAGGGCCTCTAAGGGTGGCACACAAGTGCTGCAGCCCTTGAGGCCTTCTCTGGTCACAGGGCCCTGGGTACCATGGTACCATTTACCAGGGGCTGACATGTGGCCAGAGATGCCAATTGGGTTTAGGCTACAATGCAGTTTTAGGGAAGGAACACAGGCCCTGGGCACCTGATTGGCAGGAGCCCAGGGCACACTCAGTCAAAGTACATCAGCATTTCAGCAAAAAGTGGGGAGCATACCATGCAAGAAAGATGGCACTTTCTCACAATTGGGGAAAGTCATCAATAGAGCCAGAACAGGTGAAGATATTCTTAGGGGCGGAGATCAACACCATACAGGGCAAGGTGTTTCTGAGCACGAAAAGAAGCTTGGCAATATTGAAGGAGACACGTCTTTACCACAAGGGGCAAGCTCTGACAGTGAGGACAGTGGGCAAACTGATGGGAATGATGGCGTCATGCATACATCTGGTCCCAAATATCCGCCTCCACATGAGACCATTCCAAGAATGGATCCAAAAACAATGGTCACAGGCAACAGGGAGTTGGGAAGATCTATGCCCACTTCCAACAGGAAGTGGTCGTAAAGGGGGCGTAGTGACCCCAAGGGTCAGTAGCCCATTGGCTACTACTCTACACTCCCTGAACGCCCCCTAAATTCAGTATTTAGGAAAGCCCCTGGCACCAGAACAACATCCTGCCGACCTGAAAGACAAAAAAGGATGAGAATAGTCGCATCCTGCAAGAACAGAAGATCCAGCAACTGACTTGGCGCCAACCCTGCCTGCCTGCTGCCTTCGCCAATTGCACCAAAAGTCGACTGTCCTGCAGCTGCTGAGTCCCCTAAGTCCAGGAGACCTGCCAACACTTCACCCAGGAACCAAGACCTCCCGAGATGCAGCTGACCTGCTTTTTTGCATCTTGCAGGCATCCAAAGACCCCTGGAAGGACTCCATGAACACAACGCCTGAAGACACCACTGCACCCGTCGCTGCAAGCCCTAGTTTAAGTAGGCCAGCTGTGTCAGCGTGGTCCCCCATCCCTCCAGAGACAGTCTCGTGTGGTGACACCTCTCATGGACTCCCCGACGTCGCCTGCAACCTCTGCACCAGGCCCCCCAATAAGAAAACACAGCATCTAAGGACACCTCTGCAGCGGTCACCCCTGGGCTGTGGAGAAGAGGACCAACAGTGTCCCTACGTCCCCGAGCATTGTAAGGCCTGAACCCCTCTGTTGGTTCAGCCCAACTAACCACCCAGTTGAAGTCTGCAGCATCTTTCTGTCACGACCATTCTCAATAGTTTAACATTGGGCCCCCAACGCTGTTTTGCACCTCTGCACCTGGCCGCCCTAGTGCCGCTGTTGGTGGTCTGCTGGTGCTGCCTTGGACCTTGCCCACCCCTCACCTTAGCTCCTGGAGAAGGGTCCCGCAGGTTGTTGTACTATTCCTGAATGCCGCATTGACTTTTCCTCCTATAGGATAACATTGCAGTCTCCAGAAATTGCACTGTCAGCAATATAACCTAAAAAGAATTCATATTTAAAAATGTACTTACTTGACCGACATATGAATGAATAAATGAAGGAACATTTATTGAGCGCATGGCTACCCTGGGAAATCCCAGCGCTAAGACCGTAGCAGAGAGGGACAGCACAGCACACTTAAGGGAAGAGCCAGGTCTTCAATGATTTCCAGAAGGCTAAATGGCTAGTTTCCCTCCGTAGGCAGAGGGGAAGAGTATTCCACATCTTAGCAGCGTTGTAGGCGAATAGGCGTCCGCCACTCCTGGCCCTCTTAATCTTGGGAACGGCCGCCAGATGTAAGTCGTCAGAGCGCAGCCGTCTATTTGCCACATAAGGCTGGACCATGGAGTGGTTGATCGTGTGGCCATTCCCGGTTAGCGTCTTATGGGCAATGCACATGGCTTTAAAGCTGACTCTCTCCCGAACAGGAAGCCAGTGGAGCGACTTCAAGGCAGGCTTTGCGGATTGCCGGCTCGGAATCCCCATCAGCATCCTTGCAGTGCAGTTTTGCACCGTTTGGAGTTTTGTGAGGGTCGCAACCGGAGCTCCGAGGTAAAGGGCATTCCCGTAGTCCAGGCGAGAAAGAATAAGTGCCTGTACCATAAGCCGCCTTGCCCGAAAAGGGAGAAGAGGGAGCACTTTACGGAGCATCCTTAGGATGCCTAAACAGGAGGCCGCAACCTTCCATGCTTGGACCATGAAGCTAAGATCCTGGTCCAGCCAGAAGCCTAGACTCTTCATCTGGGTCTTAGGGACAGGGACGGGGCCCATACAGTCTGGCAAAAGAGCGTCTACCCTGACGAGGGATGGGTTGCCAAGGAGCATCAACTCGGTCTTGTCACCATTTAGCTTAAGGTATGATTGATGCATCCATTTGACTACCTCTTCTAGGCAGAGACAGAGGCTAATAGAGGCCTTGTCAGCGTGGTTTAGTGCTACGACCAGTTGGGTGTTGTCAGCGTAAGTCACTATATGAACCCCAAATGGGAGCACAATCTCTGCAAGCGGAGTCATATAGACATTGAAAAGAGATGGACTCAAGGATGACTCCTATGGGACTCCACATTGGAGAGGCAGAGGTTTTGAGGAAACATCACCCTCAAAGACCTGGAAGGATCTCTCGTCCAGGAATGATTGCAACCATGTTAGCGCTACCCCAGTCACCCCCAAACCTCTGAGTCGATGGATCAGAATTTGGTGGTTGACAGTGTCAAAGGCAGCGCTAAGGTCCAAGAGGATAATTGCTGTTGATCCTCCAGCGTCTAATCTTTTTAAATTCTTCGACAACTGCCAGTAACGCTGTTTCAGTTCCTTGGCGCGGGCGAAAGCCCGTTTGAGAGGGATGAAGGAGATTGTGCGACTCAAGAATTGTCGAGAGTTCAGCGTTGACATATTTCTCAGCTAATTTACTAATCCCTGGGAGGAGAGAAATATAGATATAGAAAGATACTTGCTATTTTTATAATTTGGTGTGGATCTCCTTCTTGAGTCGCGTCTCATTTATTGACCATTGTGTGTATTTTCAGATGTCCTGCACTCCTCTGTGATAAGCCTAAAGCTGCTCGACCACACTACCCCCTAACAGACTACCTTGGGATTGCAATAGCAATCCCTCTGTCCACTCATAAGGGAACCCCTGGACTCTTTACACGATACATCTCATTTTATATATCATATAAAGCGGACAAACTCGGGCGAAGATGCCTTGCGTGCGTGCTGGAGTTTCCAAGGTGGCACTCACTCGGAGTCTCTTTTCAGGCATCCTGTACTCCTTTCCGTCTATACCATTCCTACCCAGATTTCTCAAGAAGATCAAGAACAACTGGGCCCAAGCCATCCTTGTGGCTCCAGACTGGGCACGGAGAGTCTGGTCTCCCAAGCTTCTGAACACCTGAACCTGCCTTCTTGCCTGGAGATTGAGCGGTGGCAGTTGACAGCTTTCGGCCTTCCTCCCAAAGTCTGTAATGTCGTTTTGGCAGCCGGGCGTCCCTCCACCAAGACAGTGTACGCCTGCTGTTGGAAAATGTTTGTGGCATGGTGTGCAGAAAAATCTATCGATCCCCTTTCTGCTCTTCTTTCTGAAGTTCTGCTTTTTATTCTTTCTCATTCCCAGCAGGGCTGTGCTCTGGGAACTATTAAGGGCTATCTCTTTGCCATTTCTGCTTTCATCCGGTTGCCTGATCAACCCTCTTTGTTCAAGTCCCCTATTGTACATAGGTTCCTCAAGGGTCTTACTCATCTTTTTCCCTCCTTCTCTATTCATTATGCCTCAGTGGGACCTTAACTTGGTTTTAATTTTTTTTGATGTGCTCTCCTTTTGAACCCCTCCACAATTGTCCCCTCAGGCTTCTCACCTTGAAAACAGCCTTCCTTGTGGCAATTACATCAGCCCGCAGAGTAAGTGAGCTGCAGGCCATATCTAAGCCGCCTTACACACAATGGCCCCCTTTCTACCAAAAGTGGTCACCCCTTTTCATGTAGGCCTATCTATCACCTTGACTACCTTTTATGCTCCTCCACATCCCTCTTAGGAAGAGGAGTGACTCCACCGTCGGGACCGAAAAAGAGCCTTGTTGTTCTCCCTTGACCACACACGAGTTCTGGGTGGACGACCAACGCTTCATGAGGGTATAATGGTGCCAAGAAAGGTTGGCCTGTGCAAAAGCAAGCCATCTCTAGATGGGCCATGCTCTGTATCAAAATCTGCTATGCACTGGCCAAGAAGCAACCTCCTGAAGGTTTGCTGGCTCATTCCACCAAAGTTAAAGTGGCCACCACTGCGTTAGCACGCGGAATTCTGGTCCTGGATATCTGCCTGGCAGCAACATGGTCTTCCCTGCACACGTTCACCAAACATTACTGTCTGGACAGTCCAGTCAGCGATGGGCACTTTGCCCGTTTGGTCTTGCAGGACTTTCTCGTTTGAAATTGGTTTGCAGACCCACCTCCGGGGATGGTATTGCTTGGGTATCTATTCTAAGGTAAGGAATCTGCGGTAGAAGGCTTTATCAGAAGAACAAGTTACTTACCTTCAGTAACGCCTTATCTGGTAGAGTCTGTCTCTAGCTGCAGATTCCTTAACCACCCACCCATCCTCCCCGCTCTGTGAATGAATTTGTAAGGATAGGGATGGCCCCTTACAGGGCCCTAGTTTTGACACACCAGTGGTCAGTGCTCTTCATGGCTCTGCACTTCTGGCGTGAAAAGCTGTGAAAAGTAACTGTAGGAAGCTGGCTCTTTATATAGCGGACCATAAAGAGGTACACTGTGTAAAGAGTCCAGGCAAACCCCAAAGGAATTACAGAGGCACAAATGACACCTCAAATGCTCTTTTATGGTAGTGTGGGCGAGCAGTTAGGCATATCAGAGGGTAGTGCTAAGCATTTATTGCATGCACAGAGGCAGTAAATGAGACACACACACTCAATAAAGAAATCCAACACCAATTTATAAAAATAACACTTTCATATAAATTGAGATACCAAGACCATCAGAACCGGGTAAGTACTTTTCGAGTTATCAATTTTTTACAGTTTTCAAAAATGGACAATTAGTGCAATTTTTGGATCAATAAGGTTATCCTACAGAGGAAAAACACGTATTCCATTTGGGCACTTGTCAGCGACTTCCGAGACTGTTCTTCTGGACTTAAGGTGAGTAATTGGCAGGATCCAAGGCCACACCAACAGGTCACCTCGGGGAAACACTGCGGCGTCCGGGTGCAGAGGTGTGTCAAGGCACCGGGTATCCCATTCATTTCAGTGGGAGAACGGTCTGGTTACAAAGAGGCTGCAAGCTGGGACTGGAGGACCAGTCAGTCAAAAATACTTTTGTTGATTCGTTAAAAATCATAAAAGGATGGCTAACCATCATAAAACGCTATACTTTAAATTAGCTTTTTTTTTTTTTTTTTAAACATAAAAGAAAAAAGGCCTTAGGTCGTGACCACAATTAAAAAACTAACAGATATTACAATACATTTAGAAATGGCAGCCAGTGGATTATTTATTGGCTGCTTGGCATGAATCAGTTTTTTCCAGTTCCTTTGCTGCTATTTTCCAGAATTTTATGGCGCTACAAGACAGGGGAATCGAAAACCCTCCAAGACACCTGATGACTGCGGCTCTACGTGTTCTTATCTGTTCATTCCTTAAAATCTCCCGAAGAATGGATTTGCGGGTTTTCAGTAAAAAAGGGCAAGTACATAGTAGGTGTAGTAGTGACTTCTCCCCTTGACCACAGAGGCGACATTCCTTAGATGGCCATGTATGTTTCCATGTTTGGGTCAAATCCTTTGAGGGGAATAATCCCATACGTAGCAACATCAGGTAGTGCTTTTTATGGTGGGAGAAATGTTCGATCAGATACTGTTGCGGCTTCAGCCTCTGGTAGGCCTGCATCACCGCCCAGGCGTGATGTTTTTTTTTTGCAAAGATCATTTTATCTGTTATTAAAGAGATCCGCTTGATTGCAGTATTCACCACGCTTTTGAATCCAACATACGTTACTGGTGTTAACCAGGCCTCCTCTAGCTGTAATGCCGACTAAGATTCCTTCAGGATTGTCGTGATTGAATTAGATAGTCTTGCTTGATTTTCAATCTCAACCCAACAGCGGTGGGCTAGAGTGTTGTCTTCTGCCTCCCTCATCCTCCAATAATACTTTACTAAGGCACCTTGTCTGGCCATGATCTGGTTTTTTAGTCCGAATTCTAAACGAATTTGTTCCTGTGAAGTGTGTAGCGGTATTAAAAACAGTCTTTTGAAAAATGTAGATTGTGCTGTATTTAATATTGTAGCATCTTTAGTATTCAGGAGTTCTGAGCCATACGAGATGGAAGGTAGGAATTTTGCGGCGATCACTTTTAGCAGATGACCGGTAGAGCAACCTATGAGTTTTTTCCTCAGGATTTTGAAGGCAAATAACAGTTGTTTAGCTTTCGTGCGTCCTTCTACCACGTGTTGCTTAAAATTGAGCTTGCAATCTAGCAGGAAGCCTAGATATTTATAGGAAGCAACCTGGACCAGCGATTGTTCGCCCAATTTCCAGGAAAAGGTGTGCCTTTTCAATTTATTATGTTTTGAAAAACACATTTCTTTTGATGATTAATGGTGAGTTGGTTCAAGGTGGTGTAGGCTCCTAATCCAGTGATCAATTTCTGCAGACCAACCGGAGTTTGTGCTAGCAACACAATGTCATCTGCATATTGGAGGCACGGTGTCGGTATTTTGCCCAATTTTGGGGGGTCAGCTGGGATTGACTGGAGGCACTTATCGAGATCGGAGGTGTAAATGTTAAACAAGGCGCTAAAACGCATCCTTGTTTTAGCCCGTTTAGTGTTGGAATCTGGAGGACCAGTCCGGGGGAACCCATGGGTGGCTCATCCCTTGAGGGTCTTATGCACACAGGGACACCCTTGGTCCACTTCTCCTCAGGCTTTGGGGCTCGGTGCAGTAGTCTCTTTCGGTTGGAGGGAGCCTGCTGAAAAAGGCTGCAGGCAGTGACTGGAAGTCCAGTCTGGGCAAACCCAAGCGCGGGCTTAGCTCTTGTGGGTATAGGGACCCCGTTGGCACCATCACCTCCCTTGGACTTGGCCCCTGGAGCGCTGGTGCAAAGGTACTTTGAGGCATCGGGTGGCAGTGGGCACAGACTCCTGTCTTGGTCTTTGGTTTGCAGAAGAGTGGCAAACAGGACAGCTGGGGGGGGAGGGGAGGGAAGAAACTTGTCTCTAGTGTCACGCTGGCGAAAACCGGTCAGTCAGCACACCAGTGGCTGGTAGGTTTTCAGGGGGCACATCTAAGGTGCCCTCTGGGGGCATGTATTAAATAATCTAACACTGGCATCAGTGTGGGTTATTAATAAAAGATGTTTGATGCCAAACATCCCTATTTTTAGTGAAGCTATCATGTAGCTGGGGAACTCTTTTTCACCAGTGTCCAGCACATGCTTTTAAAATGGCTTCCCTGATCACTTGCAATATCTAGTAATAGAACTAGACATCACAGGGACATATCTGCTCATGTAGATATGTTCTCACACAAAATATAATGCACCCTGCCTTAGGGCTCAAAGGCCTGCTGTAGGGGTGACTTGCATATGTTAGATGCAGTGACTTTGGCATGACTCACAGGAGTGTCATGTTGTGTTTTGACTCATGGTTTGCACCATGTCATGCAGCCTGCAATGGCAGTCTGTGTGGAATTTGTATGTGGGTCCCTTAGGGTGGCATAAGATATGCTGCAGCCCTTAGGGACCCTCTTCAGTACCCCTGCCATAGGTACCTGGAGTACCATTTACTAGGGACTTACAGGGGTGCTAAAGTCCTTTGCCAATTGTAGCACAATTAGACAATACCTTGTTTTAGGGAAAGAGCACTATTGTGGTGCACGTGATATGAATTGTAACTGCAATAAAGACAAATAAAATTCCAGCAGCAATGTTTACCAAAAGCGTAAATAAAAGGAAAGACCCCAACATAACTAATATTGTACATCAATAGCAATTCTACACCCGTTCTGCTACATTTAAGCGCTAAGCTAATTTTAGCACAGCCGAAAATAAAAACCTGTTAAGAGTTTTAGAGATGGCTCACACCTGCATACCTGTTTGAACAATAAGACTTGTGTTCAATATAGTAGCAAACCCTGCTATACTTTTAGTGCAAGGCCAGCTTCACTGATTAAGTTCCTGCCATCCCAGTGGCCTTCAGTTAGAAGCTGATATGATTCTGCACGGCCAATCCCATCTTCACGTGGGTTAAAGGTTCCCTTCTAACCCCTCACTCTTTTTGTGCTCAACTTTTATAACATTCTTTCAATGTTGCTAACTCTCAGAATAAACAATTAGCAGAAAGTGACCTGATGACCTTGCTCTTATTTGCATTCTGCGTGACTTTTTTTTAACAATAAATGAAAGTTATCAACCTTCTAGAAACTCTTCAGAAATCAATAACTAATAATATAAAACAGAATATTCAGTGTTTAGATTAAACATTGTGAATATATTCAAGCAAACTCAATTATCACATTGCCCAAAATAATAATAAACTAAATGTGCATTGTATTAATCACACAAACTCACTTTTGCTTGATTGGTACCTGTAATTCAAGAAGGGTAATACCCAGAAGGGAAAAGACAAAGGTCATGACAGTACTACCAGTACTGCAAGCCTGCCAGAGAAAGTTGAAAACAACGTAGGTCTGTGAAAGATTTATTTTCTCTCCCTCCCCCCTCCTCCCAAACTTCCACTCCCCCACCCTTCATCACTTCTCTAACCGCCAAGCAAATGCACGATCAGTTTGCCTCCACAGTTTGATTCCAAATTGGCAAGAAACACTATCAGTGGAAAGACTTAAATATTGGTCCAAAGTCGGCCCTGAATGCATTCTCCAAACCCTTGTCAATAGTAACAGCGTTCAGATGCATTTCCATCTACAATGTGACAATTGGCTGATCAATTGGAACTTTCATTAAAAGGTGTAAAATGAACTTAAAATGAAAGATTAAGATTTGCAGACCTAGGTCACAAAAACGTTCTGACACTGGCTCTTGTTAGGGGACATTTACATCTCAGGAGGTCACCTAGGAGGTCAACAGCATTGCACAGCAGAAAAGCTCAGCATCTTTTAGAAGGACTTTAGTGGATGCTCAGTCATGAAATGCTTCTCAACTTTGCATCATAAGAAATGTTAGATCTCGACTTGTTTGTGACAAAACGAAATGTAAAATAACAAGACTGCACATCCAGATATCCAGAACCCATGCTTAAGGGTGAATGTCCTTTTGATACAATGATTAGCATCATTTCCATATGCTTTTCCTCTCATTCCCATGTCTGCCATTGTGGATCCCCCCCCTTTTCATTGAAGGAATTCTACACTTGTTGACAGTACATGTAAAGGTACAGAGGAAATTGGATCTCCTCTCCAGAATGTCAAGCAAGATTCTACTGCCCAACACACTGTTGTTGAGCTTGACTCCCAAGTGCCTGAAATACAGCTACTTTAATCTTCCAGAGGACTGCATGACCACCTTTTAAGAAGTGGTGTACCTTTCCATCGGATCAACCATCTCATCCAAGTGGAAGGGATTCTTCTGTTGTCTCAAGTGTGCCAAAAAGGTGGTATTGCCTCGGTTTCACTAATAGTGCCATCACTTTTCTGCCACTTTTAGTATATTGTACTACAGTGAGTGAGTACTGCAAATGCATTTAACAGACATCTTTTTTTGCTATTCCTGTGAGGAATTAAATAAAGTGTTATCCAAATTATTGGGTCACCCTTTCATAAAGCTGCATTTTATCACTTTTTAGTGAAACCACTATAGTAGTGCCCATTGCTTCAGCTATGGGGTTAATGAGCTTGAAGCGCGTTGTACTCTTGAAACTTATACTTTTTTCCATCACAACAGGGTATCATTGAGAACTCTCCTCTTTGCTCCAGGCCAATATTGTTTCTGGCATTTACATTTGTCAAGTAGTTTCTTTTCCAACTTTCTTCCCACATCCCTCTTGTCTTGGGAAAATATTCTAAGACCTTGGATTGTAAGACAGTTTTATAGTACTACAAAGACAAAATAAAGACATAGTCCAATGAATTGTCAACTGTGGGGACGACATACACACTGGCTTGGAATCATACATGCCATCCATAGCTAGAAGGACTGTTTTGTGTTACGAAAAGTCCGCTGACTTTTACTGATTAGGCCTAAAGTCCTCTCTGCCTGGTGGAAAGACAGCCACAGCAGACATTAATGAGGAATGTCCCAACACTAGAGAATTGCAAGGTCCGCTACTGGATGATCAGTTTATAGGTTTGGTAAGTATTATGGCATAGACTTATACTCCTGAGTTGTCATCCTCAAAGGGCAGGTGAAGGAGATCATGCGTTGTGACTTTGCGCCACACTTTACTACTGCAACTCTCTGTTCTCGTAGAAGTTTTGCTTTTTGGTAGTCTGTTCTTGGTATAGAATAGCAATTCTATTCCTGGTGTAGAAACTTGTTTGCAAGAATTGTGCTTGAGCACAGTTATCTTTTGTAGAGTCTCTTGAAACTACATTTTACATAATTATTTTGCATATGTGTGTAGATAGCGGTTAGATACCATTGGTGAGTTGTATAAGGCTATTACTGATGTTTTGTGAACCTCATGTACTTTACACAAGAACATTTATATATCCTACATGATGATGGGATTTATTTGCTGAATACTCAACATGATGTCTGGTTCCAATGCATTAACTTTTTCAAATTAGGCTTGCCCACACCTTTCGGTGTTTTAAAATTTGTCCACATGGCCCTCATAATTTCTTCCTAGGTGGCTGTCTACTTGCACTTAAAGATGTAGAAGAAGTACTGGTGTCTGAAGAAAATCAGTCATCTGACAGCATGACAGAAACGCTCGTCTCGGAGGATCCTAATACAGTTTTGGTGGAGTTTTCATCTGTTGTGGCGGATACTCAAGAGTACATTATAGAGGTAAAGTGCTTCAAGGACTTGCAAACCCATTTCTCATTCTTTTCAAACACGTTCTGCCTGTGAGAATTGCTAAATAACTGTGAACTGAGATTTTTTGCTTGCTCACTCTTAGAAAATGTACACCTGTGGCAAAGGGAGTGCAGGGTTTCTTGATTTGCCTACCAATGGACCTAAACATGGGGGTGCTAGTGGTATTGATGTGCATGACTGAATCAGACTAAATTCTTTGAAAGGTATTAATTTTGTAGTTTGTGCTACACAGGACCATGCTCTCTACAACATTCAAACATGTTTTTTTTCGAGAGAAAGCAGGAAGTCTCCAGACATTCACTCATGGGGAGAGACACTATGAGGAAAAACCTGGAGTTTTGCAGCGTGAATCTTTTCTGGATTCACATGCTGTGCATTATTCCACCATCTAGTGCTTGGGTCTAGAATTCCCCCCAAAAACTTTTGTCCATCTACTCTTTTTGTTTGTCAGTGGGTGTCGACATACCTCCATTTGGTGTCCCTCCGGCAGCTCCCTACTTTGATCGCCATCTTCAGATTCTTTTTCTCCACCACTGGGTCTGGATCCATGCAAAAGGCTCTCCAACAATCAGAAGGAAAAAGTTGCAGAAAATAAAGAAAAATTAGTCGAAGGTCTACTGGAGTGAAGAAGACATCAGAAGAAGGCACCGGAGAAGCTCTGGGACAAGGTATTCTCCGCGACGGTTCTGGAGAATGTACTTGCAGGGGGCTCCGTGTACATGGTGATGGAGAAGACCCCATTCCAGTTTTGTAAAACCAAGGAGGGCCAGCACCCGATCTGCAACCTCTGCCTGCCGGTAGATCACCGTAATGAAAATTGCAATGCCTGTTCAGCGTTCACCCCAAAGACTCTGAGGGTAAGACAGTGACAGAGAACAGCCCAACATCCCGCTCCATCTCTGCGAGACTTGTGCCTTTCCAGCAATGAAGAAGAGAACGTCACTGAAAGTCCAGAAGGGGATACGGAGGCAGACATCCAGATCGTGGACACCGACCAAAGGGGCAAGAACACTTCTCAAACAGAGGTAAGAGACACATCGTCCTTGAAGATCTTACCTGAGTCATGAAAATCTGACTCTAAATCTTGAAAGGCAGCATTGGCAGCGAAGCACTCGACGACCGCAAGCATGACCAGAGAGAAAAGTACCCTCAGATACTTTGAAAAGGACACCCCAACGGTAAAGGCCCCTGCAAAATCCCTGACGAAGGAGGATCGAGGAAAAGACGCATCAACGTCGAAACAGTAGCAGTTGAAAACAGAACAACATGGTTTGCAGAACACGTCTTCGAAGGACTCTTCATTGTCGAGGAGAAAGCATGATAATCTCGACATCCAACCACAGACAGTTGAGACTGAGAAGAAGAGACGGTTGGAAGTCGAAATGGCCAGTCTTCTACAAAAGAAGAAAGACTTAAACAAAAGTCTCAAACAGTTTTGTATCCCAAATAGGTCTTTGACATCGAAAGATCATAGTGACAGATGCCTTGAGGAAATGGATCCACCTTTAACTCCTGAACTTCAAGAAGATCAATAACAAGAAATCTTCTATGAGGAAGAGGAAGAACAAATCTTCCAGGGTTCTGAGGCTTCAGAATACTAAGACACAATGGCAAGATCTGGAAACAGACTCGCCAGAAGAAGGTGTAGAAACTTATCCTTCAAGGCCATCACTACCTGATGATATTAGGATTTATAACCAGGTTATAAATAAGGCAGCAGATAGATATGGGGTGCAATTAGAAGAGGAAAGGCAACAATCATGTTTTCTGCTAGAAACTCTCCTGTCCACACAATCAAGGAAGCAATTTTTACCTATGCTCCCAAGTGTTTTGGATCCAGGAACGGCTGTCACTCCTAGGGCAGAGAAGTACAAACACTCTTCTAAGGATCCAAACTACATAAAGGGAACAGTTCCAAAAGATTCAATAATATCTAGTGCTAGGAGAGAGCTAACGTCCCAAGCACAATGGGACCTCCTCCAGATAAGGAGAGTTAGAGGATGGACTTTATGGGGTGAAAGGTTGAAAGGAGTGCTCTGCAAACCAGTGGCGAATTGCAAATTCCAAAGCACTACTTAATCGTCACGCCTACTGACATTGGGAGGAAATAGGTGAATTAATAAGACCTCTCCCAGAGCCGTACCAAAAGAGGGCAGCACATTTGGTTGAGGGTGGCAAAAACATCGCCAGTACCTGTATAGAATCTGCTTTGGATGCAGCAGAAACATCAAGCAGACAAATGATGATGGGCATTCCAGGACAACACCATGCCTGATTGAGAATTTCAGGTTTCAAATCTAAAGTACAAGCTAACATAAATGCACCATTCAATGGACAACAACTATTCGGGAGTGCGGGTGACGAGACTCTGAATCCGTTGAAAAAGAACAACGAAACAGCAAAGTCAATGGGGGCTTTACAGTTCAGAGGCAATATGCATAGGGGATCAGTACCCTCATGAAGACTCACAGAAAGGGGCCCGTTCCATCCAGGAACATCACATCAGACGTACCAACAGTCGTATCAGGGAAGTAGTCAGGCAAGTCAACAACTGCCACAAAACTGGCAGTACCAGCAGGGAAGACAGTCCTGTTGCAGACGCCCACCCGGAAGAGGATAACCACAAAGGGGAGTGCCCCCGGAAAATAAGTGGCTTGTCAAAGGACACTCGTCAAACATCCAAGAGTGCAGCAGTAAGAGTACAGAGACACAAAAGGACAAAAATAGAACATCAAGAACTTCTACATTCAACACCAGGAGGAGGCAGAAAAAACAAATTTCCTCCAGGAATGGAGGAAAATCACCACAGACAAGTGGGTTTTAAGCCTAATACAATTCGGATGTTGCATAGAATTAGAGAAGACTCCTCAATGTAAAGGACCTAAAGAAAAAGTACATTCAAAGGAGGAAACCTCCCATTTACTCAAGGAGGTAGAAGGAATGCTGTCAAAGCATGCTATAGAATTAGTACCAAGATTAGAAAGAAACAAGGGAAACTACTAAACATATTTCCTAATACCAAAGATAGATGGGTCACTCAGACCAATTCTAGACTTGAGGTTTTTAAACAAATGTATAAAAACGCAAAGATTCAAAATGACTACCCTGCAAGAGGTAATACCTCAACTACAAGTAGGGGATTACATAGCGACAATAGATTTAAAGCACGCCTATTTACACATTCCCATGAACACAAGTCACAAGAAATTCCTCAGATTTGTTGTAGACAACAAACACTACCAGTTCAAAGTGCCAGCATTTGGAATAAAATCAGCACCAAGAGTATCCACAAAGTGTCAGGCGACAGTTGCAGCACTCCTGTGAAGGCAGGGCATACATGTTTATCCTTACTTAAACGACTGGCTTGTAAGGGCAAACTCATACAAAAGATGCAAAGAGCTTATGCAGCAAGTAATAATGCTATATCTGCTTGGCTTCTGAAAACACATGGAGATGTCAACACCGGAACCAGAACAAGAGAAAATGTTCTTACGGTCCAGAATAAATTCAATTCAAGGGAAAGTATTCCCCAGCAAGAAAAGAACCGTAGCACAATTAAATGAGATACAGCTGTACCGGAAGGGGCAAGCTCTGACAGTGAGAACGGTGGGGAAGCTACTAGGAATGATAGCTTCTTGCATCCCGTTGATACCAAACACAAGACTTCACATGAGACCATTTCAGGAATGGCTAGAAAACCTATGGTGTAGGAAGCTGGCTGTGTATATGGTATACCACTAGGTGGTTATACCATGCACAGTCTAGAGATTCCCTCAGAATCATACAGGGCTCAATGCAAACCCAAAGTTCTCTATTTGTGGTAGTGTGGGCGAGCAGTCTTAGGCCTAACACAGAGGAGTGTAAGACATTTGTTGTGCACATAAATATGACACGACTCAACTAGGAGATCCACACCAATTTTATAAAAATAAGCTTTGCTCAAGATTTATTTTAAGACCAAGATCTTCGCAAAATTGTAAGTATGTTTTTAAATAGAAATTCTTTTCAATTTCAAAAGTGGACACTTAGTGCAATTTTCAGTCTTTGCAATGTTAACCTGTGGAGGAAAGCAGTAATGCAGTTTTGCAGGTAAGTAGCCAACTTACAGTTCCAGTCTTCGGATTTCAGGGTAGCAGAGGGCAAGGTTCAGGTCCGCACGGACACTGCACCAACCACGCACAGAGTCGGCTGGGTGCAAAGGTTTGTGTTGGTTTCTTGTGGACAGAGCCGCTGTTTTCGAGAGTTCGGTCTTTTTCAAAGGTAGGCAGTCCTCTCAGGGGTTGTGGAGGTTGCTGGCTGCAGGCAGGCGTTGTTCTCTTTGCAGGGTCTTTGAAGCTGCAGACAGGCCGGTATGGTTGGGGCTAAGTCGGTGGGTATTGACAGTCTTCTCTGCACGGAGGCGTATTTGTCATTTTTCTTCTTCGGTCGGCAGGAACTAGTTTCAGGGTCTGGGAGAGCCAACTAAATACTAGATTATAGGGCGTTACAGGGGAGTAGCAGGTATTATGCCACCCTGTGGTGGTGGTGGTGGCGGGGGGGTGGGCATAGCCTTATCCCAGATTGGATAAGTCCAACCATGGTGAGCACTGAAAAATGTCTTTTACTTTGCCTCCTCCACCTGAGGGGTGGAGTTGGTGAAGGTGGGCACATCTACTATTCTGACTGTTTTCCCACCGGTTCTCCTGCTCAAAGTAGGGGTTTGAACTGGGGCGCTGCCCTCTGCCACTAGCAGCAGAGGCGGGGGGGTCACCTTACAAAGGCGGCAGGCCTTTGAAGCTTCCCTCTCGAGCACTGTGCCCATCCTGGGGGAGGAGGTGTGACACCTCCGCCCAGGATGTGCTTTGTTTCTGGTCCCATAGAGCAGGGGCTCTCAACCCAAGGGGTCCAGAAACCTGCCTGGTGGTGGCAGGCTGCCTAGAGCCACTCTGAGACCACACCAGAGTTGGTAGGTTTTCAGGGGGCACCTCTGAGGTGCCCTCTGAGTACACGTAGCAATAAATCCCACACTGTGTGGGTTTGAGAGGAGTCGTTTGGTACTAAACACTCCTGTGTTCAGGAAATCTATCATGGTGCTGTGGAACTCGAGTTTCCAGCCCACGTACTCTCTATGGCTTTCCTGGCACCTACAATATTAAGGAATAGACCTCAATATTGTTGGGGCAGATCTGCTCATGCAGATCTGCCCACACCTGACATATAGTGGACCCTGCCTTAGGGCTTGTAAGACCTGCTAGAGGTGTGACTTACCTATACCTTAGGCAGTGCTGGTTGGCATGGCACACAGGCAGTGTGCCATGTCGACTTTGTCGTTTTTGTCTGCACCAGGGTATGCATGCTGCAGTGGCAGTCTGCATGGCCTAGGTGAGGGGTCCCTAGGGGTCCCTCTTCAGTCCCAATGCCCTAGGTACCCAGGTACCATTTACTAAGGACTTGCAGTGGGCCTGAAGGGCTAATTGTGGAACAGTTTACTGAAGAAGCACTGGCACAGGAAACCTGGTTCGGAGGGACCCTGTGCACTACTATCTAAACCACATCATTTTCCAGGCAAAAAGTGGGGTGCTAACCATGTCAAAAGGCACTTTCTCACAAATGGTCACAGGCAACAGGGAGTTGGGAAGATCTAGTGGTTGTCACGCAAAGGATAGAGGAGGAAATAGTTGTGGAACAGGCCACATATAAAACAAGGAAGAACATTTACACAACCAACTCCAACTGTGACCATAACAGATGCCTCACAGATGGGATGGGGAGCCCACGTGAACAATCTAAAGTAAGGGGAGTCTGGAAAGACCAGGATTCAGTACAACACATCAACATGCTGGAACTAAAAACAGTATTCCTAGCCTTAAAATCCGTTCAAAAAGAGCTCTGGGGAAAATCAGTATTGATCTAAATGGACAACACAACCACAGTGTTTTACATAAACAGGGAGGTACATTGTCTTTACCACTGTCCAGATTAGCACATAAAATGTGGAACAGGGCTATTCAAAGGAAGATGGAGATCTTAGCTGTCCACCTACCAGGGAAGGACAATATCGAGGCAGACAGACTGAGCAGACAAGCTCGGGGTCTCCCGAATGGGATCTGAATCAAACAGTATTTTCACAAATCGGGAACACAAGAAATAGATCTGTTTGCAACACCCCAGACAACATTGCCACCAGTCCATGGGGAATGCACTGCCGATAGATTGGTTTGGGAAATTTGCGTACGCCCCCCCTCCCCAATACCACTACTTCACAGAGTGATCAGCAAATGCAAGATCAGCAGTATGACCCTGATACTAATTGCACCATAGTGGGCAAGGCAAATGTGGTTCACAAATTACCAATCAGGCAAGATGTGCTATCAATGCAGGAAGGAAGGGTGCTTCACCCAGAACCAGAGTCTTTAATCATGGCAGCATGGCTCCTGAAGACTTAGAATTCCGACACCTAAAGGTACCAGAAAGGACAATGGCAGTCTTAAGAGATGCAAGAAGACCAACAACTAGAAAGTATTATATCACTAAATGGAAAAGATGCTCATACTGGTGTCTTAAAGAATGATTATTAAAAAAAGATCACTACAGATAAAACAGTGCTAAAGTACGTAACACACCTTCTAGATTGTAAGCTGACCTATGCATCTTTAAAGGTTCATTTAGCAGCAATAATGGTGTACACAAGGGGTCACGTTGAAAGAAGTTTCTTCACATCACCAATCATTAAGCGGTTCTTAGAAGGAGCAAAAAGAATTGCACCTCCGAAAAAGGCACCCACATGGAATTTAAATATTGTGCTCACACAATTGATGATGGTACCTTCTGAACCGTTACACAAGGCTGCATTACCATAACATCACTACTCTGGGTTAGTGAGTTACAAGCACTCACTTTACAGGAACCTTATTTTCAAGTTCACAAAGACAGAATTGCCTTGAACGGACCCACAATTCATGCCAAAGGTTATCTCACCATTCCACATGAACCAAAGTATTCAAATACCAAGTTTCTTTCAAAAACCTAAAACGCACGCAGAGAGAACATTACACAGTCTAGATTCAAGACACACAGTAATGTATTACATCGAAAGGACAAAGCCTGACAGGAAAATAAAACAGCTCTTTGTATCATTTCCAAATTAGTTTTCTAGGAAGGCCTGTTTCCAAGAACACAATTGCAAGATGGATAGTGCACACGATTCATTTGTCACCAGAATGCAGGAGAGACATTACAAAACACTGCTGGTGCACATTCAGCAAGAAAGAAGGGAGCAACCATTGCTTTCTTAGCAAATACTCTACTACAAGACGTTTGTATGGTAGCAACATGGTCATTAGTACACACGTTCACAAGACACTATTGTGTAAATATTCAAATGAACAAGGCGGCACAAGTAGGACAAAAGGCCTTACAACAAGGAGTTTTAGACCTGCTTCATACGCTCACCCACATTATTCGTAGATCACTGCATACTACTGCGTGAAGAAAATAATGGTTTAAAAAATGTGACTTGCAACATTTGTTTTGTGGCCAGAAACTTTAAAGATTCACATGGCACACCCATAGCCAACAAACCAAAATCATGTTCTTTCCTGAGACGAATCATGCCATTTGTTTCCTTTACCCAATCATATCTTGGCAAACTCTTTCGTCCAGTCATGTCTAGACTACTAGAATGACGCCTATTAAGGCCCCCATAAATATCTTTGTATCCCATTCAAAAAATAAAGAATATTCTCAGAGCAGTATTCAAGCTCAAAAATTTGATTCAGTCTTGGACTTTCTCTGTCACTTACACTAGCTCCCTATCAGACATTTTGCTATTAAATCTGCCTCTTACTTTAAAAATCCTCCACAATTCTGCCCCTAAATTCCTAGTCAACAAGTGCAAAATCTATGCCCCTCCTAGATCCTTCAGTAAGACCAATTTTGAAGTGCCTCATATAAAATGTCTAAAATGTCGGGCTGGTCCTTAAAAATGCAAGGAGCAAAGCTGAATAACAGCATCTGCCCAGCAGTCTGATCTCTGTATCTTCTATTAAAGTATAGGAAAGCTTAGAGAACCTGGCTTTTTAACCAATCTACACTGCAAGGTAGGACTCCAAAGCATTCTATTCAGTGCCAAGGTACACAGGAGTGATAGCCGTGCTCTACAAAAAAAACCCTTAAATAAAACTTCAACCTTAGTAAGGTGAGACGGGTTCTTTCACAAAACCTAGAGCCGAAGAAAACCAACCAGTGTAACAATGAAGCTTATATGTGAGGCATTGAGGATTCCTGGATGATGACATATGCTAATCTCATTACAGACCCTCCCACTTCTGATTTTCACAACCCCCAAGAAAAATGCTTTCCCCCCAAAAATGCTGACTTTTGCACATCATATGAACTAACTGTTCCAAGAGTTCCAACCAGCTGACTTGCTACTTTTTATAATTGAAAGGACACCTGCTGCTCCTACTTCATATGGCCTCAGTCATAAGCGTGAACCAAACGCCGAATCTTGAAGTAATGTATTCAACCACATTGGCCCTTACCAGTCTATTTCACAGTTTCCATTCATTGCAAACCTTATTGGAAGAAATCAATTTCTTCATTGTGGTTATTTTAATTCAACGGCGGCCAGCAAGGATCGGGGCGGGGGAGAGTAGGTAGAAATAACAACTTACCTGATTACCAGGTCTCTCCTCTGCCGCCCCTCTGTCTCTCTAGCCGGAACAGGGAAACAGGAAGCTCCCAGGCTCCCCTCAGCCAATCGCAACGCTGCAAATCTATCGAAGGGACCATAAATATGATGTTCGAGGCATGTGTGGCTGTAGATACACATGCTCTGCATACTTCTGGCATCTAGTGGTGGATGTATACAAATTGTTTTTCTCCGAAGAAGTCTTTCAAGTCACGAGACAAAGTGACTCCTCCTCTTGGTGTTAATGCGCATGGGCATCGACTCCATTGTTAGATTGTTTTCTTTCCGCCGTCTGGTTTGGACGTGTTGTGTAGCACTCCGGTTCAAGACCGTTTCGGGCTCACTTCGGTTTGCTGTTCATTTCCACCCTCGTCTGTTTCAAACACGTTTCCATTGTCGCTTACAGAGAACTTATGCTCGTCGATTTGATGTGCTCCTATCACGGCCTTTGGGCGCTGCTAATGGCCTGAGACCCCCACACCCCCTCCCCAGCGCCTTGAGACCCTCACGGGTGAGTAGCGTGCTTCACAATTCCCTGATTGATTGACTCCAATTCGCTTCTGTCCCAGCTGCCACGCAAAGTACTCCAGAACCGACCTCGATCAAGTTTGCAACTTATGTCTGTCCCCAGACCACCAGGAGGCAAACTGTGAGGCTTGTCGATCTTTCCGATCAAAAGACTTTACGGGACCGCCAGGGACGTCGCAGAGAGATGAAGCGCAGGGAGAGCGAAGAAACCCCTGACCTCTTCGAACACCAAGATGTCGAATAGGGAGAGCTTCATGAGGCTTCATGAGGCTTCTGCGGCTGAGACCTTTTCCATCCATTACTCCGGCTCCGACTCTGACATTGGTCTCCAGATACAGAACATTCCTACGGGGAAGTGTACTGCGAGTACCCATGTTCTTGTTCCACCTGCCAAAAAACACAGTTTCCATCGAATACAAGGCTCCCGGGCCCCAACTGCCAGTAGGCCATGGTAGGCACCGACCATCTGCTACCGATGCCCTGCCTTCCGGCTCTGCACTCAATCAATCATGTCATTTATAAAGCGCACTACATACCCGCGAGGGTCTCAAGGCGCTGGGGGAAGAGGGGGGTGGTGCTGCTACTGATCGAAGAGCCAGGTCTTGAGGAGTCTTCTGAAGGCCAGTAGGTCTTGGGTCTGTCGGAGGTTGGTGGGGAGGGTGTTCCAGGTCTTGGCGGCGAGGTGGGAGAAGGATCTGCCGCCGGCGGTCGTTTCCGGATGCGGGGGACTGTGGCGAGGGCGAGGCTGGTCGAGCGGAGCTGGCAGGTGGGGGTGTAGAAGCTGAGTCGTCTGTTGAGGTAGGCTGGTCCGGAGTTGTGCAGTGCTTTGTGTGCGTGGGTGAGGAGCTTGAAGGTTATCCTCTTGTTGACAGGGAGCCAGTGCAGGTCTCTCAGGTGGGGTGTGATGTGGCTGCGTCGGGGGATGTCGAGGATAAGACGTGCAGAGGCGTTCTGGATGCGTTGCAGCCGTCTCAGGAGCTTAGCCGTCGTTCCTGCGTAGAGGGCGTTTCCGTAGTCCAGCCTGCTGGTGACGAGGGCCTGGGTGACTGTTTTTCTTGTTTCGGTGGGGATCCACTTGAAGATCCTGCGGAGCATTCGGAGGATGTTGAAGCAGGATGAGGAAACGGCGTTGACCTGCTTAGTCATGGAGAGGGTGGGGTCGAGGATGACCCCTAGGTTGCGTACGTGGTCGGTGGGTGGCGGGGCTGTTCCCAGTGATGTTGGCCACCAGGAGTCGTCCCAGGCTGAAGGGTTGGAACCAAGGATGAGGACCTCCGTCTTGTCCGAGTTTAGCTTCAGGCGGCTGGTCCTCATCCATTCGGCGACGGCCTTCATTCCTTCGTGGAGGTGGGCTTTGGCGGTGTGAGGGTCTTTGGTGAGGGAGAGGATCAGCTGGGTGTCGTCGGCGTAGGAGATGATGTTGAGGTTGTGCTGTCGGGCGACGTGGGCGAGGGGTGCCATGTAGATGTTGAAAGCAAAACCGAAATACATACAGTCCGCACCAAGCCAGAAACGATGTTCTGAGCCGACCAACTGGCTCTTCGGTTCCGAGCATCTCGGCTCCGAAAAAGAAAACTATTTCGGCACTGAAACCTTCGGCTTTGGCATCCAAGTTGCCTCTAGAACCAAATGCTCCAACTTATGCAGGAGTGGCTCGATCCGAAGCGGAAAAAACTGCACATACAGCCTCACACTGGCCAGATTTTAGCTCAGACTATGCATTCAGCACCCAAACCATCTAAGCGCCAACTTTCTTTCAAAAAGGCCATAGATGCACCAGTGCCTGCTACAAAACATTGCAACCAGTTCTTTGCAGACTCCTCTTCCTTATTCTCCACCACCTCAGTCACATTCTCTACCCTCTTTTCCACCATCACCTTCACCACATCATTCCCAAGATGAGCCGCGGGACGTCGCACCACAGGGGTCTCCACAGTCTTCCACTGATGATCATGGGGGGAGGGGGGGTATGATTCTTTTTCACAGCCCACAGATCCTTGAGATAATTATGAAATTGATCCCCTGGGTGATACTGACCCAGATCTGTACCCGGCCAGACCCCCCCCCTGATGAGTTTTCATCTTTTCAAGACCTCTTTGCTAGGGCAGAAGCATATCACCAGGTCCCCTTACACAAAGACCCTATAGAGGACTATTTTCTTTTTTGAAACATTGTCCAGCACACAGATCATGTCAATATCTTCCTGTGTTAAAGGCCATTCTGCGCCACTCTGATGACCGTTTCAAGGACCCAGTGTGGGCACGTATTATTACACCCAGGGTCATCAAGAAATACAAACCAGCACCCTCAGACCCTATTTACATCAGGGGTCCGCTTTCCCCGGACTCACTGGCGGTATCAAATGCTCATAAAAGGGCTAATTCACAAGCATCAGTAGATGCTCCTCCACCTGACCAGGAGTCCAAATATATTGACGCTTCAGGCAAGCGTGTGGCAGCACAATCCTCCAATCACTGACGGATTGCCAACATTCAAGCTCTATTAGCAAGATACAATAGGGCACATTGGGATGAAATGGAGTACCTCCACCAACACCTCTGAGGAGTATAAAAAAAGAGGACATGAAATTGTAAATGAGGGCAAATTAATTTCCAATAATTCAATAAGGTGTGCCCTAGATTCAGCGGACACAGCAGCCAGGGACATCAATACAAACGTATTATGGCGTAGATATGCTTGGCTCCGTATATCTGACTTCAAGCCAGAGGGGCAGTAAACAGTCTTAAATGTGCCATTTGATAAAGAGCATCTCTTTGGTCCCCAGGTGGACCAAGCATTAGAGAAGATGGAGGACACCGAAGTAGGTAAATCAATGGGGGCGCTACAAACCCCTGCTTGGGGACCGGTCAAAGGTCAAATCCTTCTTCCTTGCATATCTCGTGACCCCCCTTTGGGCCGATTGTCACATTCTTGGGCTCATTTTGCTCTAGCTGGTCAGCCCTAGTCAGGCGGAGTCTTTTCCTCAGGCCTCCTGGCCTCTAAGGTGGCACACTTTGCAGGGAACTGGTTCTCTGCGCCAGCTTTTCTCCTTTTGCTTCTCCTCTGGTGCTCCTCTCCTGTTTTCAGCGCGCAGAAGTCCAGTTCTTCCCAACTGGTCCTTAGAAGGATGTAAGGGGTCCAGCTTCCCTGGTCTTGGATAGAGACCCACTAGTCCTGGGGTCAACTGTAGGCAGAACCCTTAGTCCATGAGGGCATCAGGTATTTTTTCCTTCCAGTTGTCCATGGTTGCCGCAGTCCAGTCCCAGTGTCAAGCTCCAACAAAAAGCACTCTCTCTCCCCCTTGTGCAAGTGTTTATAAATTGGGGGTGGAGAGTTGTAGAAGCCAAGCGCCCCTGGCTAATCTAAGGGTGCCATATCACCTATCCACCCTTGTCTCAACTCTTCTGCACAGCCTGCTGGGACAATTAAAGATTGTGCCATCCAGGAGTCACATCTCCTTTGAGGGCCTCCGCTCGGCCCCTCGCTGAGCCGCCTCCTGTGGTGGCTCCAGAGATCTGATCTCCCTCCTTTGTTTAGCGGCCTGGACTGTACCAGCCCTAGTACAGGGTGACGGCAAAAAATGGATGCAGATTTTCTTCCCCATTCTCTTCAGGAGCGGAGTGAAGCACTGTTAATTGCTTTACCTGTGGGGAGGCCTTTATTCCTTTTGCAGGAGAGCAATGCAATTAACTTGGCCCAGCAGGGTGACAATAGGTGACGTGGATTACACTGTGCTAGTCCTGTGCTTAAAAACCTGCTAGATAAACAGACATTTGAAGTGAGCAGATTCAGAGTGTCGGTGGCGTTGTAGGGTGCGCCATATAAAGGAGCTGCTCTCCGCCTAAATTTGGAAACTACCCAGAATTCCATGCTTCCTTTTTTGCATCATTTATTTAACCTTGTGACAAATACCACTCAATTTTACTTTCTCACCACATTTAGTAAATTAAAAAAAATCCGCTAACATTCATAAGCCTGTTATAAAAAAAAGTACAGCCTTACCGTTTCTGTGCCAAAGGTAATTGGAATCAGGTGCTGCTAAACAAGTGCACATGATTACTTCATCAGGAAGTGCTAAATCCTGTATATATATTTGGTAACACATCGTGCCTGTGTCCAAAAAAATGTCTAAAGTGTCGAAGAAAGAATTGTTGCAGCACACCAGCCTGAGAAGGGTTATGACTTAATTTCCAAACAAAATTATGGCTTAATTTCCAAACAATATGAAGTGCGATATTTCACACTAAGAGTAGTTTCAAATTGATAATGGTCAAGAGGGTTGTCGCTCTACCCAGGAGTGAGCTTCCCAGCGAATGTACTTCAGGATCATACTCTTTAAAGCTCCTTAAAATTGAAAGCACTCCAGAGCTACATCAAGGAAGCTACAGGCCTCTGTCAATACGGTAAATGTGGGAGTTCGTGATTCTGCTATTAGGAAAAGTCTGAACAAGTACAGCTTTTCTGGAAATATAGTCAGCAGAGAAACGCGTCTCTCCGAAAAGATCATTGCTGCATGGATTGGGTTTGCAGCGCCTGAAAGAACTACAATACTTCTTGAACAGTGTCCTCTAGTCGGATGAGACCAAAGTGCAGTTTTTGACTGTAATGCACAACACCATCATTGACAAACACCAAACTCTGTTTATTAACAGAAGATCGCAGCAAACACAAGGAGATGATGGAGGGAGCGCTGAAACTTTTCAGACACTCGCCCTCAGTCACAGATTTGGGTTGAATCCATCATCGTTCTTGGACTCACTTCGCCATCCCAGTTCAGACCCAGCCATATGCAAATCAGTCTTGACCCTGTTCCTCATGGGAACAGTCCAGCCCGAACTGCCAAACCAGGTCTTCCCTGGACTGGAAACAATTATCCTGGGACCAGTTTCGGGGTAACACCCCTCATCAGCCAGGCTAGCTTGAATCCACTGGCAAAGTGAGCAAGGGGCCCACATCTGCGCATACCCTGTCAACTTAGGGCGGACAAAACAAACACAAGGAGATGATGGACGGAGCACTGAAACTTTTCAGACACTCCACCCCCACCCCCAGCCACAGATCTGGGTTGAATACATCGTTCTTTGACTCACTTCGCCATCCTAGTTCAGACCCAGCCATATGCAAAAAGAAGATCCTCATGCCAACCATCAAACATAGAGGAGGAAATGTAACGATTTGTGCAGGCTAATCAGATGTAGGACCTGTATGTGTCACAATAATTGAGTTCACCTTGACCTATTATCTGTGCCAGCTTTTACCAGTGCATTCTAGAGGAAGATGTGCAACCACTTTGTTTAACAACTAAAGCTTAGCCATAAGGTATCCAAAAGACGTCTGTAAATCTACAACTCCATGGCTAAAAAAGAAGGAATCGGGGGTATTGGAATGGCTACATGAAAGTCTACACCTTAATCCCATTAATATGCTGTGATGGGGCCTAAAGGGTGCTGTGCATAAAGGAATGCCATCAACCAAGCTTTAAGGACAAGATTTTCTCTCGGGTGAAATGAGCAAATGAAACTCTAAAGGAAATGTTTACTTCAAGTTTTTGCTGGAAAGGTGTTTCATACGTTACTGAATGACATGGTGCACTTTTTCACAAGGTTACCTAATGTTGCCATTTTTGTTTTTTTCAACGAATAATGATAGCAGAAATTTCACTATTTGTCATAGAAGGTTATACTTGTATGCTCGCAGGAGCTAGTGAAGGACTAGATGAAAGTCGGATACATATTTGTATGTAAAACCATAGAATCTTTCCTTTTCACATTACTGTACACATGAGTAAGAAATAGAAACCAGTGCTTAATTTTAGTCGGTGGTTGCAGGTGGTACCCACTGGCATTCATTTTTAGGACCAGCACTTATTTTTAATCATCAGACTTTGACCCTGAACAAGAAGGGGGGGAGGAAATGATGTAAAATCTGAGACGAAGGGACTTCTAGCTGCAGAAGCTTTACCTTTGATTCCATACTTTTGAATTTCCCTGGTGTCCGTTTGGATCCGGAAACTTTTGCTTAGAAATACCCCTTGTGCGTGGTGTCGGGTGGCTCCGTGTGACGTCGGCAGCGTCGGTTATGATGCGGTGACTGTATAGGCACTACCCAGGCGCGCAGACGTCGGTTCTTTTCTTTCTGTGCCAGTTAAGCGCCGATTCGGGAAGAGCTACCCCTCTGACGCTTTTTGGCAGGCTTTTTCTCGACTTTTGGCGAAATATTTTGGAATCCGACTTCGTGTGCGAGGGATTTCTTCATGAAAGACAGGTATCTGAAAGAAACACGTTAGTTATAGCTTCCTTACCTTAGAATTACCCCCAGACGTCAGACTGGATCTGGAAAGTTTTTTCGTCAGCAATACCTCTGCACGTCGGAAGGTGGTGTCGGTCGGCTCCGCGTCCGTCGTGGGCGCCGGGATGACGTCGCGGCAGCTACTTAGACGCCGCCCTCGCGCGCTGACGTCAGTTCTTTTTTTTTTTTCCGCGCCAGCCATCGCAGATCCGGAGAGAGCGGTAACTCCAGTCACTTTTTGACAGAATTTTTTGGGCGACTTTTGTCGATGTCTGAGTCTACGACTCCTGGTGCACGAGGGATGCCCGGCTTCAAGGCATGCGGTTCCTGTACCCGACTGATGTCTGTTACGGATCCGCACCGCGTGTGCCTTTTTTGCCTGGAGCACGACCCCAAGTCGTGCTCCGACTGCCGGTCCATGGCTCCGAAGGCTTTGCGGGAGCGGTCTAGAAAGCTGCTTGAGCGCCGGCAGTTGGCTCCGCGCCGTTCGAAGTCCCGGTCGCGAGGGAGGTCGAGGAGCCATCACCACTCGTCCAAGTCATCCAAGTCTTCGCACTCGGGGTCGGGTAAGTCGAAGCACAAAAAGAAGTCGAAGAAGCATCGTCGCTCTTCGACTTCTCCCCATCGGTCGGCTGACGCGACGAGGGATGCGGGCGGTGCCCCTCCCGCGGAGCCCGAAGAGTCGACTCCAGGTTTCCCTCCCTTCCCGGAGCGACTCCTACCCAGCTTCGTAAATTTTACGAGGCGATGCACGTCATCTTTGGGCGGCCCGAACGCGCCTTCGGGTCCTGCGGACTCGGTTGGGGGGCCTAGGCCTTCTCCGCTGTCGGCTCCGCCCCCCCCGTGGATCCAGTCCTGGATCCGGAACGGCGCCGGTTGACCTTATTACACCTCCACCGGTGCCGCTTCCTCCGGCACCACAACCGACGCCGGTCGTGTCCCCGGCCGGCGTCTACCCCGGCCTCCATCCCGATGTGGACCCAGACCCGGACCGGCGTCGCCCGGCGCCAAGTGGGGTTTTTGTGCCCCTGTTAACTCCTGGGGTCCCTTTTCGGCCAGATTGGCAACCTGAGGAGGAGGACTAGGAGGGGTCAGGTGACCCTTTAACTGATCAGCTGGAGTTTGAGCAGGACTGGAGAGAGGAACTGGGGGATGCCAGTGGTCTTGACACCTCCCCTGACCTTGGCATGTTGTCTCCTCCTGCCGTGGCTACGGAGGAGGGAGCGTCCTACGCAGTGGTGTTGCGTAGGGCGGCCGAGGCCCTCAACCTCGAGCTTCCTACGGTGGCGGTCAGGACTAACCTCCTGACATAGGGCTTCAGCCGGGTCCGAGCTCTTCGGAGCCCCTGCTGCCGTTTAATGAGGCCCTTAACGACGTCCTTTTGGGCACATGGTCCAGGCCCAACACGGGGGCTCCCTTGGATAGGATTATTGCCCGACGCCACCGCCCGGCTCCGGGCGACCCCACTTTCCTCTCCCAACACCCCACACCGGAGAGCTTGGTGGTCCAAGCCTCCACTTCCAAGAGCGCATTCCCTACCGCTCCACCGGAAAGGTAATCCAAGAAGCTGGACCATCTTGGGAAGGAAATTTTCTCTTCCGCCAGCTTAGGACTGCGGTCGGTAAACATTGCATGTCTATTGGGCCGTTATTCCCACTCTGTGTGGGATACGGTTGCGCAGGTGCTGCCTCAGTGTCCGGAGGAGGCCCGGACAGTGCTCTCCCAGGCTGTCACCGCCCGGAGGCTTGCGTCGAAGTTTACCATCCGTTGTGGGCTGGATACCGCCGACTCTCTAGGCAGGACGATTTCCATGTCGGTAGCCCTTCGTCGCTACGCCTGGATGAGATCGACTGGCTTTTCAGGGGAGGTCCAGAACACCTTGATGGACATGCCCTTCGATGGCCGTCGCCTTTTTGGCGACAAAGCGGACAAAGCTCTAGAGCGTTTCAAGGACTCACGGGCTACAGCCAAGTCCTTGGGCCTCTCCAGCCGCCCAGCGCAGTCTGCTTTTCGCCCCTTTCATGGCTACGGAAGGGGTGCCCCACTATGTCCCGCCCAGAGCCACAGGCCGCAGCAAGTTTCCCAACCTTAGCGCGGCCAGGGACGTGGGAACCACCGCCGTGGTTCAGCAGGCCAGCGGACGGGCCAGTCCACCAACCCACCCTCTGCACCAGCCTCCAAACCCTCCTAGTCCGACCTTTCAGGCCCATCAAACGCCAGTGGGCGGCAGGATCCGCCATCACCTCCCCCACTGGCGCACCATCACTTCGAACAGGTGGGTTTTACAAATAGTCCGAAGGGGCTACTCCCTCCCGTTCGAGGCTACCCCTCCAGCCATGCCACCTCAATACCACCGCATATTGGAGGATCACCTGGGCCTTCTCCAACAGGAAGTTTCGGCTCTCTTGGCCAAGGGAGCCATCGAGCGTGTTCCTGCCCCAGAAGTAGGTCGTGGTTGTTATTCCCACTACTTTCTGGTACCCAAGAAGGACAAAGGCCTGCGTCCTATCTTGTATCTCAGGAACGTCAACCGCTTCCTCCGGAAGAAGTTCAAGATGTTGACGCTCGATCAGGTCTTGTCTGCCCTCGACCCTGGAGACAGGATGGTAGCGTTGGACTTGCAGGACGCTTATTTTCATATCCCCGTCCTGCCGGCGCACCGGCGTTACCTGCGGTTCACGGTAGGCCTCGAGCACTTTCAGTTCACCGTGCTTCCCTTTGGCCTTACCAGCGCCCCTCGGGTGTTCACGAAAGTGATGGCGGTGGTCGCAGCTCACCTGCGCAGATCTTGGGTTTCAGTCTTCCCCCCCCCATCTCGACGACTGGCTGTTGAAGGCGGGCTCGCCCCAGACAGTCGTCTCCCACCTCCAGACTACGGCCGACCTCCTGCATTCGCTGGGGTTCTCCATCAATGTGCCGAAGTCTCACCTGATTCCATCGCCGAAGCTCCTCTTCATCGGAGCGGTTCTGGACACGATGCGGTTTTGGGTTTATCCTCCCGAACAGAGAGTCCGGGATATTCGGGCTATGATTCCGATCTTTCAGCCTCTATCCCGGGTTTCGGTCAGGATGACCCTGAGGCTGCTGGGCCTCATGGCCTCCTGCATCCTGCTTGTCGATCATGCCAGGTGGCATATGTGTGCTCTGCCGTGGGACCTGAAGTTCCAGTGGGTGCAGCATCAGGGGAATCTGGCCTTTTGCGTCCAGATCTTGGAGGGCACTGCTCGACAGTTGCAGTGGTGGCTCACAAAACCAGGATTGGGTCAACGGCAGATCCCTCTCCCTTGCCCAACCAGAACACACAGTGGTGACAGACGCATCCCTTCTGGGATGGGGCGGCCACATGGGAGAGGCGGAGATCAGAGGCCTCTGGTCTCCGGCGGAGTCCGGGCTCCATATCAACCTTCTGGAGCTCCGGGCGATTCGTCTTTCACTCAAAGCATTCCTTCCCTCTGTCCGGGGGAGAGTAGTGCAGGTGTTCACAGACAACACCACCGCCATGTGGTACTGCAACAAACAGGGCGGGGTGGGGTCGTGGACCCTATGTCAGGAGACCCTCCGCCTCTGGACATGGCTGGAACATCAGGGCATTTCTCTGGTGGTTCAACACCTGGCAGGTTCCCTGAATGCCAGGGCGGACGAACTCAGCCGCAGGTGCATGATGGATCACGAATGGCGTCTTCACTCGGAGGTGGTGCAAGGTCTCTTTCGACAGTGGGGAGAGCCTTGGTTAGATCTATTCGCCACCGAAGAGAACGCGCAATGTCAGCAATTCTGCGTGTTGGCATTTCCAAGACGGCACTCGCTAGGCGACGCCTTTCGTCGCAAGTGGAGTTGCGGTCTGTTGTACGCTTTTCCGCCTATACCACTTCTGCCCAGAGTGCTGAAGAGGATCAGGCACGACCGGGCCCAAGTCATCCTTGTGGCTCCGGATTGGGCACGAAGAGTCTGGTATCCCCAGCTGCTCAACATGGCTATCGATCCTCCGACCCGTCTGCCTCTTCGGGAGGATCTTCTGTCGCAGCAACAGGGGACGGTCCTCCACCCGAACCTGTCCAGCCTCCACCTCCTTGCGTGGAGATTGAGCAGCGGCAGTTGACGTCCTTTGACCTGCCTCCCGAAGTTTGTGATGTTATCTTGGCAGCCAGGCGTCCCTCCACTAAGACGGTATACGCCTGCCGGTGGAACAAGTTTGTGGCATGGTGCACAGCAAAGGCTGTGGATCCCCTTTCTGCCCCTCTTTCTGAGGTTCTCTTGTTTCTTCTTTCCTTAGCCCAGCAGGGCTCTGCTCTGGGCACTATCAAGGGCTATCTTTCGGCCATCTCTGCCTGCCTTCGGCTTCCAGATCAGCCTTCTCTTTTCAAGTCCCCGGTTGTTAATAATTTCTTGAAGGGCATAGCTCATCTCTTTCCTCCTATTCCCTTCGTTATGCCTCAGTTGGACTTGAATCTAGTCTTAATCTTTTTAATGTGTGCTCCCTTTGAGCCGCTTCACAACTGTCCTTTGAGGCTTCTGATGCTTAAAACTGCATTCCTGGTAGCTATCACATCTGCCAGAAGAGTGAGTGAGCTCCAAGCCCTTTCCTCCAAGCGTCCTTTCCTGTCTGTCCATCCGGACAAGGTGGTTCTCAGGACTCGTCCATCCTTCCTTCCCAAGGTTGTCACTGCCTTTCACATCGGGCAGACCATCACTTTTCCCATCTTCTTTCCGCATCCGCATCCTTCGAAAGAGGAGGAGAGGCTCCACCATCTGGACCCAAAACGTGCACTTTCCTTCTATCTGGATCGCACAAAACAGTTACGGATGGATGACCAACTCTTTGTTTGCTATGTGGGCGCTAAGAAAGGTTGGGCCGTACACAAGCGAACCATTTCTCGATGGGTCGTTTTGTGTATTAAGGCATGCTATTCTCTGGCTAAAAAGGAGCCTCCTGTGGCTCCGAAGACCTTGAGGGAGCGAGTCATGAAGTTACTCGCGGCCCAGCAGAGAGACTCCGAGGAGGTCACGGTCCTGTTCAAAGAAGAGGAGGTCGCGGGACCGCTCCCTGAACCCTAAGTCCTCTTCCTCCATTCAAGGTCCTCTGGACACTCAGGAAAGAGGCACAAGAAGAAGTCGTCCAAGTGGACTTCGTCTTCACCTCAACTGGCGTCCGTTTTCGAGAGAGGTAAGGAGCACCAACTCTCTAGACGCGGAGCCATAGTCGACTTTGCGCCCCGCCCCCCACTTTCTGGGAGCCGGATCGACTCCCGCTCAAATAAGAGTTTTACGAGGACATACGCTGCGTATTTGAGCGGAACGACCCCGCTGGCGAGCCTTCGGGCCCTGCGGGGTTGGAAGGGGCCCCATTGGGTTCGACGCAGTCTGCTCCGGCCACGACGCTGGTGGGGCCTCAGATCTAATCCTGGATCCGGTTTGACGCCGGTCGTGCCGACGCAACTTTTCCCGTCGTCAGACCCGAAGTCGGTGCCTGCGACGTTGCCGATGCCAGTCGGTGGCGCAAGCCCCATCCTCACCCCCGACGACACGGAGCAGGAACAGCGTCGATCGGCGCCCATTCCTACGTCAACAGAACCCAAAGGTTCTATGTTGTCGCCTGAGCACTTTGAAGACGTGCTAGGGGAGGCCAGTGGTCTGCATACTACCCCAGATACTGGCATGCTCTCCACCTACGGTGGCTACGGAGGAAGGGGCGTCCTATGACATGGTGGTAAAGAGAGCAGTTGAGGTCCTCGGACTGGAGCTGCCCCCGGTGCAGGTCAGGACTAATCTCCTGACTAAGGTGCTTCAACCTGGGGCCTCCACTTCCGAACCCCAGTTGCCCTTTAATGAGTCACTTACGGACGTCCTTCTAGTTACATGGCCCAAACCTAGCATAGGGGCTCCTGTGAATAGGATGATTGCACGCCGCCATCGCCCAGCTCCGGGCGACCCAAAGTTCCTCAGCCAACACTCCACCCCAGAGATTTTGTTGGTGCAGGCCTCTACGTCCCAGGGCGCATTCCCTTCCGCCCCTCCGTATAGGGATCGACGAGGCTAGACTCACTTGGGAAGAAGATGTTTTCTTCCTCCAGCCTTGCATTGCGGTCTGTGAATACCGCATGCTTATTGGGCCGTTTCTCCCATTCCCTTTGGGAGACGGTTGCGCAAGTGCTGCCACAAGTCCCCGGGGAGGCCCGGGCTGTGCTCGCCCAAGCTGTTGAGGACTGGAGGGATTCAGCAAAATTCGCCATACGGTGTGGGTTAGATACGACTGATTCGCTGGGCAGACCGATTTTAACGGCGGTGGACCTGAGGCGCCACGCCTGGCTTCGTACAACTGGCTTCTCAGGCGTTGTCCAAGCCAATTTGATGGACATGCCCTTTGATGGAACCTGCCTTTTTGGGGGAAAGCCAGACTGCCTTTGGTCAGATTCAAGGACTCTCGTGCTACGGCCAGATCCTTGGGCCTTTCCTCCACTCCTGGTGGCCAGTCTTCCTTTCGTGGCAACGGAAGGGGTTTACTGCCACATCAGCCCTATCCCAGCCACCGTCCCGCACAGACTGCCCAAGCCTTGCGTGGGCGCGGTGCATTCCGATCTCGGAATGGAGGCCAGAAGTAGTCTACCACACTGCCCCCAGCAGCTGCAGCCTCCAAGCACTCCTCGGCTGATTCTGCAGGACCACAATACTCCAGTTGGTGGGAGAATTCGTCATCTCCCCCACTGGATATCCATAACATCGGACAAGTGGGTCTTGCAGATCGTCCAGGAGGGCTATTCTCTACCTTTCGTTTCTTGTCCTCCTACTATTCTGCCACGTCAGGAACGGCTGACGGAGGATCATTTAAAGTTGCTCCAAGAGGAAGTTACAGCTCTTTTGGCGAAGGGAGCTATAGAAAGGGTCCCAGTTTCATAAGTAGGCAGTGGCTGTTATTCCCTCTACTTTGTGATTCCGAAGAAGAACAAGGGGCTATGGCCCATTTTAGATCTTCGGACCGTCAATCTCTTCCTCAAAAAGGAGAAATTCAAAATGCTCACTCTGGCTCAGGTCTTGTCTGCCTTAGACCAGGAAGACTTGCTGATAGCGTTGGACCTGCAGGATGCGTATTTTCACATTCCCATCCTGCCGGGCCACAGGTGTTACCTGCGGTTCAAGGTAGGCTGCGAGCACTTTCAGTTTACCATGCTCCCCTTCGGCCTTACCAGTGCCCCTCGGGTGTTCACCAAGGTGATGGCGGTGGTCGCAGCACATCTGCACAGGTTAGGGGTGTCAGTCTTCCCCTACCTCAACAACTGGATGTTGGAGTCCTCGCCCCAGGCTGTCGTCTCCCACCTTCAGACTATGGCGAACCTCCTGCGTTCGCTGGGGTGCTCTATAAATGTGCCGAAGTCACACCTGACTCCTTCTCAGATGCTCCCTTCCATCAGAGCTGTTCTGGACACAGTGCAGTTTCGGGCTTATCCGAGTGTGTTCTCCTCCGAAACGCGTGTTTCGGAGGAGAACACACTCGGAGCTGTTCAACGTTACAGGCTTATCAAGGCTTGGTTAAGCGAAATCGAGATAGTGGGAGCGGTTACGTACCGATTCCCAATACTACAGGTTTTTATTGCTTATACGATTGTGATCGCTTTTCGAAAAAACGGACTCGTCTGAAAATACGACGTGCTCTTCTAGTGTTTCTAGCCTTGAGAAAGTCCTTTCGGACGAAACACGTGTAGGCTGCCTGTTTCTCTTATATTGGAATTGTTGATATGGAATAAAGAATACACAGAAGGAAATTGAGATCGACTTATGGACTTCATCTTTTCTACTATGGTGGTTAATGCCTGTGATACAGATTTGGACTAATTTTTGGATGTGCCTCGGCATTTGTGCAATTATATTTGTATATCTCAAAGGGATTCTCCTTTCCCTAGAGAGTTGGTTTGGTCTCCCAAAGGCAGAGGGAGGCTGTATGCCTGGAGAGCACCACAATATACTAAAACATTGAAAAGTACTTCCCGACAAACTGAAGGTTGTAGATGTGCATTCGCAACTCGGCAGTTCTTCCTTAGCTCTTTTGTGCAATAACTCTCAAGGGTTACCTTTCTGCTCTGTCTGCTTTTTTGCGGCTGCCAGACCAGCCCTCTCTCCAAGTCTCCTATTGTAAATAGATTTTAAAGGGGCTGGCTCACTTATTTCCTCCCACGCCCTTTATTATGCTGCAGTGGGACCTTAATTCGGTCCTCACCTACCTGATGTGCGCTCCCTTTGAGGCTTTGCACAATTGTCCCCTCCGGCTGTTGACCATCAAAACAGCCTTCTTAGTGGCAATTTCATCGGCCCGGAGGGTGAGTGAGTTGCAGGCGTTATCCAGCTCGCCTCCTTATCTTATGTCCTTTCCGGACAAGGTGGTGCTTCACACCAGGGCATCTTTTTTGCCAAAGGTTGTGACCCCTTTCCATCTGGGTCAGTCCATCACTTTGCCCACCTTCTTTGCTCCCCCACATCCCTCTAAGGAGGAGGAGCGTCTCCACCGTCTGGACCCAAAAAGAGCGTTTTCGTTCTACCTTGACCACACAAGAGTTCCGGGTGGATGACCAACTCTTTGTGGGGAGCAAAGAAAGGAAGGGCAGTGCAGAAAAGGACCATCTCTTGCTGGGTTGTTCTCTGCATTAAAATCTGTTCTGCCTTGGTGAAGAAGCAGCCCCCGGAGGGATTAAGGGCCCATTCCACCAGGGGAAAGGCTGCGACTACGGCCTTGGCTTGGGGTGTCCCAGTCCAAGAAATCTGTCAGGCAGCGATGTGGGCTTCCTTGCACACGTTCGCAAAACATTACTGCCTTGATGGTCCAGTGCGCAGGGACGGACATTTTGCCCGTTCAGTCCTGCAAAACTTCCTAGTCTAGGATGCGAGTCCGCAACCCACCCACCGCCTGGATGGTATGGCTCGGGTATCTGATTCAGAGGTAAGAAATCTGCAACTAGAAGTCTCTATCAGATGAACACTTACCTTTGGTAACACATTATCTGGTAGAGACTCTATCTAGCTGCAGATTTCTTGCCGCCCCACCCATGCCTCCCCGCTTTGCGGACTGATATTGTAGGGCTAGGATTATTCCCCTTTTCAGGGCCCTAGTTTTGCACACAACTACGTCGGTTACTTCGTGGCTCTGCACTTCTGGGTGAAAAGTACTGACGTCCGCGTGCCTGGGTGGCGCCCATATAGGCACCGCAACGTCATAACCGACATCACGTGGAGCCGAATGGAGCCACCCGACGCCACGCGCAAGGGGTATTGCTCAGCAAAAGTTTCCGGATCCAGCCTGACGCCTTGGAAATTCAAAGGTAAGGAATCTGCAGCTAGATAGTCTCTACCAGATAATGTGTTACTGAAGGTAAGTAACTTGTTCTTTACAACTTAAACACTGATAGAAGCACTTCAGTTATGGTTAATATGGTTAATTCATAGAAAGTGGATTTATCTCTCTGGATATAAATGTTTATTCATAACAATGAAATAGTCCTGCCCTCTGTGTGATCCTGGAAAACTTAAAACGGAAAGAATTTGAGTAAGGCAAAAAACAAATTCTACATAGCACCAACATTTGATGTATGTTTTTTATTTTTTTAAATGTGGGAACATTTTAAAACCACCCAGTATAAAATTAGAAATGTCTAAAAGACACGTCCGCATTGCTGCCCAAGATCTTTGTCATTTGCTGTTTGCTGTCACTTTGAGGCTAGCCATGAAACTCTACAATCCCAGCATGCACTACTGTCAACTGTCACTTAGGTTTTTTTTTTGCTACTTTGTGGAAAAGATCTTAGAACGCATGACTACCTTTTTTCAAAGAAATTATAATAGAAGACAATTTGTGAATGCTTCACAAATGTCACTGGATTATTCAAATTAGCTGGGAGATTGTTTCCACTCCCTTTTTTCCATAGGGTTTTCCTCTTCCCGTGGAGTCCCTATTTTCTGACAGGAATTTTGTAGGGTTCGAAGGGTCACTTGGTAATTCTGACTAGATTTGACTAGATTTGTCTGCACTTTATTATTTTTCCTCTTTCACACCAAACATTGCTGTTGCATGGGCAGAAAATATGAGGTAGACATATTCACATCTATTGCTGGGTTGTAAGTATAAAACTTTTCAGATTGCAGTTCGAGACATGGCAGCCCGCCTGGATATATTTATTAAGTCTTGCAGTCTTATGAGCCATCCATACAGCAAGATTTGGCCACGCCAGACCAACTAGCACTTTGACTCCGCCCCCTCAACTGGTCTCCTTGTCCTATACACACAGAGAACAGTGAAAAGCCTTAGTCCTACATTAATGATGTGGCAACCTCTCTGGCTGGTGTTCTGCATTTCCAAAATTCTCATCTTGCCTTTGCAACATAAGTGTCAAGATATTTTGATATCTGAAAGAGACACGTTAGTGACGGATTCCTTACCTTAGAATATCCCCAGGCGTCAGGCTGGATCCGGAAAGTTTTGCGTAGCAGTACCCCTGCGCGTCAGTAGGTGGCGTCGTGCGGCTCCGCGTCCGTCGTCGGCGTCGTGATCGCCGGGATGATGTCGCGGCCAGTACTTAGACGCCGCCCATGCGCGCTGGCGTCAGTTCTTTCTTTTTCCGCGCCAGTAAGCGCAGATCCGGATTGTGCAGTGCCCCCACTTATTTTATGACTGAGTATTATTTGTGACTTTTTTGTCCAAGTTTTCGAGTTGCTTCGACTCCAAGGTGTCAGTAGGGATGCCCGGCTTCAAGCCATGCGAGATCTGTAATCGCATGATGTCGATTACGGATGCGCACCGAGAGTCTCTCTTCTGCCTGGGGCGTGGCCACGACCCCAAGTCGTGCCCCGAGTGTCGGTCCCTTGCCCCGAAGGCTTTGCAAGAGCGCTCTCGAAAGCTCCTCGAGGCCCGGCACTCGGCTCCGCGCCGCTCGAGGTCCCGGGAGAGGTCGAGGGGCCGGTCGCGGAGCCTTCGTCATTCGTCGGGGTCGAAGTCTTCGTCTTCAGGTAAGGCGAAGCACAAGAGGTCTAAGAAGCGTCGCTCTAAGACCTCCCCTCGCCGGTCTCACGACCCGGCCGAGGGTCCAGATGGTACCCCCCCGCGGCTCCGGGGGTACCCGAACAGTCGACGCCGGCCTACCCGCCTGTCCCGGGTCCGACGTCGACTCCGGCCGAGATACAGGACTTCCTGTCGGCCATGGCTCGCATCTTCGGGCCTAAGGGTTACCCCGGTGCGCCTTCGGGCCCCGCGGGCCCCAGTGGGAGTCCTCCTTCGGCACCACCGGTGGCTCCGGCGGCTCCGGCCCTGGCGCCGCAGGACCCCCTCGGATCCAGGCCTGGATCCCAGTCGACGCCGGTTGACCTAATAACACCTCCACCGGCGCCGACCTCCCCGGTACCGTTCACGGCGCCGTCCGAGGCCCTGGGCGGCGCCGTCCCCAGGTTCTCCCCGGACACGGAGCCGGATCGACGTCGCTCGACGTCGATTCTGACGCCGATGGGACCTTTCTTCCCTCATGTCCCTCCTCCATACTTTTCACCTGTTTTGGAGGACGGGGAGGACTGGGAGGGGTCGGAAGACCCTCTGACAGCTCAATGTGAGCCTTATCAGGACTGGGCTGAGGAACTAGGTGATGCCAGTGGTCTGGACACCTCTCCTGACCTTGGCATGCTGTCTCCTCCTTCCGTGGCTACGGAGGAGGGAGCAAGTTATGCAACGGTGTTGCGTAGGGCGGCCGCGGCCTTGCGCCTCGAGCTCCCTACAGTGGCTGTCCGGACTTACCTCCTGACGGAAGTGCTTCAGCCGGCGGCTACCTCTTCGGAGCCACTGCTGCCGTTCAACGACGCACTTTCTGACGTTCTTTTGGGCACCTGGTCCAGGCCCACCACAGGGGCTCCTGTGGACAGGAACGTAGCCCGACGCCATCGCCCGGCCCCGGGCGACCCTCTGTTCCTCTCCCAACACCCCACCCCGAGAGCTTGCTTGTCCAAGCCTCTACCTCTCAAACCGCCTTCCCTACGGCTCCGCCGGACAGGGAATCCAAAAACTGGAGCAATTTGGGGAGAAGATTTTTCTTCCTCCAGTGCTGGCTTGCGGTCCGTGAACACCGCTTGCCTTTTGGGCCGTTACTCCCACTCTCTGTGGGATTCGGTGGCGCAGGTGCTGCCCAAGTGTCCTGAGGAGGTCCAGGCACTTCTCTCCCGTGCTATTGCGGACGGGAGAGACGCAGCGAAGTTCACTATCCGATGTGGCCTAGATACCGCTGACTCGCTAGGCAGATCGCTTGCTACGACAGTGGCGCTGCGCCGTCACGCCTGGCTGAGGACCACTGGTTTTCGGGCGATGTCCAAAACACCCTTATGGACATGCCCTTTGATGGTATCCGCCTTTTTGGCAATAAGGCAGACAGCGCGCTGGAGCGCTTTAAGGACTCGCGGACTACGGCCAAGTCCTTGGGCATCTCCGCCCCGCGCCCTCCGCAGCAGTCTGCTTTTCGCCCCTTTCGTGGACACGGAAGGGGGGCCCAGTCATGTCCACTGCCCAGCTACCGGCCTGCACAGCAGGCGCCTTCGCGCGGCAGAGGACGTGGCTCCCGCCGAGGCGGGTCGGGTAACCAGCGTGCGGGTCAGGCCACCACCTCCGCCCCGTCCGCGGCCTCCAAACCCTCCTAGTCCTGCCTTTCCAGTCCACAGCACGCCAGTGGGGGGCAGGGTCCGCCATCACCTTCCCCACTGGCGCACCATCACATCGGACAGGTGGGTTTTGGACATTGTCCGAAGGGGTTACTCCTCCCCTTCGAGACTACCCCCCCAGCCATGCCACCTCAATACCACCGCATGTCAGGGGATCACTTGGTGCTTCTTCAGCAGGAAGTTGCGGCCCTCTTGGCCAAGGGGGCCATCGAGCGCGTTCCGACCCCAGAAGTAGGGCGTGGTTGCTATTCCCACTACTTTCTGGTCCCCAAAAAGGACAAGGAGGACATGCGTCCTATCTTGGACCTGCGGAACGTAAATCGTTTCCTCCGGAAGGAGAAGTTCAAGATGCTCACCCTAGCTCAGATCTTGACTGCCCTCGACCCTGGAGACTGGATGGTAGCGTTGGACTTGCAGGACGCATATTTTCACATCCCCGTCCTGCCAGCCCACCGGCGTTACCTGCGGTTCACGGTAGGCCTCGAGCACTTTCAGTTCACCGTGCTTCCCTTTGGCCTTACCAACGCCCCTCGGGTGTTCACGAAAGTGATGGCGGTGGTCGCAGCTCATCTGCGCCGGGCAGGGGTTCCAGTCTTCCCCTACCTCGACGACTGGCTGCTGAAGGCGGGCTCGTCCCAGGCAGTCGTCTCCCACCTCCAGACTACGGCCGAACTCCTGCACTCGCTGGGGTTCTCCATCAACGTGCTGAAGTCGCACCTGATTCCTTCTCCACAGCTCCTTTTCATCGGAGCAGTTCTGGACACAACGCAGTTTCGGGCCTATCCTCCCGAACGGCGAGTCCAGGATATTCAGGCTATGATTCCGATCTTTCAGCCTCTATCCTGGGTTTCGGTACGGATGACCCTGAGGCTGCTGTGCCTCATGGCCTCCTGCATCCTGCTGGTCGATCATGCCAGATGGCATATGCGGGCTCTGCAGTGGGACCTGAAGTTCCAGTGGGCGCAGCATCAGGGGAACCTGTCCGATTACGTCCAGATCTCGGAGGGGACTGCACGACAGTTGCAGTGGTGGCTTTCGAACCGGCAATGGGTCACGGGCAGATCCCTCTCCTTCCCCAGCCAGAGCACACAGTTGTGACGGATGCGTCCCTTCTGGGATGGGGCGGTCACATGGGAGAGGCGGAGATCAGAGGCCTCTGGTCTCCGGCGGAGTCCCGGCTCCATATCAACCTTCTGGAGCTCCGGGCGATCCAACTTGCACTAAAGGCATTCCTTCCCTCTGTCAAGGGGAAGGTAGTGCAGGTGTTCACAGACCACACCACCGCCATGTGGTACCGCAACAAACAAGGCGGGGTGGGGTCGTGGACCCTATGTCAGGAGGCTCTGCGTCTCTGGGCATGGCTGGAACATCAGGGCATTTTCCTGATGGTTCAACACCTGGCAGGTTCCCTGAACGCCAGGGCGGACGAACTCAGCCGCAGGTGCATGATGGATCACGAATGGCGTCTTCACTCGGAGGTGGCGCAAGGACTCTTTCTACAGTGGGGAGAGCCTTGGTTAGATCTATTCGCCACCGAAGAGAACGCGCAATGTCATCAGTTCTGCGCGTTGGAATTTCCAAGCGGCACTCGCTCGGCGACGCTTTTCGTCGCGAGTGGAGTTGCGGTCTGTTGTACGCCTTTCCGCCTATACCACTTCTACCCAGAGTGTTGAAGAAGATTCGGCGCGACCGGGCCCAAGTCATTCTTGTGGCTCCGGACTGGGCTCGAAGAGTTTGGTATCCCGAGCTACTCAGTATGAGCATCGATCCCCCGAACCATCTGCCTCTTCGGGAGGATCTTCTGTCGCAGCAGCAGGGGACGGTCCTCCACCCGAACCTGTCCAGTCTCCACCTCCTTGCGTGGAGATTGAGTGGCGGCAGTTGATTCCTTTCGACTTGCCTCCCGAAGTTTGTGATGTGATTCTGGCAGCCAGGCGTCCCTCCACTAAGGTGGTATACGCCTGCAGGTGGAACAAGTTTGTGGCATGGTGCGCAGCAAAGGCTGTGAATCCCCTTTCTGCCCCTCTTTCTGAGGTTCTTCTGTTCCTTCTTTCTCTGGCCCAACAGGGTTCTGCCCTGGGTACCATCAAGGGCTACCTTTGTGCAATCTCGGCCTTTCTCAGGCTTCCTGATCAGCCCTCCCTTTTCAAGTCCCCTGTTAACAGGTTTCTTAAAGGCATTACACACCTTTTCCCTCCTGTTCCGTTTGTCATGCCTCAGTGGGACTTGAACTTGGTTCTTACCTTTTTAATGTGCGCTCCCTTTGAGCCTCTCCATAACTGTCCTCTTCGTCTTCTCACTCTGAAGACAGCCTTTCTGGTGGCTATCGCCTCCGCTCGGGTGAGTGAGCTCCAGGCTCTTTCTTGCAAGCCCCCCTTTCTGTCTGTCCATCCAGACAAGGTTGTTCTTAGGACGCGTCTGTCCTTCTTGCCAAAGGTGGTTACTGCCTTCCACATTGGGCAGACCATCACTTTGCCCACCTTCTTTCCGCCTCCGCATCCTTCCAGAGAGGAAGAGAGGCTCCACCTTCTGGTCCCAAAACGTGCGATTTCCTTCTATCTGAACCGCACACAACAGTACCGGGTGGACGACCAGCTCTTTGTTGGCTATGTGGGCGCCAAAAAAGGTCGGGCGGTACACAAGCGGACCATCTCCCGCTGGGTTGTCTTGTGTATCTAAGCCTGCTATTCTTTGGCTAAGAAGGAGCCCCCTGTTGGGTTACGTGCCCATTCCACCAGGGCGACAGCCGCCACCACGGCTTTGGGACGTGGTGTCCCATTGCAGGACATTTGTCAGGCAGCTACGTGGGCCTCGCTGCACACGTTTACCAAGCATTACTGCCTTGACAGCCAAGTCCAGAGAGACGGCTTCTTTGGCCGTTCTGTTCTCCGAGACTTCCTCGTCTGATCTTTGTTCGCAGACCCACCACCGGGGTTGGTATTGCTGGGGTATCTATTCTAAGGTAAGGAATCTGTCACTAACATGTCTCTTTCAGATGCACAAGTTACTAACTTGTGTAACGATATATCTGTAAGAGACAGTAGTTAGTGACAGATTCCTACCGCCCACCCATCCTCCCCGTTCTGCGAACTGATTTCTAGGGTTAAGGTCATCCCTTTCAGGGCCCTAGTTTTCAGACACCAGTGTCAGTTTCTTGCATGGCTCTGCGTTTCTGGCGCGGAAAGTCGTGTACAGAACTGACGCCAGCGCGCATGGGCGGCGTCTAAGTACTGGCCGCGACGTCATCCCGGCGATCACGACGCCTACGACGGACGCGGAGCCGCACGACGCCGCCTACCGACGCGCAGGGGTACTGCTACGCAAAACTTTCCGGATCCAGCCTGACGCCTGGGGATATTCTAAGGTAAGGAATCTGTCACTAACCTACTGTCTCTTACAGATATATCGTTACACAAGTTAGTAACTTGTGCATTCGTGCTACCCGACACACCTTGGAATTGTATGAGTGCCTGTTTAACTCCTTGATGTAGGACAACATGTATCTTAATTTAGATTGTTCCCTAGAGGTAGTAACATCCCCTCCAAGTGTATAGTGCTTTACAAAAACAGAAAAATCAACACTGTTCTGAGACTACACAGCCATCACTTGGAAGCACCATGCTGTGTGCAGCATTAATAAAGCCGGCGACCAGTCAAGAGCCTGATGTGTTATTACTTTTCATGCAGGCTTCTACAGACGAGTCTGGAGCAGCAGCAACGGAGGTAACCGACAGAACTAGACATAAGGTAGGTCAACTTTTATTTTCAGTGTTTTGATAATGCAATGAAAAATTACGCAAGTTTCCCCTGAACACCCAAGTGCATTTATAAGGAAATGATGTATACACTTAAGAATATTTGTGGCTGAAAACTAATCCCAATTTCTTATTTGGGGCACATGTCACTCTTAAGCCATGTAACTTTTTTCCTCAGCATAAAAAATTAGATTAACTTAGATCAACATTCTTTTATGAAAAGAGTGCTGCTATCAAGCTGTGATAATTTGCATTTATGCAGCTGGTATCAGAGAAGTAGCTAAACTTGATTGCTGATTTAGTGGTGTTTGCTAAAACTGTTCTAGAGCGCTGTGCTGCTAAGGGTGGTTTTGCAGCATGAATCTTTTCTGGATTCACATGCTGTGCATTAATCCGCCATCTAGTGGTTGGGTCCGGAATTGTAGTATTTGGTTCCCTTTTTTTTTTTTTTTTTTTTTGATGGGCGTCGACACCACCATTTGGTGTCCTCCTGTGACGTCGAATGGCTTCCTCCGGAAGCTCCCACCTTTTGTCGCCATCTTCAGATTCTTTTTTTCCGCCGAAGAATCGACGGGGGGGAAAAGGAAAAAACTTCAGAAGAACTGCGGTAGAATGTTTCGACTTTCAAGATTTCAATTCGAACGACTGGAGTTCGATGAAAGGTGAAAAATCGAATCTCCGACGATCGGAGAATGCGCATGCAGGGGGCTCCCTGTGCCTAGTAATGGACAAGACCCGTTCAAGTTTTGCAAAAATTGTCACCACAAGTACGCTCAGAAGGATCAGCATCCGTTCTGCAACCTTTGCCTACCGCTGGGTCACCGAAGCGAGGACTTTAACGCGTGCTCCGACTTCACCCCAAAGACATGGGTGAGTGAGAGAGACAGCAAAGAGCCAACTATAACATGCAAGGCCAAGTACCACCGCCATCGCTGCGAGACCTGGGCCTCTCCAGTGAGGAGGAGGTCAACGTCGCCGAAGGGCCAGAAGGCGACTAGGACAGATATGTTAGTCGTGGAGGTCGAGAAGAAGACTTCGAAGGAGGTAAGAGTCGTTGACCTCAAAAAAACTAGAAGAGTCTCAAATCTGACTCTAGACTTACAAAGGGAGCCTCTGCGTCGAAGCACTCTACGACCGCAGTTGCATCCAAACAAAAACACACCGTAGTATCCTTGGATAAGGACTCTAATGGCAAAGACCCTCCAAGCCAAAGACGTCGAAAGACGGTCTGGAAAAGGACGCTTCGGCGTTGAAAAAGGAGAGGTCCAAACAAGCTTCGACGGCCGGATCGGCGTCAACAAGCACAAAGCGAAAAGCCGAAAGTCTCGACGCTGAAACACACGCGGCCAAGATGGAGAAGAAAAGGAAGAGACTCGAAGCCGAAATGGCAAATATTTTACATCGTAAAAAATTTCGACGAAAGCTTGAAACAATTCAAGATACCACCGAAAACACCAACAGAAGTCGAAAAGGTCGACGAGGAAGTAATGCCTCCGACAACACCTGAGCCGCTCGAAGAGGAAGAAGAGTTCTTCGGAGAAGACGTCGAACAAATGTATGTAGGATTGGCGATCTCCGAGACTCAAGACCTCCAATGGCAAGATCTTGACGCGGAATCACATCCTTCGAGCCCATCACCCCCAGATGACATTGGCATGTATAATCAGGTGATTAAGAAAGCAGCAGAAACATATGGAGTGCAGCTAGAGGAAGAAAAAACACAATCATGTTTTTTATTAGAGACTTTAATGCCAACACAATCAAGAAATCCATGCCTTCCAATGCTGCCAAGTGTATTGGACCAGGGAAAAGAGGCATACAAAGAGCCTGCAACATGCAAGGCCATCGCACAAAGAGCAGAAAAGAAATATAAGCACTCCTCTAAGGACCCTATATACATCAGAGGGTCTGTACCAGCTGACTCTATTATTACTTCCACAGCAAGAAAAAGAGCAAACGTACCAACAACAGTGGGTCCACCTCCAGACAAAAAGCAAGAGGATGGACCTTGTAGGGAGGAAAGTAGAAAGAAGTGCAGCAAACCAATGGCGCATAGTTAATTCCAATGCATTGCTAAACAGACATGCTTATCAACATTGGGAGGAGGTAGGAGAACTGTTAAAGAACCTACCTGAACAATTCCAAAGAAGAGCTAGCCGCTTGGCGGGAGAGGGTAAAAACATCGCTAACACACGTTTGAAATCAGCCCTAGACGCTGCAGAAACATCAAGCAGACAAATGATGATTGGTATCACAGAAAGGAGGCATGCATGGCTAAGAATATCAGGCTTCAAGCCAGAAGTGCAAAGTAATATCATTAACTCACCGTTCAATGGGGAACAACTGTTTGGAAGTGTGGTTGATGACAAACTCAATCAATTAAAAAAGGACAACGAGACAGCTAGGTCCATGGGCGCTCTACAATTCAGAGGCATGCGTAGAGTCACACCATCAAGAAGACCAGCAGGTAGAGGTACACACCAACCTGCTACCTCACATCAAACTTACCAGCAAACATACCAAGGAGCAAGCCAGGGACAGCAGCAGAACTGGCAATATCAACAAGGAAGGCTATCCTTTCGAGGGTGTCCCCGTGGCAGAGGACAGCCACAAAGAGGTGGACAACAGACCACTACTGAGTGACTGCATTCAAAAGAAGGTACACTCGCGAAGAACAGCAGTGAATGTACACACAGAAAAACAACCTATGCAAAAATAAAAGCCTATCAGTTTACAGTTCCTCCAGCATACCACACCAGTAGGAGGCAGATTAAGATATTTTCTTCAAAGATGGAAGGAAAGAACGTCAGACAAATGGATTTTAAACATAATACACAACGGCTACTGCATAGAGCTAACAAAACAACCTCCAAACAGGAGACCAAAACAAAAGATACATTAAAAAGCAGAATTATCTCAGCTATTCAAAGAGGTGCAGGAACTTCAGGGGAAACATGCAATAGAGCACGTACCACACAAGGAAAAGAACAGAGTATATTCTACATACTTCCTAATTCCAAAGGTAGACGGAACATTACGTCCAATATTAGACCTGAGGTTTCTAAACAAATTTATAAAGACACAAAGATTCAAAATGACAACACTGCAAGAGGTGATACCTCAATTGCAAGGAGGAGATTACATGGCCACCATAGACTTAAAGGATGCATACTCACACATCCCTATGAACAAAAAACACAAGAGGCTGTTAAAATTTGTGGTCAACAAAAGAGACTACTAATTCAAAGTACTGGCTTTCGGTCTAAAATCTGCACCAAGAGTGTTCACAAAGTGCCTAGCAGCACATCTCAGAAGGCAGGGGATTCATGTTTACCCCTACTTGGACGACTGGTTAGTAGGAGCAAACTCTTACAGACTATGCAAACAGCATATACTACAGGTCATAGAGACACTAGTTCAACTGGGTTTCTCCATACATTGGGATAAATTATCACCAGAGCCAGAACTCATAAAGGTGTCTCTAGGTGCAGAAATAAATAGTGTTAGGGAGAGCATTCCTAAGCGAAAAGAGGAGATCTGCCTTATTGAAGGAGACTCATCTATACCAGAAGGGGCAACATCTGACAGTGAGAACAGTGGGGAAATTACTGGGAATGATGGCCTCATGCATTCATTTAATTCCCAACATTCGACTACACATGAGACCATTTCAAGTATGGCTCCGGACACAATGGTTACAGGCAACAGGGAGTTGGGAGGATCTAGTGGTTGTCACGCAGACAGTTCATCAAGAGATGGCATGGTGGAACAAAACAAACATAGCACAGGGCAGACTTTTCACACCACCAACTCAGACAGTGACCATAACAACAGATGCATCCTAATGGGATGGGGAGCACACATGAACAACCTCAAAGTGAGGGGATTGTGGACACAGCAGGATGCAGTGAAACACATCAATATCTTAGAGTTGAAAACAGTATTCTTAGCCTTTAAAAGCCTTTCAGAAAGAGCTCTACTGGAAAAAAGTGTTGATACAGACAACCCAACCACAATGTTTTACATAAACAAGCAAGGAGGAACTCCGTCGGTAGCACTCAACACTAGCTCAAGAGATTTGGAGATGGGCAATTCCAAGGGGAATAGACATAATAGCAATACACCTACCAGGAAAGGCCAATGTAGAAGCAGACCAACAACAACATCCCACGAGTGGGAACTAAATCGAGCAGAACTCAAAAAGATTTTCAGGAAATGGGGGACACCACAAATAGACCTATTTGCAACACCCCACAATGCAAAATGCCAAAACTTCGCATCCAGGCGACCTTGCAGTCAGTCCCTAGGGAATGCGCTATGGATAGACTGGTCAGGGATATTTGCTTACTCTTTTCCCCCAATACCATTACTGAACAAGGTGATCAGCAAATGCAAGATCAGCCAAATGACAATGATTCTCATCGCACCACAGTGGGCCATTCAAACTTGGTTCTCAGAAATAATGGAGATGTCTCAAGGGACAATGCACAAACTGCCAAAAAAGAAAGATTTGCTAACCATGCAAAACGGAAAAGTACTTCACCCAGAACCAGAGAGCTTAGGCCTAGCTAGAAAACCAACAACAAGGAAATGTTATACAGCGAAGTGGAAGAGATACACAATGGTGCCTTAAAAAACGTCTTTCAAAGAAGATTTCAAAGGAGAGAACAGTGCTAAAGTACTTGACACATTTACTAGAATGTAAATTATGTTGTACATCATTGAAAGTGCACTTAGCTGCAATTGTAGCTTATACCAGAGGTGAAACAGGGAAAAGTTTCTTCACTTCACATGTGGTCAAAAGGTTCCTAGAAGGAGCAAAAAGAATTGCACCTCCAAAAAGGGTGCCAGCAACCACATGGAACCTGAACATAGTTCTAGCACAAATGATGAAAGCACCATTCGAACCACTGCACAAAGCAACGCCACAAATGCTCACACTAAAGACTGCCTTTTTAGTGGCAATAACATCCTTACGTAGAGTCAGTGAACTACAGACACTAACACTACAGGAACCTTACTTCCAAATACATAATAACAGGATTGTCATGAGGACAGATCCTCAATTCATACCAAAAGTGGTATCAAGATTCCACATAAATCAGAGTATACAAATACCAAGTTTGTTTCAAAACCCAAATACCAAAGCAGAAAGAGCTTTGCACACACTTGACGCAAGAAGGGCGGTCATGTACTACATTGAAAGAACCAAGGAATACAGGAAAACAAAACAGTTCTTTGTATCCTTTGCAAACAGTTTTTTTGGGAAGACCAGTAACCAAAACACCATTGCAAGATGGATAGCGCAAGCCATACAGTTATGCCACAGCCAAGCAGGACAGGCCTTACAAGGTGCACCGCGGGCACACTCAACAAGAAAGAAAGGAGCTACTATTGCCTTTCTAGCGAATACTCCAATTCAAGACATCTGCATGGCTGCAACATGGTCTTCAGTGCACACATTCACAAGACATTACTGTGTGGACATTCAGATGAATAAAGAAGCACAAGTAGGACAAAAGGTCTTACAACATCTATTCACAAACCAAAGGTCATCTTCCACCCAGCCACCACAAGACTAGCAAACCGCTACAAAGTCTATGCACAGCATGTGAATCAAGAAAAGATTCACGCTGCAAAACGAATAGTTTCTTACCTGTCGTAGTTTTGCAGCTTGAAAAATTTTCTGGATTCACTAGCGAACCCACCCTCTTCTGCCAAGAAAGATGAGAATAGGAGGAGAGAGAAGAAAAAAAAAAAATATACGAAGCCCGTCAATGTCACAGGAGGACACCAAATGGTGGTATGTCGACGCCCACCAGCAACAACAACAAAAAAAAGGAAAGAAATACTACAATTCCGGACCCAACCAGTTGATGGTGGAATAATGCACAGCATGTGAATCCAGAAAATTCTTCAAGCTGCAAAACTACATCGACAGGTAAGAAACTATTTGTTATTATAAAATAAGTTTCAGGAAGATCGATCATTCTTTTTCACATCCAGTCTAGAAATATACAGACCTTGTTTAGGTTGACTGGTAATGGCAGTCCTCCAGTTTCTACAGGAAATGTAGAATTAGAGGAGAATGCTTTGCTGGCATTTCATCCACAGCAGGGATAGTCTGGTAGCAGAAATTCCATAGATGGCTACTGCTATCATTTAAGTATTTCTGGAGTGTTGTCTTTGAGTGTGCATTCAAAATCTGGATATATACTGTGCTGGTGTTACCTTGACCCAGAGAATGGCTTAATACACTCGTGGAGCTTTGCAAATGTGAGATGCATTTCCGGACTCTTTGCCAGCAATAAATCTCAGAATTAGTTTTGGGTTTACCTCAAATTATATGAAGGTATGTTTAATGTCTTTGGATAGTCACTCAAGTGATAATCGGTGTGTGAAGACATAGAGCATGCTACATTTTGAAACAAAAATAAATTGGTAAGCTTATCCAGATTTCTTCAGCAGTCTTCCGAGTCACTATGTGAGAAAAGGAAGCGTTATGATCATTACAATTTCTTTCCAGTGTATGGCATTTCATAGTTAATTTTTTTTATCTCGCTGCCATAGCTTCCCAATAATGTATATTAAAATTGGTCTCACCGGACTGTAATGGATTGTAGACAAACCTTCAAATGTTTAACTTTCAACAGCTCGTAGATATGCATGTTTTATTTATTGTTCTCTAGCTTAATGTCTTCATTTTCATAAAATTTCTAAGCTCACGAATAATTTTGCGGGTCGGTGGTATCTTTAAGAAATATAGATTCTATGATGCTTGTTGGTATTATTGGATTAACCTTTTTAACTCAAAAGTAAATGTGATATCTGATAGAGACATCCAGCCGCAGATTCCTTACCTTTGATTTTCCAGGCGTTGGGCTGGATCTGGAAGATTTTTGATAGCAGTACCCCTGCGCTCCGATAGGTGGGGTCAGTCGCCTCTGCGTGACGTTGTAGGCGTCAGGTTTGTTGTCATGATGTCCGCTTCGTCTATATAGGCGCCACCCCAGCGTGCTGACCTCAGTCTTTTCTTTCCGTGCCAGACCTCGCAGATCCGTCGAAGAGAGAGAGCCTTGTCACTTTTTGACAGGCTTTTTTTGACTTTTTGTTGAAGTCTTTTGGTGTGTTAAGATGTCCAGCAAGAAGACCTCTGTCTCCACACCATGTCAGTCAAGGACCCCCATCTGGTGTGTCTGGTTCCTGGAGCGCGACCACGACACGAGGTCGTGCTTTGACTGCCGGGCCATGGCGCTGAAAGCTTTGAGGGAGTAGTCCCTAAAGCTGCTTGCGGCCCAGTGCCCAGGAGATCACCCCATCAATTTTGCTCCTGGTCTCGGTCGGAGGAAGGTCCAAGCACTGCTCCGGAGAGTCGAAGTATTCTTCCTCCAAATCAGTCATCTAGGTCAGGCAAGAAACACCATAAAAAGCACAACAAGTCGAAGCGTGCTTCGACTTCACCCCGTCCGTCCCACGACAAGACGGAGGAGTCTTGACGTTTGAGGCCCTGCTCCGCTGAGTGGTCGCCTGGATCAACTACTCATTTTCTCCTTTTATCGCCCCCCCACCCAACTAAAAGAATTTTATGATGCCATGCGTGCCATTTTTGGACGGCTGGACCCTGCCGGCGCGCCTTTGGGCCCCACAGGCTGTGTGGATGGGCACCCCGTGGGTTCTGCACCTCTAGCGTCACAGGCTCCTTTGGATCCGTTCCTGGATCCGAACTGGTGCCGGTCGTAACAATCTGACCTTCCCCGGCGTGGCGTCCGATGTAGATACCCTCGGCGTCGCCAGCGCCCACTGGCGGCACCTCCCCCATCATCATTCCGGACACAAAGCCAGTTGGGCGTCCACCGACGCAGAGATCGGCGCCGATGCGCTTCTTGCTGTGCCCTCAGCCTTATTCTGAAGGGCTAGTGTTTGGATGATTGGGAGGGGCAGCAGGATCCCTTAGAAATCGAGCCTCCCCGCGAAGAAATGGACTGGTATGAGGACCTCGGTGATGCCATCGGCCTGGACACTTCACTAGAGCCTGTCATGCTGTATCCTCCTAACCTGGCTATGGAGGAGGGGGGCTTATTTTGCAATGGTGGTGCATAGGGCAGCAGAATTCTTGGACCTGCAGCTTCCTACAGTGGCAGTCAAGACTAACATCTTGACGGAGGTCCTGCAGCCTGGTGCCTCCACCTTGGAACCCTTGCTGCCTTTCAACGATGCCTTGACTGAAGTTCTACTTGATCCAAGCCCAGCACAGGGGCTCCTGTGAATAGAAATATTGCCCACCGGGCGACCCAGCTTTCCTCTCTGCCCACCTCACCCCATAGAGCTTGGTGGTCCAACCATCTACTTCCCGTGGCACGTTCCCTTCCGCACCTCCTGACCGTGAATCCAAAAGGCTGGATAGCTTTGTTAGGAAGATCTTTTTCTCTACGAGCCTGGCATTGCGGTCGGTAAACAACACATGCCTCTAGGGCCATTATTCCCATTCGCTATTGGATACGGTTGCGCAGGTGCTGCCAAGAGTATTGTAGGAGGACTGGGCTCTACTCTCCTAAGCTGTTGCTGACGGGAGGGTCGCAGCAAAGTTTGCCATCAGATGTGGCTTAGACACGACAGACTCGTTAGGCAGAGCGATTTCCTCGACGGTGGCAGTTATGCGCCACGCCTGGCTGAGGACATCTGGCTTCTCAGGGGATGTCCAAGGCAACCTCATGGACATGCCCTTTGATGACTCATCTCTTCGGAGACAAGGCAGCCGCAGCGCTAGAGCGTTTCAGGAACTCGCAGGTTATGGCCAAGTCCTTGGGCCTCACTGTCAATCCAGCCTGTGTCTGCCTTTCGACTCTTTGGTGGCTATGGAATGGGCTTCCAACCGCACCAACCCTACCCCAACCAGAGAACCCCTCAAGTTCAGCAAACTTTGCGGGGCCGTGGATGCGGTCTACCCTGACTTCGTGGGTCGGTAGACCAGAAGTCGGGGCAAGCCACAACCCTCTCCTCCACCGCAAAACCTTCTTAGCCCGACCCTTCCAGATCATGGGCGTCCAGTTGTTGGCAGGATTCTCTATCACCTCCACCACTGGCAAACCATCACCTTGGACAAGTGGCTGTTGCAAATAGTCTGCAGGGGTCTACTCCCTCCCCTTCGAGGTTACCTCTCCCTCCATGTCTCCAACTTACAATCGGCTGACGGAGGATCACCTTGCCCTACTCCGCGAGGAAGTCACAACTCTCTTGGCCAAGGGAGCTATAGAGGGTTCCCGGGCCAGAAATAGGCTGCGGTTGCTACTCCCTCTATTTTCTGGTTCCAAAGAAGGACTGAGGCCTCTGTCCTATCCTCGACCTGAGTCCTCAACTATTTCCTCAAAAAGGAGAATTTCAAGATGTTTACCCTTTCTCAGATCCTGTCTGCCCTGGACCCGGCAGACAGGATGGTAGTGTATGACTTACAGGACACCTATTTCCATATACCCGACCTGCCTGCCCATCAATGCTACCTGCAGTTTATGATGGGCCACGAGCACTTTGTTTACCGTGCTTCCCTTTGGCCTCACCAGTGCCCCTCTGGTGTTCACCAAGGTGATGGCGGTGGTCGCAGCCCATCTGCGGAGATCAGGGGTTCTAGTCTTCCCCTATCTCGACGACTGGTTTTTGAAGGCAGGTTCGTCCCAAGCATCTGCCTCCCACCTCCAGACTACGGCGAACCCCCTGCATTCACTGGGGTACACTATCAACATGCCGAAGTCGCACCTGACTCCCTCTCAGACGCTCCCTTTTCATCAGAGCAGTTCTGGACACGGTGCAGTTTCGGGCTTATCCTCTCGAGCAGCGAGTCCAGGATATTCAGGCTATGATACGGATGTTTCACCCTCTATCCGGGATTTCGGTGAGAATGACTCTGAGGCTGTTGAACTTCATGGGCTCCTGCATCCTGCGTGTGGACCATGCCAGGTGGCACATGCGATCTCTGCAGTGGGACCTGAAGTTCCAGTGGGTGCAGCATCAGGGAAATCTCACCGACCTGGTTCAAATATCGTATCGTAGGGCACTGCGAAAGAGCTGCAGTGGTGACTGACAAACAGAGATTGGGTCAGAGGCAGACACCTCTCTTCCTCACCCAGATCGCACAGTAGTGACGGATGCGTTGCTTCTGGATTGGGGCGGCCATCTGGGAGAGGTGGAGATTAGAGGACTCTGGTCTCCGGCGGAAGCCGGGCTCCATATCAACCTGTTGAAGCTTCGTGCAATCCGATTGGCACTGAAAGCCTTTTTACCACCCATCAAGGGAAGGCTAGTTCAGGTATTCAGACAAAACTACTGCCATGTGGTACTGCAACAAACAGGGCTGGATGGGGTCGTTGACCCTCTGTCAAGAGGCCCTGCGTCCCTGGACGTGGCTGGAACAGGGATTTCCCTGGTGGTTCAACATCTGGCCGGTTCCCTGAACGCCAGAGCGGACGAGCTCCGCCGTCGGTGCCTATCGGATCACGAGTGGCGTCTCCATCCAGAGGTGGTGCAATGACTCAACAGTGGGGAGAACCTTGGATAGATCTGTTTGCCTCTGAAGAGAATGTGCAATATCAGCAGTTTTGCGTGTTGGAGTTTCCAAGGCGGCTCTCACTCGGCGACTTTTTTTTTTTCTTGAGTGGAGCACAGGCCCCCTGTACTCCTTTCCACCCATACCAATTCTGTCCAGAGTGCTCAAGAAGATCAGGAGTGACCGTGCACAAGCCATTCTGGTGCCTCCGGACTGGGCACGGAGAGTGTGGTATCCCGAGCTTTTGCAGATGAGCATTGATCCTCCGATCAGGCTGCCCCTTCAGGAGAATCTTCTGTCACATCAGCAGGGGAGGGTTCTCAACCCAAACCTGTCCACTCTCCGCCTCCTTGCATGGTGATTGAGGGGTGACAGTTGACAGTCTGTGAAGTTGTTCCGGTGGCCAGACAGCCCTCCACAAAATCGGTATACGCCTGCCGACGGCAAAATTTTTGTAAATACTGTACAGTCTGTTGACCCCCTGTCTGCCTCCCTTTCTGATATCCTTCTTTTTATCCTCTCTTTAGCCCAGCAGGGCTCTGCTCTGGGCACTCCAAAGGGCTACCTTTCGGCCCTCTCTGCTTTTCTTCGGTGTCCAGATCAACCATCACTTTTTAAATCTCCTATTGTACATAGATTACTGAAGGGGTTGACTCATTGGTTTCCCCCTTCATCTTTTCACATGCCCCAGTAGGACCTTAACTTGGTTCTCGCCTATCTGATGTGTGCACCTTTCGAACCTCTGTCCAATTGCCCCCCTCCGGTTGCTTACTATCAAAACAGCCTTCTTAGTGGGAATAACTTCTGCCAGGAGGGCGAGCGAATTGCAGGCTTTGTCATCTCAGCCTCCTTACCTGACCGTCTTTCCGGACAAAGTAGTGCTCTGAACTAGGGCTTCCTTTTTGCCTAAGGTAGTAACACCTTTCCATCTAGGGTGATCTGTCACCGTGCCCACCTTCTATACTCCACCGCATCCCTCTAAAGAAGAGGAGCGTCTCCACCGTCTGAATCCAATAAGAGCATTGTCGTTCTACCTTGACCGCAGTAAAGAGTTTGGGTGCCCGACCAACTCTTTGTTGTTATGTTAAGTGCTCTTATAACGCGCAACAGCTACGCCGAAGAGTGTCCCGGCGCGGATCCAAGAGAAGTCCCTGAACTACACCACCAACAATTACGGAAACAGGTGAGTTTTTAAAAGTTTCTTGAAGGCTAGCGGGTCTTGAGTATTGCGTAGTAGAAACGGAAGGGCATTCCAAGCCTGGGCAGCCTTGACCGCCAGAGAACAGCCGCCCAGCTTGTGGCGGGTGAAGCGGGGGACCCTAGCAAGGAGGAGGGCTGAAGAACGCAGTTGTCTCAAAGGGACATAAAAGGTAAACCGCTTCTGTAAATAGGCGGGCGCACGGCCGTAGAGGGCTCGGTGGGCAATGACCAGGGATTTAAATTTGACCCGGTCCGCCACGGGAAGCCAGTGGAGTACGCGAAGATGTTCACGCACGCTGCTCCTCTTAGCAATTCCCAGGAGCAGCCTAGCGGCCGCATTCTGAATGACCTGGAGTCTATTCAGAGAGTATTCAGGGATGCCTATGTACAACGCATTAGCGTAGTCCAATCGAGAAAGGATCAGGGCACGGATAACCGTCTCTTTGGCAGGCCTGGGAAGGAGAGGTAAAAAGCTCCTTAGTGTTTTGAGAAGGCCAAAACAGCTGCCTGAGAGCTTTTTTACCTGAGCAGAAAAGGAGAGGTTTTCCTCAAACCACACTCCTAGGTTTTTTGCGGATTTCCCATTGGAGGTTGGTGGCGGGAACCCAGGAGGCCAGATAGTTTCTAAAGCCAGGGGGGAAATTACCATAGAGAAGGATCTCTGACTTGTCTTCGTTGCATTTGAGTTGGGCCGCCGCAAGCCACTCAAAAACCAAAGACAAGCAATGCTGTACAAAGGATACAGAGTCCTCATCCTTTCCCCACGTGAAGAGAAGCTGGGTGTCGTCAGCATAGGCTATCACCTTAGCCCCCAAATCCTCGGCTAAATAGACCAGAGGAGTAACGTAGATATTAAAAAGAAGGGGGCCAAGGGAAGACCCCTGTGGGACGCCAGTGGAGACCGGCTGCGAGGTAGAAGCGGCCGGTGGCAACCAAACCTGTTGAGTCCGCCCTTCAAGGAAGGACCTCAGCCAGTCCCAGGCAGTGCCAGAGACACCAATCTCAGTGAGTCGGGCGAGCAGCAGGGAGTGCGGGACCGTATCGAATGCTGCTGACAGGTCGAGCATTACCAATGCTGCTCTACCACCGACATTTAAACAGTCGCGGATGGCTTCGGAAATCTCCACCAACGCAGTCTCGGTGCTGTAGGTGGAGCGAAACCCAGAGTGCGCTGGATGCAAAACATCATACCCTTCCACAAACTCCGTCAGTTGTCTGGTCACCACCTTCTCACAGACTTTAGCTAAACTGGGCAGGAGGGAAATAGGGCGATAGTTCCCTGGGGTCATGGGGTCAAGAGTAGGCTTCTTTAAAAGGGGAAGGATTTTTGCCTGTTTCCAAACCTTCGGTACCCGAGCCTCACGAAGGGAGGCATTTATGATTGAATTGACTTCGGGGTTAATGATCTCCGCGACTGCGGCAAGCAGTCTCGCCGCACAGGGGTCCGCAGGTGACCCCGATTTCAAAGCCTTCAGGATTTTAAGAGAACTAGACAGATCCACAGAAGAGAAGGCTCGCAGAGCGTGCCTGGGGACAACAGTCGGTACAGCAGGGGCAGAAGAAGGACCGGGGCAGGCAGTGAAGGCCGCCTGAATCGTGCGTATTTTATCCATGAAAAAATAGGATAGAGTGTTGCACCAGCCCTCAGTGGCTGGGAGAGAGCATGCTTGTGCTGCAGGGGACGTGAAACTCTGAACTATAGAGAAAATCTCCTTGGAGTTATGAGCCTGCTCAATGCGGGTTGTGAAGTACTGCTTTTTAGCCAGTATTATAGCCGCATAGTAGAGTTTTTGCCTGCCCCTGAGAGTGGCCTTAGCCAGGGGACAGTACTCACTGAGACGCCAGGCCCGTTAAAGTTTTTTACACTCCTGCTTAAGCACGCTCAAGTCCGGGGTGAACCAGGGTTTGGAGGGTGATTCCCTGGAGAACCTGGACGAGGTCGGTGTGGCCAGCATGGTCCTAGAATTGGATAGCCAATTGGTAAAGCCTGCAAGACTCCCATCTAGATCCGGGGTAAGAACGGGTCTAGAATCCACCAGAACCGTAGTAAGTTTGGAAGGATCAATTTTTTTAAAGGCTGGTTTCCGGTAGCAGGGGCCCGCAGGGCAGGCCGAGACTAGCTCCCAGGAAAAGTAGGTAAGAGAGTGGTCTGACCAGGCAACTGGCAGAGGATCATCAGCCGTAATAGCGAAATTGGAACAGATAGGGTCAAGAATGTGACCGCCTTGATGAGTAGGGCGGGTGACCCATTGAGACAGTTGGACGAGCTGGAGGGTGTCACCAAAAGCAAGTGAGTCTTTCGAATCGGCCTGGTCAAGGTGAATATTCAAATCCCCCAATACCAGGTATTTTGGAAATCAAAGAGCCCTGGAGGTCACTGCATCGCCCCATGATTGCAAAAAGGACCTAGCAGGGCCCGGGGGACGATAGATCAGAGAACCTCCCATCAAAAAATGGGGGGGGAAACCTGATACTGATGTCCAGGGCCTCGCAATCACCACATGCGTGAATGTCGCCCCTAATAAGGTCCCATTTGTCCCTATACATGATCGCCACTCCACCCCCCCTCCCCACCAGGCGATCCGCCCTGGCGATTTTGAAGCCCTTGGGGGTGGCCAGGGCGACAAACGGGTCAGATGTGTTATCCAGCCACATTTCTGTGATAAACAGTAAATCGACTGGTCTGTCAGAGAGGAGCTCAAACACATCGGAATGGTGTTTTGTGGGGTACGTTGGAGCAAAGAAGGGGCATACTGTACAGAAGAGAACCATTTCCCGTTGGGTCATCCTCTGCACAATGATGTTATGCCTTGCAAAGAAAGAGCCTCCTGAAGGCCTTAGGGCCCATTCTACCCAGATGAAGGCAGCTACTAGGGCTCTTCATCGTGGTGTCCCGGTTCTTGACATTTGCCAGTCGGCCACGTGGGCATCCCTGCACACGTTCGGCAAGCATTACTACCTGGACAACCGGGTCCTCAGGGAGGTCCTTTTTGGCCGTATTGTCCTGCAGGACTTTTTGGTATTACGCTCTTTCACAGTCCCTCCTCCCGGAATGGCATTGCTTGGGTATCTGTTCGAAGGTAAGGAATCTGCGGCTAGATGTCTCTATCAGATGGACAAGTTACTTAACCTTCGGTAACGCCATATCTAGTAGACATGATCTAGCCGCAGATTCCTAACCGACCCACCCATCCTCCACGCACTGCGGATTAGTTTGTAGAGTCAGGGCTGTTTCTCTTCAGGGCCCTAGTTGTTTTTTGACACACCTTGGTCAGTCACTTCATGGCTCTGCACTTCTGGCATGAAAAGTCGTGAAAAGTGGTAAGGTCAGCACGCCGGGGTGGCACCTATATAGACGTCATGACCACGACAAACCAGATGCCAACGACGTCATGCGAAATCGACCAACGCCACCTACTGGCGGGCAGGGGTACTGCTATCAAAAATCGTCTGGATCCAGCCTGACGCCTGGAAGTTCAAAGGTAAGGAATCTGCGACTAGATCATGTCTCTACCAGATGAGGCGTTACCGAAGGTAAGTAACTTGTCCTTTTAAACAAGAACTGTTACTTAAATGTAAGTCTTTGTTGGAAAGAGAAATCTAAACGGAAATATATAGACAGACAACCCTAAGTAGAGAAATTAGACGGTGCCACTGGGAGGCCTTTTGACTGCTTCTGAGTATCATAGTGCCATTCTGTGTCTGACAGCCTCATATATTTTGCCTGATAGATCAGCAAGGACCTACTGCCCATATTTGTCTTTTCAGACTTTGTTTCAGATTAAGAGTTTTTCTTAAGCTTCATCTGACTTATTTTGGGGAGTCCTAAATGTTTACATTCTTATTGCTCTTTTCCGTTCGCTTTCTTTGTTCCTCTCCGGTTTTTTTAGTCCTAGGTCCGCACACACAAGTGTATTGCTTGTGGTGGGACAGAACCAAAAAAAAGACAACCATGCAGGATGCATAGTCTGGTGAATAGGAAATCATCAATGAACGTGAGGCCTTTTCTTAGGCCGGTCATTGTTTCCAGGGCAGTTTCCTGCCATGATACTTTTATTTACCCCTGCTGACCCAAAACTACCTTCATTCCTATGCTTCAGTTGGAAAAATAAGTTATTTCCTTTAGATTCGTGACTCTCTAGGGGTAGTAAAGTTGACCAGTCATTAGGCTTACTTTGAAGTAGTAGAGGCTACCAATTCAGATTCAGCATGGCAAAGTAATTAGTACTCCATGTGCTAGATTCCTCAAACTCAGTACTAGATCTTTGAGGTAGAATAGGAATTTATTTTTACAGGCAAGTAAAAATTAATAGTGAAAATTATAATGCAAAATTATGCCTGTATAATCAGAAGGTGCTAGCTCCTTCTGGTGCAAAGATACGGATTCACTGTTTTTACAGCATTGACATGCTAGGCTCTACTTTTACTCCATTATTGGTCCTACGTCTGTTATCCCAAAAGGCTGTGCTCAGACTCGTAAGTCTTTGGAACACATTGGCTTTACTATGATTTTTGTGAAGTGAGGGCAGTCAACGGAACAGGTGTCAGACAAAACAAACTGTAGCATGTTCACTATAGACCAGGCCATATGTTTCAAATGCTCCTTTGCCTCAGGCTCAAGGAAAGAAACTCAGGGTTTCAGATGCTGCTCTTGAGTTTAAGCTAAAATTGTCCAACATACAGAATTAAAAAATTCTCAAACAGGAACATGACCTTAGCAAGGATCTCGCAAAGGGATACAGTTTGTTTCTTGGAAGAGTTCTGGGTGTCCGGTCCAGGAAATTGGCCCCATAGCCAGTTAAGATTTCTAGCTACCTTAATATCTGCTGAATTGTAAGTGTTACAAAAATAGATCTCTGATCTCGGTTCCAGAAACTGAATAGCTTACTCCAGCTAACAGAACCCAACCCAATGTTGTGGTGTGCGAGGGAGCGACGTACAAGTTATTGACATTAGGAGACTTCTGTGTATACACTGTAGTGATCAAATTGTAATGTGGGAAACCTGACCACTCAAACAGATGTCACTTTGTATTAAATAAACAATTCTTGAAGGAAAGGAATGCTTCAGAAATCTTGTCCTGTAAAGAAAAAAAAATCCACTTGTCCCTTTTTGGTGCCATGCACTTGGATGACAAATTATGGCATCGTACTTATTATAGCAGACCTCTTATGACAGTCTTTCCGATAATGAAAGGACTCCTGTTACATTAGGGTTTGGTGTTGGAACCCACTCAATGGCTCCTATGGGCAAAAGAGCCTACACCTCTTGTCATAACAAGGACAGGTGGCCCTCCGACAACCGTTGTACAGAGGGTGACCGGGGGGGGGGGGTTTCGTGGAATGGTAGAATGTAATCCCGATGAACAATCTGCAACACTCATTTGTCTGAGGTGATGGTCTGCCAATCTGGTTATTAAGTGCTGGTTTCTGCCTCCTACCAGAAGACAGAGTATCAAGGAGGTTGCACTAAAGGGGGTGCTGGGAGCAGCGGGAGGGTGGAGAACTGGGCAATACGGTGTCCCTGTTGACTGCAAGGTCTGTGGGAGCCTCTGCTGAGGCCACGAAAAGCCTGGGAAGACTGCTGGCCTTGCGGGTATGGCTGGAATTGGCGGGCGGAAATCCCCTACCGTAGCCACAGGAGGGACGAAAGGAGGAATGTGGCTGACGAGAAGCAGCAGTCAAACCCAAGGAGGGCGCCATGACCCAGATGTCCTTAAAACACTCCAGCACTGCATCCACCTTGTCGCCAAATAGGCAAGAGCCATCGAAGGGCATGTCCATGAGAGGGGACTCCCCTGGACATCCAGCTAAAAGCCTGTTGATCGCAGCCAAGCATGGTGCCTAAGGGCCACAGTAGAGCCCATAGCTCTGAAAATTGAGTCAATGGTGTCCAATCCACACTTTATGGTGAGTTTCGCTGCTTCCGGGCCATCTAGCATAGCTTGTGTGGGAATCACCCTGGCCTCCTTTGGGGCCATGGGCAGCACCTGTGACTGAGTCCCACAGAGTGTGGGAGCAACAGCCCAGAAGGCAAGCGGTATTGACTGACCGTAAGGCCATACTGGTGGAGGAGAAACTCATTTTTAGGTCTCGCCTACGCAGCGCGCATGCGCTGCATAGGAGGGCCTTTAGCCGTCGCTCTGCTCATTTTCAAGCACACACTCGTGCTTGTGCTGGCATCCACCTTGCGGGAGCGAGCAGCGGCGCGCGTGGTAATTAAAAACATATGGCTCTCACGCCGCTGCTGCTCGCTCCCGCAAGGCGGATGCCAGCACAAGCACGAGTGTGCTTGAAAACAGCTGCTGCTTGTCTCTCTCCTGCCGCGTGTGCTGACACCAAACCTTAGCTCTCTCCTTTTCTCGCTATTGATACTTTCTCTCATGATTCTCCCCTTTCTCGCAGTATTTTCCTGCCTCTTACCAGCATCCTCTATCCAGTCACTTCCATGTTCACTTTTTCTCTCTCCGAACATGCCTCTCTTTCCTAGAAAACGATCCAGCCTCGTCCCTTCCAGCTGTCTCGTCTCAGCTTCAATCTTATTTCTTTTCTTCTCTTTCACCTGCCCCTCTCACTCTCCGACCTCTGTCGTCCAGCTTTCGTTTCCTCTCTAGCGGCCTCTTGCTTCACCTCATGTTCTCCCACCCTCTTACTTCCACCATCGTTCCCTTATTATCACTTTCTGCTTTTTTTTAATCTCCATATACTTGTTTAATCCCGCCTATTTTTATCTTGCGTGCCTGCTTCCATCTCTCTCCTTCCGTCGTTCTCTCATTATTACCTTCTATTCTTTTATCTTTCCATAGTTATTGTTTACTTTCTCCTTTCTGTTTTTATTGCATGTTCCTTCTTCGATCTCCCCCCTTCCTTATTTTCCTCTCGTCCCTTCGCATTTCCCTTTCGTTTGTTTCCCATTCTCCTTTAGCTCTAATTTCTTCTCCATTCCTTCTTTCATCTTTACCGATTTTGCTTTTATCTTCGGTGCCAACATTTTTTTTGCAAATTCATTTTTGCTCGAGAGTTCATGCAGTGTTTCGTAGCCATGGAAACTACTTACTCCCTGCAGATGTCTGCTTCTACAGTCGTCCCCATGTACACTGCTTCGTCCTGCCATGACAGTTCATAGTGCCTTTTGAAGATGGAAACACCTACGGGTGCCCCTTTTTCAGGCACGATTAAAAATTAATAATTATAATAAAACATTTTACAACCAGAGGGGAGTTTCAATAGCTAGAGCAGACTGCTTGGATAAAAAATACATTTACAAATAAACCAGGCTGCTATGGAGCAGATTTATTTTGTGTGCATGGACAAGCCACCCTTGTAGATGTCCGCTACGAATGAGCATAGTTTATCCATGTTTAATCGTGTATTTCGCAGCACATTTCACCGTTGTAACCCATGTGTGCAGCACCAGTACTAAGCCTCTGGTGCTCAGTGCCACAAAGGCTGCAGCACAGTAACTTGCTACAGTACAGAAAGCCAAGCTTGTGAGCACGATGCTGCCGTCCAGTCCTAGATATTCTTACCAGCCTGCCAGTCCTCTTCAGACTGCAGCTCCTTTCCTCCCCCACTGGAGATCTAATGTAATTATCGCGCCTGCCGCTGCTCGTCTCCCGCAAGGTAAAGGCTGTCCATGGACTTCCGGCCGCGCTTGCCTTCACCCCTGCCCTCTCGCCCCCCTGGCAAACCTGTTAATTACCCTTTACACATACAAATCTCACCCCCTGGCCAACCAAACGCCTCTTTGTGCTCAGTAATTCATTGCACCAGCCCCCTGCTTGGAATTCGCGCACATTTAAATGCTTATTGTCTGTAGAGCTCGCGACCATGACTGAACTCCTCACTAAAGTAAAACCCTCCCTCAAGCTTCAGAGGTTTCCAGGGTCGGTGCACCATCTCCCTGGTGAAAAATTGTAGTCCGAAATCACATCCTAATATTGACAAGAGTACACAATGAAAATGAGTTTTAACACGGACAACACTGCCCATTATTATAGCGCTCAACGCCCTCTTGGCGCTTGAATAATGCACGTCATTCGCGCCTGCTGGTATGTGCCTTGCAGTGATCTCAGAAGGATGCTTGCACCCATTTAAATAGTTGTTCGTGTTCCATTGACCCCTCCCACTTCATTTCCCCCTCCCCATTAGCCACCCTTTCCACCTCCTCCGCTCTCTCCTTCCCTGCTTTACCACCCCCGATTGTTTGCCCCTACCCCCTCCTCCTGCTGCCCTGCTCCACCGTCATAATGCCTCCTAAATAATGCTCATCTCCTCTCTCCTCTTCTCCTTCTCCCCCTCCTCTCCTACCCCTCCCCTTCTGTTCCTCCTCCATCTTCTTCTTCCTCTTATCTTCTACCCCACTGCTACCATGCCCTCTCCACTCCTGCCCCACTTTTGCCCTTCACTGTCCTCTCCCCTGGTAAACTGCCCCTAAGATCCCTCCCCATCTGCCCCGATGTTGCTATGTCCTCAGATCCCTCTTCTCCTAACTTGCTCCCTTGTTCTCCCCCCCCTGTCCTGCTGGATGCACTGCTCCCTCCTCTCCTTCTGCCTGATTATTTGCTCTCACTCTCTCTCTCTCACTAACTAACTTACTCTTTCACTAACTATCTCAATCCCTCTCACTAACTCTCTCACTATCTAACTCTCTTTAAAAACACTGATTCAAACTAGCTCTCTCTCACGGACTCTCTCTCTCCAAACTAACTCTCTCTCTCATAGACTCTCTCTCAATAACTAACTCTCTAACTATCTCTCTCTCCCACTAAATAACTCTCTCACTAACTAACTCTCTCTCCTCTCACTAACTCACTCTCTCACTCACTAACTAACTAACGCTCTCATTAACAAACTAACTATCACACTAACTGTTACACAGGTACTATTTCCCAAGCTTCAGCCTCCTGTTATTTATGCTCCCCCCATAACAAAACAAGCATTGGCATAGCCAATAGGTCTCGCCTATAGGACCTTATAAGTGTTTAGTTATCCAGCACAATATCCTTGGTGCAACAACATCAACTGTTGCATGGCTAAACACTTATAAGGTCCCAAAGGCGAGACCTATTGGCTATGCCAATGCTTGTTTCCGAAGTCTCCAATCTTTTAGACTCCCTATCAGCGGGTGTAGTGGGAAAAGCCCCTGGGTTAACTCCAGCTGTCGAAGCCTGCACCACCAAACTCTTGAGGTTGGGGTGAGGTGCTGGGTGAAGAATTTCGGGTCCCCAGTCGATGATGACGGTTGATTGGGATCCCTGAGCAGGGTTTCGACCAGGCCTCCAGGACGATGTCAGTGGGAACTTCGTTTAATGGAAGCAGGGGCTACGCACTGGTTTCCCCCAGCTGAAGCACCTCATTTAGATCTGTTTTAACTTCCACTGATGGGAGCTGGACATCAAGAGACTCCGCTGTCATCCTCATGACAATGGCGAAGGACACATTAACCTCAGTGGCCAGACCAGGTGGAGTGACCGAACCAGAGTCAAGAGATGTGTTTAGCCCGCAGGCGTCACCCAACTCCTCATGCCAGTTCTCCTCAGGGAAGGACTGAGCTATGTCATCCGTGAGGTCAAAGGCCCAATACTCTGCTTAGTCTCAAACTCTGGTCTGCCAAAAGATAGAGGCACCGTGTCCGAGCCTGAAGGCTGCTGTGGCCTGGGCGCTGCCAGTCTTTACGTCAGATGGAGACATAGTGGTGCCGTCTCGGGGTCAGGCAGAACAATAACTGGACCATTGTGCTGTCGGTGACCCCTTTAACAGCGTTGAGGGACTAAACTCTGGCGAATGAGCTCTGGAACGGATCAAGAAGGTCTAGGCAGCGTCTGTGGAGGAACACTTCTAGGCTAGTTGGGGCCAGGAGGTGCACCAGCGGGCAATTGCTTTGTAAAACTCCTGAAGTTTGGCAGGCGTCGCTCCGGCACCAGGAAACTCTTGGATGTGTGGAGACTAAGTCGTCACCAGCTCCGTGGATGCCGTGCAGGGCCTAGAGGCATTAGGACATCCCCTCGCACCTTCCCGGGACTTAGAAGGGCTCAGTGAAGTCGATCAGCACTTCAACTTTTTGACTTACCCAACGATGACTTTGGCTTAGAGGATGACCGGTTGCAGGAATTACTCTGGGAGTGGGCCCCAGATTGTCCATGGGACCGAAACCATCCCCAGGAGCGGAAGTGATATGGAGTCTTTCATTGCGGTGCTGTGAGAAGCTTCATCACGCTCTCCCAAATCACCTTCAGGTGCATCACAAGACCGTCAGAGCAAGGCTTGTATTTGTGGCCCGACCCCCAAGCTGCACAGACGGACCAGGTGGGGATCATTCACATATATCTGTCTGTGAAATTCCCTGCAAAGCTTACAACCTTTAAGTTTTAGTGGGGACATCTCCCTAGCACACTGGAAATAATTAAGAGAAATGGATTGACAAAATTCTGAAAAACTTAGTCAAAAATTGACAAGGTTGCTCTCCGGATCCTCGACTGTTGGCATGGAAAGAAAGGAACTGATGTCCGCATGCTGGGGTGGTGCCTATATAAGTGCCGCACATGTCCCATCCTGCGCGGACCACGTCGACGCAGAGCCTTCAGTGCCACCTACCGGCGTGCAGAGGTTTACCACTCAAGCATTTCAGGATCCTGTCTGATGCCTGGGAAGTATTGTAAGGTAAGGAATCTGTGGTTGGAACTCTCTGCCAGAAACAGGATTCTAATGAGTTAAGCCCCATATTGAGTATACTCTAGGGCAGTAAATGTGGTCTTCTAATACTGTGTATCACATCTGCTTTGTGATCGGCTTAAATGAAAAAGACAGTCTGCAGGGAGGCCACTGTTTGGTGTATCTATGTATATGATGTCCCTTTGAACACCACCATTCACCATTTTCTTTTCTCATTCCTTATTCGCAGGTGGATAATCAGCTCTTGAAGGTTGTACAGCATATAGTGAACCATGCAAACTCTGGTCACCAGATCATTGTTCATAATCTGGCTTTGGGAACAAATGCAAGCTCAGTGGACGTCGCGGATACAATCACCATAGCCACACCAGAGTCTTTAACTGAGCAAGTGGCATTGACACTGGCTTCAGCCATTGACGAGGGGACTGTGATGACAACAGAATCTGCAATGGACACAGAGGAAGGCGCATTAACACTGGTCGCATCGGAAGACATTGAGATGCTTGAACAGTCTGGAGAATTTGTTTTAGCCTCGCATGAAGGTGAAGTGGAAGTCCAGACTGTCATTGTTTGAGGAGTACCTTCTCTTTCTAACAAGCGAACAAACTTTGTCTTGACCCAGCAACTTTGCCAACCTGCCTGAGCTCTAGCTCCTGCTAGCTACAAGTCATAACATTGCATCCCTGCTCATGTGTTTCAGCATGAACAGTTATTCTGGCTCTCTTGGAGCAAATGCTACATCACAGTGGTGCCTGATTTCGGTTACCTAAAACTGAATGTGGTTTCTAAATAGATTGTACATTACAAGAATTTTAAATTCTCAAAAGTGAAAACGATGTAGATTTTCTAATGTTGGGAATTCTAGAACGCACCAGACATTGCCATGAATTAAGCCCTACAGGATCATGTTGAGGTTTGGAGGCTTTTGGTGATGTGCACTTGATTCTGCCAGATGTGCTCTTACGCTGACTGATAAAGAATACCCTCCACTCCGAGAGAAGTTATTTGATGCAAAAGAGAACACAGAATTTTGTGTTTTTTATGGGGAAAGTACTCATGAACTGAAGCATGTGAATTGAGTAATCATGCAATTGAAACAGTGTTATTTTTTTTTCTGGCATAAGGACTAGTGGATTGAATTAAAGATCCACGTTGCCAAAAAAGCGGAGTTCCAGCCTGATTTTAAACAATGAGGAAACAGAGTGGGTGGTGAACTTATTGTGGGAATTGCTGTGTTGTAACTCAGACCTTCTCTGTGCCGTGTTTGCTTCATAGGTATTGTCATCTAACCCAGTACTATAAATGCTTCCAGACTAGAAATTGTGCTGGGTGGCCTTTGGAAGTGTAGTGTGTAGCCGCCTTCTTGCCCTCTCTCCTCCCGTAATTGTTTAATTGGCTGGGCTTTACATTGTATGACTGACTTAAATTATCATGATCATCATTAACCATAGCATATTATTTAACAGCACATGGTATGCTGGTTTTAGGCTTTTAATCAGTACACATTTGTACAGTGCTGCTGTTCACCTGTGAGGGTATCCAGGGTGGTAGGTTGTTGGGCTCAGTCAAAAAGCCAGGTCTGGAGTTCTTTCCGCCAGGGAGGATTATGTCCGGACGTGGAAGGGAATGCTGTTCCAGGATTTGGCAGCTCAGCAGGAGAAGGAACGGCATCCACCGTGGCTTCGGCAGATGTACGGTGCCTGTGCAAGGGCGAGGGAGGCGGAGCGAAGGTCTCTGGAGGGTCGGTGGAAGTTCAGGTTGTGGTTGATATATGCTGGTCCTTGGTTGTGGAGGGCTTTATAGGCGTGTCAACATCTTGAATTGACACCTTTTCTGGACTGGGAGCCAGTGGAGGTCCTGAGGTGGGGGAGTGATGTAGGTCAGTTTGGGTAGTTTGAGGATGAGTCTGGCTGCTGAGTTCTGTGTCGTCTAGAGTCTCCTCATGAGTTGGGTGGTGGTTTCTGCGTAGTCTGTTGCCGTAGTCCAGCCGGGTGGTGACTAGGGCTTGAGTGACAGTTTTCCTCGTGCTGATGGGGAGCCATTTGAAGATTCTGCAGGCAGAGGAGGTTGCGTTGATCTGTTTCATGGTGATTTTGCCGTCCAGTATGATGCAGAGGTTGCAGGCGGGGTCTGTTGGTGTGTGGTTGGGGGTGAGGGGGGGGTACCAGTTTGACAGGCCACCAGGTGTCGTTCCCCAGGGAGGCGTTGTTCCCAAAGATCAGAACTTCAGTCTTGTCATTGTTGAGCTTCAGACAGTTGGTCTTCATCCAGTCAGCGATACTCTTCATGCATTTGTGGAAGTTGGTCCTCGCGTGGAGGGGTCTGCTGAGAGCGAGAGGATGAGCTGGGTGTCATCAGCTTAGGATATGATGTTGAGGTCATGGGTTCTGATGATGTCAGCTAGAGGTCCCATGTAGGGTTGAAGAGGGTGGGGATGAGTCTTTGGGGATGATGCAGATGGTGCTCTTTTGTTCAGAGGTGAAGGGAAGTAAGTGGATTCTCTGAGTTCGTCCCGTGAGTAATGATGCTATCCATCTGAGGGCGTCTCCCTGGATCTCAATGTAGTGTAGTCTCTTGAGGAGCCTGTGGTGGTATACAGTATTGAACGCTGTAGAGCGGTTGAGGAGGATCAGGGCCGCCAATTCTCCTCTGTCGAGGAGGGAACGGATGTCGTCCGTGGCAGCGATCAGGGCGGTCTCAATGCTGTGGTTGGCACGGACGCCGGATTGAGAGACGTTGAGCAGGTTGTATCTCTCCAGGTGTTCGGTGAGCCGATGGTTGAGGGTTTTCTCAAGGACTTTGGTGGGGGAAGGGAGCAATGAGTTGGGGAAGTAGTTCTGGAGTTCGCTAGGGTCAGCGGAGGGTTTCTTGAAGAGAGGTCTGGCTTCTGTGTGTTTCCATGTGGTGGAGAAGGTGGCTGTGGAGATGGATGCGTTGAGGATGGTAGTGAGTTGGCGGTTGATGTCCTTGCTTCCAAGGTGAAGCGGCGGTGGGGCAGGGGTCCGTGGGTGCTCGAGAGTGGATGTAGTTCATGAGGGCTGTGGTGTTCTGTTCTCCTGTGGTGAGCGGATGGTTGGGGGTGGCATCCATATGAGTGAGGAGGCTGTAGAGGTCGGTGGGTTGGGGTTCGAAGTTCCTGTAGATGGTGGATATCGTGTTGTGGAAATGGTTCACTAAATTGTTGCAGAGTTCCTATGATGGAGAGATGGTGTTCTCTGTGGCCATTGGGCAGGAGAACTCTGACAAGGCTGAAGAGTACCTTTGTGTGGTTGGTGCTTGCTTCAATGCGGTTCGCTAGGGCATCTTTTTTGCATCTTTGAGGTGTTGGTGGTATTTGTTGAGGGCTGACTTGAAGGTGGCTCGGTCTATAGTCTCTGCTGGTGCGCCATCTTCTCTCCAGTTGTGTGCAGGTGCACTTCATAGTCCTGAGTTCAGGTGAGTACCAGCTGGCTTGTTTGGTGGATATGCAGGTATTTGCTGGTTTGATGGGCGCGACTTGGGTTGCACAGTTGGTGATGCAAAGGGTGAGGTTCTAGATGGCCTCTTCTAGGTTGGTTGTGAGGTAGGCTCGGACTTGGTGGTGTTGACAGCGTCCTTCCTTTGGGTCTGTCACTTTGCTCCAGAGTTGGGAGGCCTGGTGGCTGTGCACGGTGATCTTGTGATGGTGAAGTGGACGATGGTGTGGTCGGTCCAGTTGAGTTCTGAGTTATGGCTGCATTTGACTCTGTCGCTGGCTATGAAGAATGTGTGAAGAGTGTGTTCTGTACTGTGTGTGGGGGGGGTCAGTGACCAGCTGGGTAAGGCCGATGTCGCCCATGTATTGCAGGACGTTGGCGGAGTTGGTATCTGCGGGATTGTCGAGTTGGAAGTTTAAGTCTCAGAGGAAGATGTAGTGCTTGGACTCGTTGGCTAGTGGGGCAATGAAGTCTGTGATTGCGTTGCAGAAGCTGTGCGTGGTCCTGGGGGGTCTGTAGGCGAGAGTGCCTCTGATGGCTTTAAAGGGAGGGTAAAACAAAAGCTAACATTCTTCGCTTCACTGATCCAGCACAACCTACACTGTTTTTGTCTGATTATGAGGGCACCCTGCAATGAGTGGTGTCTGTAATACATTTATTGGATGGGCTGGAAAAGGACATGCACTGAGGCTTACTTAATTTTATGTTGATCCTCCATTGGATTGCCTATAGGAAAATATGCTAAGACTATGCGTGTGGATTGAAGAATATTTTGGAAAACTTGTAAGGCATGCTTGTAAAGCTGCTTTTATCTTCAGCTCACTTGACATCTGAAAACCTATAAGACTGCACCTCGTTAAACATTTTACATTTCCATTTTCTTGTTTTCCATTTTCAGATACTACAGATTTGTGGTGGATTGCGCTTACAGCAGTTTTAGCATTCTACACCGTGATAAATTTGTTGGACTCCTGAAAATTTCTATTATACAATCTTAATAGTCATGAACATTGAATATATAGATCTGTGCATGGGGTAACAGCACTTTTTCAAGTCAGCTTAATTTGAAATTGTAGTTTTTTAATAAAGAAACGCATATGTAAAAATAATCCTTGATAAAAATCAAATAGGAGTTTATCACAAGGGACAGCATTTTATTTTCCAATTTATAAATAGGAAATTGTGTATGAAATTGTGCGACTAGGCATACTAATTCCCTTAGAGGAAAAACTGCATTGTGCCTTTAAAAAAAAAGCCATTGTCTCAGAATGCATCAGTGACGGGCACTTTTTCTTCTACTCTCTGCACAGGCATCCCTGAACACACAGATCTGCCCTCTTTATATAAATTCTAAAGTAAATCAATTTATTGTTTCAGACTACATTTTATATCTTCAGCTGTAATCCAGTATTCTCCTAACAGGTAGGTTGTGGGTTGCAGCATGTTGCTGTAGATCACATGTTGTGTAAACTCATGCCATTTAGTACTGGGCCCAGACTTAAAAGTTGTTTTTCTTTGAAGAGGAACCCACAGTGCTCCAGAACTCGGATTCTACCTCAGTTTGTTTATTTCCCCTGTCTGGTTCGGATACGTTTCAACTACTGTGCCCCTGCTGCAAAACAAAAATAAACATTGCTGGAGAACCGGAGCACTAATTTACCAAGACATCCAAGATGCTGTGTTATCAGGGTGTGGGACAGAAGCTCTTTATGAATGGTTAGAGACTGGTTGCTGTGAAGGTTGTCTGAGAATAACCCTGGGTGGGGGGGAGAATAATAAGGAAAACACCATTTAACTTATGCTTGTCATGCAATAGCAAACTCCTGTGGCTGGATGAGCTTCGGATCTATAACCTCTGTCTCTGGGAGGACAACAAAGAAAAAGCCTGCTTGGCATGTAACACTTTACATTCAAAGACAATTGCAATAGAAGGTGGCTGCATTGTTCAGCATGCTGTGCCAACACTTCCCTCTGCTGCTGCCACTGAAGGAGTCTACTTTGACACTTTTATAACCAGTGGTAACAGTCACACAGTTGTCCTGTCCTTCAAGGTGCCACCATATCTCCATTTGAGAAGAATATCCTTCAGTTGATCCCAATGTGCCCCAAGTTCCTCTGGTCAACGGTGATGCTGCAGCACTTTGAGGCCATTAGGGAGGCCACGCTGTGTATTTCTAGTACTTTTCCGGCTCCTGGATTTGCAGGGGCCTCCCTTTGCCCAACGGAAGAGAGCCTCCTTTGCTGCAGAGGACCTGGATCTACAGCCTAATTCTGTTGAGGCTAAAACCAATGCACTTACTGAAGTTCTACAACCTGGGAGGGCTTCTTTGAGCCCTTACTGCGGTTCAACGAAGCCCTAACTGATGCTCATATGAGCAGTTGGTCTAATCCTTTGTTGACCACCACTGAACGGTCAGGTGGCCAGGTGCTTCAGATTGGTGCCTGGCGACCCTCATTTTTTTAAATTTATTATAAATCTTTTTATTAAACAAACAAAGAATGACAAGTACAAATACAAAGTACAGTGCAACACCATGCAACACCATTATCTTCATCCATGTAAGTGCAGTGATACAGTATCCAACAATGCGCTACATGAGATCAGTTCCATTACAACAAATCCGATGACATTCTCCATCTTATACATATTCATTCATCTAGGTGGTCCCCTACATGTTGGGAAGTGTCCCTGAAAGGTGTACATGGCATTCCGCGGCTTTTGTTCCAGGCCCCCCAGATTCTGGTCCATTTTAGTGGGCACCCTCTTCCCCCGTAAACCGCCCTCTCCGCCTGCATGCACCAGTCCATATCTGTCTCCCAATCTTTGAATTTGAGCCCGGTGGTTCCCTTCCAGGCTCTAGCTATATTGCGTTTGGCAATCATGCACTCCAATGTGGCGACCCTCATTTTTATTACAGACACAGCATCCTACTCCTACACTAAATTTGTTCCCTACAACACACACCCCCTGACAAGTAGTCGATAGGGATTGAGAAATCAAAGGTTCAATCCGGCCAGCCGAGCATTGAGGTTGGTCAAAGCAAGTTGCCTACTAGGCTGTTTTATGCACTTCTGCTAAGAAATGGTCAGCAAGATCTTGCCAGCCGACCCAGTGGTGTTTAGGACTTCCTTGGCTTGAGCCATCTACGATGGCAAGGATACACCCATATATGTGATTCAGGCTGGGCTAGATACTATCACTTGTTTGGAGTAAGCAGTTGGCACTAGTGTGTTGCTCTGTCGCCACACTTCGACCCAAAGGTTTTTCTGGAGATGTACAGGCATTCCATATTGATATGCATTTTGATGGATCCTCCTTTTATTTTTCTTCAATGAGTTGATCCCGCTTTGCTGCGCTTCAAGGAAAACCAGGCCATAGTACGCATTCTGTGGGCCTTTCGATCCTTGCCAGACAGTTTCCTCATCAGTTTCAGTCCAGGGCTACTCCAGAGGTTTGGTATATATTCAATTCTAGGACCCAGCCACTTCACCCCTTTTATGGCCTTGTGAGGGGATCAGGCAGGCAATGTGCATGTCACCAGGGGCACTGACCTTCCCTGTGCCACTCCCCTGCGGCATAAGCCTCCGAACTGCTTTAATTTGCCCTTAGCGGCGCACGACACCCTATAAGAGACAGATTCAGACATTTTCCCCAAAGATGACTAATAATCACATCCAAATGAAGGGCCTCCAGATCATCCAGCAGGGCTATGTCCTTCTGATGGATACTTATAACTGCATATTTCTCACATTGTGGATATCTCAAAGTGCCAGACTGGATCTGAAAAATTCAGAGCACTGCTGCTGCACGCAAGCAGGTGGCGCTGTGACTCCACGTTGCCAATTCAATTTAATTTAATTTTGTTATGGAACTCCTACGGAGGTCCACAAAACGGATGTATGACGATACCACGCATGCATTACATCGCATTCCATTAGATCGCGGTTTTAACAACGCAAGTTGTTACAACGACTTGCAGATAAACATTTTTTTTTTAAAAAGACAAACTTTATGTACAATACAAAATTCTTCCTTGTACATTACTATGGAAGTTCTTATATCAAACATACTGAGAGGAGTGCAAGTAATGCTAAAATACATGATACAGACAAGTAACCCACTGGTAGATTTCATTTATCGACATAATAAAAAATTTGCAAATAGTGCTATAAATACATAAGACAATAAAAGGAATTCCTAATAAATAGGCAAAAATATTTTAAAAAATGGATATATCTTAAAACAAACCATTTCATTCGGAGGTGACCGAACCAAAGATCGTGCCTCCTGGGCAGTGTGGATATTATATTTAATGAAAATTGGCTTTAAAAACAATCGCCTAGCACTTTGCAGTTTTGGGCATACAAAAAGCACATGATTAAGATCCTGGATTTGCAGCTGACATAATTCACAAATTCTCTTCTCTCTAGGTGTTTTATCCCAGATACCAGTAACATCTCTTAGCGGCAACAAGTTAAATCTCAGTAGGAGTATCAGCCTTCTGATCCCGTGAGGGATATTCCAAGTTAAATAAGGCTGTGGTTTATTCCCCAAAGCACTCCCTATGACCGCCTCATTACTGGACCTGGACTGGCTGGAGGCCACGTCTCTCGCCAAACTAATAGGGGATCTAAACTTCTTTAGAAGTTGTTTCAGTACAGATTTGGACATAGGAGAAGCAGAATTCAAACTAAGGCCAAATGTGTCATTTGCACGTACAAAAGACCTAAAAAACATTGATTGTTCTTTTTGCATGTCAAATTTCTATTCTCAGGGCGGCCCGAAGTGTGCCCTCCTCCCCCAAAAGGAGGGAATTACCCCACCTAAGAACTGCAGCCAAGGATAGGGTAAAGGACGAAACGAATCCAAATTCGAGGCGCAGTGCATGTGGGGCTGCCAAGGTGTTTAGATTACAAATTTGCCGCAGGATTCGCCCTTCCGCCTTATCGAAAGAAAGCCAATAATTCATGTCCAGCACCTCGGAAGCATAGATTAACGAGGGAGGGATTTTGACCTTAAAAACAGATAAAACATGGCCAAAGTGGCGTCTCCTGCAAGTTTTATAAAATCTGGTTAGTGCACTTGCCTGGGAGACAGCTTTACTACACAATGTTTAATATGCTCCAAATCTCGGCCAGTTTTGGCAAAAACCTTCCCCAAATATAGGTACGAGTCAACCAGTTCCAATTTTTCATAACCAAGCATCCATCTTAAATTGCTCCTTATTCTAAGCCCCTTCTTACGAAATACCAAAATCTTGCTTTTTGCGGTATTAATCTTCAAGAAGTGAGCCTCTGCATATTTACTTAAGGCATCTAGCCGGCGTTGCAAGCCGATAGGCGTTAGATCGAATATTGCAACATCGACTCCACGTTGCCGCCATTCCACTCAGTGATGGATGGAACTGCACAATAAGCACCACCCAGGTGCTCTGGTATCAGTTTCTTTCTTTCTGCACCTTCAGATGTGGATCCAGAGTTCCATTCCTTCTTTTTTAGGGTCGAGCCTGCGAGTGCATGCGCTAGTGTGTGTGAGACACTGTTGTATACCGTAAAGAGCTTATTGCAATGCTGTAGAAACCAAGAAAATGCGTGTCTTATGGTGCACCGTGAAAACTAAACAGTAGTGTGCATGATTTCATCATTGTGTGTTGGACACATCTGTGGATTGCTGCATGCCAGCGTTTGGGCAAATTTGCAGGACTGTAGCAGGTCTGAGTGTGAGGACTATCGTAGACACGGAGAACAATGTGCATTGCTCTGTGTGCGAGTGTGGCACAGGTGCATGAGTAAAGTTTAAATCTGTTTTGAATCTCAGGCCCAAAACCCCCCACTCTGCATTACAAACCAACGCTATTTTAAAGGCGTCTTCAGTTAAATGTGCTTTGACAGTTCCTCTGTTAGTAAATTTAAAAACAAATCGAGGTGAGGAGCAATATTGACGTAGTGTAAATGTGATTAATTTACAACAGCCTTTCTTAAACATGACTCGGATCAGCAATAGTTGTAGCTTTACTGTACTTCTAAATATACCACTTACTATAGCATTTCAGTAAAAAAGCATGTTGTTAATCAAAGGAGTCGTAACGCGACATTTGCTTCTGCAAATTTTAGTTGGGTGCCTCTTACTCCATGTTATGTTTGCCAGTTATTGTATGTTGTGCTGTTTGCCTGTGATTGTGGTGCATTTGTTGCAGCATCTTCCTTTCAGTCTGTGCTAATGGATGTGTGTTGCACTGCAGTTGTGCTTTATTTTCTGCATGCTACAATTCTGCGGTGTGGTTGTGCGTGTGTGTCTGGTCTATGCCCATTCTAATCAATGCTGGTGTTACCAGCACTTGTGCCCTGCCGCCCCCTTGCTTATAGACAAGGTGGGCCCATATGCAAAGAAGGAAAAAAAACTTTCACTTTCTCCAATGCACTACTCTGTCCCACCCAATACCTCTCTCAATATATCCACTCTGACTTCTCCCAAACCTCATTCTACTACTATCATCTCCAAAATAACCCTTTGTAGACTCTTTCCTCCTCTATCCCTCCTGACTCGCCCCAAACCTCATTCTTTAAAACCCTTTCTAAATTCTTCCCTCATGTACCCCTCCTTTGACTCATCCCAAATGTCTTTTACTACTGTGGTCTCCCTAATCCCTTTCTAGAGACTCTTCCCTCCTCCATCTCTCATTTTTACGCATCCCAAACCTCATCTTACTACTATGATCTCCAAAATAACACTTTCTAGACTCTTCCCCCTTTCTATCCCTCCATTATCCTATTCAATCCAACTAACAGACTCCCATGTCCACTGCACAGATTGACTCCTATTTCTCTATACTAATTCACTACTAATACTTTTGGGTTATGGAGTAGCGTGCTACTTGCCGAAAAGCACTTTGACAGCTCGTCAGGGGGTAGTAAGCACTATATAAATACAATTACGATACGCCACTGCACTCTACACCAATGCATTCTACAACACTCTACTTTGCAGCACTGACCTCTCTGCCACTCTACTCTGCGCAACTCTATGCCACACTGATCTACCGTGCATCACTGCACTCAACCGTGCATCACTGCATTTTACACCACTTCCCTCTACGCCTCTCTACTCTTCACCACTCTACGCCACACTGATCTACTGTGCACCACTGCACTCTACACCACTTCCCTCTATGCCTTTCTACTCTGCACCACTCAACTCCATGCCAGTCCACTCTACTGTGCACCACTGCACTCTACAACACTCTAGTCTTCTCCGTTCTGCATCACTCCACTACGTCACTCAACACTACACTCTACGCCAGTGCACTCTACTCTAAAACAGTCTACTCGATGCCTCTACACTCCATCACTGCACTCTATGCCACTACTGCACTCTACTCTGTGCCACTCTACTCTGTGCCACTCTATGCCACTGCACCACTCTAAATCACTGCAGTCTATGCCACTCTACACCACTTTACTCACAACCAATGCACCCTATGCCACTGCATCTACGCCAACTACTTTGCACCACTGCACTTTACGCCACTATACTGTTCAACATTCTACTCTATGCCACTATACTGTCACTGCACCACTGTACCCTGTCACTGCTCTCTACATCACTCTACGGTCCTGCACTCTACTCTGCACCACTCCACTCTACAACACTCCACTCTACAACACTCCACTCTACTCCAAACTAACTGGGAGCACAGCAAACTGAAAATGCTCTTTTCCAAACACAAACCACAGGTAGCGACGATGGGCCTGTAGGACCGGTATATGGAAAAAGGTTGCAGCACGCCTTCGGAGGTCACAGACCCCAGTCTTCCCTTACCTCACTGACTGTTAATGCGAGCGAGCTCCAGGCAATGGTCAACCACCTCCTGACTATGACAAACTGCCAGTCATCTTTGGGTTCACTATCAATTTGCTGAAGTAATTCCTGACTCAGACGCTCCCCTTCATCTGTGCCATTCTGGACATTGTTTGATTTTGTGCCTTTCCCTCAGAAAAGAGAGTCCAGAATATTCAGGCCATAATGCCGATCTTCTGGCCTCGTCCTGGAACTCTGTGAGGTCGAGACTGAGGCTGATGGGACTGATGGCCTCCTGCATCCTGTTGGTGAAGCACGCCAAGTGGCATATGCAAGCATTGCAGCGGCATCTGAACTCTCAGTGGGCCCAATATCCGGGGGGCCTCTCCATGTCCAGATTTCTGAGATCTGCAGTGGTTGTTATTGGACTGCAATTGGGTCAGTGGCTGACCCCTCTCCCTACTCCTCCCATAGTTGACCGTAATGACTGACTCGTCACTTCTGGGTTGGGGCGGCCACGTGAACGAGGTGGAGATCAGAGGTCTCTGGCAGAGGCCCGCTCCATATCAACCACCTGGATCTCCGGGCCAATCGCTTGATGTTGAAAGCCTTCCTTCCATTCATCAAAGGGAGGCTGGTGCATGTACTCGTGGACAATACCACTACCATGTGGTTTTGCAACCAACAGGGTGGATTGGAGCCATGAGCCTTGTGCCAGGAGGAACTACACCTCTGGAAATGGCTGGACCATCAAGGGATTTTCCTGGTGGTGAAGCACTTGGCAGTATCTTTGAATGGCAGGGTGGATGAATTCAGCAGACTGCCCCTAGTGGATCACAAGTGACAGTTAACACCCAGAGGTGGTGCAAGGTCACTTCCACGCTTGTGGAGAACCTTTGCTAAATCTATTCCCTACTGCCGAGAATGCACAATGTTTGTAGTTCTGCACAGTGGAATTTTCTAGGCATCTCTCGATGGAGACATGTTCTGCCTAGATTGGACCCTGTATGTCTTCCCGCCAAACCTCTTCTACACTGAGTTCTGAAGACCAGGACCATGTCATCCTAGCGGTCCTATATTGGGCACAGAGAGTATAGTATCTAGAGCTCCTGGGCTTGAGAATATGTCCACCGATCAGACTGCCCTTCGGGAGGACCTGCTGTTACATCAACAAGGCAGAGTTCTGCACCCAGACGTAGTCTCCACCTTCGTGCATGGAGATTGAGCAGCCACAGCTGAACACCTCTGACTTTCCTCCTGAGATGATTGTTGTTATCTTGGCAGCCAGGTGTTCCTTGACAAAAACTGTGTACGCCAGTCATTGTGACAGATTTGTGGTTTGATGCGACACACGGCAGATTGACCCACTCCAATCCAAGTTACCTGACATTATATTGTTTCTTTCACCCGGCAAGGCTTTGCTTTGAGCATCGTTAAAGGGTACCTTTCGGCCTTTTCATGGTTGGTGGACCAGCCCTCATTGTTTAAACCACCAGTTTGAAGCATTTTTTTTAAAATGCCTGCTACACTTGTTTACTCCATTTCCTGTTCTTATGCCTTAACGTGGTTCTCACATATTTGATGTGTACTCTGTTTTAGCCACCTCGCAGCTGTCCTTTGCGGCTTCTCACCCTCAAGATGGTCTTCCGCGTCGCCATCACCTCGGTGCGGCAAGCGAGTGAGCTTCAGGATCTCTCCCTGTTAACCTGCTATACACTCCCTTTATCCCAGACAAACTGGTTCTGCGGACAAGAGCGTCGTTTTTGCTGAAGTTGTGACACAGTTCCAAGTCGGTCAAACCATCATACTGCTGGTGTTCTATGCTCTGCCTCACCTTACTAAGGAGGAGGAGAAACTCCATTGCTTAGACCACAAAAAACACTGCGCTTTTACTACAGTCCTACCAAAGAAGATTGGGTGGACGATCAGCTGTTAGTGGGGTTCACTGCATTAAAAACAAAGTGTTAGGCTGTGCAAAAAACAGACCATCTCCCACTGGATCGTGCTCTGCATCAAGAGGTGCGACGCACTGGCCCAAAAGAAGTTTCCAGGACTGCAAGCTCATTCTGCCAAGGCTGCTACCACTGCGATGGTATCAGGCAGAACTGTGGATGTCGCTCCATACGTTAAAAAAGCTCTACTGTCTGTGCAGCTAGGTTTGAGGGAGCAGGGGCATTTTGCCCGCTTAGTTATAGAGGACTTCTTGGTTTAAATCCATCATATGTACTGCTTTGACGTTGATGGCCTCTATCACAAACAGAGTTACCGGAGGTTTCTGCCAACATCCTGCATAATGCTGCAGTGGGACTTAAATGTAGCACTCACCTTTGTGAAACGTGCCTCTTTCAAACCAATGCACAGTTGTTTATTGTGTCAATTCATCTTAAAAACAGTTTTCCTGGTGGTGAAAGCATCCATACGCCTGGTGAGTGAGCTTGAGGCTCTATGGTTCCAGCCTGTTTATACCACCTTTTTCCTCAGACAAACTGGTTCTAGGGACTCTGACTGCTTTACTACTGTAGGTGGTGACACCTTTTCACGTCAGACAAGCCATCACTCTTCCAACCTTACTTGCTCCGCCTCATCCCTTAAAAGAGGAAGAGATACTCCATTGTTTGGACCCCAAGAGAACATTCAGCTCTTGTATTGATCGTACCAAGGAACATCGGGTGAACAATTAACTTTTTGTGGTGTTCTCTGGGGCAAAGAATGGTAAGGCAGTACAGAAACGGACCTTCTCTCCATGGATAGTTCTCTGCATCAAGATTTGATGTGCACTTGCCAAGAAGCGGCCTCCAGAAGGTCTTCAGGCTCATTCCACCAGGGGCAAGGCTGCATTGGCACACTGAGTACATGTCCTCGATTAGGCACCTGCGTGGGCATCAGTGCACACGTTCACAAAGCATTATTGTTTCTGCAGGTCTTTTGAGTTGGGCATTTTGCCTGTTCAGTCCTCAGACTTTTTAGTTTGAGTCATCCCACAAACCCACCAACTTGGGATGCACTGCTTTGGTATCTAGTCTCAAGATGAGGAATCTGCATTTAGAAATATCTGTCAGAAGAACAAGTTAGTTACATTTGGTAATGCTCTTTCTGATGAATACTCAATCTAACCGCGGATTTCTCACTGCCCTCCTACCTCCCTTTTTTGTGGTATGAACTCTTCCATCTAAAAAGATTCAAATTTAGAAATCTTCACACTTGTTTTTAGTTGATCAGTTTAACGTTAATAAAAGAAACTGACAGCGACGAGCATGGGTGGTGCACATATAAGGCTTTGCTTGTCACTTCTGGAGTAGAATTGTTGATGCAGAGTCACAGTGTGCCACCTACAGGAGCACTGCTTTGAATTTGCCTGATCTATTCTGGCGCCTGTGGATATTCACAATGTGAAAAATCTGCGGTTAGTTAGTTTTCACTGAAAGAGTGTTACGGAAGATAAGTAATTTGACCTTCTGTTCCTTTCTGACCTGCCTCAGCTTCTGCACATATCAGAGTGGCTTACAGGGGAGCACCTATCCATCACACTTCAAGAGGTGTGAGCTCTGCTCTCCAAAGGGGTAATCAAGAGGGTCCTGGATTCGGAAATAGGGATGCATTATTATTCCTGCTATTTTGTGCCAAATAAGGATGGAGCGCTTAGTCAAAATGCTCACACTGGCCCAGGTTCTGTCTGCTCTGGATCAGGGCACCTAAATGGTAGCCTTGGACCTGCAGAACATGTACTTTCATACGCCTGGCCGGCAGTCCCTCAGACATTACCTCCGGTTCTAGGTTGGCCAGCAGTATTTCCAATTTGATGTGCTCCCTTTGGGCCCTACCAGCACCCCTCTGGTATTCATGAAAGCAACTTCTGGAGGAGACTGCACAAGATCAGCACTGGTGGCTGCTCAACCGCAATCTGACAAACATCAGACCCTGCGCCCATCCATACTCAGAGCGGATGGCGATGACTGATACATCATGGCAAAGTTTGGGAGGTCATTTGGTAAAAGTGGAGGTCAGAGGGCTCTGGTCTGTGGGAGCCCGACTCCATATCAATCTGTTTGTGCTGCAGGCTCTTTGCCTGTTGCTGAAAGGCTTCCTACCGTCCATCAAGGGAAGGGTGGTGCAGGTTCTCACAGCCAATTGGTACTGCCACCATCTGGGCTGAGTGAGGACCTGGGTTCTGTGCTAAGAGGCGCTGCGCATCTGGAGTTGGTTGGAGCATAAGGGCATCCCCATGAGCGTGAAGCACCTGGTGGAATCTTTTAACGCCAGGGTCGCAGACATTAGCTGGCAGCGCCCGTCCAGTCACAAATAGCAAGGTAGTGCAAGTAATTTTCCGACCATAGGCAGAATTCTGTCTGGCTCTTTTCACCTCTGTCAAATGTGCAATGTCAAAGCTTCTGTGCATTGGAGCTCTCAAGAACACTCTCTCTAGTAGACGCATTTAGGCTAGAGTGGAGCACAACAGTCCTGTACGCCTTTCCTGCCTGAGTTCTGAAGAGGACCCGGATTGGGCCAGGAGAATATGCATTTTCCCCTTTGATCAGGCTAGTGCTTCGTTAAGACCGTCTGTCGTAGCTGTCGGGTAGGGTTCTGCACCCAAACCTATGCAATCAAACTTCCACGGAGATTGAGCAGTGTCGATTGACAGTGCTCAATCAACCATCTTAGGTTGTGGATGTCATTCTTGCAGTCAGGTGTTTCGACCTAGTCTGATTGGAGGAGCTCCTCAGCACTTGGACTAGATCTTTATTTCGGAGGTGAGCAGGGACTGATTAAGTATGTAATGCATTTATGCACCTAAGTCAGTGTGGCCACAGATACATTGAGGATGACCTTCTCAGTGCAGCATTACGCTTAGGCTGAGCAGGATGTCCCACATTATAGCTTGGCTGGAACCACAATGGTGAGTCCTGAAGAGACTCTACTATGGTCAAAACATGTTGACATTTACTCCTGGGCAAATAGGCTTTCCTACTCATTAAGTGAGAAGGCAGGTTGTTTTTCATTGAAGAACAACACTTACTCTCCCTGAACCATATTTTTAATGGCCTCCCTTGGTTACTCTTAAAGACTGGAACGGTTTCATTCAGTCAGATAGACTTTTTCCGAACCCCTTTTCCGTTGATGAAATTTGGAACTGGTTCACTATTTATATGCAAATTGCAAATGTCTTTACATTGCACAGCTTTATTCACAGGTGGCAGAATATTTGCACAACAGACTCACACCAAACGAATTGTTTTTCCGTATTCAATTCTAATGTATTATTGAAACTCGTGTGAAATAATTGCTGAATTAAATAATTAATTCTTGTATAGATCAGCTGACTACTTTGGCTTTTGGTTTTCATTTCTAACAAAGAATTAGTAGTTTCCACTCTCTGTAATTCTTCTTTGGTTTAGTCACTGTTCTTGACATTTGTCATTCTTGACAACAGTCAGGCTGCGACAGGGCATCAGTGCACATGGTCACAAAGCACTACTATCTTGACAGCCAAGTACAATGGGAAGGGCATTTTGCCCATTTGGTCCTACAGGACATTTTTGGTATGAATCCACTCCAAAGACCCTCCCTCTTTGGGAGTTACTGCTTTAGTATCTATTCTAAAAGTGAGGAATCTGCGGTTAGAAGTATCCATCTGTTACCTTCAGAACACTCTTTCTGGTATTGTATTGTAATTGCATTTATATAGCGCTTACTACCCCTGACGAGGCGTCGAAGCGCTTTTTCGGCGAGTAGCACGCTACTCTGGGACCCATAGAGGATTAGTGTTGAATTAGTATAGTGAAACATGCAAGTACATTTTAAGTGGTGGATAGTTAGTTATTTGGATTTGGAATGATAGCAGAAGGATAGAGGAGGAAAAAAGGTTTGTATTTATATAGCGCTTGTTACCCCTGATGGGGTGTTGAAGCACGCTACTCCGGAAGCCCATAAAGGATTAGTGGTGAATTAATATGGTGAAATATGAAAGTAATTTCAGTGGTGGATATGTCAGTTATTTGAGTGAGCAGGATAGCGGAGGGATAAAAAGGGAAGAAAGGTTTGCATTCATATAGCACTTGTTACCCCTGATGGGTGTTGAAGCGCTTTTCTGGCGAGTAGCACGCCACTCCGGAACCCATTAGGATTAGTGTTGAAAATTAGTATAGTAAAATATGAAGTAATTTGAGTAGTGGATATGTTATTCAGTTATTTGGGTAGAGAAGGGTAGGTGGCGGGATAGAAGAGGGAAAGAGGTTTGCATTTATATAGCACTTGCTACCCCTGATGGGGTTTTGAAGCGCAAGTAGCACGCTACTCTGGAACCCATAAGTATTAGTGTAGTAGAGTAGAGAAGTAGAGAGAAGTTTGAGATGAGTCAGAAGGTTGGGCTAGAAGATGTATTGAGAGAAATATAGGCTGAGAAATAGGGTAGTGCCTTGGAAATGCTAAATTAGAAGAAAGTGATAAATATATAGATCCATAAGTACATTGAAAGTATATAGATACATAAAGGAGGTAAGTAGATGTAGATTAAAGATATTGATAGAGGCACAGGATGAGAAATAGGGTAGTGCATTGGATATGCTTTTTCAGGAGAAAAGTAACAGACACAGATCCAAGTACATGGAAGGTACATAGATGCACAATGGAAGTAAGTACATGTAGACCAAGGGAACTAAATTGTTCTAAATTGTCCAATGGATGAGAGGCGGTTAGAAGAGAGTTGCTGTGTTGCTGTATCTGTGTTAGGTGTGGTGGAAGAGAGAAAGCTTGGCATTGGAGTTGGTTCCTTTGTGTTGTTTGAAAGGTGGGTGTATGTTTGTATTTTGTGATGGTAAGTATTATGGGGTGTTGTGCTTTGAAGATCTTGTGCTGGTGTGTGTGATATGTTTTGTTTTTGAGGAGTAGTGAAAAGGGGTGCTGATGTATATGTTTCATGCAATGGATTTGGTTGTATAGTATTGTTTGTGAGAGGAGGTTGTACGGTAGAGGGGGTGGTGATGTGTTTGAGTAGTGTATGATGTGTGTAGGTGGGAATGACGTAGAGGTAAGAGTGTTTGTCTTAGACTGGTTTGTTGCAAGAGTTAAAAAGTGTGGTGGTCTGCAGTGTGTGTGTTGTACGTTAGTGTTATTATGGTAGAAGGGAGAGGAGGGTGTTTGTTGGACAAATGATGGAAGGATGATTATATGTTTGTTAGTGATAAAAGGTGGTATGTTAGGTGTAATTACAGCAGGGAGTGTGTGTCTGGATGGGATGTAGTTATGTATGGTGTCGATTGGCGTGTTAGTGATCAGTGTATTGGTTAGTGGTATAGGATAGGGTTGTGTACTGTTTGTAGGTGATGGTGCATATGTGTGGTAGTTGGGATAGTAGGGTGTATAGATGTGGTTTGGTTGGGTTAGTAGTGCATGCTGGTACATTAATCTGTGCATAGTGTTGTGCGTGGTGTACATTTGGTGTGAGTGTGTTGCTCTGTTTGTGGATGTGGATGGTGTGGGCTGGGTGTTGCTAAATGGGAAAATGGGCAGCATTTCTGGCCCTGGCCAGTCTCGAACAGGCTCAAACAGGCAACTGCCCTTGTCCTCTCTGCCCTTGTCCTCGACGCCCAGGCTGAGACGCCCTAACCCTGGCCTTTTATAGCCCTAGTAATCAGGTGACACCGTCAGCCAATGGGAACCCTAACACTATCCTATCACAACACTAGCCCTAAAAATCTAGAACCAATAGGAGACCAGGACCTTACAGCCAATCTTAGCCCTAGTCCAAGCACCCAATCAGTTCAAAACCCTGATCTCTACGTCCAATAGAGGCCCTAGCCCTACCAGTAGTCCCAACCCTAGTCCAAGCAACCAATGGGACAGGAAGCCCTAGTCCCTACTTCCAATAGAAAGCCTAACCCTACTCTTAGTCCCACACCTAGTCCAGCAACCAATAACACCAGAAGCCCTAATCGCTACTTCCAATTAAAGGCCTAACCCTAGCCCTAGTTCCACCTTAGTCCCAACAACCAATAACACAGGAAGCCCTAGTCCCTACTTCCAATAGAAATCATAACCCTAGCCCCAACCCTACATTGATTGAATCACAGACCCAGAAACCAATCAGAACCCTCAAATACCCAACCAATGAGGACACTAACCCATATCCAATAGAAACATCAGATACAACCACCAATCAGTGTATACATGTACCAACCACTAGCAGACTATATAAGGTCCCAGCAACCTCAGACAAGGTTTGCTGGCCAGGGAGTTGGAAGCTGCTTCTCCTGTTCAGAATCTCCTAGGAGACAGACAGGCTCAATCCACACTTTGGACTTCTGCAGGTTGAAAGGCCTCACAAACTTAAAATCTAACCATACTGTTTGAATAAAACTTTACTCCCTCTCCTGGCCAAAAAACGAAGTGCACAGTCCCTATTAAACACAGTTTAAACAGCTCACAGAAGCACCCTCTGATGTAAAATATCCCTGTTGCTGGGGGGGGGGGGGGGGAGGGAGGGGAGGGAGGCAGGGAGGACTGGTTTCACTGGCTTGATAACACAAAATGGTGGCTGTGGGTGCACTGTTGAACATACAGGTCTTAGCACAGAGCAAAGGAGAAATTTGGAGGGAAAACTGAAATAGTCACCAGGAGTGAGAGGGAAAAACTACAGAGTTTGGACTGCAAATTCCACAATTCAAAACGTTAAATGGAAGCAATCATGGGCAGGAAAACCACAAGTTTAACACACAAAACAGGTGATAAAATATGCAATCACAGGCAGGTTAAAAGTACAATTTTAAACTGTAACAACCACAGGCAAAGACAGTAAGGGAAAATCGTTTTGTTTTTTTAAACTTGGGGGGGAAGAGACAGAACTAGTCTGCCTCCTTACCACTTCCTGGACTCTGCTCACTGCAATCTGGGGCACAGGTAGGCTGCAACTCACAAGATGGAGGAGAATTTTATTAACAAAAGACACACAAATGATGCGCTGAATGTGGAACAAATTAACCATTCTCCCCCAGTCAAGAGATCTGGGTTAAATCCATCGTTCTTTTGCTCACCATGCCACCCCAGTTTAGACCCAGCCATATGCAAATCCTTCTTGACTCATGAGGAGCAGGTTCTAGACTGATTTGCATGTGGCTGGGTCTTAACTAGAATGGTGTGGTGTGGGAAAAAAACGATGGATTTAACCCAGATCTGTGACTGGGGGTGAATGTTTGATTTGTTCAGCATTCCATCCATCATCTGTTCTTTTTGAATTGGATACGCTATTAACCACAGATGTTTCACCTCCCTTTTTGGTAGAGTAATGTTTTTACCATCAAAAAAAGTCCCAAATTATAGCTCTGCGCTCTGGTACGGACAATTGTTTTGTGCTTAACGTCTGAGGGTAAACAACGGACTTTGGCATGCAGGGGTAGTGCTTATATGCGGCTTCATTTTGTCCCTTTATGGCGAATGAAACCAATGCAGAGCCATATGGGAGGGTGCGAAAAAACTTCTGAAGGTGGGGAATCTGAGGTTAGAGTATCCACCAGAAAGAGAACTACTGAGGATAAGTAACTTGTACATCTGGCATATTTGTGGGGGCTCACCCACAGGATGACTCGTCGTTTCAACCCAATCCTATTAGGGCATGTCTTATCATTTGACATCTCTATCGTGCACTGCCCACCATACCGTGCCTATGTAGGTAGAAGAGGATGACAACCACTTTCTTGTACAGCCATTGTCCAAGGCTGGGCACATGAGCAGTTCCTGCCCGTGTGCAAATCTATGCTGATGTGTTCCGCAGAAAATGTCATAGAAAGAGTAGGCACCAGCAGGGTAGAGAAGAAATTCATGCAGCCCTGCCAGACCCTTTGTACACACCAAAAGAGCGCTCTCATGCAGAGCGGAGACACCACCTCCTGATTAAAGAAGCAAGAGGATTGATGCTGTGGTAACATGCAGTGGTAGTGCCATGTCACAGCTTGAAATGGTGTAACTGAAAAAACTGGGAGCGATGGAATAGCGTCTCAAGCACCTCCTATAGATGGCAGAGACTGTGATTGTAGATAAAGGGGAAGCAATTTCCAATGATAGCATCAGGTGTGCTCTCAAAGCAAGGATACAGCATCTAGGCAAATCCTATCCTGGCACCATACTTGGCTGCCCAGGACAACACCATCTCAGGAGATGAAACCTCATGTTTTAACACCATTGAGTCAAAAGGACATATTGTTACACAAAGGAGAATCATCAAAACAGGTTGAGAATAGACATTGAGATGAATGGCCTCGAAACAAGGTCTCGACTTTGAGACAAGGGGTCAGCTCGGAATGAGGACCAATGCCACACTTAAGTTCGCCTCCCAAAAAAAAAAACCAGACTTCTAGTGGACCTTCATTCTGTAAGCAGTGTGTTGGAGGCTGCAGAAAAATCCCTAAAGGGGCACCAAAAAACGATAAGTTCAGTTTCTGAAATTTTGCACGCTTGACCAGCCTGGCAAGATAACAGACACAGAAATAGGAAATGAGAAGAAAAAATTCTATGTTGCAGCACAGATGAAGAAATTCAAGTTTATGTACGTTAAATTAGGAATCATATTAACCTTGAAACAGGACATACTGTCTCAATTAACCAGAAGAAGGTAGAAAAATAGGGTTGATACTTTAATAGGCCATATCTGAAGAACTCCGATCAGACAGCCAGATGTAAAAAGCACTAGTCGCAAAATACTTTTTGCAAATTGAGACAAATATGAAAGTTTGCAAACTGACATTTGTTCAAATAGGTCAGTTCATAAAATTCCAAATGATGGTGTTAGTGCTTAATTATTGTAAAAAATAATAATATATATATGTATGTGCCAGGGCTCTCATGAGGAGACCATTGAAGCTTATACCACCCATTGCCCTTGCCAGTACTGCAAATGACAGTACCAACAGCACTACCAATCATCATGCTGCAACGAGTGTGATAGTTCAGACTATTCCAGGTCCCTAAAGCTATAAGAATGGTTTTGGGCAGCAGGTATTAGTCATTTTTATTCAATGTTGAAGTAATAAATAACTTGTCGTGCTAATCTTTAAATTAAACAGCGCCACCATGTGGCAGGCTTTCATAAGTGCCGTTTTTCACAATTAACTGCTGGTGCCGCATGCTGGAATTCACCGGCTCAAATTAAGCACTGGATTGTGTGTTGCAATCTGACTTACCTTATCAATTTTCATGAGGTAGGTTGCAAATTGCGACTAACTACGATTGGTGACTATCAGACTGGATCAGCAGACTACCATTAATTTCTGTGATTGTTTTTCCCCCCCCATATAGATGCAGTCTGTTTTCCTTAAAGGAAATGGGGATGCTTTTTTTTGTTTTCAAATGTTTGTTTGCCTACTCCCCACCAAACTTTTTTAGGTCTCACCTAGGCAGCGCTTGTGCTGTCTCTTCAAGACATGCTGTATTCAAGATAAGGACATAAAGCCCTGCCAACTTTCCGCCCATCTTTTTAATTGGCTCCTGTACCTGTCCTTTGTAAATGGTGGCTTTTCATTGGTCAATAGGCTTAGTAGTCCCTCCTTAGTACTACCTTTTCTCTTCTTGTTACCTCCCATAAGGACACTCCCTGTTACATGTGTTGTTGCAGGCAGGACACGCTCTCCCTCAATGCTTATGTTTTCATTTATCCAGCGCAGCACGCATAATGGCGGTGTGCTTTTATTTTCTTATTTCCTGGCCTAATGCGGCCGCATGACTTTCTTTTTTGTTTAATTACTTTTTTTATAAAGATGGCGGCACCCGCGCTTTAGCTTTGAACAACTTAACCCTAAGCGTGAGTGCCACAATTGCTTCAAAAGTAACCAAATAGGAGAAAACAAATTGCATTTTTTCTCTATTTGTTTAATTTTGAAGCAATTGCGGCACATGTGCTTTAACTTAAGATGTTCAATGCTAAAGCACAGGTGCCACAATTGTAACTTAAGTAAATAAATAGAAAAAAAAACTTGCGGCCGCCATTTTTTTTCTATTGATTTACTTTTGTTATAATCGCGGCACCCGTGCTTTAGTTTTCAACATCTTAAGCTAAAGCACAGGTGCTGCGATAGCTTCAGAAGTAAAGAAATAGAGAAAAAACTTTTTTTTCTATTTCTTTACTTTTTAAGCTATCGTGGCACCCGCGCTTTAGCGGACAATGTTGAAAGCGAAAGCGTGGGTGCCTCAAAGGTCTCGCATTTGCGAGAGTTTAAGCTATTGGCATTGTAAATGAGAATGCCTTTTATTTATGTGTTTACAAAACAATATGCTCCTTTCAAATCGTGATTTCTTATCCATTTCTAAACTCATTTTTACAGAGTTGGGGGGGAGGTACTGTTTTCTAAAACGGGTTTAGTATATTTAAAAAAAAAAATGTGCTGTCGTAAACTCCGAATCTTAGAGTTTGCAACCACAAAAATGCTTTGATTTGTATATCTGGCCCAGTTCTTTCACCAGAGCTAGCTGCTGTTCCACCAGTTTATTCCACCAGTTTATCTACCAGAAACGGATTCAAAGCAGAAAGATGTAGAACAAGCATTGGCATAGCCAATAGGTCTCGCCTCTGGGACCTTATAAGTGTTTTGCCAGAGGTGTTGGGAAGTTTGGTAAGAGATGCAATTTAACATAAAGGGATACGAAAAAGGAAAGCAGGAAAGTGTGATGGGGGAAGAAGAGGGCAGCAGATGAGCTGGGGGGAGGGAGAGAGAAGCAAAGGGATGAGAGAGAGTGAGACAAAGAAAAAGCAGATGGCGAGAAGAAGCAAGTAGGGGGATAAATATAAAAGGATCGAGAGACTGTTGGGGAGGGAGAGGGGAGGAAAGCCAGGGTTAGAGATCGGACGACAGAGGGAGGCGAGAGAGTGGGAGGACATTGAAGGGAGGGAAAGAAATAGGAAAGCCATTGTTTCAATGCTGGGGGGGTGTATAAAGCTGAACTAGCAGGATTTCTTCCCTCTGGATATCTAAGATCTCAGTGTGACTCGCTGCTGGTTCCAAGAGGAGTCCTGCGCGGAACATACATTTTGTAAAGTCATGCAATGAGCGCTGGCAGTGCCAGCAACCACAGCTCACTGAACAAACACATTCATCGAACGCAGCTGCAGATCCCTTCACACCACTGAGATAGGGCCGAACCACACACCTTCTGGGATGGAAACCTGGAGACTTTGTGGAATTAACCCCCGGACTCCTGGAAGCCAGGCCATGAAAGTGGTGGATCGCTTGCTATACAAATGTGTGAATAGCATCACCACGGTTTTCAACTTGGCAACTGAGAGGCGCTTTGTTGTCAGCTGAAGTTCTAGGTGCTCACTTTATGATCTGAATCACTGTCTCTAGCGCCACAAAGCCTATCTGGCGTAGAAGCACTATATTGTCTAAACACAGGTTAGTCGTACTAACCTCATCTGTCCAATTAAAGACACTCTCCCCCCTTCTACTAGCCCAGGTATTTTGCAGAGTGCTAAGTGCCACCTTGCAGTCACTTCAGAGCGCTAGTGCGCCAGGCAGACACCGGGGAGGGTGGATATTGGTGGAACAGAGACGTGCTCTTCAGTTGGAGGACCCGCTCTTCTCAGATGGAGGGGAGGAGTTCTCTAAGGCTTGTCTTCCTCCAGTGAAACTGTTGCCCTAAGTTCGCGATCACATGGTTTGGAAGAGGACACCCGAGGACGGGACGCAGGGTCTGGCAGTGAATAGGGCGCTCTTGTTACAAGGGTCAGTCATCTTAGGTCAAGATCCTCCTAAGATCTCAGTCAGCCAGCATCGTCGGAGAAAGTGAACTTTGTTAGGGTGAGTAATTGTAGTTGCATTTATATAGCGCTTACTACCGCTGACGAGGCGTCGAAGCGTTTTACCACAAGCAGCACCGGAAACCAGCTCCGGAACCCAATGCAGAAATCACAACATTCCGGGAAACCCTGTTTGTCTCTGAATTCAGACCATAAAATGCTGGAGCGGTGACAGCAGGGGGTGGGGGGCTCTTCTGTTCTCACTAGAACTTCCAGTGAGTTGGGTCCCACAACCTGTCAGCAGTAACTTGCCCTACAACAGATGTGCCTAATCAGGGCGCTGAGTTGCTCCGTGATCCGAGGGCTCAGATGTCAGAAAGCCGAGCCGACTGCGCCCTTGTTACACATGTAGCGCCTCTGAGAAGCGCTGGGCTGCGCGCCGTAAAAACGTCCTCTCAGTACACACACCACGATATGCCCAAGGAGGGGGGGGGGGGGGGGGGGCACCTCAAGCAGGCACTGTAAAACACGAGAAGGGCTGCTGGAGGTGCGTGGAGCAAAGAGGAGGGTGGGAAGGGAGGGAAGAAGGAAGGCGCGAGGCAGGAATGGAAATACCATGAAACCGGGCGCCCTGGTAGGGAGAGCGGCGCCCGAGTGCATACATTTTAAAACAAGCAGGATGGGAGAGGCAGTGGAAGGGAGAGAAAGAGGGGCAAAGCAGAAAAGAGACGTAGGCACAGATGGGCAGAGTGAAAATGACAGAGACACGGCACGCACACTAAGTAAAACAGAAGCGGAGACACAAAAGAAAACATAAAAACAGAAGAGACATGTGAATACACACCAATGACAAACGGCGGAGAGGGGTGAGAGGAAGGGGCGGCAAAAGTGAAAGCAGCTGCAGGAGGGAACAAGCATTGGCATAGCCAATAGGTCTCGCTTTTGGGACCTTATAAGTATTTAGTTATGCAGCACAATATCCTTGGTGCATCAACATCAACTGTTGCATGGCTAAACACTTATAAGGTCCCAAAGGCGAGACCTATTGGCTATGCCAATGCTTGTTTTTCCTGGCGGCCAACCAAAGCCTAAGGAGGGGGGAAACTAGAGAGATGTAAGTATCAACCCGAACCTACAATGGAACCTTTCTAGTACTGGCCCAACCTCAAAAGGAGAGAAGGGGGAGGGGTGAAGAATCTGCAGAAGATAGATTATACACCATAAAAAGAGTTATCGGACACCGGGGATACTTCTTCCCCAGACACCTAATCTTAAGAAATTGTCTCAAAGCAGTACCCAACAGGCGGCACTAAGAAGTCCAATCAGACAAGAAAATCATGCAAAACTGGCCTGGCAAATGAGTTACTGCTCTTCTCCTGAGAAGCCAGACAGTTGTCCTTGGCAAACACATGCCCCGTAGTTCCCGAGTCAGCCTTGACATGTTTAGCTGTTCGAATCGTTGTCTTTTTACCGAGCGAGCAGAACATCAAGACCGGGCAAGGGGCATTGCAGGGAGAGCTTTGAGACTGTCTGTGGCAGATTGAAATACTGAGGCAAGTTTGTAAGGAATAAGGGTCGGTGTCCCGGGTGATTAGCTCCATTTGGGGACAAGTTGTCTACACGGTTTACAGCAGGCTGCCAGAAACGGATGAGAAAAGCATATGGAATCTGTATTGCACCCACACGGCTCTGAAGCTAAATGGAGCTAAAAACTACACACATCGATTAAAAAGCGCGTGTTGAAAATACATGCTTTGATCAGAAACATTAACATTTAATTTCCATTAGGAGAAAAGTCTTTTCAATATTAGAAATTATAATGTTTTCTAGGGATATAGATTTAAATAAAACTTTTTATTGCCCTTAAAGGAAAAAATATTTCTAATCTGACTTTCTGGATGTAAATGTTACGATATTCTTAACACCTTAAATCAGTGGTTCCCAAACTTTTTCGACCTGTGGCTCCCTTGACCTAATTGGCAGTTGGCCGTGGCTCCCCACCATTTTTTACCGGTGGGGGGGGGATGTAAGCCCGACCTCGGGAGTACTTCCAGTTTTCTCCCTGAAATTAATTGGGATGAAGCCGATGAAGGTATGTAAAAAAAAAAAAAAACTACAAGCCCAAGAATGCACTACTAAAAGCTAAAAAAAGAGCCAAAGAGCAGCTATATGCGTGCCTGTTCTGTGCATTAAGGGAAGCTTGCATTGTTGCAACCTCTGCTGTATCTGTTTTATGGTCAGTTAATGACGCTTTGTGAAACTTTCAATTATGAAAAAGCCTGCTAAAAGCATCTTCTATTGTTTCTCCACCTCTTGTTGCTGCATTTCCTCTTCAGCCATTCTTTTGCTTCCCTCTCTCTGCCTTCATGTCCTGCTCCCCTTTGATTCTTTCACACTTTGTTCTACCCCCGTGTATTCCTTCTTCCACCTGCTGCTTGCCCTAGTTTTCTCAGACTGAAAGTCTTGGTGTCACTTTTAGTTTCCTGTATTTCTCATCCCTCTGCGCACTCCTCTTCCCAGAAATAAAACACATGTGGCCCAGTCTGGGGTGATTTAGCAGCCTCTCCGATGCCCAGGTTGCTGCAGTCTGAGCTGAACTTATATCAGCGCTGCCATGTCTCGTCTGAGGTAGTAAGGAAGCGCTAGCTAGTGTAAGAAATAGGGTAGTACCAGTTCCAGATAAGGTACTGATACTCATTTAATTTGGGAGTCCTCTCGTACACCATACCTGCACCAAGAAAGTGTTGAGCTATAAGACTGTCACAAGAGAACTACTACTTTTTGCAACTATCCTTATCTAAATGAATGTGAATGCAATAAGTTCATCTTTTATGCTGCATGGCTAACAAGAAAGATCAATAAGTATATATTGACATGAGTAGCACAATCTCTCTGAATAATTTATTGAACAGCTAGCAGCTAATCAGAGTAAACAGCTTCAAACATCACAGAGTTTTGAGATATAAAATAGAGCTTTGAAGTTCAGCCTTCCTTAAGCAATGAAGAGGGATTAAAAAATAATGTTCTTTGACTGAAGATTAGCACAGAGGAGCAGTCTCGTTTTGGAGCTGGTGACTACAGTCTCCAATTGTCACTAACCTGGAGAAATATGCGGAGGGAAGAATGAGAAACGGCTTTCACTGAGGCTGAAAAGGAAACAGGTTATTTCAGTTTTATGACATGCTTCTTGTCCGGCCTTGGCAGAGGGTCACACTGGGGCCGGGCAATTAATCCTGGCTGCAATGCGGCCTATTTCCACAGCGAGTTTGAAATTTCTGGCTTATAAAATCCAGTGCGCGTTTCTTCACACAAACAAAGTGCGGGAACAACAGTCAGCAATCTTTATCTCGATGAAAATGTCACGAGTCTGTGTTTTGTGCTGCGGTTGGAATAAGCTTCACTTGCAGGCTTCAGGCTGAAAGGTAGGGTGACAAAAGATGCATAATTTTTACGGGCCAACATTCTCACAACATGATTCCAAGCTTCCTCAGCACATGGCCATATGCTATCTTTCCCACATCGTGCGCGGCGCCCCTGGCTACTCTTAACGGCGCACCAGGGCGCCACGGCGCACAGTTTGGGAACCACCGCCTTAAATAAAGATATCATATTTTTCTTGCGTCGTTCAAACAGTACTTGATAGGGAAGAAAAGGCAAGAGTTTCGGGGTGGGCGGAGGAAACAGATAAACGGAGAAAGACGAGTGTGTGTGCTTTAGACAGACAATGCCACAGAGAACAAAAAAGAGACACGGGGAGAGGATACAGAGATGGAGAAAGAAAGTGCGAGATAAAGAAAGGATGAGAACATGAGAAGGAGGAGAGGACTAGAGGCAGTGAAGGAAGGGGAGAGAGAGAGAGAGAGGAAATCGAGAGAGACGGATTGCGCGCAAGAGAGCGTAATCCCAGGGTGATGAGTTAAACTTCCGGAGTTTACAATTCCTCACCACACAGAGTACAGAGTAGATATACATCTCCTTGCTGCACTGTTTCAAGTCCATGATTGTACCCTTGGGACACAACCTCGCAGGCGGCAGTCGGTATGGGAGATCGGGAATGCAGATACGACGTGCTTCCTTAAGATAAACAGTGGATTCCCTTAGCGACGGGTTCACGCGAGCGTGCAACCACGCTCACACATGTTGCCCCCCTGTCCCCCTCAGAAGTATTCTCGAGCCTCATTGCGTTACAGACAGCGCGTGCCTTAAGAAAAGAGGAAGAAGGAGAGGCATAGCGAGCATTGGAGAGGCGGAGCGAGGCGCGCGCGCGTAACCGCAAGCTCTAGGCCGCCACAAGCAAAAGCGTGTGGTACCATTTTCTGGAGCCACACACTAAATGTCTCGCAGAGCAGCGCATGCGTTGGCTCAGCGAGACCTAAAAAGCATTGGCCACGCGGAATGCATAGATGGGGGCTGCAGCGGGAGAGAGAGGCGGAGAGAGTTGTGTGCGTGCGCGCTGCGCGCGAAAGCACTTAATGAGCCATGACGGCTCCTAACTGTATGAGATAAGAAAGGCAGATGGCGGCTGCGCGCGTTCACGCGCACATGCACGCAAGCTTTAGGCCAGAAAAAGCTTGTGGGTAGCACTTTTAAAACCCCCTTACTAAAAGTCGAGCAAGTAGCGCATGCGCTGCTCTAGGCTCGACCTAAAAATGAGGTTGTGAGAAGCAGGACATGCCTGGCATACGTAAAGGATGGATACCATGGAGGAAGGTCAATCCTATCCTTGCCAAAGTGGACAGATTTAGATGGTCAAAGTTTTGACGATTTAATTATAAATATTTTTACACATACTCTAGCCCCGAATCCCACTTTGTAATCCTGTTAACCCCATTATTTACCCCATACATACTATTATGTACCCTAACCTGAACATTCACTGCATTACACATCCCCTGTCTACCGTTTTTAGGTCTCGCCTGAGGCAGCGCATGTGCTGTTTTTTGCAAGAGATTTTGCTTATTAAAGAGGACTTGGAGCCTGCCCATTGCTTGCCATTTGTTGGCTTCAATGTCACTCTTATTGGCTGGCTCCTGATTGGTCAGCGCATCCGGTTTCACTCTTCCCTGGAGTATGGGCCAAGTACTGTGTCCTTTTTTTAAATTTATTTATTATTGTCCATTTGCTGCTCCCGCTTGGATTGCGGTACATTTTTTCCCCCTTGTCCTCGTTGCTTGTTCCCCTGTGCCTACTCCCGTGTCAGGATGTATACCACCACTGCCCTACCAACACCACCATAACTGCCACACCCACCAAAGCAACCACCATCATAATACCACCAACACCACACTAACCACGGCCACTAGCACCCAACCACTACCAACCAAGACCAACCTAAACATAATGCAACCTTAACCACTACCCTAACAAGACTGCCACTACCTTAACCATCAACAACCTACCCCTAACACTACCATCCTACCACCACCCTAACCACAACCACCCCTATCACCACTAGCACATTATCCTAACCAACACCCTACCCCAACAACCTTCACCGACCACTACCCTAACCATCGCGCCCATACTACCACAACCTCCCACCGTAACCACAACTGTCATAACCCAATCACCCTTACTACCACAACTACACTCTCCAGCCTTATCACCATCTCCACCCTTTTACTAAACATGGCTCCCATTCCTGTAGAAGCTTTTCATTTTTTAACAACCATTTTCAATTCATTACTTGATTTATTTTCATGAAAAGTTATGGCCTACGTTTTCATTTGTTAACTCTTTAGTAACTTCTGCTCGCCTGAAACGATGGAGCTAGGTATCCAGTAAAGCTAAATCATATCAAAGATTTAGAAGCATTTACATGTCTTTACCTATCTATAGACTTTTCTGCCATCTTTGGTTATCAATTTGTGAAAGTTGAGGAGCTTTATAGCAGGATGTTGATGTTATCCCTAGGGGGGAGTGCGCGCTGAGCAGATTCGAATTTGTATAAACTTCATATTTGATTACCTTGTACATTTTAATTGCTGTGCAGTGGGAATAAGAAAAGGTTTGTTTGATTGTTTTGTGTGCAATGCTTTTAATAAAGCAACCTACAAACACAGTCAATCCTTCTAAGACTGCTGGTGTAGGCTTTCCTGCATCTTTGTCCCTCCCCTTGAGCATGGCCTCATTACTTGTTCTTTGACTGTTTACTTTTTAGAGACTTTTTTTTTTTATCCAGTATTGGGGTATCGTTCATAGATTCACATGCTTGAATCATTCCCCGTCGTCAAGATGGGAGTCCCATAGTAAAATAACCAAGCAGTATTTAATAAATGTCATATGCTATAATGGTCCTTGGCCATGTTATTGATAGCCTATGTATGTCCTTTTAAAAAAAGGAGTAAATGATGAACACAGCCAATCAGTTGCCTCCATCCTAAGCATGAGGTGAAGAAAGCAAGATCTGCCATACCGTTTCCTCTAAAACCCTCAAGGATAAAGAGGGAAGGTTGTTGCTGTGGCTCCAGACCACTAAGTACAAGACCATTTTGATGAAGAGCGTGAGAGATCCTCCACGTCCCACAAGAGGGCCAGATTGAGGGACAGTTTCTCTGGAGAAGGTAGGAAACACCATAAACCTTCTCATGACACCAAAGGCTCTAAGAAGGAGAAAGGAGCAAAGCACTCCTCAGAGCCTACATTGTCTATGTCCTCCATGCCATCCAGAAAGGACAAAGATCACCCAAGAGCCTCCTCCTCCGACCCTGTGAGGCAGAAATCTCACAAAAAACCATCGACTATGTTTTCACACTCCGACGTCGATAAATGTAACATCGACGGCACTGTTGACGACGGCAACAGTGACGAAGACGGCAATCTTGGCTCCTGTATCGTCTTGAGTCTTGCTCTCCAAGAGCCCATCGACGTCGAAAGCTCCATCCTCGTCGAAGACCGCCGACGCTCTCCCGTCAGCGAAGAGATCGTCTACGATGATTCCGTCGACCGATTTGTCGCCGAGGGCCCCGTCGACAACCACCACGTCATTGACACTACTGTTGATGACGATTGCACCGTCGACATCGGAATCTGCCCTTCCGGCTATATCTGCACCGTCGACTAGGGTTAATCAGATCACAAAGGTAACCAAACTTTTTTACGCCCAACCATATCTGAATACAGTAAGGTGTCACCGTTAATCCCATCACATCTCTTGGACATACATGACTATGAGGATGGTGTTTATGGTGTAGCTCATAGTCCATCAGTGCTGCACGTAAAATGTCAAGACGAGGAGGGTGAAGATTACCACGATGAATCTCAGTACTATCAGCAGGGCTATATGGCTCCACATCTTCACTACCATCCATATGGTTTTCAACCAGAACCGCGTCCCAGAGACATGGCCCCTCTTCCACAGTCTCTCATCCACGATCTACAGGTGATGTTGGCGGATTACAGGCAACTGTTTCCGCCGCAGGGGGACCAACCTGACAGACCATTACTGGTACGCCAGTTTTACAGGCTCCAGTCACACCTACAATTACTCCTCGCTCCTTACCAACAGACCCTGTTGCAGGGGATAAGTCTGCTTCGGACGAAGAGAGAGAAGCGGGTGAGTTACCAGACCCTATCTCTCCACCATATCCTTCGGAGGATTCTATCATACCAACGCCCTCCCCTCCTCCGCACCTGCCATCAGATTCTCCACCAGAGGACATTGGAGGATTTAATAATTTAATGAAGAGAGCAGCCACCAGGTTTCACTTGCCAATGACAGTCAAGCAGACTGACTGCTTCTTGTGCTATTTCAAAGAGGAAATCAGTACGCTCCATACCCATTATTGATATAGCAGGAAGGCATTAAAATTATGAAACACCAGCGACCATACCTCCCGTACTCCCTCACATTAAGAACAAGCATTTGCAATGCAATAGGTCTCGCATTTATGAGAGTTTGAGCTATTGGCATTGTAAATGACAATGCCTTTTATTTCTGTGTCGTTTTTAAAACGGATAAATAAAAGGCATTGTCATTTACAATACCAATAGCTTAAACTCTAGCAAATGCAAGACCTATTGCATTGCAAATGTGTGCTTTAAAAAAAAAAAAAAAAAGGCATTAGGAGAGAGCGTGTCCTGCCTGCAACAGCAGGCAGGACAATGCTATTTGAGAAAATAGTGCTCGGAGGCTGTAATTAAAGCCTACCGAGTAACAGCACACATAATAGGGGATGTCGCCATGGGAGGTTACAAAATGAGACAAGGCAGTACTAAGGAAGGACTACTAAGCCTTTTGACCAATGAACAGCCACAGTTTACAGTGGACAATGACACAAGCCAATAGAAAATGTGGGCGGAGCTTCAAGTCCCTACCTCAATACAGCATTCCTCGCAGAGCAGCGCATGCTCAGCCCAGGCTCAACCTAAAAAGTATAGGGCTCCAGAGGATTCTACATCTTGCCTCATAGGACACCCCAAGCCGGATACGGTCATCTCCGCCTGATAAGGAGGGCGCAGGATGGACATTCTTGGAAAGCGCTTCTCTTCTATGGCCGTCGTCATGATCAGGGTGGCAAATGCATTAGCCATCATCGGCCACTATGACCGCCAGATGTGGTTGGATATGGCAGCTTTAGTGGAACTTATACCAGAGGACAGAAGATAAGAAGCAAAGAACATCCTGTCAGAAGGAGAACGTACAGCGTCGGAAACCATCGACTGCGCTGTTGACGTAGCCAGCTTTCGACAAATGGCGGGTGCCGCTGTGCTAAGAAGACCGGGATGGTTGAAGGCAACCACTTTTAGACCAGAGTTGCAGACAGAGATCTTGGATATGGCTTTCGATGGGGATTCCCTCTTTGGAAAGCATATTGACGAGGCACTGTTGGCGATCAAGACTGATACGGACACTGCAAAATCATTGGGCATGTTACAATATCGAAAAGTGCCATTCAGAGGGGGCTAGAGGACGAGCTTTTACCTCATACAAGGGAGGTTAACAGAAAGCCCAACAGTATCAGCCACAATACCGGCAGAGTTGTAACCCTCCAGCTTACCGACATTCTTCCACAGCTGGTTTCTCTCGCCAAGGGGGCCGCAAAAGAACACCTTCACATGGTCGTGACTCTAACAGGAAACAATGATCACGTCCGGGTACCAGCTTCCATCCCCTCCCATCCTGTGGGTGTGAAGATTTCCGACTATGTGAATTAGTGGCGCAATATAACCACGGATCAGTGGATGTTAGACCTCGTCACCTTTGGATTCACCCTAGAATTCACTCAGCGCCCACCGAATACTCCAGCCAGAGGAGCTCACCCCCCTCCCCATTGTCTGAACTTACTACGCTAAGAAGCTCAGGTCATACTCTCCAAAGGAGCAATAGGAGAGGTCCCTTTATCTCAAAGGGGAAGAGGTTTCTATTCCCGTTTTTTCTTGATAAAGAAGAAATCAGGGGAATGGAGACCAATACTGGACCTCAGGAATCTCAACACGTTTCTCAGAAAACATACGTTCAGGATGGTAACACTCGCCAAGATTCTACGTTGTCTAAACAAAGGAGACTTCATGACCTCGCTCGACATGGAAGACGCATATTTTCACATCCCTATCCATCAGAAGCATCAAATCTTTAAGATTTACGGTAGCTGGTACCCACTACCAATACAAAGTACTTCCGTTTGGCCTCAAATCGGCGCCAAGAATATTCACCAAGTGCCTTGCCCCGGTAGCAGCAGCCCTACGATCTCAAGGTCTCCAGGTATTTCCATACTTGGACGACTGACTGCTCAAAGCACCAACTGCGCAGAAGGCCAGTCAAATTACGAACGGGTGCCTTCAGATGTTCCGAGCTCTAGGCCTCACTGTAAACAAGGGAAAATCTTCACTCCTTCCCAGTCAAGTCATATCGTTTCTGGGATCAACTATAAATATTATCCACTGCAAAGCTTTCCTATCACAAGAAAGGCAAATACGATTGCAAAGACTGGCAAGGAATATGTCGAACTGGCAATGAATTTGTTGGGGGAAAAAAAAGAGTCAATTTCAGTATGAACATACAAATCGTTCCTGGTAATGCGTTCTTCAGCAATAGATCTAGTGCCACTAGCCAGACTAAGGATGAGGTCTCTTCAAGAAGAACTACAGAAGCAATGGTCGCAAACCTCAGGATCCTTCGAGGATGTAATACAGGTCTAACACGCATGAAAGAAGCCCTGCAATGGTGGTTTAACACCCCAAATCTCTCAAAGGGCCTTACTTTCCTCCAAACCATCCCAGATTTCATTCTGACGACAGACGCTTCTAAGGACTGCTGGGGAGGCCATCTGCAGGAGTTACAAATACAGGGCAAACGGTCCACTGCGCAAAGACAACAGTACATCAACAGGCTAGAGCTGAAAGCCATTTTTCTATTTCTTCAGGCTTTCTTGCCAAGGATAGCGGGTTCCACTGGGCTGGTTCGTACGGACAATATGACCAGCATGTACTACGTCAACAAACAAGGGGGAACCAAATCCATCACGCTATCACAGGAAGCGCAGGAGCTGTGGGACTGGAAAATGGAAGGCTGTCATCTCATCCTGATAGCGCCACAATGGCCCAGGCAGCACTGGTTCCCGGAACTTCTTCTGTTGTCTGAATCGAAACCCATACGCCTACAACCATCTCCGTCTCGCCTGACCAGAAACAAGGGCCAAGTATGTCACCCAGACCCGCAGTCTCTTCATTTGCATGCATGGCTCCTGAGTTGGAGTTCCGAGACATGAAGATCTCACTGGAGTGCAGGGATATCATTGTAAAATCCAGAGCTGAAAGCACTGATGAGATATATCGCCTAAAGTGGAAGCAGTACTGCTGCTGGTGCCAGAGAAACAACTTGCAAGCGTCTCTAGAACAGATTTTGCCATATCTCCTCTCCTTAGCAAAGTCAGGTCTCACATTCTCGTCAGTGAAGGTGCATCTCGCCTCGCTTTCCCGATACAGGCTATCTCCTCAAGTTCCATCTCTATACCCCCAGTCTAGTAAAGCAAGTCTTGAAGGGGCTCTTCGGTGCTTTCCTTCTGGTGCGAGCACCCCCTCCGGAATGGAAGCTCAACTTGGTCCTCGTGCAACTGATAAAACAGCCCTTTGAACCAATTCACAAAGCCGAGCTGAAATTTCTAACTTGGAAAGTGGCTCTCACTTCCACGAGGAGAGTTAGCGAGAGCTAGGCTTTTACAGTCGAAGAACAATTTCTTCATTTCTCTGAAAACTATGTGGCCCTACGGACAAACCCAACTTTTATTCCAAAGGTACCAACACAGTTCCACCTTAACAAACAAGTCATACTTCAGTCTTTCTTCCCAAATCCATCTACTCCAGCAGAACAAGCGTTTAACACGCTAGATGTAAAAAAGATGTCTCAAATTCTACATGCAAAGGACTAAAGACATAAGAAAGACTGGTCAGCTACTGGTAGCGTACAGACAAGGCCCGAGAAGGAACAGCAGTTACGAAGGCCACTGTCGCCAGATGGGTCTCTTCAGCAATCCAATTCTGCCATTACATAGCTAACAAGGCCTTAACTAGAAAAGCAAGGGCACAGTCCACCATGGCAGTGTCCACATCGGCAGCTCTTTTCGCTGGAGTAACACTGGAAAAGATTTGCCATGCTGCAACACAGAAAAGTGTCCACACTTTCATGCAGCACTACTGTCCGCAATCTATGCATCGTGAGTCAAGCAGTGCTGCGTCATCTATTCAACTAAGGTGGGCTTCTTTCTAGTAAAGAAGAATATTATACTTCCTACTTTCTTGAAGTTGCATAGGATTGCTTAATATTATTTGTTAAGATTGTTTCTAACAAGTTTGAGATAGAAAGTAACTTATTTCTCTATTGCTATAGCTAAACATTCCATTGAATACCTCATTAACATAGCATAATATAGATGCTTCATGCCCCATTTTATACATGTGGTAAAGCTTCTAAGTTTGGAAGGGTATTTGCAGTTTTACAAATGTCTGTTTTGATGCACTGACTTTAGGCATTTATGATTTGCACGTCTCCCTCCATCCACTACCAACAGTACGATGTTTTGGGTACTGCTTGCTATTCTGATTCAAGCATGTGAATCTATGAAAGATACCCCAATACTGGATAAGAAAATAAGTTACTTGCCTTTAACTGCGGTTATCCAGTATTGGTATCTTTCATAGATTCACATGCAACCCACCCTCCTCCCCGTAGAGGCTTCTCTTTTGGCTTTATGGGATTCTTACTTCCCACTTGTGTTTATAAAATCAATGGGAATCTGCCTCTGCTGGGAGTGTTCTAGAGGGTGCTGACAGCTGATTGGCTGTGTTCAACATTTGGTCTTTTTTAAAAAAAGGACACAGAGGCTATCAATAACATGGCCTAGGGCCATTATAGCCTATGATATTTATTAAATACTGCTTGGTTTTTTAACAGTGGGACTTCCATCTCGACGACGGCGAATGATTCAAGCATGTGAATCTATGAAAGATACCAATACTGGATAACCGCAGTTACAGGTCAGTAACTTATTTTCTTCCTTTTGGTTAACCACTCCATGAGAGTGCATGTGTTTTCCAGCTGTCTACTGTGTACTTCTCTCTGTCCATCCACTGTGCTCCATGTTGCTCCTGCCTGTGTGCACCTCCCCCACATCCGTAAGTGGTGTGCTTATGTTTGTGTGCTTCTCCCCTCGTATTGCATTCTCACCCGTGTGCTTCAGCCCATTCCATGTTCACTTGGACGTGGTGTTCTGTTTCCCTACTCTCCACGTTGCTCTCTCTTCGTGTGTCATGTACTTCACCTGCCACCCTCCATGTTGCTTCCAACGCTGTCTTGTATGATTCCCCCCCAAATCACCCTGCCTGTCGCTTCCCCTGCTCTCCTTGTTGCTTCCTTGCACCCAATTTAATTTTTTTAAACACTTTGGCACTACTTTTTTTTTGTTCCTTATCAATCCAACTTAGATCGGTAAATAAAAAGAACCTGACCCACTGTGCATTTTGCTGCATCATAGCATTTTATTTGGTTTCCTCTTTAGCCATGCTGCACAGCATTGCTAAAAACCATTAGCAAAGTCAATAGTCCCCAAAGGTGAGACCTACTGGCTTTGCCAGCGCCTGTTTGTTTTTGATGTTCTTGAAAAATGCGGGTGTCACAAACCTCAAATTAAAGTTAGAATTTTTCCAGTTTCTACTATCTACCTATGTCTAAATCTGTGGTTATGAAAGATTTAAATTTCATTATCTGTGGGCTATCTGGTCATGGTAAAGAAATGCTTAAGTGTACCCACTGGGTACTTGCCCTTGGGTGAGGAGAGGGGCTCACTGTGTGTGTTTTCTGGGGAAGCAGCCTCTACTCATTCCTGGAATTTTGCATGAATAGACTTCCTGTTCTCGCTACCATGGAGACATGACATGGGGTTCCTGCTTTGCCACACAAGTTTGTTTTTGGGCCTGGAGATGTGGCACCAAACTGTCAGGAACACTAGATGGGCTATGTGTGTCTTGTTAGGGATAAGAGTCTTTAAAGCACAGCCTGGAAGACTCCAATGCTTAAGCTGGTAAGAGTCCTCCTCCCCCCAATAAATCTGGGGGCATATTTTATTACCATTTCACACAATACAGTGTAGCAGGTGAAGTTGCTGCTTTGCATTGGATGAGCGAGAGAGCAAAACAGTGAGCTATTTTCAAGGATGTTGAGCAGTTCTGCTCTCTCCTAGTGCTGGTGCACTTGTTGCGGCCTAGTGCATCATGCTGCAAGGGTGCCTGTGTTGTGTTCACACTAGCTCTTGTGCAGGAAGGGCTACCTTTGAGGCTATTTCCTCTTTGAATGTGTGCTGCAGAATGCAGCAAACATGCAAACAGGAGATAACAAAAAAAAATGAAGATGTTTCTCCTCACGCCAGCCTCCACTAGGTGCAACATTTTCTGCACAAATCCAGGTTGACAAGTCTTTGTCTGTTTTGATGCTAACCATCTTTACAAACCGGAAATAACAAGGAAAAATAATATTTCTCCTCGTTACGCCAGTTTCAGGTAGGTGCAAAATATATATATTTATTTTTTGCACAAACCAGTGTTGACAAGTCTTTGTAAATAAAGGCTTTCATCAAAACAGATGGGTGGATGTACAATAACACCTAGCTGTTGCAAAGTAGTGTAATTGTTTCCTTTCTTTCTTCAAAACCATGCAAATCTGATTTTGCCTGGCTATGTAAATCCCAAAATGAATTGTGTCAGGGTTGCGACAAATAGCAGATGCAGAATCTTAGTACATCTAGGCCCTGGTGGCTTGCTGGGTACGAGATTTAGCTTTTTTCCTTGGAACTCATCTTAGAAACGAAATCCTGAGTGTATATGGGAATGCAGGTAGAAGTAGAAATTGTAAATTCTGCCGGATTGATATTAATAGAAGGTTAACATCAATATCTATTAACAAACAATTCCATTATTACAAGGACATGTATTAAGACGTTAATTGTCAGTCCATCAATCCACCATGACACTGAACTTTTTGTAGTCTTCTTTATTAGTGAATACTTGAATTCAAACAGTACAGTTTTTCATAAGCGTGATATAGTCACTACTACAGCAGACGTGTCTTTAAGGGCGATCGTATATAATGAGAATTTTGTGCCATTCATTGGATTGCTGATACTACCGTTGGGGCATCCATCAGGAAATCTGTTATTGGGAATGATCGTATTTGAAAAAATCCACCAGGATCCGTTACGATCGCATTTAGCACCTTGAGAAATCAGTATTCTGCAAAACACGTGTCAGCTACAGCAGTGACTATAATCATGCTTAACAAAAACGAAACTGTTTTGACACACCTGCACCAAGATGCTCCCTAGCCAAAGGCACTACCATCTGTGTTGACCACCAAATGACTACCTGTATGAAGTGAAAACCCTCTGGCCAGGAGTCAACTGATGACAATGGGAGGAAAATACAGCAATGAAACCCTCAAAGTTCAGGGATGCCGATATGTGGGATCTATGTAGATAGGCCAGAAGGACACTGGTGGACATGCACCGAGGGCACACTGAAAAACCGGAGGCCAGCAGACTCAGTACCGGGAACCACAGGTGTGCTGAAGCCAAAGGGGTGAGCCAACAATGAAGACTGGGCCTGTCCACAGGCAGAAACCCCATGCCCAGATCAATCCGGAAGTGGGAAACAAGGAAAATCCTGCACTGGATAAAAAATAATTGACACTTCGGCAGAAACCCTTGATGATTTGAGTGGGAACAGAATAACTCCTGGCCCATTGGGATCTTCTCCGAGGAGGGGCTTTAAAACTGCAGATAGAGAACAGCCAGGATGGTTAAACACTTAGGGCCAGATGTACGACCAATTTGAGAGCGCAAAATCGGTCGCAAACATTTTGCGCTCACAAATTGGATGTGCGCAATGTACGAAAGCCAATTGCAAAACCCAAAATTGTGATGCAAATGAATACCGAATCGAAATAACTGCGACCTGTTTTGTGTTCATAAAACAGCGACTCGCAATTTGCGAGTCGCTATTTATAATGTACAAAACAGTCGCAAATAGGGAAAATGTGCAAAATGGCTCATTGGCCCATTTGGTATGCAATTTACCACTAACCAGAACCAGCTGGTAACCAGGCCGAACCTATAAAAACAGACTCCGAATGCATCTGAAATCTTTCCACAATGGCTGCCCTGTATGTGATAGCGAGGAGGATTCAGATACTGGCTGCTCAGCAGAGTAGGCGGAGACAGGAGAAGATATTCAGAGTCAAGCTAACATTGTTTGAGAAGACCGAGGAAGAGATTTATGACTAGGGCTCCAGGTTTTTCGTTTTTACATATAAATACAGACGGAAATCTATATTTCCTTTGTCTGTATTTATATTTAGAAACGGCAAAATACTGGAAAATGTTGCCGTGCTCGAATCCAGAGTTCTCGCCACGCCCCCTTCCTGCTGCTGGAAATACCTTCCCGGGCACACACACAGCCGCACCCGAGTACTTCACAGGTCTTTTGAAAGACCATTTACTTGTTAACGAGGCTTTATTGTTCTTTCACCCCATGCCGTAGCCTCCCCCAACGCCCCTGACTCCTCCTGTCCCAGGCCCCATACAGTGCACGTTTTAAGCACTTCAATTCACAGTGCTGCAGCAGGAGCCAGAGTAAAGGCCTCGATGTGCATGGCATACAACAGCTCCGCTGGAGATGGAACACCGTCTACAGCAGAGGAGCCAATATTCTGTTTGGTCAGCCGGACTCATTCATTGCGCAGCGCGGGCAGACCCTGTCCCCACATTACACGCTGTCTGCTCTAAACACCAATAATTCAGTGTCAGAGGAATGCTATTAATATTCAACAGGCCCCAGCCTGTCTAAGTGTAACCTCCCTATAATCTCACCCGAGGCGCCCGCGTTTATAAATAAAGCAGGGTAAAAGGGGTCTCCTGTCCACAGTGCTTGTTGTCAGTGCACCGAGGGCGGCATTCCCTGCTTTGCGTGTGCTAAGGCCGCACTCACGTCCAACCTATGCCAAAAATACCACATGCCAAGAAGGAGCAGTCCTGAAACCGGAAAAAGGACAACATCCGGAAAGTTGGCACTGATGCAGTCACTCCCCTAAGCAGGGAGTAAGTAACCATTGAGAGGCCCCTAGCAGCCTCCACTCTTCACCTGTGCCCGTGAGCATTAATCTGAATCTCTTGTACAGCGCCCACTACAAACTGATGCATATATAGGCACTTGTTGAATGCTAGTATTCCCAAGTAATGCCAGCGCCTCTCACTTCACTGACACTTTACATGAGTGCTATATTCTTCTATCGACCCTCGGGTGCCACCTTGTAAAACTGCCCACCTGCGTCAGCTTCTCACAATACCCAGCAGTGCCATCTGATCAGCCAGCTTTTCGGACTTTAGCCTTGTGCCTGCTTCTGTCACGCCCCACAGCTGAGACCCAAACTCACTGTGAAGGGGGTGTTCAGAATGCACGCCCAGGCGCCCCATTGGTTCGCATTTGGTACGTACTTTCTGTGTGAAAACCATAGACATTTGAAGGCAGATTTCTAGCTGGCTTTAGATGGAAATACAGAAGCGCTGGCACATGTTTGCTCCTGATAAGTGCTTGTACTCTATCCTAAAGTGTTTTCATAGCAGAACTGAAAAGCACAGGTACTCTCCTTTTCAAATGACTCAGTACCGGACCATTTAAAGCACTGCTAAAGCCACAACAAATCGCTTGTTTAAGTGAGCGCATGTGTGCATTGTCAATTTAAATAAATGTGGAAAAATACTAAGCCTGGGCGGTGAACTACGCTACGCTCGCGAAGTTTCGGTAACTTCGCGATTCGCGTAGAACGCGAAGTTACCGTGCGCTACGCAATTTGCGGCGTAGCGTAGCTGTTTTTCTTCTTCGCGCGCTCAATATACGTTCTCGCGCGCGCGGTAACAACCTACCGTGATTCTGCGTTCGCCGCCGCGACTTCCTATCCGTTCGCGGGCGCCACGAGATTTGGAATCCGGCCGCACGATCCCGCGAGAGTGTGCGAACGCGAACACGTCATTCGGACGCGCGATATGACTTCCGGCGGCAGTGTTGGTAAGATCGCGATCCCGAACACGAAGAAACTACAATCTGGCGAAGAATATATCTCGAGCATCATAAAACCTTCTCGAAAATGATGAATTAGTTCATTTTGCACAAAAAACTCCTCAGGTTGTCATTTAGAGATGTAGTTTGGTGAGCAAGGAGTCCTTTTTCTTTTTTTCCAAGAGGAAGGAAGTGCCCCTGATTCTCAAACTTCCTGTTCAGCAGGCTCCTCCCAGTGCTTTGTCCATGTGCTGTTCACTTTCATTTGGATTTGGAGCTGGAAGGATCACTTTTTGTGTCTGTCTGCTGCATCATATCATTGAATTGGATTTGAGGACTCTTGGATTTGAGATTTTACAAGTAAGTTGGAGAATTGGTGTACTTGTTTGTTTGATTGGGGCTTGTTAGTACCTACATTTTTTTGTGGTATTTCCATAGTTTTTAAAATGTATTGTTGTGGCCTGTAGTTTCGGCAGGGGCCTAGTTGTTTTTCTTTGATTTGAATTTCAGCCAGTAGGCCCGGACTAGAGCCAGAGGTACCCATGGGTGCATGTTTCTGTGGTGTCTGTTGAATTTAAAGTTTAAACATCATGTAGGCCGGGCATCCATGGATGGCATTGGATTGATTTGCAAAATGTGGGTTTTGGGGTGGTATTTTATATTTTTGGGTGTTTGTTAAATAAATAGGCCTTTTCAGGCAGTAGGTAACCCTGGGCGTTCAGCTCGCGGACTTTGGGCAAGTCCGCACTGCGCGACAACGCGGACTTACACTTTTTATCTTCTTCGCGCGCTCAATGTACGTTTTCACGCGCGCGATAACGACAATTTGTGACGATCGCGATGCCGAACTCGCAGAATTTACAATCTGGCGAACAATATCTCTCGAGCATCATTAAACCTTCTCGAAAATGTTGATTTAGTTCATTTTGCACAAAAACTCCTCAGGTTGTCATTTAGATGTAGTTTGGTGATCAAGGAGTCATTTTTTTTTTGTTTTACAATTTTTTCCAAGAGGTAGCAAGTTTCCCAGAGTCTCCAACTGCCTGGTCCTGTCCTTTGTCTTCACTTTTTGTTATTTTGGGTGGCCTGGCCATGTGGGTGGCGGCCATTTTGTAAAGCCAGGCATTGTGCTTTTGCCATAGGCCTGCATTGTCTGTCTTGTGTTCCTTTTCTTGTTGTTCTGGGTGGCCTGGCCATGTGTTGGCGGCCATTTTGTGTGAACAGCCACTGTGCTTTTGCCATAGGCCTCCAAGCTTGCGGCCTAGTGTGCCAGTAGGCCCGGAGGTAGTCATCCTCATGGGTGCATAAAAACTGTTTCTGTGTTGTCTGTTGAATTGTAACATAATTTAGGCCATGGATGGCATTGGATTGATTTGCAAAATGTGGCTTTTGGGGCGTATTTTATTTTTTTGGGTGTTTGTTAAATAAATAATAAATAGGCCTTTTCAGCCAGTAAGTAACCCTGGGCGTTCAGCTCGCGGACTTTGGGCAAGTCCGCACTGCGCGACAACGCGGACTTACACTTTTTATCTTCTTCGCGCGCTCAATGTACGTTTTCGCGCGCGATAACGACATTTTGTGACGATCGCGATGCCGAACACGCAGAATTTACAATCTGGCGAACAATATCTCTCGAGCATCATTAAACCTTCTCGAAAATGTTGAATTAGTTCATTTTGCACAAAAAACTCCTCAGGTTGTCATTTAGATGTAGTTTGGTGAGCAAGGAGTCATTTTTTTTTTTGTTTTACAATTTTTTCCAAGACGTAGCAAGTTGCCCAGAGTCTCCAACTGCCTGGTCCTGTCCTTTGTCTTCACTTATTTGTTATTTTTGGTGGCCTGGCCATGTGGGCGGCGGCCATTTTGTTAAACCAGCCACTGTGCTTTTGCCATAGGCCTGCAAGCTTGCGGCCCAGTATGCCAGTAGGCCCAGAGGTAGTCACCATGGGTGCATAAAACTGTTTCTGTGTAGTCTGTGGAATTTTGACATCATTTAGGCCATGGATGGCATTGAATTGATTCAATTGAATTGCGAAATGTGGGTTTTTTGGGAGGGTCTATTTCACTTTTTGGGTGTGTTAAATAAATGCCTTTTGTGCGTGTGTACTGTGTAATTATAATTGTGTTGTTGTAGTGGTTGTCTAACTTTCCAAAGTGTTTTTAGCCATGTGGATTTTAGTTTTTGCATTAAAGCTGTGTGTGTTTTATAAGGCATCCTTTGTCTGCCCATATATAGGCCTGCTTGAGTTCATTGTTTGCCGTGCCTTGTGCCTGTGAGTCACCATGTTTCTGGGGGCCATTTTGTTGTGGTAGTTATTAGTGTGCTGTTTTTGCCACATAGGCCTGCGTGTCTTTCCATTGTTCCTCTTGTCTTACTGCTTCCAAATCCATCCCCATTGCCAGCTGCAGCTCCCTGATGCTGCTATATAATACATCCCACGTGATGCACAAATTTAGGCCAAACATGCTCCAGTACATTTTAGTTTTTGTTCTTTACTATTCTTATTCTTCCAGAGTGTACACTAGCACTACACAGTAGCCAGGAAAGCCCTGGCCTTGTTGTCAACGTCTCATAAATGGCTACACTGTGTGTTGTTGTTGACAGAGTTTCTGAAATTTAATAATTGAGGCCACCACACACTAAGTTCTATATTCTATTTGTTTGATTTGTGCTATGTTTGACTGATGTTCTGGCTTTTTGCTTTTAGGTGCACAAATACTGAGGAGGAGGTGTGTCTCTCATCATTGCCTGTTGCACTTCCAGACAGACATCCTGCTGCTGTACACACAACGTGACGTGTGACCTGACCAGACATCTCTGCAACTGAGTGCTGCTGACATCTGAAGAAGATGGGCCCAAAGAAAGCAGGTACCAGGTCCTCCAGTACCAAGAAAGTTGCTATTGAGAAGAAGAAGGAACAGAAGAAGCAAGTGACACTGAAGTCTGGTGTGCCGGCCAATACCTATTTGGGGAAAAAATTGCGCCTGCAGCAGCGGTGTCCGGGGGCAAGCTGGGGGCAGCACCTCCGCATCAGTGGACCCAACCCACCAACCCAGGCCCAAGCACATGAGTGGGGAAGAGGTAGCCAGCCTAATGGTGGAAAGCAATGATGCTGAGCCGGAGATAAACTTATCGCTATCTCAAAGTAGTACCCAATCAACGCAGGAGGAAACACAGCAGATAAGTGGTCAACAACAACAGCCGCAACCACCGCCCGCAATAGTAGTTGTTGTTCCTCCTGAAGTAGGGGCAGTTCAGGAAATTGAGCCTCATGCAGAGGTAGAAGAAGAAGCCACTCATTCAGAAGATCCATTGTCTTCCAAATCCCCAGCAAGGAAAAGGAGGGGTAGTCCATCAAGTTCTTCGCCAAGCCCCCCTTCTGATGATCTAGATGCCACTTGGAAGCCACAAACTGAGTCTGAGAGGGAGCCACGTTCCAAGACCAAGCTAGGGAAAAGGAAGGTTCCAGAAAGCCTTACACTTATGGAGGTCGATGTAGAACAGCAAGATGATGATGATGATGACGACGACGACGAGCCAGTCATCACGAACATCACTCCCGGCCCCGAGGAGATGGAGACCAACATTCTTACTCTATCCAAAATCGCTGCGAGGGATGTAGCACGCATACCTCCACAGGTAACACCAACACGACCTACAGCTTCCATATTTGCATTAGCAAAGGCCCGGCAGCGACCTACATCCAGCACAACCACCACCTCTGTAGGAGTAGGTAGTGGTACAGCAGCACAGAGTCAAATTCAACACACACCCTACAGATCATCCGGCATTGGAAGTGGCACCTCCAGCAGGAGGCCAAAGTTAAGCTCCCCAGTTTGGGACTTCTTTACGGTTAGCGAAAAGGAGGAGAACATTGCTATATGCTCCATTTGTAATACCTCTGTTAGTCGTGGTAAGCTTGGTACAAACTATGGTACCGGAGGCCAAATGACCCATCTGAAAAAACACCACTTGATCAGCTGGGAGGACCACCTTCGCGACAGAAAAAAAACTGCAACCATTGGTGTTGGTGGGGATAAAGGAGTAGAAGAAGAAGATCCGATCACGGTGGAAGAGGAAGGACAGGGAGACATTCTCTCTGGTAGTGGTACACAAGGTGTCCCTGACCCCAGCAGTGCAGTCTTAACGTTGCACACATCTTCAGCAACATCTCAGTGGCGTAAGAGTCAGCCGGAGACACCAAGAAGTACCAGGTCCGCACTACCAAAAAGTGCGTTGAGCCTAAGAGAAAGGAAAACCATGCAGCCTACCATTATCAGCATGTTTGGGGGTGAGGGGCAGTACGAACGCAACCACCCAATAGCACGTTTGTACAATGCGAAGCTGGCTAAAATGTTAGCACTGGACCTTCTCCTTTTGTTGAAGGGTTGGGTTTTGTGGAATTTGTGTCAACCATCTGCCCAAAATGGCATGTTCCCAGCCGCTACTATTTTGCCAGAGTTGCAGTTCCAGCACTACATCACGACGTGCTGGAATTGCTAGGAAAGGCCTTGAAGCAGAGTGCTGTTCACAGTATCCACCTGACTACAGACATGTGGACCAGTTGCCAAGCCACAGATTACATGTGCATCACTGCACACTGGATCAGTTTTGTGGGTGTTAGAGAACAGCTATCTGCTGGTGTTGATACTGCAGAGATTTTTCATGCCACTCGCAAACATGCAACTGTAGCCATGTTTGCCATGGAGAAATCTCATACTGCTGTAAACATTTTGGACGAGTTTAACACCAAGGTCTTTGAGTGGCTGCGCCCAAGAGGGCTTACGATTGGTTTTGTTGCCACGGACAACGGCAGTAATGTAGTTTTGGCCATGCGCAATGGTGGCTATTTCAGGGTCCCGTGTTTGGCACACTGCATTAACATTGTTGTTCAAGACTTTTTGAAAAATGAATCAAAAGTCAGCAACTTACTGGTCACCTGCAGAAGAATATGCACACATTTCAGCCATTCTTTTAAAGCCCGGAAGCAGCTGACGGTCATTCAACGTGAGCATAAACAGCCAGTCAAAGCGCTCATCCAGGAGGTGCCAACACGTTGGAACTCAACTTATTACATGCTTGATCGTCTGTTTGAACTGTACATACCACTCAATGCTTATGTCATGCAAAGATTAGGGGAACCTACTGTGAGAGGCATGACCGTTGAGATGGCTCAATGGGACCTCATTAAATGCCTGACTGAGATGCCACTTCCTTTTGAGATCTTCACACGTGAAGTCAGCAGGGAGGACTGTACTATGGGCCAAGCTATCCCATTGTTGCACATGCTAGAGCAACAGCTGAAGGATGTGTCTGAAACGTACGCAGGTGTGGATGACAAACAAGACGCATATCATTTGGCGGAGACCTTAGCCGCTCGCTTATCGGAAAATACAAGGATTAAAAATAAAATTTTGTCACAACCACATTACATTAGTGCCACAATTTTGGATCCACGGTACAAAGTATTTCTGAACAGCAAGGCAGTAATTCCTTTTTCGGAAGTGGATGTTGCCAACTACAAAACTTTGATAGCTAAGGAAGCCACTATTTTCGAAAGCGAACGGCTGTTAATTACAGGCCCCCCACCCCAGGCCATAACCAGTACTACAGAGCATCCAGAGTCAAGTTCTACTCGGAGCCTTAGGGCAGTGCATTTGCCTCCCAGCAGTCACCTACACCAACAATAACATCAAGAACAGGATCATCCACAGCACAATGTGCAACTGATTGGTTTCTACAGCAGGGGTATGGTAAGTCCAGTGCTGATGCAAAGGCAAAACAGGCCGAGCACATCAGAGCACCCCTGAACATTGAGCGGATGGTCCAGGCCTATCTGGATGACCCAACAGAGGTCTTCATGGATCGAAACCCATTGGTGTATTGGTATGGGAAAAGAAGCCAATGGACAGTGCTCAGCAGGCTGGCGATAAAGTATCTGGCTTCCCCTGTCGCAAGTGTCTCTTCTGAGCGTGTTTTCAGTGCTGCTGGTGCCATTGTAACTTCAAAAGGACCAGTCTCTCGGCCCAAAGCGTGGAGAGGTTAACCATGATCAAAATGAATCAGCACTTTATACCACCGGATTACAAAATACGTGAATCACAGCAGGAAGAGGAGAGCGACTTGGATGACGTAAATAGTGCGTTACAGGACCTACTTCTGTCCGAACCACCAGAGTTTGAGGACGAGCTCCTCTTCCCTGACAACTAGGCTTTCAAATTGTTGCTTTCTTCCTTCCTTTATGTGTCTGTGTATCTGTCTTTCTGGTTCAAATCAAATCACAACAAAACCATCACCACCGTCTTCTCCTTTTATTTCCCTATTGGAGTTGCACGTCTGTGCATTTAACTGTCCACTCTTCAGAGTCCTGCTTCATCTTCCTGTCTCGCACAAGTACATTTCCATCAAGCCAGACATTAGTACAAGAAATGTTGCCTTTACCAGTCCCTCCTCCATTAGAAGTGAAACGTGACTACTATAGCTATCCTCAGTTTTGTTTTCGAGCCGAAACTCATCAGTGTCCGAAGGCTACAGCCTCAGCAGGCATCCAAAGGTCCTCACTGTCAGGACAGAAGGTACTTGGCAGAGAAAGACAAGAGACTCTTCGAAGAAACTTGCTGACATTTGTGCTAACTCAAATGACCAGCAATGAGCGCTAAACAGGCCGCGGCCCATCATCACAGTGCTGACCATGGGAAGCAACTTAAACTGTGACAAAGTGCCACAGATGAATAAGACGAAAACCGAAACAGCGCCTAACACTCAAAATGAATGTGGACTGGAGTAATGATGAGGCCACTGCCCCGTAAAAAAAATTAAAAAAAATGTCAGAACTAGGCATCTGATGATCTGACAGCCAAAGAGCAAGACAGGTAATGATGGAATGCATTGGATGCTTGCAGACTCTGAGCGATTGCTGTTTGTTGTTGATGTTGTGCATGAAGTCGAACTCTACTCTACTAGTTAATCTACAAAGTGACTCAAGTAAGTCAGTGACAGTCAATGTTTCCCTTCTTGTTGTTTAATAACCAAATTGTACTCCTACTACTGCAGGCCAATATCTGTTGCAATTTTTAATATGGAATATGGACTTAATCGGAGTCAATACAGACTGAGTTGTAGTTGGACAACACGTACCACACCATGATGATGACCATACTATCTTTTTGCGCGCAGTCATTCAGTTGGATCGGAGATGATTCAAGGACTAACTGCATTTCATGAAGTGGCATAAGGTAAACATAAACCCAAGAATTCAACAAGAAAGTAGTAAATACAGCAGACCTACATGTCCATGTAGTGGTGTAGTCGAGTGTAGTGATGACTGATAGCGGCGCATTGATTTTGTCACTTAATTAGGAAAATGCTAAGTTGCTGTGTATGCCTTTTGTCTGGCTATGTCAAAAATTAAGGTAAATGGAGGTTGGGTCACGGGCTGGTGCTGTGGTGGGCCTGTTCTGTCCTGTTGTTGTAGCTTAATGCTGTAAACAGAATCTACACGATATATCCAAGCCGCCTCACTCTGAAAGTGTTCTCTCTTCTCGGACTCCACCGTAAATGATGTTTTTTTTATTCATTGATTTCTCAATACCCCTTTTGTTTTTCCATCTACACGTTACAGGCCGGCCTTTACCCTGTGCTTGCTATACTGGGAGACACAACTCACATTTACCTTACCAATCGGCATCAGGAAGGCCACCAAGATTGATGTGCGGAGCGTCCATGGAAGATAGGACCAAGAGGAAGGACGAGATTCAACTCCACAATTTTAGCATGATAATACAGTAACTTTAGTATCATTCATCATTCATCTTTTAATTAATTTGAATCCTTTTTCTCTGCAATCATTAGGACTGTGTGTTGTGTGTTTGTTTGCTAATTGATCCCTACAAATGTTTTTTAATTGTCTTTGCTATCTTTACAAGTAAGCCCAGTACAACATGGAATTTGGGTCTCTGAGGGCATATTACAGGCAAGGCAAATTGCATAGAATATACTGGTGCCCTGTACTGTCTAATTGTCTAGTAGGAGTTATTAAGTACTACTCATTAACCATCAAGTTATCTAATCTTCATCATCATTAACGCATGCATTTCCCTTTTCTCCCTTTATTGATTTTTTGGATAAGATCATGGTCGTCTGCCAAGATTGCGCTTTGCTTTTGTTGTCCATGCGTACTGTTTTTCATTTTAAAACCTTTCCCCAAACCCCCTTCCCATCCATTCATCAAACCCTAACCCTCTTCCCCCGGGCTGTGATTTATATTGAGGTGTGATGTGACTACATAAAATGTACACCAATTGATCACATGCTTGCTGGGGCAGATGTGGTGAAAGCAACACTAATTCAATTGCAAGGCAGGGCGAGGAGCTTCTTCTGCTTGCCCATCCATGCTCAGTCTATGTGCAAGCCGTCACCGGCTAATAGTAGTACATCATAATTAATTGCCGTCATTGATTGGATTAATCATCAAACTCCTACCACACAGCAGTAAAGGTTACGAATTACGATTGTGTTAAGTTAAGTGACTCACTCGACAGCACAACTACAGTTTATAACTTCTTGTACTAGGCTGTCCCCGCCACCATTATGTTTAATTTGACTTTAGCAGTTGCAACTGCAATATTGTTTGTTTGGCAGTCGTCTTCTGTACTGTATTTTACTTCGCTCGACTACTCCTCCCACAGTTTTTCTCAGGCAAGTGACTGTCTCTTTTTTATTTTTTTAGCAAATGCTACTGCCAGTGTCTACTCTACTACTACCACCACAACCATGGCATCTTCTACATTCTCTATGGAAACCATGCAGCCATCGCTGTGCCGAACGTAGTCATCAGCAATCACAGGTAAGATAAGTTTGGTGGGAGGTAGAATACTAGTAGGACAAATAACTCAGTGAGGGGTACCGCATCTATCTGTTTGTTATACATCATCGGCAGATTATTTAAATCAAACACTGGCTGCGGCCCTGCAGCAGCAAGGAAACCAATGTGACGTTAATTCGTAAAACAGTAACCCCCACAAAACATTAACATTGTATGTTTAAGTATAAATATAATTTATTACCCTAACAAAAATAAACTATCCCACACCTGACCCACCCCTCTCCCTAACCCCAACCAATGTCCAAAACGAAAAAGTCCAAAGAATGTCCCGAAACCCCAACGCCCAATTCCCACCCACCAAAACAAGGAATAAAAAGGGGCAAAGCAACAGGGTCCTCGATGTTATAATCGGCGGGCTTTGAGGTGTTTGTCCACCAGGATTTTCACCCGCTCCTCCATTTGCTCCTCTTGCCGTGCCATCCGGAGGAGAATCTTCCTGCGGAATGCCCTGCAGTGGCATCCACAATGGGGGACAGCAGTGCTGGCTGCTAGTGAATTGCGGCGGGCGGCTACCAGACCGCGGCGCCGTACCGCTGGAGTTGGGGCCTGGCTGGGGCCCGGGGCATCGGACGAGGCTGCAGCTGCTGCCGCCTCCTCCTCCTCCTCTGCCTGAGCCACCAGCCGCCGGTACTCCTGGCATATGGCCTCCAGTTTCCGGCGCCGGGCCCTGACTGCCAACTCCTTCCGCGATGGTTTGTCTTGGGAAAAGAAAGAAAAAAAATATTGTTGTAACCAGTACTCTTACCTAAACAATAACACAAAATTAATTCAACACATAATGGCACAGTAGCACTAGCAAGAAGCACAGTACATAACATTTGTGGTAATAATCTATCTATCCTCCCACTTCCTCGGCCTCTAACATTTGTGGGAGTTTCAGGCATTATACTAGCACTATGGACTCCAACCAGTACACAGTACACCAGCGTTCTTCTTATCTCTAGTTTAGCGAAATGACATAACCTGGTTGTAGCCGGCATTGCCAGCTCGGTCATCTATGCTTGAACCCAAGACAAACATACGAGTCATGACGCAGAGTCACATTAGTTTGATTTACTACTGTTTGCAGGTGGGGAAGCTCGTATTTTTCTATTACGGGTGGCACTGGCCATACTCTCTCTGTTACATGGAGGGCAATTGCTCAATTTCACAGTGCCTTGGCTACTACAAAAAGGCAGATTATATATCTGATCCAATGATCGTTGCTTTTATATGGGACAACGACATAAGGTCAGTAGCGGTCGGTGGTGGGACTCGGGGAGTTCGGCCGGGCGGTGACGTGGGTAGGGGCAGGATGGGGGTAGTAAACTATGGATTACGGCCAATTACAGGTAAGTAAACATATAAATAAATGAAACTAATTTTGTTGCGCACACTGCATCGCATTTGGCGGTGCAGTGCGCACAATGAAATTCACTTTATTTATTTGTATGTTACAGTAAAGTTACCTGTATTTGCCCGCGTAATACATTGTTTACTACTACCCCCCACCCTGCCCCTCCCCACATCGGCTTTGCTACGCTGGCGCGGTTTAACATTCCCTAAAACTGTGCATCCCGTGACAGTCTCCACCTATGCTGTCTATGATGAATACATACAGGCATCCATTCATTCTAAGTAAATGTCAATCATTCTTCTTAATCTCTCCACAAACGTTACTTTGTTTCACCAACAACGCATGCGTCCACTCACTCCGTTGCTTGCCTTGGCTTTGAGTTTCACCCAAACACCGCTGATGATTCTTGCTATCCACAGTATCCACCCATACTGTGTCGCCCACCCACCCAGGCAGGCATCCATTCTTCTTTCACCTCCCACCCATCCTTCAACAACACATGCATCTGATTCCTATCAGCCACCTATCCATGCTTCCAACGTATCCTTCTCTGCCAGTCGTCATATTAAATCTCGCCCGCCCTTCCTCCTTCCACCCTTCTTTCCCTTTTTGTTCAACACATCCATCAAGGTCATCTGATCTGACTTTTAGTCTCCTCCATAAAACTTTCACAGCTGAGTTGGAGTCAGATATAAGAGGCCATTGGTTAATGAAGTCACGCTGGTAATGCTATTGCTACTGCATTGCTCATGCTAAGTAAAGGGTGTCTTCTTTATTAACCGTTGTATAATGTTCACTACAACTTCATACCTAATAAGTCTCAACAACAGTACAGTGAGTGAAGTCCACTCCACACACCCTTCCAGCTAGTGCAATGTCAATAAGTCATGAATATAACTTACCACCGCCCGCCACTGCTGCTGGCTCACCCCCTGTATCACCTGCAGGTGCTGCATCTCCTGCCCCCTCCGGAATGGCCGCAACGCCATCGCCGCTGGCCCCACCGGCACTGGTGGTCGGTAGTACGCCTAGAAAAAACATGACATTTTTAGATGCCTGTACACCTCCCCCTATTTATTCTTTTTCACTAGCAAGATTGAAAAAAAAGTTAATACATACATATTATTATTATAAATCACATTCAATAGTCCAAATTGGGTACTAGAGTACAGTCAGTAGACAGACACTAGTAGTGTTATTATGGTCCCTAGGGTCATTATTATACTCTACTCTACTCTTTGCAAAGTTAGCCTGAGCCATGCAACCATTTTTCGCTTCATGTCTTTTGCGCATGTTACCTCGCAGCTTGTTGTGCAGTAACAGTAAGACGCCTTTTGAGCCCACATGAGCACATACAGCTACTGTCTGAGCGTTGCGTACAAGAGGTCGAAAAACAAGCCACTTTGTTATGGAGTTCGGTTAGTCCGTATTACTTAGCCATAGGTAACATGTTACACTTTTTTGGCAGGACTGACAAATGCTTGCATTAACACGCACCATTTTTCTCAGGCAGAGGATTCCCTTCTACGAACCAGAGATTTGCAGAGCTTATGAATGATGCATGTAACCAGTAATTCTACGTCCTACGGTGAGGAGTCGCCCAGAATTCACACAGATCTTTTGTCTTATATCATCATGCACTTGTTGCAACAATTTTTATTGTTTTAATCTTATGCATTTTGCTGTTGGAGCTGGCTGGAGTACACTGAATTTTATAGAACAACAACATACAGAGGTTGTTATTTGAAAATAAACCTTTTGAACTTACACATAGACTCTGTGGTATTTGGTGTGGTGGTGGTGGACTTACACGAGTGAATGAGCGAAAGGGTGTTATGTTCTGGGTTGTGGAATCATAATCATTGGGTATCTTCGGGTGGGGGTTCGGGGACCTAATGAGACACTAGCTAGTCGTTCAGGGGATTGTGGGTTCACTTCTGACTGAGGTGTGAGGAACGTCCAAGTTCCAAACTCGCATCACCAACATCCTATTTCATTGTGCATAGTTCTGCATGGGGCTGTGCAGAATCCAAGTAGTATGTACTATATCCTATCAAAAATAATCAAATATCTGGTTGTGCATTTTGTTTGTGGTAATTGTCAAAGCCTCAAGATTAAGAAGCCTAGAAGAGGACAACCGAACGGACTGGACTCAGTGGCTAGAGCTATTAGTATTGGTCAATCTGAGTTTTATTCAAAACCGTACAATAAAGAGTGGCAATGCAAACTGGGCAAGCTTAGCGACAGACTAATAGTAGTAGTACAGAGTACAGACATTCATAGCAGAGGCAGTTAGAACTTAGAGGCAGGGATAACCAGAATTTAGAAACAGATAGTCAAGTCAAGATCAAAGAATCTTTTGTAAAAAATATAATTAGGGAGTGGAGCCAGAATTAATAGTTCTGAAAAAATAAGGTCCAGTAAAAGTTAGGGCAATATAATTGTTAATATAACCACTGGAGGACTTACTGGGACCAGCAGCAGGGCCCTCTGTAGAGGAGCGGTCCTCTGGTGGTTGTCCCGCCGACTCGGACCCCGTCTTCTTGCCCCTGGGTGCTGCAGATCAGTGATCATGTAAGATATAATAAAGAAAAAGAAAGACACAAACATTAATGATTGCTGTGAAACAAATAAATTATCTAAAAAAACGCTCAAAAAACGTTTTAGGAAACAAAAATTGCAATAAAATTGACCTATCTAATCAGATCGACTACTGGCTTGCGGGATTCACGGACAGTCTACTTATTTGGGAACACTAATTCAGTGTTCCATTCTGATTGATTCAAATAAAATCCAGAACACTAACTAAGCCTAAGTACCACCTGACCTAGCCCACCTATTCCAGGCGGGCCAATTGTTCATTAAGCCTGCATTTCCATTTTTTTTCCCATCAAAAATGCATAGATGAGAAGGAGGACACATGCATAGTCAGTGCATAATGCATACACCAAATTGTTGGTTGGTTGCGTCTGATGTTCTGCAGCTGACTGACACTGCTAAGCTAAGCTTACCAGTACCACTCACTAAACAAACTACAAAAGGTTCTACTAAGGACTGGGGTAAGCAGCACTCGGTGACAGAGGATGCGTCACGCAGACGGCTCAAAAATTATCAACTAATAGTAACTAAACCTAGTATCAAATCCATGCACCACTATTTGACAGGAGGACAAAGGAAGGACTACAGTCTCTCTAGCAATAGCATTACCTAACTGAAGTTCTCTAAAGTAAACTCTTACATAATAATGACAAGCGAGCGCAAAGTTGAAAAAAAGTAAGAGTACCGCCCAGCACCTGTGTCCTACAATCACAGAAGATTTTGAAACGTAATTTACCTGCAATGTAAGCAGCATTATTCTTGTTATTTGTAAAAAATGTATACACAAATCACAATACTTATACTACTATATATATTGGCTACTCACCAAGCCCCACGACCTCGACACCTAGCAGGTCCAACAGGTCCTGCTCCCGGTCAAGAATGTCTGACCACCGGTGGGCCAGCTGGTTATGGGTGCGCCGGACCGCGGAGCAGCGAAACACTGCCCGACGCACCTTCGCCCACCGGCGGTGACGCTCCTGGGTCGGGTAACCGGAGCCTGGCCTGCCGCCTGCTGCCAAGGTCAAGGGGAGGTGGCGCTGAATAAAAAAACAAGGGCGGCCACCTCCTCCTCCGTAAACAGCTGGCGGGCTTGCACCCCTGCAGGGCGCAGTCTGCCGCAAGGCAGGCGGCGATTGGGCGCACGCGCCTTGCCCTTTGAGCCGCTGCTGCTACCCTTCGCCATGGTTCTGGGGTGGGAGGAGGTGAAAAAGAAAAGTTAGAAGGGAAAAATAAAGTTAGGGGAAGAAGTAGGAGCTTATAGAAGAAAGTTATATAAAACAGTTGAAAAGTAAAAAAAACACAGTAAAAAGTAGAAAAAAATGCAAAATATAGACTTAGGCAGAGAGAGAGATAGGTAAGAAATAAAGAAAAATTGAAAAACAGTGTAAAAACTAAGGATTGCAAAGATTGAGGGAGGATAGAAAAGCAGGCCCAGAACCATAGCATAGAGTGGTAAAACAAGATGGCCGCGCCCATCGCGACCGCATGGGTAAGTTTGCGCGATATTTCTCCCCGAGCACGCAAAAAACGTCGCGAACACGTACAACGCGTTCCCGAACATGGAATGCGCATCGCGAGCACGCTATACGCGACCCGGAACAGGAAATAAGGGATCGCGAACGGGCGGGACAAGTGAAAAACAAAATGGCCGCGCCCATAGGCGACCGCATGGGTAAGTTCGCGCCCCCGAGCACCCAAACAGCGTCCCGAACACGAACAACGCGTTCCCGAGCAAGAAAAACGCATCGCGAACGGGCGCGCCAAGCAGCTACGCATGCTCGCGTAGCTCGCGTAGCGCTCTGACGTCTTCGCGTAGCGCGACTACGCGAACTACGCCCAGGGTTAAAAAATACTAACTGTAGCGTCGTCTTTTACTTGTGGCAAAAATAAATGTGGATAAATACAGAAAAAATGCCCAAAAAATAAATATGGATAAATACAGACGGAAATGGCAAAAAAATAAATACCATAAAACCGGGAGCCCTATTTAAAACCAGTACAGGCTGAGTAGCACTGTCATCCTAGACCTCGTAGACACCTTGAAGCCACAATTGGAAAGCAGGACCCTGCGCAGCAATGCAATCCCCACACGTGCAGGTGTTGTGCTCCCTCCACCTATTGGCCACTGGTAGCTATCAAGATGTCATTGCAGTGGCCGGAGCTGTGTCGCAGTGTGTGCTTTCGCAAATTCCTAGATGCCATGCTACACCACATCCATTAACACATCTACCTGCCCAGGGATGATGAGGAACTTGAAAATACAAAACTGCAATTTTACAGAATAGCAAGGTTTCCACAGGTCATAGGGTGCATAGATGGGACCCATGTGCCCATATATGCCCCATCCCGCATAGAGTTCATATTCCGTAATAGGAAAAGCACACATTCCCTCAACATCCAAGTTGTCTGTGACGCAAACAACATTATCACAGACATTGTTGCCAAATATCCTGGAAGTGCCCATGACTCGTACATCTTCAGACAGTGGCATATACCAGAAATTAGAAAAAGAGGTGACTTTGAAGGATACCTACTAGGTACAGAATTTACATGTCCACAGTGACACGTATTTGCACTGTAATGTCTGTCTGCATGTTGTCTCACCATCATATCTCTCAGCAGGTGACAGCGCGTATGCCTTGCGGCCATAGATCCGGACACCGTACCTTTCTCCCAACAACATACATGAAAGGCAGTACAACAGGGCACATCGGCGCACCAGAACTGTGATCAAGCGGACATTTGGCATCCTAAAATCGCACTTCAGGTGCCTCCACGAGAGTGGCGGATCCCTGCAGTATGCACCTGAGACGGTCTGCAAAATAGTGACAACAGTTTCACAACATGACCTGCAAGGGGTGGGTTGCCCATGGATGCGACTGATTCTGAATTGGAGGATAATGACCAAGGACCACCTGCCCAACAACAGTAGGATGGTAGCTCTGCAGCAGAGGGGAGAAGGCCCAGGACCAGATAGCTAACAATTATTTTTAAAGGTATGTCCAAAATAATGACTCACTACCCTCTACATAAGACAGTACAAATTGTGGATTCAACTTTGAATTTGTGCTTTGTTGTGCAAGCTTGCACAAACAAAATCAGGACAACCTGTCCATCACAAAACGCATGCTAAGAAAAATGTGTACCTGTATTGTGGTTACATCACCACAAATTTTGAATGAGATGTGGGGGCAATGACTGTGCAGTAACTCTACACAATTAACTTCCTGCCTCTACGTCCAGCCTGGTTAGAGCTGCCACTTGGAATTCCAGCCTGGCGGCATCTGCTCCTATGCATTATTGGTGTTTCCACAGCATAGACGCTACTGCGGCTGGAAACCTCACTGTCGGCGCCCTCCGTAGCACCACCACTGGTAAACATATTGGTCTGCAGTGTATCCACTGCTTCAGTTATCTGTTGCAGGCCGCATGCCACATCACCACTGTAATGGCCCATCTCCACCTGGAGACCCAGGGTGTGCTTTGTATGTTGGGTAGTAGCATGTGCTAGCCTCCCAATGGCCCTGGTCAAAGCGTCCATCTTGTGTCCCCTGCTGCGCTCCATGCGTCTGTACTGCCCCCTCTCCTCTGCCAATTCTTTGCACAGATCGCCAATGGCACCTGTGATGGCATCAAATTTAGCTCCCAGCTGGCGCTGGTTATCCGTCATCTTTTGTGTGATGTCCCTGAATCCCTGGGTCAGCCTAAGGTCCATCTGCCTCTGTTGTTGTTGCAGGCACTGGATCCTGAGCATCACCTGTACCAGGCCTCCAAACAACGCCTGATTGGGTGCTCAAGCAGGGAGCTGAGTTTGCAGACTGGCTTGCATACGCCGTACAGACTGCTGGGTTGGACGCACCAGCCAGACCCTGGTGACAGCAGTGCGTCTTGATCCTGCTGTCTGCTGTGATGCTGGTGTCAGACTGGCTGTAGCCTGTGATGAGATCACTGCAGCAGTGTCTGGGACTGCACAACAACTTGGTCCACTTGATGCTCCCCCATCCTGCCCTTCCTCCATCTGGGCCTGATCCGGGCTTCCCTCAGTGTCCTCTGCACTGTGCTCTCCTCCCAGTGTTGCATCTATGTGGCAAGAGATGCAAGGAGAAAATAAATTATGTGAGTCACTATCTCAGTGGTGTTGCAATCTTTATAAGCTCATGTCATTCCGTAACTACACTTTATATGTCACTGACTAAGTTTCCCATAATGCACCATATGTGTTTATTTTGTGTGGTGCTGGAATTTTGGGTGTTAATGATTATTATGCATGGCCAGAACAGGCTTTAGTGTTGAATTAAACATTTCTTACACATTTCACACTTACCAGTGTTTGGTGGTGGCTGTGATGTGTCATGGCTCTCAAATCCAACAAGCCCTCTCCAGTGTGCTCTCCACCATGGCCTCTGCTGCAGGTGGTTCTGATGCGGTAGATGGCCCTCCTCCTGTCCCTTGTACCTCTTTCAGACATGCTGCCACCCTCTCTTTGGCCCTGGAGCGCAGGTCATACCATCGGTTCTTGAGGTCGTCCACGGACCTGTGTGCCACACTCAGGGCATTTATGCGCTGCTGCGTTCCTCTCCAGTTCTTACGTTTGTCTGCCTCAGGGACACTGTGCGATGCCCTCCCAAACAGCTCCTCATGATTATTGCAGCATTCCTCTATTATTATTTCTATCTCCTTTTCAGTGAATTTGAGTTTCCTCAGCCGCTCCTTTCCACTCTGGTCACTGCTGCTCATAGTTTTTCAGAGAGCCTGCCTGCAGTGTTGGACTATGCTGCTGCACCTAACCATGTGCTAGATAATCTGCTCAGGAATCTCCTGGGACACTACTTCCTGCTTTGGGGTCCTTCAGCTCTACCAGGAAGTATTTTCACATATTTGTTTTTGCATTCGCAATTTGCATGCGCAAAATGGGCTAGTTTCCGCCGCTCTCACTATTGCGCATGCAAAATGGACTTTTCAAATGAAGGCGCTATTTGTGAGCGCTTACCGACACGAAATAGCGATGCGAGTCATTAGCGACTCACAATCATGATACCGCTTTGGTACGTAAGTATCGTTTTGTGACTTGCAAGTTGCAATTTTATCGGTCTTACAGCTGGCCCTTAGGGGCATATGTATGAACTCCTTTGCCTCGCTCTTGCACCACGCCATGTGGTGGCAGCGCAAGTTACTGCTTTGCATTACTCTGTGCCAGGGAGCCATTTCCATGGGTGTTCCTATGCAACATCCATGGATTTTGACGTGGTAGACCGGGGAATGCCCCAGAAACCTACGCTGAGAACTATGTTTATTTCTCCTTGTTTTTTCCTTTCTATGTGTGCTGCATTTTGCAGCACAAATAGAAAGAGGAAAAAGCCTTGGTATTGTTTTTGTGCAGGAAGGTCGCACAGCGCAGTTAAGTGACTAGCTGCACTGCACTGCATCACTTGGCCATAAATATAGCCCTTAGGGTGCAGACTGGAATCCAAAGGGTAAGACCTGGATCTGATAATACACCCCTTGGATGTATAACCCTGAGAACTACGGATGACAAAAAGCCAAAGGAGCCTGGGGATAAGCATCCATTAAGTCAGTGGTCACCAGGTGAGCCCCTCCAGCACCACCAGGGTTATTCACTGTAAGGTCTTAATCTTGAAAGGGAAGTGCTGAATCCAGCATTTGACTCTCCACCAATCTATAGTTATTTAATCAACAAGATCCCCTTGCTCCCCCTATCAACCACAGAGCGATGGGTCCCCTGCGGCTCATCAAACTGGCCTTCAAAGCCGCTCCCATGGTGTTTCCGAGTCAGTACCATTTGGGGTGGAAGCACTCTGATAACACTCCAGCCCATGCAGCAAAAGATAGAAGCTTGCCGTGCCCGAGTACAAAGCAAGCAACCTTCAAAATGAAACACATGACTGTTCACACGGAGAACACCCAGAATCTCACCCCGTGTAAACTGCTCACATTCCTAGAGGTAGGGATCATCACACCAGCAGGCTGTGGGGATGGGGGGCCAACACTAGACGGTGCTACTAGCAGGACTCTTTACAACAATAATAATGCACAATGTTGGAATTGAAACTTCATCCGTATGAGCAGTAGAATTAGAAATACATAAAAAGTACAGTAGAAATGTAAATATCACCATTCAAAAAGTTTTTCTTACAGTTGTAAGTAACGTAGCACAATGAATGACAATGTACAAAATAGCTATTATCAGGGAATGTCATGTGGCAAGAAACCGGTGTCTCAACTAGTAAAAGATGAGATATGAAATATATATAATACATATAAAAAGAAAGAAATAAAAGGGCATTATACTTGGTCACTGAAGAAAGTAGTGCTTTCAAAGATTTTGTTTGCACATCAGCAAGTACATTGCTGCAGTGTGCTAATAAGTAATAAAATTAAAAGCAGGTGATACTATCAATGCACTTCCACCTATTTAACAGTGACCAAAAATGACTAGCTTCGAGCAGACACATTGCAAGGAAATGCCTCTTTTTGTATGGTCACCCCCAAGTTGGACTGATGCTGCAGGTTTTCCGGCTCTGAAAGTGCACTGAGGCCTGCTAGCCAGACCTCAGGACCTGTGTCCTTACCCTTGAACTGGTATGTCGAATTGGCTCTTAACCAGTTGGCCAAGCTAACTTACTTGTAAGTCCCGAGTAAATGGTGCCCAGGAAACCCACGGCATGTAAGTTAGAGGGATCACCCCCGCCCCTGCTACCCTCCAGGGCCTGCAGCACTAGTTGTGTCACCATGGTGTGACATGAGTAAAACAAGGCTCCCAGCACGCCATTGCAACCTGAAAGAGCAGTTTGAACTGCTGGTCTGACTTTGCCATTTAACGTATTGGCAAAGCCATATTTTGTCTGGTATGTGTGTCAGTCACCCCTATGGTAGACCAACCGAGCCCTAAGGCAGCGTGCAACATAACCCACAGGCAGAACATGTAATTTGACATGTTCTGATAGTTTAGCCTTTCTACTATCATTCTCACTGTGGAAAAGCTTGGTCGGCCAATTGGCGAGTACAGAGTTAGCTGTGCTAACTTTGGAACAGTGCGACCAAAGTGGATCATCCAAGGTATCAAACAACTCATTACATTAAGCCCGACTGGACTCACAGGTCGAAATTAATGTAACAAGTTGCAGTGTGCAACTTTTGGAAAGTTGCCACTGTGTTGCCTTTAGTCCCCTGTGCCCATACAGGTTACACACTGGGTCCTGTTGCCAAGACAGCTTTCTGCCCTCCTGGGGAGATATGCTAATGATTCCAGGAAAGGATGCAATAGGGGCTTGCTTTGGAAGGAGGTGCCACTTCCCTCCTGCGCTTTTAAGGAGAAGCCAGCCGTCTTTGACAGTCAGATGGGTAACACTTGGGAGAGGGGCTGCTCCACTGTTCAGGCAGACACTCGGGAAAGAAGAAGGAAAACCAGTTGCCTGGTTTTCCAGGGCCGTGTAGCCGCCTTGGTAGCCACACCTCTGGGATGGGCTAGTGAGCTCCACACGCAAGGAAGGGGGCCTGCAATATTAGAAGTGGCCAGAATGGTGCATCCTGGGATGCCCAGATACCACACTTTGCAGGAAGCGGTCATGAGATGAGAGGGAACCTGGTAGCTCATTGGCTACCAACTGCATCCTACCCTGAGGGCATTTTCTGTGCATACGTAGGGCACCCTGAACACAGATCTCAGCTAAACTAGAAGAAGGGCCAAGAAAGGACTGCCTTGCTGCACCGTAGAACTGGCAAAGAGAGGATGCACCATTGTGGACTGCACTTGCTCCAGCTGGTGGCTAGTGAAGGAGAGGGACTGTGCCTGCCATATCCTACTCAAGGAGAAGTCATCTCAAGAGCCCAGCCAAAGCCAAGTGACACCTAGGGCCAGCTGACTGGCCTCCTGTTTGCAGCACAGGGACAGAACAGCTGAATAAACGTGCAGGGGCCAGTTGGTGGGCCAAGGTTTTCAGCTCTACGCTGTGCAGCACCAGGGACCAATACCCAATGCACAAAGTCGCACCAGGCTTGCTGAACCTGGGAGTGCCATCAGAACGCAGCTAAAATCTCAAGAGGACAAGTTATCGACCCAGGAAGGATTGGCATGTGACCGCAATACTAGGCAACCAGTACTCCAGTGGCGACTGGACGTCTACCAGCACCAAGAGAACTTCGAGGATGACCAGCATCACCTCATCCCCTTCGTGGACCGAGGAGTAGTCGCAGCAAGACCCCCCCCCCCCATCAACTGCATCGCATCCACAGCATCTTTGAGCAACGTCAGAATCCTTCCTCCCTTGCATCAGGACCAGTTCTATAGGAAAGCCCTGCAAAGGATAAAAGTACCAGAACTGCCTGAAGACTGCTTCATCTGCTGAGGTAACTGTTTCTGAGGACCATGCTTGTCCCACTGAGTGGCTCTCTACGGGAGTTGGTCACGTTAAGTGACTAAGTAACCGCATTACAGCTAGCTCAAACTTTTTGCTGAAAATGCTTCGAAGTGTCACAATTGTTGAATCTGCCAATGCTTGTTCACGGTTGACTGAAATGCTTTGATTTACTATACCTTGTAAATTCTATATCTCCGGAACCCTCCAGTGGATCTTTTTGTTGTGGTGGCTAAAAAATAGTCTTATTTTGTTGGATTTGTTTGGCATCTTGTCAATTTTTTGTAATTGTTTTGGTGCGGTTTAAAGGCTATACACTTTTTTTGTGTAAGCCTTACTGCTCAGAGCGACAGCTACCCAGGGATTAGTTGCAGGTGTGACAAACGAAACCTAAGGGTCCTAAAGGGGTTGGCAAGTATATTACACGGTGAAGTCGTACAACCACACCTTATAATACACTGCATTTCCTCACAAATGCAATTTATAAGCAGAGAGAAGCTAACGTGGTAAAATAATCAGCAGTGCAAGAGGTTATGTCACTTAACAACAATTCAGCAAGTTTTGCCAAACTCCACTGACAACTGGAGAAATAAGGCACGCAGGTTACTATGTTGATAGAAGTTTCGGGTTGATTGCACCAAATCAACCTTCTCTGATACAGAAAAAAAACAAACAGCCATTAGATTTGGAGGGGTTAGGAGTAGTTTGTTATGGAGAAGGCATCCCCATACATTGAGGAATGATAATGTGGATTCTTCCTTCACATGGAATTGTGTTTTAGTAGTTGAAATCTGGGATGTGCTGGAGTGCTCAGCCGTCTAGTAGAACATTTGCTAAGAGCAAGTCATTGAGATATTTTTAGACTGGTCTTTGTACTAAGAAACATTTCTAAAATTTGTCACACAAGACAGCTTTCAGGCTCACATAACTAACAACTGTGAAATTGAGCCACTAAAGTAAATCTCTTCCCACAATCTGTAGTCCAGCAGCTGAGATTGCCGACCTCCTCATCCAAATCCAATGCCGCAAATAGAAGACCCATATCTGTCTGGGAAAGCTACCCGAGCACCTTAAGAGAGATGTTCTCCTGTTGCACACTGGTGTAGAAGAAATACCGACACTCTTCAAACAAATGGTTCTCTCCTCGCTGATTTCCTTTATTTATCTTTCTCCTTCAAGCTTGCAGTTGGCTGTAGGGCCTCTTTGATGTTAGCTAACAAGCCATTTGTGTAGATGTTCTGGTAGTGGACATGCTGATGATGGGGGACGTGCTGTAGACATGACAAGCACCCCTGTGCCCGCGCCTTACACCACTCATTGGAGGTCTGGTTTCTGAGCAGAAGGTAGAGAACAAAGCAAGTATAACCTCCGATCAATAAGAAGAGAATGATGAGAAATCCAAGGAGGAAGACGATTCTTGGGAAGGTCAGGAACAGATGCTAAACAAAGAAAATAAATGCAAAATATTTAAAAGGCCATCCCGTCAACAGAAAATCTACAAATGCAAACAGCTACACAAGACTGAAAGAGAGTAAACAGATAATTGTGGCAGTTCAGCATGGGTGTGCTACTTAAGGTCAGACATTTCCGTAGTGTGTATATTGCAGATGCTGTTGACAATGGGTAGAAAGCTAGCAGAACAAAGGGATTGTGGCAAGGCTGGGGGCTGCGACTTAACAGTTGACACCAGGTGACTGATTTCTTCACCTCAAGGTCAATGGTTAAAGCACTGGTAATACTAAAATGTATAACCATCTTTAAATGCTTTTGTTTGACAAACTAGAATAAATAAATTGATAGCCAACCTCTTAGTTATAATGTACTAGTTCCTCAGTAGAGAAGCTAAAAATGGAAAAAACCACACCACTTAGCTGCTCTGATTGGCTGTCTGGGGACTACTTGGAATGCTCGGGTAGACTTTCAACTCAAGTTTTATCTGCAAGAATTAGAGTTAGACAAATAAGAATAGAAAACCCAGCTGAATGCTATAGTCAAAGAAGAAATGAAGACCTGATGCTTCATTGCATCTCTTACAGTACTGCACACATGTAATTAATCATTTAATTTGCTTTTACAGGGGCAATAAATCACATGCACACACAATACCCCTAGACAGATTTGTGAATTATTTTCTTGAGATATGCACAACTTCGTACACAATAAAAGGTAAGTGTCTTATATGTTTTCTGATACGTTTAGCCTCAAGTTTCCATCCTGGATACATCGATAGAACAAGTGAATTTAGCATCCGCTGGGACATGCAACATAGCGTAAAAAGAGTGTCAAAGTTTTTCGACTATCAAAACAATTTGCCCCACCCTGCCAGACTGCAGCCACGGACCACCAGGGGGTGCGCTCCACAGTTTGAGGACCTCTACTCTGCTTCCTTCATCCTCGAGCTCTGGTGTCCTCATCTCCCAGTCTTCACCACTGCTGCCCTCACATTTCATCCCCGATCACTACTGGCCTCGCTTCTCAAGCCGAACCACTGCTGCCCCTTCTTCACTAGACTCCTTGCTCCCCAGTTTTTTTTGTACCCTCCCCTCACCTCATCCGCCGATGCTCCTCTCGCCACTCCAGAACCTCTGCAGCTGCCAGGGCCTCTCCACAACCACTGCTCACCCTTTCTGGGGTGTCAGAAGACGGTCTTCACAAGATGGCCATCTGGTGAGGAGCTCCGGCAGCGAGCTCCCGGACAGGGATTGCCGTTTTGGCTTAAATCCCCCTTATTCCCTGTAATTTTTCCCCACCTAGGACCCCTTTTTACTCACCTGGGTTCACCCGTGACTGCGTTTCTCCGATCTCCCTTTTCTTGATTCGGAACCGTATTCTGTGTTCTGACGGCAGACATCGAGACGACATGGCCGATGCCCGGTGGAGCCGCTTGGTTCGGCTATAGGGGAGTCTGGCTCGGGTTTCTCCCGCGGCTGTCACCTACCCAGCCGGACATTGGGGCATGGCATTCCTCGTCCCTCCGCTGCTGTTTTTCCTTCTACTGCCTCCCTCGGAACGAATCGCCGCGGATCGCTGACAATTGGACCAGCCTTGGCGCAGCTAAGGCATAATCAGAAAACTCCGGATGGTGGCTGATTGATCGGGGCAAGATTTCACCCTTCCGGACTGTCCCCTTGCCCTCTGGGTTGGGAGTAGCTGTCCACCCCGACGCTTGATCTCCTGCCGCGATGAGCTGCATCGATGGTGAGTGCCACGGCGCTGTTGGTCCGGTGGACCCGAATTCCCACCTGCAATCTTCCGATCAAGGGGCGGCTCGCTCTCCCGGTCCCCGCTGCTGCCTCGCTGCCTCCCCCATACTGGCCATCTGCTTGGGTGTACTTCGCCTCAGTTCCGACTTCTGGGACCCGTGAGTCCTTTCCCAGGTATGGGGGTGCGGGATCTACGCCTTGCGGATCGTCGACACCGATGTCCCCGTGGTCCTGAGCCTCTGCACGCCTTCTACAGCCTTCCACCCGCCTTTGGTTTTGTGGCTGCGTCCCCCCTCTGACTCTACTCATTTGAATCCTGCTCTCTGGTTCTTCGTTCTGGATTTTTGACTTTTGTGCATCCCGCCATTTTGGTGTTGGTCTCCGTCGATACCCACGACCCGGACCCGCCATCTTGTTTGACCTCTGTCCATTCCCCCTTCCCTCCGGACTCCTCCTGACGACCCTCGAACGTTTTTCTCCTTCTTGCTGGACTGCCTTAACTCCATCCCCCCCCCTTTGGTTCCCTTCTCCCCTTCTCTCAGAATACTATTCTTGTCCCCCTTTGCCTTCTCTCCCCCTTATGATTTGCCACTTACTTTTTAATGACTGTGCAACAAATGTTTAAATTATTGTACCTTGTAACTCGCAATTTTTGTTCCTTATGTAAAGCGCTCTGATACCTCCGGGTCTAGCCAGCGCTATATAAAACTCAAATAAAGTAAAGTAATAAAGTGGAAGGATCCTTCTTCCGGACATGGGGAAACCTTTATTATTAAGATATTTCAGTAAGTCAGGATCTGAACTAGGAGCATAATTGGTTGATATGATTGTGGGCCAATAAAAATAATTTTTTTCCACGCAGGGATAGAGTTTACTGTGGGAGAAAAAAAAGTCTTCATCATAAAGGGAACCAAATTAATATGGAAGTATCAACATGCACTGCAAGCATATGAACACCTAGAGGATATTGTTATTCTCTCCTGCTCTTCATACGATCCCTACTTACGTTCCCACATTCCCACTCATTCTAGCCTAAATTGATAGTGCAAGGACTCTGCTTCACCTGAATAATGAAAAGCATTTCCACAGCATGCTCCTGTCCTTGTGTGTCCAAGTAACTCCCCATCAACATGTTTGATAGAAAGACCACCTTCACCAGGAAGTACGTGATGATGCCAGCGAGGTCTACAGTCATTAGAGTTAACGTGATGAGATAGACGAGGAAATATTTAGCATTGTAAGCGCCAATGCAGTTATTCACCCAGACACAATGGTGGTCGAATCGATGAACACACCTGTCGCACACACCTAGAGGCAAAAGAAAGAATACATGAAACGTTACTCAGACGACAGGTCTTTGGGTAGAGATATGCTTCCAGTAGAGACTGATGAAGGCTACCATGGAATTTCTTACTCTGGTGAGAAATAAAAGTGATGCCATAAATGCTACATCCTTGATGTTTAGGAGAAATGTTTGCAAGTTCCTTTGTTGATGTTAAGCAAACTTTCTTTTGTGGTTTTAAGCAGCAAAATGTTGAGTGAGAATTGCAATCCTGCAGAGGTTTGAGCCATGGGGGACTCGTCAGAAGTACACTAAGCAAGTCTACCATGATGAGAAACAACAGGTAAGTTCCAACTGTATGGTAAAGCAACTGCAATGTTATTACAAGGCTGCCAGTCTGAATTAGACTAAAAAGGATTACAAAATCTTACTTTCCTGAGTATTTTTATTCTATCCACCCTTACCCCCTCATATTTTTTGCCTTTGGGTTATATGTGCATTACAAACAGACGATGAAGTACTTCTCTCTGTATATCTCATGGATGAAAGCAGCATTAAAGCATTTGTTTGGTGCACCAGGGGCTTTTAACGATGAATTATTCCCTTTCATATAGGTTTGTATCATCTCGGATCTAATATCTGATGTCAAACAACAATCATTATGCCCAAAAACCTCATAAAATCGCTGTATGTTAATTGTCGTATCAGGCCTTATTCGGCTCATGTCCGTTTCAATCGAAGTAACATGTTGATATGCTGGAGAATGGTGTTATGTATCTTAGGATATATCCTAAGTCTAAAGGTTTAGATCCCCTACCACTATAACACAAGGACTTGGTTCAATGTGCTATGTCTGGCAAATCTCGTTTACTGCAGACCTGTATTCTGCCCTATTCCACATGGGGAGAAGTGCTTTCTGGAAACAAAACCATCCCTCTGTTCTCCAGGGACACAGTGGTTATTGGGAAACCCACCTTTTTGTGCTCAGGTTATCACACTCAAGAACCTATAATAATAATGACACAATGTATGTTGAAATTTTTTTTTTTGCTGTATTTTGCTTTTTAGTACATGCATTGTGACCACAAAACATATAGAGCATATTGCTATTATAAGTATAAATGTGAAAATGACAAACATTTCCACCATGTTTCCTAGGAATATGTTTCCAAACTCCTACACCCTATTTTTAGCACTATCCTGAGAGTATAAAGTCAACGTACTTTCCCTGCCTGGGAGAATGTTTCAATTGCCACGCGGCATACCTGATCACAATGTGCTTCTGTTACCAGACTCTCAGCTGGATGAGCAGAGGGAGTGCCTTTGTTTTCCCAATGAAAGCATGCCATCCAATCTGGGTCAAGAAAGGGACACCAACCAGCAGTCTAGAATCTGACTTTTTTCTGGACAGCTTGGGTGCAAGGCCTCTCTCACCTGAATGATCAAATCTCAATGTTTATATAACAAACTGACCACTGCTTAAGTCTAGCTGACTATGAGTGAAAAGGAAGGCAGAAACGAGGTGGAAAAATCCAGCTGGAACCAGTGTTCCTAATATGCGTCACCTCTTGCGCACACAGTAACTCTCTAGCTTAACATGTGTACCAGGCGACGCTAAGATGTAGGACATCTTGGCCAGATTTATGTTTCCTATTCTGCTGATAATTAAATGAAAAGATGATGTTGTGCAAAATGAATAAGCATGCATGTCGTGAAGTGTGCAGACAGCTTGTTTGAGGTTGACAATGGAAAACAACTCAATCAAGCTAATGCTAAGTGTATTTAAAAAATTGAGTCTGCTTCTGGAAACTATATCAATGGGATGAGATGTTCTTACCTTGGGGCAAACTAGTAGCAAAGCCAAAGACGTATGTACCAGAGGGTGAAGCAGGGGTTGGGTTGGGGCAGTTTTTGGTGTGGCAGAAGCTCTGCCAGGGAAGGTCTTCCCATAGGATGAAGCAGAGACGTTCTTCCCATGGGGTGAAGCAAAAGTAATGCAAGAGAAGATCTTAACATGAGGTGAATTGTAGGCAGTGCCTAAGAAGTTCTTACCATGTGAGGCAGGAGAAGTGCCTTACAATGGTGTTAAGCCAAGAGGGTCTCTTACTGGTGTGTTCTTCAGACGCAAAAATTGGGATGTTCCTCACCATGGGGTAAAGCAGGAGTTACACATGGAACATTCCCAACCTGGTGTTAACAGGAATAAACGTTGGAATGCTCTTAACACAATATTACACTGAATGGAATGTCAATTCTTACCGCAATGCTTTGAACGAGCTGGTTTCGCAGTCTGGCAAGTGCCACATATTCTGTCCTTATGAAACATGACCCCATCATATTTGTACACCTGGAGGTAGAATGCTTGGTTGTATGTGGTTATTGTACCTGCAAGGCGAAGAAAACATTGTTTACACGTGGCTCTAATAATCTTATCACCTCCCCAGTCCAGGCACAGACAGTGGAGGGAAGGATGCGGGAGACCCTCAAGAGATCAAAACAACAACAGGTTTGAAAGGCAGTGCAATCTTTGGAAGACTTTGTCTTAATGGCTATCACTTACACAGTTTTGGATTTTCAACAATAAAACCTGGAAAATGGCTGACCTGTAGCACTGGGTGTATTTGAGATTATAACTACATCAGCTGCCCCTCTTGATGGATGTGGTGGCAAAGCCATTGCTGGGTTTTATCAGTTGTGAGATCGGACTTCACACAGCAGCGTTAAGATTATTTTATATTTGTAGCATGTGTTGGCAGTAGATACATATGCATCTTCAGGATAGAAGGCCTATTTGGGGGTACTTGGAGGGGAGCTCTAATATACCGACCTCCCGGTCCCAAAAGTGACTTCTCAGACAAATTACTTGAGACTATCGCGCCGCAAGTATTGGCCTCTGACTTTTTTTTCCTAATAGGAGACTTCAACTATCATGCTGAGATACTGTCGAACCCGGACACAGATCAGTTGATCACAAACATGAACACATTAGGACTTGTCCAATTGGTAACAGGTCCTACCCACAGCGCAGGTCATACACTTGATCTCCTTTTTACTAATTCTCCAGATATCACAGTAGAATCTCCCTCCCCATTGTTATGGTCAGATCATTATCTATTAAAATTTGTTATTCCAGTCCATATGATCAAAGATGACCCTAGAAATGAACTAATATGGCGAAGGTCATGGCGCAAAGTTACTCCATCTCTTTTTTCAAAATATTTTAGCCTTTTCCACCCATGCCAGGAGGACAACATCAACCTTGCGGCAACTGTTTTTGATAAAGCTATTACGGTTGCACTAGACAAAATCGCCCCTCTCACCAAGGTCAAAGTTAAATCTAGGGCCGCTCCCTGGTTCACTGAGCAACTAAAGACAGTGAAGCTCTCGTGCAGGACAGCAGAGCGGAAATGGAGAAAAAGTAAAGATCTGACCGATCGCGAAACATATAAAAATATCCACCACTGCTACATGGTGGACATCAAACAAGCAAAAAAATTGTTCCTCCTAAACCGGATAGACGAGGCAGCGAACTCCTGTAAGGAACTCTACCAAATCTTAAAAGAATTCACAATACCTCCCACTCAGTCATTAATCCCCAATTCTCAAGAATGGACTGACTCTCTCTCCAAATTCTTCGAAGATAAAATTACCGCAATTCATCACTCCTTTCCGTCCCAAATAAATAACGTCATTTCAGAAAATGCGTCTAGTACATCTCCAGACCTCCCCTATATCTTGGATGAATTTGCCAAATGTAACATCGAGGTAGTGGCAACCGTCATGCAGAAAATAAAATCAAGTTCTCCCACTGATCCTGTGCCACCAAAATTTCTCCCAACCATCGCACTGGTACTGTTGGAAAGTCTAACCGACTTATTTAACAAATCACTATCGGAGGCTGAGTTCCCGAAACTATAGAAAGCTGCCAGGGTCAGGCCCATCCTAAAAAAATCCACAGCCGATCCAAAACTCTTCCTGAACTATCGTCCTATTTCGCTGCTTCCCTATTTTGGGAAGATGCTGGAATCACTAGTAAATAAACAGCTTGTTAGTCATCTCGAGAGCCATGGACTACTGTATCCCTCACAGTCAGGTTTCAGGGCGGCCCACAGTACCGAGACAGCACTGGTTGAGGTAACAGACAACATTAGGCTAGCTATGGACAGACGACAGTCAACAATCCTTGTCCTGCTTGACCTATCCGCCGCCTTTGACACCATCTCCCATAGCATTTTAGAACATCAGCTTTGGGAGATTGGTGTCAGGGGGAACGCCCTAAAATGGCTTAAGAGTTACCTAACAGACCGAGTTACAACGGTACAGGTGTGCAACACTGTCATGTAACAGATCGGTCAAGATGGGAGTGCCACAGGGCTCCATCCTGAGCCTGACTCTCTTTAATCTTTACATGACGCCGTTGGCCAAGGTGATCAGATCTTACGGTTTTGATGTCGTGTCATATGCTGATGACACGCAGATCTTGGTCACTCTTGGACCAGACCCATTAGAAACTAAGCAGCGTTTCAAAGAATGCATGTCCCACGTTGATAGGTGGATGAGTACAAATCACCTTCAACTAAATGGAGGCAAGTCTGAGATCATGCTCTTTGGCAAGGCTCAGGAGCATTGGTCTCATGACTGGTGGCCCCCGAACCTTGGCCCTTGTCCAACACCCAAACCGACGGTACAGAACCTAGGTTTTTATATGGATAGCCAATTTTCAATGAAAAGTCTGACTAATCATATAACTGGCTCTTGCTTTGGAGTGATGCGTAGCTTACGAAAGGTCTTCAAATGGATTCCGATCGAGGCCAGGAAACCATTAGTCCAGGGACTAATAATATATCGCATGGACTACGGAAATGCCCTGTTGTCCTCAATCAACGAAGGCCTTCTTACAAGACTTCAGATCTTGCAGAACACTGCGGCCAGGATGATTCTGAATCTTCCGCCCAGATCCCCTTCTGCCCCCTGTCTGAGATCTCTACACTGGCTCCCAGTTAGACAGCGAATCCTATTTAAAATTCTCTCTCTAACACACAAAAATATGTATGGAAAAGGCCTGGGGTACTGGTTCAAAAAACTACGTTGGTACCAGCCTTGTAGGGTGCTAAGATCGAGCAACGAATCACTTCTCACACCGCTCAGAATTCGTACCGTGAGAAATGGAGGAAGGTCTTTTTCCTTTCTTGCCCCCGCTTCCTGGAACAAACTCCCCTTAAACCTACGTACTATCACAGATCACAACTGCTTTCGCAAGAAGCTGAAGTCATGGCTATTTGACAACTAAATGAGTATTCTATCAGAGCCGTCTGCAAGCGCCATGAGACTTCCGAGTGATATGTGCGCTGTACAAATGTCCCTGATTTGATTTGATATCCTGCCATCTAGTTTTGGGCTCTGACTGTTGCAAGTTGTTTTTCTTCAAAGAAGTCTTCCTCCTCCATTGTGTATTGCGCATGTTCCTCGGCTCATTTGTTTGATTGTTTTTTTTCTGCCATTGGGTTCGGATGTCGATATCGCAGCTCCGGGACCGAAGCTCTATTCCAGCACTGAGGCCTTCCTCAGCGCCCCGTTTCCTTCAACAACAGCATAGACAATCGAATACACCGGCTGGTGTTACTGAAGTTTTCAATTTGCCCGCCCGGGCCCGGCCTTTCACGTATCTTTTTTTCCCAGTCACCATGCTCCATACACTCCACGCCTATTAGGGATTGAAAAGACGCCTTTCAGCTATGGCCCCAAGTGTCATGCCAAATACTCCAGGCAAGACCAACACAGAGTGTGCAATCTAGGTTTGTCTCCAGAACACCACAAGAGCTCCTGTGAGGTGTGCCTGGCGTCCCGTTCGAAAAAGACACTTTGGCAGCGAACAGAACGTCATTGGGCCCACTCCACCGTACGATGACGCATGGAAGATACGCCTGACATTTTCGGGAGACAGTCACCAGAACCCGAAAGAAATGGAAGATACTGAGGCACAACCGGTGCCAACAGACGTTTCCATACTGCTGGTAAGCTGTGCCTACAGCTCTGACTCCGACCACCATCCATATCTACAAGGGCACGCTAGAACATCAGCGAAAGCCTACCAAACCCCCACAAAGACTGGTAAAGCAGCTTTCGGAACTCCACTGCCCTCAGGCCATGGTGGTCTCCAACAAACGGCTCAAGAGCGTACCAGACTCACTCTGCCTGCAAAACAATCAACAAATGTCGAGAACTTTAAAGCCCTAAAATGCTCCTCTGTACCGGCACCTTTAAGATCTGGCCTGGCACCTCTGAAACAATACACAGTATCGGAGCCGAAGCAACAGACATCGGACCTGAAGCAACCTTCGGCAATGAAAGACCCTCAAGCACCACTGCCATTGAAGCACACAGAGTCTGCACCGAAACACCATATGCCGAAGCTAACGGCAGGGTCGAAAGTTTAGTCGACATCCAAAGCACGTTCGACGTCGAAACACACTAAGACGAGCTACATACACTTGAGCAGGATTTTTTGGTGGAAACACTAAACATCACAAAAAACAGCATAGTCCCTTTCCATGTTAATGGGCATGCTAATATCCACTCAAGACATTTTTAAACAACCAGTTAAATCTAGGATTATAACCCCTAGAATATAGAAGAAATATAAACCATGCCCATCAGACCCAGCATACATCAGAAGTCAGGTCACCCTGGACTCCCTAGCAGTACATACTGCTAGGAAAAGAGCAAATTCCCATGGAACTGGGGATGCCCCACCCCAGACAAAGAGGGTAAAAAATACGATGCAGCAAGTAAACGCGTTACTGCACAAGCAGTCAACACCATTTACTCATCACAAACTCAGTTGGTTTACTCTCACGCTACAATAGTGCCCAATAGGAGGAAATGCAGGGGCTAGTACAACACCTCCCAGACCAATACTAACAAAGAGGGACTCCGTTGGCAGAACAAGGCAGGGCAATATCAAATGCCGCCATACAATGTGCATTGGATTATGCGGATAACAGTGCGCGAGAGGTAAATACCAGCATACTCATTAGACGACATGCTTGGCTCAGGGTTTCTGGCTTTAAGCTAGATGTAGAACAGCACCTTTTAAACCTCCCATTTGATGGTCAGAACTTATCTGGAACACAAGTGGATGAAATGCCAGAGAAACTAAAGAAGGATACGGACACTGCTAAAGCTATGGGAGCCCTCCAAACTTTTCAACACAGAGGTTCCTTTCGCAGGGGTTTGTATAGAGGGGCAGCAAAAGTGGGTACATCCACCGACTCAGGCAGCGGCCAAAAACAACATGGGTCCTATCAAGCATAATTTAAAGAGCTACATACTGTAGGCCACGCTATATAAACAAAGGACCAGGACATGGGCTCACTGCTAAAGCTCCTGCACCTCCAAAACACTGACCACCGTAAGTTTCCCCCGCAACATATTACACCAGTCGGAGGATGGCTACAACAATACCACCATCAGTGGACAAACATCACCAAAGATTAGTGGGTGTCCTCTATAATCAAGGACGGGTATTGTTTAGAACTCAAGGACACACCTCTTACAATACCACCAAGGACGCAAAACATGTCCCAAAACAACATCTGGGACACGGGGTATACTCACTATATTTCCTCATTTCCAAAAAGGACAAAACCTTAAGGCCAATTCTAGACCTAAGACCACTCAACAGTTACATCTCCTCAAAACACTTCCACATGGCAACACTACAAGAAGTGATTCTATTGGTACAACAAGGAGATTTCATGACAGCATTAGACCTCAAAGATGCCCATTTCCATATTCCGATACTTCCAGCGCACCGCCGCAATCTCCATTTCCAAGTCAATGGGCAGCACTATCGGTTCACGATCCTACCGTCCGGGGTAACTATAGCCCCAAGGGTCTTCAACAAATGCCTTGCGGCTCATCTCAGAAGTGGAGGCATACATATTTTCCCCTAGCTAGACGACTGGCTCATCAAAAGTCCAACCAAACAGCAGTGTTTTCAGGACACCCAACAGGTATTCATACACAAGTTATGGTTTTCTCTCAATATACCAAAATCTCACCTGCAACTGCAACCTCTATAGGTACAACCCTTTCTAGGCGCAACACTAAACTCAGTCACAGCCAAATCGTATCCCAGACCAGAAAGAGTACAAAAATGCAAACTCAGCTCCCAGTAAAAACAGTCATGAGTTTTCTAGGAATTATGGCATCATGTATAGCCATAGTACCAAATGCTCGCCTGAATAAGTGTCCCCTTCAACGCACTCTTCAGTCACAATGGTCTCAAGTGGAAGGGCATCTAGAAGATCTAGTGTTGACGGGGCCAGCAACCCATCGCTCTCTGCAGTGGTGGAACAGCAACAATCTGTTGCAGGGTCTGTCCTTCAAAGCCCCAATTCCACAGATTACGACAGATGCATCCCTTCCGGGGTGGGGAGCACATATGCAAAGCCTCACAGTACATGGTCTATAGTCAATACATCAAAAACAATTTCACATCAATCATCTGGAGCTTCTAGCAATTCAACTAGCTCTGAAAGCTTTTCGCAGTCATCTTCACAACAAGATAGTACTAGTACGTACAGACAACCTGACTGCAATGCACCATGTTAAAAAAACAGCATCACAACTATGCCTCCTAGCAGGCCGCATCTGGCACTGGACGATATTTCACAAAATCCACCTCCTAGCAGAATACCTACCAGGGGTGGACAACGACTTTGCAGATCTGCTCAGCAGAACTCACCAACACGTGCACAAGTGGGAAATCAATATACCACTCCTACTTCAAACAGTGGGGAGCCCCACAGATATACCAATTAGCCACTCACCACAACACCAAAGCTTTGCCTCCAGGTTTCCTCACCAAACACTCCAGAGGCGATGCCCTATGGATGAACTGGTCAGGGATATTTGCATACGCTTTTCCCACTCTCCCACTTATTCCATATGTGGTGCAAAAGCTAACACAAACATCCCTTACACTAATCCTAATAGCCCCACTAATCCTAATACCCCAACATGGGCACAGCAGGCATGGTTCACAACCCTACTGCTAATGTCGGTAGTGCCACACGAAAAACTACCTCTTTGGCCACATCTCCGAATACAGAATCAAGGGAGAGTGATGCATCCAAATCACCTCAATCTACTGATCTGGCTCCTGATATCCTAGAATTTGGGCTTCTTAACTTACCGCAAGAATGTATGGATATACTTAAACAAGCACGTAGACCACTACAAGAGCGTGCTATGCAGCAAAATGGAAAAGATTTGTTCATTACTGTTTAAATAAACAAATCCAACCTTTATCACCAACAGTAGAAGACATCAGTGGCCTAGCTCTTCCATCTACAGCAAGCAGGACTCGCTTATATATCTATCAGATTACACTTAGCAGCCTTTAGCTACTTACATGCAAAACAGGCAACACTTCACTTTAAAATACCAGTGATTAAAGCCTTTTTGGAAGGACTAAAAAGAATCATACCACCTTCCATTTACCCAGCCCCAGTTTGGAATTTTAAAATTGCCCTCACTTGACTTATCGGACCACTATTTGAATCACTTAATTCCTGTAAACTTCAATTCCTTACATGGAAAGTTGCTATCCCTTCCCTAAGGAGAATAGGTTAACTATAAACACTTACCTTAAAAGACCCATTCTTTCAAATAGCTCCAACAAAACTGGTACTCCATACCAACCCAAAGTTTCTACCAAAGGTAGTGTCAGCCTTTCACACAAGCCAAACTACAGAGCTACCAGTTTTCTTCCCTAAACCAGACTCTGCAGCGGAAAGAGCCCTGCATACACAAGATATCAAGAGGGCTCTAATGTTCTCCATAGACAGAACCAAGTCCTTTAGGAAAACACAACAACTCTTTGTTGCATTTACAAAGCCACAACAGGGCTTCCCCATATCCAAAGCAGGAATTGCCTAATAGATAGTTAGATGCATTCAAACTTGTTACCACAGAGCAAAACGGATACTTACAGTACCTCCAAGAGCTCATTCCACACGTAAAAAGGAGCCACAATGGCTTTCTTAGGAAACATCCCAATAGAGGATATTTGTAAACAAATGCCGACAGATCCAAACAGACAGACTAGCAGACGCATACCTCCGCATTTTAAGACTTGATTTATACGAAACGCAGGGAAAAGATCTGACTACATACCTTAACCCTGACAGCCTATAATACGCCCTGAGGAAGCCCCAGGCCGGATGGCCAGTGTAAGGGGACGAAACACGTGTTGGCTGTAAAATGTCCTATTCTTGTCTTGAAGTACAATGAAATAAATTGGAATCTGTTCCAGAGAAAAAGTGATTTATCTTACTCGTTCTGGCACATCCTTAAGCTTTGTACCAGTAATGGGAAAGGGTCTCCCATAGTCAAGAACGAGTGAACCACACCATATATGCTCTATTAACACAGGACTGCTAAGGCTCTGGACCCATTACCCCCCACTTTTTGAACACTCTGAATAGATGCTTACAGGGTAAGTAACATATTCCTTCCTTCATGAAGTCTTAGCTTACCAGGGTCAGTCGTGCAGCAGAGCCAGAAGAAGCCCATGTTGACAGCACCCAGGACATAGGGCAGGAGGAGATGGTACCTGCTGAACTCCAGCTCAGAGCAGTAGCCATAGATCTCCAGGGTGTATTCGCTGTACACCGCAGCTTCCAAAACGACATGCAGGGCAAGAAAAACCCAGCTTCTGCAAAGCAAGAGAGAGAAGTCAAGAGTGAGCTTAACAAGCAATGTCAACGCCAACAGACTGGACTGGCATTTTGAGTCCTGAATCAAACATTTTTAAAAGCCTGATGTGTCTCTGATAAACTGTGGCTATACTGCTGTTTATTAATTAGAAGTGTCTCTCTCAGTAGCAGACACAGGCTAATTCAATTTAGGTTCATACAGCGTTATCAGTTATGCACCAACCGGTTTACAGAAATATGGGCTGAGTGCTGATGTCAGATGTATAAAATGCAATAGAGATGGGTGGACCCCAGGCACCTGGCCTGGTGGTGTCCAGATACACAAACTTACTGGCAGAACATTTGCAATGAACTAGGCAGAATGAGGTGTCAGACTAGAGAAGTCCCCAATGCATGCGCTGTTGGGGTATGTTAAGGATGTTCCTATTAGGAAATAAACAGCTCTGGCGCTCCCATTAGCGCAGAATGTCTGGTGGGGAAGGGACACCCTTTCTTCCACATGTGAATGGAATCAATATATGATCTATTGTAATAAAGCTGCAGATGTATCAAATACACTCTTACCTTCTAAAGCTAGACCTAAAGACATTTGGTCAAACCTTCAGGAATACCTGCTGTTGATATCGCAAAGGATATCAGGGACATTGATGCAGACTATCATGATGACAAATCGGCCATCAAGTGTCTTTTTCTTGTCTGTTTCACCAATTTTATCGATGCACTAGACGAGGGATCGAGTTGGGGCACTTGAAAAGCAGGGGGATGAAGCAAAGAAAAAGAATGAAGTTCACTGGTAAAGCTGGGTAGGTCTTTACACTAAGATAGCAACGGAAGTACAATGATTTTTGTAGCAATGGATAAAATGACATTTTATGCACCCCCGATTATCTCAGCCCCATATGAGGGCGACATTGTTAACTTGCAGGAGCAATCTGGGTGTGCCCTGAATAGCCACCTAGATGTGCCTTGCCCTAGCATCCAGTCTCGAAAGGGCAGAGTGGCGCGTTTCAGAGTTAACATGTACACTGGCAGAACTGTGTCTAGATTGCACTATTAAGGTAGAAGTTGTAAGACCAGTTAATGTTGAGATGCATTAGCTCGGCTGTGTGTTGGTCCCAGTACTATGCTATCAGGAGGCCTCAACTGTCTTTGAGTGCTATTCAAGCATGAATTAAGGCACACCTGCAGCCGAGAGCAGGTTTCAGTAATTCAATACTACATGTGGTGCAGATCAGGGACGGGGTATCTTAGCAGAGCTGTGCATGGACATTGGTATACCGGGACAACACTAATGCAGTACACAAATTAGGTGAACTGGCAGAGCTGTGTGTGGCCATTGCAGAGACTCATTCGCAAAGCTATTTTCTGCATCTAGTTGTGTCTTAGGTGTGAATTATGGAATCATTCCTGATTTTCTGGGGGTGATACATGTTTACGTATGGGAAAGAGCTTTGTGAATCAATCTCTGATTCCAAGCACTCCACCAGTGCCTTTCCCCTCTTTGAATCACTAAGGTTTTTTTTCCTGTGAGCAAGCATGTCTTCTGTAAAGACATGAGTAAGTCATACCTAAGGCTGGAGTAAGGCACAACTAACTACGAACAGACAAAGCTTTGTAAAGCGGGCCTTAACAGCGGGCAATGGCCATGTTGCATATCAGCAGAAAGCCACCTTGGGGATCTTCCTGGGGGCACCAAGCCTCTTTGGTGGGAAGCGAGAGAGGATGTTTAGTAAATGGATAAGTTCATGGGCTGTACGATAGTTAGGTTGTGCACTTACGCTGCATAGCTTACCTACCGAGCATAGAACAGTCTGTGGGCCTCGCGCTGTACAACCCTCTGCAGCCACTCAGGGACCACGCAGGAACACACCTGTGAACATAATTAAATCACGTTTGTATGTACTCATTAATCATCTAATTCTGGAATGCTTTACACAAGATACTAACCAAATGGTGGTTTGTGGTAGGGCGATGGCGCACTTAGGGAAATACACAATCCATTTTTTTTTATATAGAAAATACGAATAAATAGCATTGCCTAAGGGTGAAGAGAACCACCTCACTCTCCAATATGTGGCCTAAGCCGACCCAACAATACTAGTAAGTTCCCCAGCACACGCTTTTTACAATCCACATGCGACAAATTGTACACAAAAGTTCATGTCCACTTCTTTTATTTTTCTTCTCTGTAGCTTTTCTTTGATCACAGCTGACACGTGTTTCATCGCATCTTTCGCGACTTCTTCAGGGCTAATGTCTTGGTAAAAGAACTATTTATCCGATGATAATTCCAACCCGGACGGGTATATATTCTTCCTCTACAGTCCAGACTTCAATTTAGAGTATTCCCATCATGTAGGTAAATCCTCATTATTGTAGGACAGGAAATACCTTCTTATTAAATCCTGGTTACTTTAGTAAGGTTTTCCGTGGCGCAAAGCAGCGCAAAAGATTCAGTTGATTCACTATTAAAAAGGTTTGTAAGTGCAACACAAAACGGTGTAGGGTTGCACCAGCGTCAGTGCCCCTTGTAGTAAATCTAGCCTAGAGGTTTTCTTTGTTCATCTTTCAGAAGTTAGTTCTCGGGTGAGCTGCTGAGCATGTATCATTTCTCCTGGTGGCTCTTCCGGCTTCGGAGGCTTGTGACAGTCGTAACAGGATGTGCGGTGCTCCGTTATGGTACCAAGCATGCATGCACAGATGCAGCCTGTTACTGCTGGAAGCAACATCCCCTTGGGCACACCCAGGCTTCTATAAGATTGTAAACACAAGGAGATGATGGACGGAGCACTGAAACTTTTCAGACACTCGCCCCCAGTCACAGATCTGGGTTGAATCCATCATCATTCTTTAGCTCACTTTGCCATTTTAGTTCAAACCCAGCTATATGCAAATCTGTCTTGACCCTGTGCCTCATGGGAGCAGTCCAGCCCAAACTGCCAAGCCAGGTCTTCCCTGAACCGGAAACTAGCATCCTGGGACCGGTTTCTGGGTAACACCCTTCATCAGCCAGGCTAGCTTGAATCCAGTGGCAAAGTGAGCAAGGGACCCACGTCCGGGCATACCCTGCCAACGTAGGGCAAACAAAGCAAACACATGGAGATGATGGACGGAGCGCTGAAACTTTTCAGACACTCACCCCCAGTCACAGATCTGGGTTGAATCCATCATCATTCCCTTCATCAGCCAGGCTAGCTTGAATCCAGTGGCAAAGTGAGCAAGGGACCCACGTCTGGGCATACCCTGCCAACTTAGGGCGAACAAAGCAAACACAAGGAGATGATGGAGGGAGCGCTGAAACTTTTCAGACACTCACCCGCAGTCACAGATCTGGGTTGAATCCATCATCATTCTTTAGCTCACTTTGCCATTTCAGTTCAGACCCAGCTATATGCAAATCAGTCTTGACCCTGTGCCTCATGGGAACAGTCCAGCCCGAACTGCCAAGCCAGGTCTTCCCTGAACCGGAAACAAGCATCCTGGGACCGGTTTCTGGGTAACACCCTTTATCAGCCAGGCAAGCTTGAATCCAGTGGCAAAGTGAGCAAGGGACCCACTTCTGGCAATAACCTGCCAACTTAGGGCACAGGGTCAAGACCTGGCTTGGCAGTTCGAGCTGGACTGTTTCCATGAGGCACAGGGTCAAGACTGATTTGCATATAGCTGGGCTGAACTGGGGTGGCGAAGTGAGCTAAAGAATGATGATGGATTCAACCCAGATCTGTGACTGGAGGTGAGTGTCTGAAAAGTTTCAGCGCTCCGTCCATCATCTCCTTGTGTTTGTTCTATAAGATTGTATCAGTTGTCAATAGATTTCAACAGTCACAGGATAAAAGTTTCACGTCTCCGATAACGTGTTGTTGTGGACAGCAGAAGGCGTGGTACCGCCATGAATGTGTCTACCGATTGCGGCAGAGAGGTGGAGATGAAGCTACATGTAATTGGTGGGCGTGGAATGCGGGTTGTGAGGTAGGTGATTGACAGCTGCAAAATCACTGGGGTTTGGGGGAGGTCAAGAATCGCAAGTGGCCAAGATGTTTAGGTGGGACTGTGGTTGCTTAAGTGATGGGCTGAGTGTTGCCTACTAAGGCTGAGGGTAGGCTCAGACAAGGGTTGAAGATTAGTGGGGTGTGGAGGGCTCGTGCAGCTCCTGGAGGAAGGACTTGGTGGTTACGGGTAATGGGGTTACTGGGCAGCCTATGAGATGCAACCAGCTGGAAAGATCTGGAGATGGCAGTTAATGCTTCCTGCTCCTCAGCTGGCATCCTCCTAATAGGTGCCCATTCCTGCCTTGGTGGACCCACACATCGCTATAGCAACGCTTGGTCCATCCACAGGACCAACACGACAACCCATGAACCAACCTCTCCTGCGCCTCCTCTCTCAGAGACCGCCAATCATCGAAGTCCAGATTGTGTTTGTTCAGATGCAGAGCGCGAGACTGTTCACAGCAACTTGGGAGTACGAGGCACACTTCAGAAGCAAGCGACCAAGTGATCTTTCACGCCTGTCTCGCGCGGCACCCTAATTATATGAAGAACTTTATTTGTTGCCAGAACATCAAAGCCATGAAAATTCAATTGGAAGAGAACAGAGACAATAATTACTCCCGGCTGTGGCGGCCGCATCTGAGCTACTTGAGGGAAGGCCTCTTTGCTTCCACGGCGCGCAGATGGTTTATTCCACCCAGTTTCTCTCGTCTTCTCTGCGGTATGGTGGTCGTACAGTGATCCTGAGACCAGGCCGGACAGTGCAGTGAGGTACAGGAAGCCGCGGTGCAGAGGCGCATGGGCCTCTATCGCCATCTGGTGGTCAGCATGAAGAGGTGTGTGGGATGGACCCTCACCTGCCAGAACGCAAGAGACGGCTCGGGTGCAGGTAAGTGTCGCATGAACTCCTGGTCAGTGTTTTCAAGAGCACATTACCCCAAGAAGCGTCCTTTGCACCGCGCCTGTATCAGATTTCCTAAACTTCCGGTGGACGGGCTGGCGTAAGACAGTTTCCCACGGGGTAAATATGAATGGGAAAGTGTTTTCCAACTCCATAAACTCCTGTCGGCGGTGCTACCGGGCAAGGGGGCACCTCTTCTAGCCCCTATGGGCATTTGTATCTAGTTTATGCCAACAGACTGGATCCCCGCCAACATAAAAGTTTCACTCCCTACTACACAAACCCAGATGTTGGTGCGGTAACCTAAGGGTCAGAGAGCAATATTATTCACCAGGTGTCGGCGACCCCAGAATTCAGCTAGATTGTCCATTTGGCCTGGGGCAGCCTTAGGAGGCATCAGATTTAGACACTTTGGCATTTCAAATGCTAGTATTTTGTCTAGGGCACGTAAAAAGCATTCTAAAAGTAATTTAGCAGAAGCGGTATGATCACAAAAGTTGGAATAACTGATGAATTAGAGAACTGCTTGCAATAGGGAGCATCCTGGGCAGGGAATTGTTATAGGCTTACTTGGTAAGATGTGCGCTTTTATAGTGCGCCTCACAAACGTGCTTTACAGACACATCAAGGGCAACGTTATACAATGAGACATCAGGGGACCAGTGGAAGGGATGGGGTATTACCTGAGCAGCTCCCCCTAGTATTCGTCCAGGGAAATTCCGATTTCCGCCTGCCCCCAGGCAGAGCAGAACAACACTGACCAGAACAAAAATCAAATAAAGGACGAAAAGACTGAAAAAGTCCATGTTCGGTCCTGAAACGAGAACGGAGAAGAGGGATTAATTTAGCTCAGCAGATGGAGTGTCATGTCAAATTATGGCAAACATTTCACCCTTCCTGCCAGCCTGCACCAGTCCCTGCCAGGCTCCAGTGATTACGACTGGTAGCTTACCAAAGGTAACCACACCTGTTCAACACGGAGTAGTGGAAGGAAGGTGATCATATGTAACATGTTTGCTTAAATGAACAATGATTGGTTTCACTTCACTGATTTGTTCAAAGACATGTTTGATAAGGTCTACTTGGCATCCTTTGTATTGCAAAATACACAAGAATTGTCACAGTGGACGCATGCACTATAAGAATGTTACAGGAACAGCTCAGGGATACGGGTCACTCAAGAAAAATTCAAGCCAAACAGAATTGACCCCCTAAAAAGCCATCCACGACTGTAGCATTCTAATGAGGGCAACATCATTGTAGTATTAGATGCTACTGGTAGTTATGTTGATGTGTAGGGTCTTAGCCACTGCGCCGCGCCACCCTTTTTCTGGGACCCTTGTGGAATTCACCAAGCAAACGCCACTCATACATTTTTGCAGTTCTACAACCGTGCACTCCTCATTCACTTTTACAAAAAACAGAAGAATACCATTAGTCTTCAGCTTTTGTGACATCAAGATGAATGGCAGGTATTTAATCTGTGGAGCTATACGGCCAACCTTCAAGGAAACAGTTAAGTCCCCCCACCCCACACCCAAACCCACCTCCCCCTTAGCAAAAGTGAAATAAAGACAAGAGGGGTAAGACATGGACTGTCAAAAGACACGGGGAATTGAATTAAAAGAATGCAGGGGATAAAAGAGGGTGGTGGAAAAAAGGAAATGTCAAACAGAATGCCAGACGAAAAGAAATGGAAGAGAAAACGAAGTAGAAAAGAAACAAGCATTGGCAAAGTGTTTTAGCCATGTCGTAGAGTGTCGTGGAGTGGCATAGAGTAGAATGTCATGGAGGGAGTAGAGTGAAGTAGAATGGAGGGGCATAGAGTGGAGTAGACTGTTGTACAGTGGAGTGGTGGAGTAGAGGAGCGTAGATTGGAGAAGAGTGGACTAGAGTAGAGCATCGTGGAGTGGCGTAGGGTGGAGTACAGTATTGTGGAGTAGAGTGGATTAGATTGTCATAGAGTGGAGCGACATTGAGTGAAGTAGAGTGTCCTGGAGTGGAGTGTTGTATAGTAGAGTGGAGTGGAATGGCATGGAGTGGAGTAGTGTGATTAGTGGAGTAGGGTGTTGTAGAGTAGAGCAGTACAGAATGGAGTAGTGGAGTAGAGTGGCGTAAAGGCAGTTGCATACAGCATCATAGAGTGGAGTAAAAAGAGTGGAGGGGCGTAGAGTGAAGTAGAGTGGAGTTGAATGTTGTAGAGTGTTGTGGTGTAGAGGGGAGTGACGAGTCGTAGAGTTGCATAGAGTGAAAGGGTGTCCTAGGATACAGTGGAGTGGCATGTCATGGAGTGGTGTGTTGTGGAGTGGCATAGAGTAGAGTGTTGTACAGTGGAGTGGCATAGTGTGGAGTATGCATGGTGTGATAGCGCTCTGCAATTACAGACAACACATTTTCAATTGAAACAACTATTACATTTGCACAGACATATAGTTTTACTGATAAAACTATACAACCCACATACGATAATCTGTTGAAATGGCATCACCTAGTGTAGTTTTGTTTTGATGATATTAAAATATTTGTTTCCACCACACTTCAGAATTACAAAAAAAGTGCTTCATTTGGACTTTCCTAAATCTGATATATTTTAAAATATCTGCACAGTTCATTTACAGATATCTAAATTTTGTTGTGTGCTGGACAAAAGCCTTTTAACAACCCCAGCAAGATTATCATATAAATTCTATCAGTTTGAAGTCGGAAAATAAACACCAAGCTACCTCGGAAGACCGAGTCTGACAGGTGACCTCTGGCTTGGAGCGCACAGCAAATGTGACAAGATAAAAACAACATGTAAAGGTTTGTTTACAGAAAGTGAGCACTCAAGGGAGAATACAAGGAGCCAGGTAAACAGGCTATGTATGCTCCTTGCGATGGACTAACTCAAGCAGGACAGCCTAAATCAAATAAAGCCAGCAAATGGAAAGCAAGCACCTATGAGTTAAAAATTACAAAGCCAAGGGTAAGCAATGGATGGAATACATTCCCAGGAAAGCTTTCAGAATGTCCCCAAGAGGTTTTTAGTAAAACAGACAGCTGTGCTGTCTGGTGGGCTTCCACCTAAAAAATGGAGATAAAGCAAAATCAAAGAGATGGTGAAGGAAAGGAAGGAAGATAAAATAAGAAAAAAGGGTGCAGAAAATTGTAAGCATAGAAAGGAATAAACAAAGGATGAAAAATTATAAAAAACTTAACAATGAACTACAAAGAAAACATGGGAAGATCTTAAAAAACACTGATTGAAAGTAACTAAAATGAAAAGTGGAGGGTGCCAAGAGAAAACATAACAGGAAAAGGAAGAATAAGAGCAAGCAAAAATGAAAGGAAACAAATTCAAAACAAGAGAAAGAAAGTAAAAGAAAAAAACCAAAGAAGAACAATAGAGAAAAGGAAAGAAATACGGACAGTAAACATAAAGGTAGACGGGAAAAAAGTAATTTAAGGATGACACAAATACAGACTAGGAGGTAGAAAGAATGGATTAGAACAAATTGGAGTGGAGAAACAGGTATTAGGCAGGTATGAATGAAACATGGGAAATAACATAGGATGAAAAGGAAGTGAGAAAGCCAGAGAGGAAAGCACTTGGAAGCATACAAAGCAGTACAATGAGAAGTGAGGCTGAGCCAGTATTTTGAAGGTTGAACTAGGAACAGTGAGAGCTGGTGCAAAGAGAGATGGATAGAGATTCAGGTAAGAGGGTAGAATATAGCATTCTACCACGCATGCAAATACATCGTGTTCCGTAACAACGCGGTCGTTACAACGACCGCGTTGTTACAACGCGATGCCATTACTACGCAAGTCATTACATCGACTTGCAGTAGATGGCGCTGTAACATTAGGAATGTATAATTTACTATTCCAACTCCAGCCTACGCAACAGTAGGGAAGGTGTTGGAATAGTAAATTATACTATTCCTTATGTTAGAGCGCCATCTACTGCAAGTCGATGTAATGACTTGCGTAGTAATGGCATTGCGTTGTAACAACGCGGTCGTTGTAACGACCGCGTTGTAAAGGCATCTCGGTCTAATGACCACAATGTAAAGGTTGTTTCCCAAGAGGGTATCTACGGATATGGAGGAAAAGTAAACTGAAAAATGGAAGTGGTTGAATGGGAGAACAGCTGAGATGAAAGGGGGACCTCTAGGACCGAAGTGAAGAGACGATAGCGGAGAGCATTCTAGGCATTGGCCCCGATTACGATGTCGGTCGGAGTTGCCTCTGTCAGACACCGTTATGATGGAAGAACTGCCCAGCCATAGGTCGCCGGTTCCACACATTGAATTACAATCCGACCGCACTATAACTCCCATTTCTCAATGGAAGCTTGTGCGGCAGGCGGAAACCGCCCGCAGCACAGGCTCCCATTGAGAAACGGGAGTTTATGAAAATCCCTGCTCCATGGATGCCTGCCACATGGTGCAGGGATTTACCGTGCCCCCCAGGCCCAGATTGGGGGGGGGGGGGAAGAGGGGGCCCTGCTAGGGGCCTCAATGTTGTTTTACGACAGCCTGTCCATGTCGGACACCGACATCATAATCCTGACAGACGAAACGCTGCCCTTAAGAGATTATGAGGAGCTCCATGAGCCGGTCGGAAGGCGTCGGTCGGTCCCTCCGACTGCTGCCTCCAACTGCAAACATCCTAATGCGTCGGTCGGACCGCAACAGTAGATGCGGTTCAGACCACAACTGACAAGCCGTCGGTTGCGGTCCGAACCGCATCATAATGAGGGCCATAGTGTGTTCCATAGCATATGATGGTCTCCCTTGACATAATGTCAGCATCATTGCCATTATTCTGGCTAGTCCCACATAGACGTGGCCATCACAGGGCTATGACTTGCAAACTTGCATAAAGTAAGCATCCATGATATGTGGTGGCTACAATTTGTATTTGATTGGAATTCTATGCTATTTGATTGTTATAAAAGGGACCGTGAAGAAGATTTGATGCATTCATGCATCTAATTCCTTGATGAAAATAACTAGGTGGCATGTAGGAACCCAATACACGCTTTAAATACAAAGCTGGTATTTTTTACATAAATGTATTTATTTAAAAAAAACGCTAACTTTTGTTCAGGGGACATTAACTTGTTTAATCAAAATGAAAATATAGCAGTTGAGAACAAAATGTGTGCTTTTTCAACTAATATCAAACTGATTTTGTTGCATTTGCATAATATATTTAAATATTCTATATCCGAGTTGTTAAATTCATGCTGAGCTGGGGACATATTCCGCTGATTTTATTTCCTTGGTGCAAGAAGGCGCGTCTCACTAGGGCTGATATTGCATTACTCCAGAGGAGCCATTTCATCATTCAGATCGATAATCTTTTTATGACAGTATCATCAGTACTGATGTCCAAGGACAGAGTTCATACTTTTGGACACATTTACTGCCTGAACCCATAACATCTCTGTAACCTGACTGGTAGCTCTGCATCTAAGCCTGTAACATTGGTCTAATCTGGGGGCACAGCTGTGAACATGGCCTCTCCACGTAGAATTTTACTCATATTTATTATATGAACTGCCTAGAAAACCTTTGTCTTTTTAGCCAATTTTTACTAAATTGGTCCACAAAATGGTTCCAAATGATTATTTAGTTTGGTAACACAGTCGCGGACCCCCAGGGGGTCCTCTGACCACAGTTTAAAAACCACTGGACTATAGGATTGGTTACATCTTATCAGAAAACACTGAAGTTCTGGAAAATGAAGGTCTCTATTACTTGAATGGCAGCTTTAATGTCTGAGCCTGTGAGATATATCTGACCCTGTGGAACACCGAAGGCAAGTGTCCTTTGGGACACTCCTCTGCACTCGGCATCAAGATGCGGGTACAGCTGGTTTATGCGCCTGCGCATTGGTGACTGTGCATAGTGTAACTATCTTGAGTCACCTCTGCACAATACAGAGCTATGCCCTGGTGTGTATCTCTGTGTACACACCCAGACTACAAAACATACTCCCCCATAATCTACAGCTTGCACTCTACAGCTCTTCAATAAACCAGAAATGGGCTAATAACTAATTGTTGGGGCAGGTCCTGCCACAACTTAACTGGGTGCAGTATAATCTTTATTCTCAACTCACCCCCCTCTTTCCTTCTCTCCCTATTATTGTTCCAGTATACAGAATCTCTCACTCCTATACTGTTTGTTAGTTACTAATGTATTACTCAGGCTATATAATGTAGTTAACTTTCCTCATGCTGTATGGTTAATGCACAGTGTGTTTCTGCTATGTAGCATGCAGCAGTAATAGACAACAGAATGCTGCCTGTGTAACACTAAGCTGACCCACCCAAACAACTATTGAACCATAAAAATACCGGTCATTAAATAAAATAGAAAAGATGGCTATGTGGGGCACTACACCTTAGGGGTATGTCTGTCAGTGGCTTGATACATCTTACTTAAATAGTTTGCTTACCCTTGCCCAGTAATTACAAAAACGTTGAGTGCTCAGAGGATGTAGAATGCTTCGCAAGCATCAGACATAAGGCTTCTTCCTCAGTCCTTGGGCAAACACTGATTAATCAGTAGAACGTGGATTTCGCTCTCACGCTTGTCCACAATAAGATTGATAGGTGATGCCCAGCAGAGGTTGGGAGCAGGGTGGAGAGGCGTTCAGGTACAGCTACTAGGCAGCTGTGTGCTTCAAAGAGAAGATTTTTCTATCACGGCGCTATATAGCTACTAGGCAGCTGTGTGCTTCAAAGAGAAGATTTTTCGATCACGGCGCTATATATATATATATATATATATATATATATATATATATATATATATATATATATATACACATATACATATACATATACATATACATATACATATACATATACATATATATATATATATTTTGTTCTACAAACGCCCGAAAGCTTTCAAAGGACGCACTCGCAGCAGTTAACCAACGGTTTCTTTATTGGGAAAAGCCAGCATCTCCATCCCAGGTAAGTTCATTGCCGACGCGTTTCGAGGACACAGCCTCTTCCTCATGGGCAAGCTCGAGTATCGCACAAATTGTTCCAATCCTTCCTTTTGAAGCATGCAGGGACCCCCAGTGGGTCTGCACAGTGCGTTCATGTAGTATGATGCATGCTGGGATATTGAGTCCCAATTGGAAAGTTATTGTTGCTCCCAGTGAGCTTCATGCGATACTGTTCTGTAAAGGAGTATTGTTACCCTCAGTGGGCCCTCGAATGGCATGTTGACTTCAGTGCCCCCCAACTACTGCACTGACCGCGGCTTCTTCTGACAGTTCCAGCGAGCCGCGCAGCCCCTCCAGGTCTGGGAGATGGTGCGTCCTTTCACGGCAGGGCAGCCGTGTGGTAAATATTTTGTTCTACAAACGCCCGAAAGCTTTCAAAGGACGCACTCGCAGCAGTTAACCAACGGTTTCTTTATTGGGAAAAGCCAGCATCTCCATCCCAGGTAAGTTCATTGCCGACGCGTTTCGAGGACACAGCCTCTTCCTCATGGGCAAGCTCGAGTATCGCACAAATTGTTCCAATCCTTCCTTTTGAAGCATGCAGGGACCCCCAGTGGGTCTGCACAGTGCGTTCATGTAGTATGATGCATGCTGGGATATTGAGTCCCAATTGGAAAGTTATTGTTGCTCCCAGTGAGCTTCATGCGATACTGTTCTGTAAAGGAGTATTGTTACCCTCAGTGGGCCCTCGAATGGCATGTTGACTTCAGTGCCCCCAACTACTGCACTGACCGCGGCTTCTTCTGACAGTTCCAGCGAGCCGCGCAGCCCCTCCAGGTCTGGGAGATGGTGCGTCCTTTCACGGCAGGGCAGCCGTGTGGTAAATATTTTGTTCTACAAACGCCCGAAGCTTTCAAAGGACGCACTCGCAGCAGTTAACCAACGGTTTCTTTATTGGGAAAAGCCAGCATCTCCATCCCAGGTAAGTTCATTGCCGACGCGTTTCGAGGACACAGCCTCTTCCTCATGGGCAAGCTCGAGTATCGCACAAATTGTTCCAATCCTTCCTTTGAAGCATGCAGGGACTCCCAGTGGGTCTGCACAGTGCGTTCATGTAGTATGATGCATGCTGGGATATTGAGTCCCAATTGGAAAGTTATTGTTGCTCCCAGTGAGCTTCATGCGATACTGTTCTGTAAAGGAGTATTGTTACCCTCAGTGGGCCTCGAATGGCATGTTGACTTCAGTGCCCCCAACTACTGCACTGACCGCGGCTTCTTCTGACAGTTCCAGCGAGCCGCGCAGCCCCTCCAGGTCTGGGAGATGGTGCGTCCTTTCACGGCAGGGCAGCCGTGTGGTAAATATTTTGTTCTACAAACGCCCGAGCTTTCAAAGGACGCACTCGCAGCAGTTAACCAACGGTTTCTTTATTGGGAAAAGCCAGCATCTCCATCCCAGGTAAGTTCATTGCCGACGCGTTTCGAGGACACAGCCTCTTCCTCATGGGCAAGCTCGAGTATCGCACAAATTGTTCCAATCCTTCCTTTTGAAGCATGCAGGGACCCCCAGTGGGTCTGCACAGTGCGTTCATGTAGTATGATGCATGCTGGGATATTGAGTCCCAATTGGAAAGTTATTGTTGCTCCCAGTGAGCTTCATGCGATACTGTTCTGTAAAGGAGTATAAAGAAACCGTTGGTTAACTGCTGCGAGTGCGTCCTTTGAAAGCTTTCGGGCGTTTGTAGAACAAAATATTTACCACACGGCTGCCCTGCCGTGAAAGGACGCACCATCTCCCAGACCTGGAGGGGCTGCGCGGCTCGCTGGAACTGTCAGAAGAAGCCGCGGTCAGTGCAGTAGTTGGGGGCACTGAAGTCAACATGCCATTCGAGGGCCCACTGAGGGTAACAATACTCCTTTACAGAACAGTATCGCATGAAGCTCACTGGGAGCAACAATAACTTTCCAATTGGGACTCAATATCCCAGCATGCATCATACTACATGAACGCACTGTGCAGACCCACTGGGGGTCCCTGCATGCTTCAAAAGGAAGGATTGGAACAATTTGTGCGATACTCGAGCTTGCCCATGAGGAAGAGGCTGTGTCCTCGAAACGCGTCGGCAATGAACTTACCTGGGATGGAGATGCTGGCTTTTCCCAATAAAGAAACCGTTGGTTAACTGCTGCGAGTGCGTCCTTTGAAAGCTTTCGGGCGTTTGTAGAACAAAATATTTACCACACGGCTGCCCTGCCGTGAAAGGACGCACCATCTCCCAGACCTGGAGGGGCTGCGCGGCTCGCTGGAACTGTCAGAAGAAGCCGCGGTCAGTGCAGTAGTTGGGGGGCACTGAAGTCAACATGCCATTCGAGGGCCCACTGAGGGTAACAATACTCCTTTACAGAACAGTATCGCATGAAGCTCACTGGGAGCAACAATAACTTTCCAATTGGGACTCAATATCCCAGCATGCATCATACTACATGAACGCACTGTGCAGACCCACTGGGGGTCCCTGCATGCTTCAAAAGGAAGGATTGGAACAATTTGTGCGATACTCGAGCTTGCCCATGAGGAAGAGGCTGTGTCCTCGAAACGCGTCGGCAATGAACTTACCTGGGATGGAGATGCTGGCTTTTCCCAATAAAGAAACCGTTGGTTAACTGCTGCGAGTGCGTCCTTTGAAAGCTTTCGGGCGTTTGTAGAACAAAATATTTACCACACGGCTGCCCTGCCGTGAAAGGACGCACCATCTCCCAGACCTGGAGGGGCTGCGCGGCTCGCTGGAACTGTCAGAAGAAGCCGCGGTCAGTGCAGTAGTTGGGGGCACTGAAGTCAACATGCCATTCGAGGGCCCACTGAGGGTAACAATACTCCTTTACAGAACAGTATCGCATGAAGCTCACTGGGAGCAACAATAACTTTCCAATTGGGACTCAATATCCCAGCATGCATCATACTACATGAACGCACTGTGCAGACCCACTGGGGGTCCCTGCATGCTTCAAAAGGAAGGATTGGAACAATTTGTGCGATACTCGAGCTTGCCCATGAGGAAGAGGCTGTGTCCTCGAAACGCGTCTGCAATGAACTTACCTGGGATGGAGATGCTGGCTTTTCCCAATAAAGAAACCGTTGGTTAACTGCTGCGAGTGCGTCCTTTGAAAGCTTTCGGGCGTTTGTAGAACAAAATATATATATATATATATATATATATATATAGCGCCGTGATAGAAAAATCTTCTCTTTGAAGCACACAGCTGCCTAGTAGCTGTACCTGAATATATATATATATATATATATATATATATATATATATACACACACACACACAAGCCCGTCTGCGCCCGTCCGCGCCTGGCCGCCGCCAGACATGCCGACAATCAGGGCAGAGACAAGCCCACGTATACCAGTGGCGATCTGTTGGCTATTAGGGAGGTAGTGAAACCTTGTGCTCACTCTCTGGGAAAGGTGCCCGAGGGTCCTTTTTGTTGTATATACTGCGGCTTTGACTCCTGGGCCATTAACCTGCCTTCTACAAGATCCTTTTCGGTGGGGCACAATATTAAGATTTGCAGTCTGAACTGTCGCTCGTTAGTGAAACATTTTCTTGATGTCTACGAGCTGCTGCAGGACGAAGACCCAGATGCTCTCTTTTTAACGGAAACCTGGTTGTCAGCCGATACGGTAGCTGAGCCCGGTCTGGCGCTCCCCAATGGCTTTAATATCATGACTCTTAACAGAGACTCTAGGGGGGGCGGGATTGCAGTAGTTTTTAAATCCCACTATACTTGTACCTTTGCCAAAATGGCTGTGGCAGGCTGTGAGTGTGCACGCTTTGGGATCTCTTTTAACGCAGGCTTCACCATGTCGGGACTATTGATCTACCGGCCCCCAGGCCCCTCTAAAGAGTTCAGGACAGCTCTCGTAGAATCAGTTAGTTCGTTGGTTACGAGAGCAGCCAACTTCACTATCATTGGTGACCTGAATTTGCATTTGGATAGTCCTTTCGATTCGGAGATAGGTAGCTTTTTGGCGGACTTTGAGGCCTGTCAGTTGGTTCAACTGGTCCATGGCCCCACTCTCTGTGCTGGCCATTTGTTGGATCCAGTTTTTTCGAATCTCTGCTCCCTCATGGTTAATCCCCCAGTCCCGGTGTGTTGGTCGGATCACCACCTGATATCTATGACTCTCACGGGGGTAGAGCCCTTTCAGAAGATGGCTCAACACTCCTCCTTCAGGCGCCCTTGGCACAAATTAAAGACAGAACAATTTCATGCCCTTCTGTCTATAAATGCCCTTAATCTACCAGATGAGCCGGATAAGGCTGACAATGCACTGTCGGACTGGATCCGACAGTCACTAGACGTGCTCATTCCAGCTAGGTGGTCTAAGTGCCGTAACACTAAGTCCAGTCCATGGTACAGTGACAAGCTTGCCAGCATGCGTAAAATCTGCAAAAAGTTGGAACGGGTGTGGAGACGTGACTATGATTCTTTCTCCAAGGGGCTGTATCAGGCAGCTATTAAGGATTACCACAGGGCTATCCAGTCAGAGCGGGCAGCCTACTACGCAGCTGAGATCAAGGGCAGTAAAAACCCCACTAAATGTATCTTTGGTATACTCAAAGATCTTAAACAGGCAGGGCTACCCCCTACACCCCGTATTACATCTGACGAGCAATGTGAGGCTCTGGCCACCTTTTTCGTGGAAAAGGTGGAAAATATCTACCACTCTTTCTCACCAGCTCCTTTAGCTTTGGGCCCAGCACTCAGTCCCTGTACCCCCTACACTCTTGCGTCCTTTCCATCAGTCACTCAGGACGAGCTGCGTGTGCTTTGCAGCAAGGTGAAATCAGGCTCCTGCCGACCCTCTTAAACCGGAGCATTTTATGAACTCCTTATCCATGCTCCTGTCTCCTCTGTGTCAGGTGATCAACCTGTCCCTGTCCAGAGCAGTTGTCCCTAGAACATGGAAGCAAGCGAGGGTGACTCCCCTGTTAAAAAAGCCGTCTCTGGACACAACCAAATTGGAGAACTTTCGTCCCATTTCTCTCCTGCCATGGATATCTAAGATTGCTGAGTCCCATGTCAATTCCATTCTGACAGGCTACCTGGAGGACAATAACATCTTAGACATCTCTCAGAATGGCTTTCGCCCTAGCCACAGCACGGAGTCAGCCCTCCTAGTAGTGACTGAACATCTGAGGGCCGCATTGGATGAGGGACGTACGTCGGCACTGATTTTATTAGACCTCAGTGCCGCGTTTGATTCGGTCTCTCACCAGATTCTGCTGCAACGGCTGGAGGAAGCGGGGATCTCGGGCTTAGCCCTTGACTGGTTCGCCTCCTTCCTCTCTGAGAGGACCTTTTCAGGTGTCGGCTCCCCCGTTTTCCTCTCAGAGCCATAATATTCATCAAGGGGTGCCACAGGGCTCAGCACTGAGCCCTACGCTGTTCAATCTGTATGTTCAACCTTTGGCAGCGGTGGCTAGGAGCAGAGGTCTGACACTGGTATCGTACGCCGACGATACTCAGTTGGTAGTGGCACTTTCTGGCAATTCAGCGCAGGATGCCTGTATGTTTCGGAGCAATCTTATGGCCATTTCTGAGTGGATGTCTGCCAACTGTCTGCAGCTTAATGCAAGCGAGACTGAAATCCTGTTGGTCGGGCGGGACGGTGAGCTGTGGAGTGAACATTGGTGGCCCACCACCCTGGGCTGTGTCCCCACCCCCAAACAGATAGTAAATAATCTAGGTGTCTGGGTGGACTCCGCTCTCAGTTTTCAGGCCCAAACCAAGAAAGTGGCGGGGACCTGTATGGGCATTCTGCGTGGGCTCAAACCACTGCTAGGTTATTTTGACCCGTCCACTCGGCAAGTTATCATTCAGGCTGCCATTCTGTCGAGATTGGATTACGCCAACTTGCTTTACTTGGGCTCTAACAAGTCAGAGATCCTAAGATTACAGAGAGTCCAGAATGCGGCGGCCAGAATCCTCCTTGGCCTTCCAAGGACTTGTTCCACCTCTGCTGCCATTCGCCGACTACATTGGTTGCCGGTGGCCAGACGTGTGGAATTCAAATCTCTGTGCATTGCTTTTAAGATCTTGAAATCCTCCCCCCCGGCCATTTTGGCCACCCTGCTCTCGCCCTACATCCCCCCCGCCAACTTCGCTCGATGGGCCAAAATCTGGCGGTGGTTCCGAGGGTGAGGAGAGCACGGGCTGGGGGACGTGCTTTCTGCACACTGGCGGCCAAACTTTGGAACTCTCTCCCACTGTCCATTCGTAGCCTAAACAATTATCTGGCATTCCGTAAGGCCACCAAGACTTATCTTTTCCCTCCACTGTAGGTTTCTTGCCTCTTGGTGGTCCTCTCCTCCTGACTGTCTTAGCGCCGGGACGCCCCTTTGCTGGAGCAGCTGTGCGCTCTATAAGCTCTATAACATAAGATATATATATACACACACATATATACACACATATATACACACATATATATATATATATATAGACATATTTGAATACATGGCGGGTAGATATATGTTAACCTGCAATAATCAACGGGTAGGAAAACTGTTATGCAATCTTTATGTATATCTGGACGTTGTACCGCTTTTAGTATTGAATACCCTAAGTGGATGTAAAGTCGGTTTACAGTGCAATGTTACTATCCTTAAATAACACCCACTTGGGCACCCCCCTTCACCGCATCCATTCACAGTAGGACTTGGGTGGTCTTACTTCTTTAAGTAAAATTATGGGTGGATGGTAAATACATCAAGCACCTGCATGGACAGGTGACATCTTCTCCAAAACGCCCCTGCTCTATAATAATGCATGGGATACTATATTGCTTTAAGTACCGCCATGGAGAAGACGGCAAATTCAGGTTAGGCACTTGCATAGATTGACAACAGGTGTCCTAACGCGTTCCGGTAATAATTTTTAATTTTAACTAGTTGGGAGGGTATAAAATCACAACCCCCAATATGTTTGTAAACGGTTAACCAATTGACAATTAAATCATACTAACCGTTTAGGGATTGGCTTAAACGAAATAGCACCGATTGATTCTTTTCAAAAACATTCTTTGGGGTAACTGCACAACATAGGTGTGAATGCAATTGTAAATGTAACCATGTAAAACTGTAAAACATGGTTGATGATACGTGTCACTTTACAATGTAACTTCACAGTTCTTATCTATTCGATAGCTGTATTGTATACATACCAAGATGGCGATGATCTTACTGTGTTCCTCTTGCACTGTGCACTTTATTAGTCCTTGGTTACTTGTTATGGCTGTGTGTATATGTAATTGAGCAGGGCAGCCCCTGAACCACACCATGACCAAGGCGAAAGCCGAAACGCGTTGGTGTAGAGGAGTTTTGTGAATAAATATTTCAAGCATCCTGGAGTATCATGGTAATATCTGAACGTTGGGGATTTTTGGTGACATAGTATTGTGGGCTGCTGGAGCCCGACCAAGACTGCCGCACCGCTGAGCCCCGGGTCTCCGGACCTTGTGTATGGTGATATGGATACACACACACACACACACACACACACGTTTTACACTTTTTTTACAGTGGCAGTCCCCACTGGGTAGTTATGATGCAGTTGTACTTTCCTTTAAAAATGCATTTTGTGATTTGCCTATAACTTTTGACCCTCATAGACGGATGTGCACTAAATTTGGCAATCGGTTGGCGTATTCAGTTGGGGTAGTCAACTGAAGAAAAAAAAGTTAAATGGGGAAAAAGGTATGTTTCCCATCTATACTTGTCAAGAAAGTAAAACTTTACTCAGAAAATAGATTTTGTTGGATTGGTTTAAATCCGTTAAGTAGCATTAGTGATATGTGCATTCAAAAAAGTTGCAAAACAGGCTTTAAAATTGTTACCATTTTGTATATCTTTGCCATTTTAATTGAGGGTTCCTGGATCTGATCCATAAATATACACAAATCCAAAATTTTAAAAGTAAAGGACAGCAACTGGACAATGAAGTCTTTTCTCATGTCTTCCCTTTCGGATTCAAGTTAGACCAACTGATCCGAGTGCTCTGAATGGCTGGCTGCAAGAGAAAAATGTATCTTGCTCTTGCCATTTCAGGATGAGGTGCACAGTCCCTGTGACCTGGGAAAAAAAAAACATTCAAAGGCCATTTAAGGGGCAGAGTGAGCACACCCTGACCCCAAGCCATGGCGCCCAGGGGACCTCTCCTAGTACCCCACACTATAACTTGGGGTCAGAATGTGCTTAAATTATGGTTAAAAGTTGCAGGTCCGCAGATCCTTTTTAGGGCTTATGGTACCCTGACCCCTCAAAAGGCACCTGCGATCCAGTTTACCCTTCTGAGAACCGCAGAAGCCATGTACCATTGTAGGTGTCATGGTACTGTGAATCCTGAAAAGGATCCACAGATTAGACAAGCTTCAAACCTGAGTACCGCAAACCCAGGGCAATGTTCACCAACCCATGTCTCACCATTCAGAAGTTTGCAGGCATGGCTTCAGAACTACAGATGCCAGGAAGGAGAGGCATGAGTCCGAGAAGATTGATCATGACTCGGGGTACTCGGGCGAGAAGCTTGCCCTGGGTTTATGGTGCCAAATCAGGGTCTGCGGGAAAAAAAAAAAAACACAAGGCTTGGCCAGTGGCCAAGCACATTTGGTCAAGCCCCATGGGCAATAGGGGTAGGCCACCTGAAGTGGTTTGGGCGCATGGTCTGGCCATCGGTCAGGCCCTGAAGCCAACCAAAGCCTTGCACGACCAAGGCCAAGTCCAGCAAGGGCTGGCAACGGAGTGAGTCATTAAAAAAAACAATAAATTCACTGAAATAAAAAAACTGTTAAAAATGGAATAAGGGTTTTGACTCAAACTCGCCTGTTATGGTATGCAGTGCACACAATAAGAAAGCACAAAACAAAACACTGCTTTCAAAACGGCAACGAAAAAAAGATTAACATGGGGGAGAGGATGTGACCTAATGGCTAGAGCAGTCGACCTCGAAGCCGAGACTTGGCAGGGATGCTCAATATCCAGCGATTCTGGGCAAATCATGAAATCTCCCTGGGCCTAACAAAATGAATGTGTCCATCTGTAACGCAACGGGTGCTCATGTAAAACGCTCTCATACCTTTGGGTCAGGTCCGCGCTATATAAAACTCCCAGAAAGTAAAAGCATGGTAGGTAGTGTAAATTATGGTGTGTGCTGTATTCCACAAATAGTGAATTTCAGTGGTTTTGGACATTTCAGTCAGAACCATAACTCTGTTTAACTTTTTTTTAATAAGTCAAGAGTCCTGAAAAAAATTAAAGTGGCACATAAGGGACAACGTGAGCACACCCTGATCCCCAAGCCATGTTGGGGGAATGAGGGTTCAAAAGGTCCCAAATCTCAGCTGTGCATGGCTAATGACCATTCGCAGCCAAGGGGGTGACCACCAGCAGAGTGGGTCGGTGCAGGGTCTGGTTTCTGGCCATCTCTCCAGTGTGCAAGGCCGTCTTATGGATAACTGGGTGCAGGCTGAAGACAAAGCCTACGGTCAACTCTCCACTGCGAAGTTTAAGGTTTGGGCGCTAGTGTAAGTTTGATTACATTTTACTTGATTTGTCTAAATTGGAGTGAGATTTTTATTTTGTTGCGTTTTTACTTTTGAACTGTTTTGATACTTCTAAATGCTTTACACATTTTCTTTAAGCTAACCCTGTATGCTCTCCACCATAGTTACCAGACGTTAAGCTCTGGTTTAAATTACTGAAACCTTTGTCTGGACCAAACAGGTTAGTGATTTTATTTCTTGTGATGGGCCCCCATCAATCCCAATTAATAATCCACTTCATTACAGTAATGCTTGGTAGTAAGCTCTTGCACATGCGTTAAAAAAAAAAAAAAGAAAATCAATTAAGAAAAACCAAAAAAGTAAAAGTGACGTTATACTTAGATTTGAAATTAAATAAGTACTGGTGATTAAAAAACGAAAAAACCCACATAATTTTGCAGGTTCTAATTTAGTGAAATATAACTTGCACCCTGTCATGCACTGCTTAGGACCTTACAAATTACATCACTCATGGCATGTTAAACTACACTATTGATGCTATCACTGCTGACATCTCAAATGACATAATTGGTGACATTACTAATGACCTCATCCAATGATTGTGTCAGTGTGCCACATGCTTTGTGGCTAGGAGCACTTCAACAAGTTAAAAATAAATCAATCCTTTAAAAATAATTGACAGATAATGAACCTTAGTTTTGCTACTGTGCAATAGTGATTACATAGATCAACTCACCCACATTTAATGGGTGTTACCCTCTTTTTACTTGTATTCCCTTGCCTAGGAGGAAAAAAGCCTCTATGTTTTTTTTAATAGAATCACCTACATTTTAAAGTCTGGCCACAAACGAAAAAATGGTTAACTCACCTTAATTGGAACACCCACCAAACCAAGTTAGAAGGCTCTCAATTTATAATAGAAATGTTGACATGTATGCATTAGTCAATGATAAACCATCTTTGGCAAGGCACAACCCTCCGTGGTATTATAAAATACATTTCAAACCTTGCTGGTATGAGCAGAATGGCATACATCTTTACAGCCATAGTTAAAATCCACTGCAAGTTAAAACATACATATGTTGACGCCCTAGATTGTATGTTCTTGAACAATTTGCAGTTACTCCAAAACTTCAGGGAGATCCACATCTACAGAAGAACACCTTTTAAATCCTCACTTAACATACAATTTGTCTCTGTATGGCAACTTTTTCACAAGGGCCTGTGGCCTGACCTATACAGATGTGTAATTACATTACTGTTAACATTACAAGTAACATGACTATTGATACAGTAGTCTCTCTCTGAGTGCATGTTGAAATTTACATTCAAAGATATATGTCAACTTATATTATTAATTGTTATAAACATTGTGAGGTAATAAGCATTGCATTTGGCGTGCGAGTTATGGTTTGCGGAGCTAGCCATAACTAATGAACTTCAGAAGTTTTTTTTTCTTTTTAATCCATAACAGAAATTGTGTTTTTTATGTGAAATTCTGAGGCTTTTTTTATGTTAAAAAATACACCAAAGTCTTATAACCATTCCTAGTGATGACTTAACTTTAGGAATTTCTAATTTTTGGTACATTAACCAAGTGAGCTTTCACCTTCTTAATTCAAAGTGAAGATGTTATACTGAAATCTGAGCTCTCTGGGATTGGAGAGGACGAGCAACGGAGGGTATTAATCCCATATATATATATATATATATAGACATACAAGAATCGCCATAGCAAAGAGTGAACACTAATAAGAAATGCCGCTCTTAGCCAATTCCATACACAACTGCAGAAATCAAATATATGTATTATATAACACTTCCTTCCAGCCGCTGCATTGCATTTCTTCATAACAAACAGCACGTTCATACCAAACATGTATTCATAGCAAGTGTGCACTACCACTCCTTTTAATAAAAAAAAAAAGTTGGTATACTGATAATTCGCACGCAGTCGTACTAAAACCTGTCAACGCATTAACCCCCCACGAGGGAGGCCTAGTACTCCCGTACTGTGACCCCGTTACAGGCAATGAAGATAAACCCATTTTAGGATGGCAATGAACAATGAAGCGCCTAGATTTTCCTATTAACTTCGGAGACCCTTGCGTATTAGTACATGCACAAAGACATATTTAGAACGTGTACCTTTGAGGCTTTCTGGACGATGACCATTGGCCCGCCGTTGGAGCCCCTGCGCCACCCACATACAGTCACCAGGAAGAGGATATACTGCTGCCTTTCATGTGGCACAGCTTTCCTAGAAACCTACAAATGTCACCTCTTGCTCCTCGCTGTAACGGAGAATCGAACTTGAGCGGCTCACCCGTTTCCCTAACTTGATGCCTCTCTCCATGTCAAACACAGCAGTGCTGTGTGCGGCGGCCATGTTAGAAGCAGGCGGAAGACATAGAAATCTAGCGGATTTGAATTAAAAGAAGTGATGTTCCGCCTGACTATAACATGGTGCACCCACAAGCCAGTCAAAACTACACAGTCCAACAATCTTAATTTCTGCGGAACACTCCAAAAAGTCAAAAATCGCCTTATTTTACCCTCTGCGGCTTAAACGTTCCTCGACTAGAATACAAGTTGATGGGGGTCATTACATTTCGCCGACTTTATTTTTCAAATCCACCTGTCCTGCAATTGTACGGATGCAAATGTCTTTGAAGAGCAAGGCTTTTGTTATTTGGAGCGTGTTGTCGCAGCTTCAACGAGAGAAAGGTTTAGCACTGCACAGGTGTCCATTGTCAGATCAACTTCCTTGGCAACCGACTTTGGCCGAGAGATCCACCATTGCTGCACATGGAAAATCTTTATTCAAGGGAACTACAAATTGGGAGCTGGAGTTGGAGGAGCTTAGAAGGGAGGTCAGTAAGGCGCTTCATTGGGAGCAAAGTGAACAACGCAGACAGTCCACCTATGGCGTACATGGAGTGAAACGCTCTATCACCAGTTTGTATGGATTCGTTTTACAGTCTGTTCCCAAACACATTTATGAGAGAATGCTATTAAAGGTACACTAGGTCTATTGGTCACGACACCAGTCTGCGTTTTAAGATAGGCACCTGTAATAAATGACTATAAAATCCGTAAGAAAAATCAGGCGATTAATGCACTCGAGTGAACTCCACAAAGTTTTGAATAATCGTTAAGTAGCTTAGAGAATTAACGCACCTGCTGCAGAGCAGTGGCAATCACCATGTCTACACGGTTTGCGGTCTGTATAAGATAGCTGAGCTCGCCGATTTAATGCATTTGTCTCAAGGTCCAGCCCTGGTGATTTAGCTCAGAGACTTATGCAGTAACTGAAAATCGATGCACTCGATTTACAAAGCATACATTTGAAACCCTGCAGATTTAACTTGCTTCTTTTGCATTTTGCATGTTCACCCGTGACTTCTGTAAGTGAACGCAAGCTAAAAGTAAGAAAGAGAATGATTGAAAATGTTTCCGGAAGTAAATGGCCACCCGTGTTTAATGGCATGGACTGAATAAGGAACGAATGATGAGAGCACACCTGCAGCGTCCAGTACTTACCAATGACGGATGGTACAGAAAGTGACGGCGGCCCAGGAATACCGAATGCGTAGGAGGTTACTTAAAATGAACGGCAGCCCAGTAGGGAGAGTTTTAGAGGTAGCCGAAAGTGAATATTCCTCTGTAAGGTGATTAGTAGTTGTCACCTTGAAAGCAAGCCACAAAATGTATGTAATTAATTTTATCTTATAAGAGAAATTGTGCGATACATCTGCAGTCGTTATTAGCCCAAAGCAGATAAGTGGAACTCCATTATTGGAATTCATTGGAGTGACCAGCAAGATCGCTACAGCGAGCTAACCTGCCAATTCACCTTCCCCATTGAACATGACGTTCCAGTTAGAGTTGCCAGCTGGTGGGGGCGTTGCTTGGCCTGCTGCAAGATGGCCGCACTCTAAGTGGGCTCTGCCGGCCAAGCTCATTATCCGGAAGAATCCTGCAGACAACGACTAGTACGCCGCACAATAGCTTACTTTCTGGCTGTGTCTCCACTCGAGACATCACCCCGTGCTGCTCCTGATCCCCGGCGGCTTGTGGGGGCTGAGATCCGCCGCCCGTCCGCTGCGCCGGGCCTGTGCCTCGTTGCCGGCGAGGCCAGGCCCCATTTCCTTGCTGCTGGGCTGACTTGCTGGACCTGTGGATCGTCTGGAGGACTGCGGGGAAACCTGTCCCTCGCTGCCCGGTGAGTGCCGCTGGGGTTTCTTGCGGCGGGACTGGCGGCCCGCGAGCTGCACCGCCCGGCCTGGGCACTCCTTGCGCTTCTGGTGCCATTCTCCCCTCCTTTCGGTGCCCGCTGAGGCGGCTCCGTGGGCCCGGTGACGGGAGCGGCGTGCCCCCCGCGTCTCCCCGCCGCGATTGCCCCGGACGTGCGCGCTCTCCCGACCTCCCCGCTGCTGTGCGTTGAGTGGTGACTGGAGTCCCCCTCCCCCGCTGCGGCCTTCTCCAGCGGCCTAGACCACACTTTGCTGCACTGCCCCGGCCTCTGGCGGCCGCACCGATCCCCGCTCCTCGGGCTTACCTGGCTTTGGGCCCCTACTGCCACTGACTCTGACCTCAGGCCTGCTCTCATGTGGCGAGGACTGCGCCTTCGCCAGCCCTTTGATTGGCCTTGCTCCGGTTGGCGTGTGCTCCTGTGTGGTTCCCGGTCCGCCGGCCCCGATTCTGGACCTCCGCCTCTGATTTGCCCTACTGGGGCGCGGTTCCAGTGCTCTCCGGCCTCTAGCTGCATTCCTCTGCTGTACTCACCACCACTGTGCGGGCTCCTGCGGTGTGACCCCCGGATCGTGCGGCGCACGGTGGGGCTCCCCTGCGCCCCCCTCCTGCTCTGCCGCCCTTCCTGTGCGGGGGCAACTGGTCCTGTGGCGCTGGTCCCTCGCTGGGCGGCTGACTACTTCCTTTGCTGACCCATGATCTGCTCCGCTGGCCTCTCTGCCCTCAGTTTGCTGTGGTGTGCTCTTGCAGAATTTTCGTGGAGTCTGTGGGGGCTGCATCTGTCATGCTGCTTTATCGCCGGCCCGGGGTCCTCACTGCCTGCTGGGTCCTGTTATCGTCCCATCTTGGCTCGCTTCACATAGCGGCCGGCTGCCGCTGCCCATCCAGCCTGGTGACACTGCCATCATCCCCTCTGTCAGTTGCTGCTGTTCGCCTGTGGCTCACGCGACACGTTCATTGACGCTGTCCCTTCTGCCCGCTAATCCTCCCCTCCTGGTCTCTGGGGATATCTCTTACCGCTTCGGCCCGCCATGTGGAGGACTGACCCCAAGCAGCCCAAGATCGCCTTCGATCAGCGTAGGTCGACTCGACAGGACGGTGCGTGCTCGGATGGTGGTGGCCCTCCGTCCACCATGGAGGCACCACCTGTGCATGAAGATGACTTGAAGGCGATTATGCTCGACGTCAAGTCCACTGTTACGGGCATTGCTGCCCAACTCGACCAATTGTCTGCCCGTCTTGACTCTGTGAAGGCCCGGGTTGATTCCCACGATGCTCGTCTCTTGCATGCTGAATCCAGGATCTCTGACGCCGAGGATGCCGCCACTCAAGATCACCAAAAACTATTGCAGATGGACAAAATACTCGACATTATCCGGAATAAAAACGAAGATTTGGAGGCGCGCTCCCGGAGGAGCAACCGCCGCATCACAGGAGTACCTGAATCCACCAATATCTCTCGCATGGAGGACTACGTGGAGCAGCTCGTACGGGAACTCTTTGGTGAAGTCCTCTCCTCTGTCTTCATCGTCGAGCGGGCTCACCGCTCCCTTGGCCCGCGTCCTGGCCCGGGCTTACCTGCTCGCCCTATCATTGCTAAAATCTTGAACTTCAGAGACCGTGACGCCATTCTCCGAGCGGCTCGGGAAAGGGGCAAAATAAATCACCACGGTAACTCGCTCTCCTTCTACCCGGACTATACTATCGCTGTCCAGGCAGCCAGCCGCGAATTCCTTCCAGCAAAGAGGATCCTCCAAAAACACGACGTCCCTTACTCCTTGGCTTATCCGGCAAAGCTGCGGGTCCGACAGGGCGCCAAAACTCTTATCTTCCCTGATCCCAGAGACGCCCTCGCTTTTGCTAAAAAGCTTGACAAATCGCCTCGCACCTCACCACCTGGTTCTCAAGCGGCTGCTGTTGACCACCTCAGTGACAATGATTGACTGGCTGACTGTCCTCAAGATTCCGGGCCCGGTGATCTGGGCGAGAATGACTAGCTTGACCCCATCTTCGAGTACTGTTACTCTGCTGTTCTAGTCATGGTGACCTGACCATTTTGCTGCCCTTGATTTAATGTCACTCCGTTTGCCCCTGTGCGGGCGTATCTTCACTGTGACACTCCTGGATCAGCCACCATTGTTCTCTACTGTAACTCCGTTATCTTGTTGTCTGCGATCTCTGTTTGCCTGGCCACCCTGCTCTGTTGGCAGGGGTGTCTGCCGAGCCTCGCCATGCCTCTGCGGGATGATTCCCACCTTGGATTTGGACTCTTCCCTTCCCAGTTGGGGTTCCCTGGGGTGGTCGAGGGTGGTTTCTCAACCTGTTTGGGGGGTTGGTGTGGGTGGAGGGTGGGGGGGCCGAGGGGTTCTGTGGCCTCTTTCCGAGGCGTTTTTGTTTTGGCTTTTTTGTATTGTTTTGTTCCTCAGGTCACTTCGTGATGCCATTTTCTACTGGCTCTGCTCTGTCTTGTTGCATTACTCTGTGCACTACCCCAAGTCCTTGCTCCTGGGTCTGACAGTCAATGGTGTCCTCCTTCAGGGGCTTGATTCTAGTGCCTTCTCCTCGCAGTCCAGCGATTTGATGTGGCAGGCTCATAGTGGCCTTTGTTTTTCCCTTTGTTGTTGCTCCGCACATCGTTTTCTCAATTGCTTAGCACTACCACATGCACCCGCATGAAGATCCGGGCCTCACGCACCACACCATGCTCGATCACTTTCCCCGCCATGTCTGAATGACTGGCATTACTTGCTGGACCTGGAACATCTGGAGTCTTAACGACCATCGTAAGGCTCGACTTGTCCATGCACATCTGGTTCGGCACAAAGTGGACGTCTGTCTGCTGCAAGAGACCCACCTGCTTCCTGCATCTGCTGCCAGACTACACTCTCGACACTGGGGAGAATCTCACTCTTCTTATTACTCCAACTACTCTCAGGGTTCTCTATTCTCATACGTAGGGGGCTCCCCTGGCACACCTCCCACGCTATTGCTGACCCCGCAGGGCGTTTTGTCATCCTCCATGGCTCCCTTCAGGCCCAACCTGTCACGATAGCTGCCATCTATGGTCCCAACACTGACGACCCAGAATTTTTTGCGCAGGTGTGGCACCACATTTCATCCCTTGGCCCCGCTGCGCTTCTCTGGGGTGGGGATTTTAATGTCACACTATCCCCCGCTTTGGATCGCTCTGGCCCACATGCTTCCCACCCCCGCGCCGCGGCATTCCTGAATTCCATTCTCACCGAGAACTCCCAGTATGACGCTTGGCGCCACACACATCCCGAGGCCCGTGAGGGCACTTGCGTCACCGGCACTCATGGCTGTTGGTCCCGGCTAGACCTCTGGATCTCCTCTCCTGACGCTCTTTCCTGGCTCACTTCCATTGATCACATGGCGCGCACCCTCTCAGATCACGCTCCTGTCCGGCTCGGACTTCGTCTACCCGTCGCGCTTTCTCCTGGAGGCTACCATCTAACACCCTAAGGGATTCCGTTTTTTGTGATGAGATCCAGACTGCGATCACTAACTACTTTGAGCTCAATGAGGGCTCTGTGGATTCCCCTTCCACTCTTTGGGAGGGTTTTAAAGTCGTTATTCGCGGGGCGTGTATTTCTAAACAATCCGGGGTCCTGCGCTCCATACGTAATCCCCTTACTAAGCTGGAATCCAAAATTAAATGCCTGGACACCTCTCAAGCTCTTGATCCTAGCCCGACACACTCGCCCGCCTTCGCGAGAAACATACTGAGTTCGCCGAGGAGGCTAACAGAGAACTCTCGTTCCTTGGCAGGGAAGCCCGTGAGCCCCGCTTTGGTGAGGGAGACCGGCCAGGTAGGACCTTGGCCAATCTTCTCCGTCCGGCCCGTGCTGCATCCTACATCATGGCGCTCCAGGACGGTGGCCCTTCTCGCACCACCTCCTCCGAGGAGATTAAGGCGCGTTTCACGAACTTTTATTCGCAGTTGTACACTGCTGGTCCTGCTCCTCCGCGAGAGGCCCTCGACCAGTACTTCGATACCCTCGAGCTCCTATGGCTCGAAAATCACCACCGAGAATATCTGGACGAGCCCTATTCTAAAGAGGAAATCCTTGCCGCCATCAATGGTATGCCTGGTGACAGGGCACCTGGTCCGGACGGCCTGCCTGTCTCCTTTTACAAGACTTTTGCTCCACTACTCGTGCCACACCTGGCCGCCATGTATAATGAGTCCTTCGAGTGTGGCCAATTTCCACCTTCGCTCCGGGAGGCCATGCTGACCCTTCTTCTAAAACCGGATAAGCCCCCCGAACGGCGAGACTCCTATCGGCCCCTGTCTCTCATAAATATTGATAACAAAATATTCGCCAAACTGCTTGCGTCGCGACTTCTCCCTCTTATGCCGCTCATCGCCCGTCCAGACCAGTCCGGCTTCATACCGGGCCGGGCAACTTCCCACAACCTACGGACCATTTTTTCCGTCCTTCATCAGATCAACCCAGCGCTTCCTGCGGTGGCCGCCCTGCTCGATGCCACCAAGGCCTTCGACACCTTGGAATGGCCCTTCCTCTTCTTCATCCTCCCACGTCTACGGATCAATGGCATGGTATCCGTTCCCATCCCTGTCGGCCGTGGCACCCGCCAGGGGTGCCCGCTCTCGCCGATGCTATTCGCCATCGCGATGGAACCACTTGCGGCCCAACTTCGGCAACACCACACCCAGAGGGGCATCGGGTTTGCGGCACGCGCACTCCTGGTTTCTATGTATGCGGACAACATCACTTTATATGTCCGACACCCCCAGGAACACCTTAGTCCTTTAGTGCGCGAGGTCATACGGTTTGGGGACTTTTCAGGCATACAGGTCAATTGAAACAAGTCAATCCTCTTCCCTCTCACGGACGCCACCACTCCTTTTACCTCGGAATATCCCTTCGTCTGGGCGTCCGGTCCCACTCGCTATTTGGGTGTCTGGCTGAGTAGGGACGTGGACGAACTCTGGAGGGCTAATTTCGGTTGTGCGGTGGACTGGCTTGAGTCGAAGATCCCCCTTTGGAGCCAGCTGCCCCTTTCGTTATCTGGTCGAATAGCCATTGCCAAGATGGTTGTCCTCCCCAAATTCTTATATTTATTCCTGAACATACCTGTCCCCCTCACCGCCCACTTTTTTCGCAGGATTCGCTCGTTGATCATCTCTCTTCTCTGGGCCGGCAAGCAACCCAGGATCGCGTACGACGTACTCACCCTTCCGATGTCATGTGGCGGTCTCGGCGCCCCTAACTTTAAGCTCTATGCACTGTGTGCTCAGGCCAGCTTTTTGCACTTTTGGCTTCACCCCACTCCTTTCCAGCCTCACGTGGCGGTCGAGGCGGATCTTGCTGCCCCGTGGCCGCTCACCACTGCCCTGTTCGCCCCAGCAAAACTCCCACGCACTGAAATAGATACTGTTGAGACCTTACGGTGGGCCTGGGAGGGACTTCGTCGTTTCTCCGGTGCCCCCTCGCTCTCTGCAAATTCGATGCCGATAGTTTGGCACCCATCTTTTCCTCCTCTCCAACCATCTGGCATGACTAAACATGCTACCCGCCTGGGGCTGAATACGGTCGCAGATCTCTATCCGGGGAATACGTTTTATTCCCTGGCTGAAAATTCAGGCCCCATGGACACTCTGCTTTTTTATCAGCTACGGGCCATCTGCCGAGATTTGTACCCCGCGTTCCCTCTGCCTCCTACCTCGATGACCGCTCTTGAGTTCCTATATTCGTCTCCCTCCCCGCGGAAGTTGGTAACTAAATTATATGCCCTCACGCTAGCGGCCACCTCCACCTCCACCGATCGCGCTCGTGTGGCGTGGGGCGAGGACCTCGGCATAGACATCTCTCAACCTGATTGGTTATATTGTTGTAAGCAGACTAAGCGATTATCCCCCAACTACCGCCTGCGCCTAATTCATTTTAAATACTTGCATAGGCTCTACCGCACCCCTGTTCAGTTGCACAAGCTGGGACTCATCCCTAGTGATAGATGCCTACGCTGTTCCACCCCTGCGGCGGATTTCGCTCATCTTGCCTGGTTATGTCCCACGGTCGCCGATTACTGGCGTGAGGTCTGTTCTGTTATATCAGAGATTACATCCTCTCCGGTTCAGCCTGACCCCCCGCTTTGCCTCCTCGGCTTTGTTAAATTCTGCCCGGACGCCTCCCGCCGTCTAATCGCCATGCTGCTTGTCCTTGCACGGCGCAGGGTTTCCATGTGTTGGGGCCGCAAACCTGCACCTAAATTCGCTCAATGGCTTGAGGATGCATCGCGCTGCCAGACCCTATTGTCCGAATTCTGGGACCTTATGCCAGCTAGATCTCGCCCACACGACATATGGGGGCCCCTTGTGTCATACCTCCTTGCTCGCTCCCCCCAGCGTCTGGCTTCCTCTCCCGCGCTCCCCGCCGGCACTCCGCCCGCGGCGGCTGCCGGTGTAGGATAGTTATCGGCCTCCCCCCCTGCTCCTTCTCCTTCTCCGTAGGCCTGCCCCCTCCACTCAAGCCCTGTGCGCCTCACTCCAATGACTGTTTATTGTCCAAACTTGCCTGTATACCATTTGCTACGCTGCCCTTACTAATGTTACGTGCTATTGGTCCCTTCTGTGATCCGCAATTGTACTTATGTGCATGGTGTTGTGATTTAGTGCAAGAATGTAATTTGTCTATGCAATTTTGTCAATAAAGGTTTTTGAAAATTTAAAAAAAAAAAAAAAAAAGAGTTGCCAGCTGGTGTATATATTTTTTGGGCAGATATTGTTTACCTGACTAAGCACAATGCTTTAAACTCTATTGGCCTTCCAACTAGAAGCCAAATTTAGCAGTGTTTTAAAATACATGTTGCACAGCAGCAAAAGAGAAAAATTAAAAGCACTGTGACGCGACCAGCACTGTCCCTGTCATAGTGCTTTTTTTATTTTTTTACTTTAAGCCATGTTGCACAGCAGCCTGCCCTGCAGTGTAACATGTAAAAAAATTAAAACAGCATGGGGGGTTGGGACACGAGGGAGGAGTGTGGGAATCAGAATAGAGAGCGGGAGGAGGGGTGGGTTAGAAACAACAGAAAAGCGGGGGGGATTAGAAACAAAGGGAAGCGGGAGGTAGGGTTAAAGAGAGCGGGGGAGGGCGGGTAGTGAGTTTTAAAAGAACAATAGCAAGAGGGTGGGCTTTAAAAATAACGGAGATCCAGTAGGGAGTGGGGGTGAAGGAGATGGCCTAGAAAGTAAAAAAAGTACCTGCAAGAGCCTGCAATGGAAGGACACCGACTACCAGAAGCAGTGCTTGGTCCGGGCTCCATGACAGGTTAAAGACTCAAAGCCCAGGAGGAAGACGAAGGCGAGGAGAAGGCTTTGACCAATAGGAAGCAAGGAAACAAGAGTGACGTGGGAACCAGCTAATGGTGAGTAATGGTAAGTAATGTCACCATCCCGGACACCGGATGCAGTCAAGATGATTTAAAGTGACAGTCCTGGAATCTGGTTTTGGTATAAGAATAGCTTTTGCAATGCGACAGTAGCTGATTATCACCCTAGTTCTGCAAAGTATATTACTATAAACGCTTGAGCACTGAGACTGTAATCATCCAATAAGAAGCACTAGCAAAGCCAATAGGTGCCAATGCTGTTTGTGGGTGGGGAGTACCTTGAAAGCACATGATGGAGAGACCATGGGGCGCAGGGGTTTTCAAGAGAAAGAACACGAGGGAGAGAGCAACACGGATCACAGGGGTACAGGAAGTGTTTTGCAAATGGGGAAGAATTTGAGGGATGCAGCAACACGGAGCTTGGGGAGAAGTAGATAAGGGAGAGAGCACAAAAGCCAAGGGTGGAGTCGTTTTCGGGGGAGAGAAGTACATGACTGATAGACCAACCTGCAAGGACTGAGACGGTTGCAGGTGAGAAAGTAAATTAGGGAGAGAGCAGCATGGAGCACATGGGGTATTTTCTGGGGCAAGGGGAGAGGAGAGAATCTCATGAGGGAGACAGCAATACATAGCGTGTGGGGGAAGCTCAGGAGAGAGCAGCACCAAACGTGGATGCAAACGGTATAGGGGAGGGAAGGCAAACCAAAGAGAGAACTGGAAAACACATCCCCACTCGTGGAGTGCCTAACCATAAAGAAAAAAGAGTTCCTTAAAAGTGAGCAGTGGAAGGATGCAAATCAACAAAGCAAAAGGATGGTAAAGAGGCTATGTTCCATAGGAGGGATAAACACAAGATGGAACAAGGAAAGCCTTCAAATAAGAAGCAAGCAGATAAGAGTGACAACAAAGCCAACTAATGTTAAGCAGTCGGTGAGCTGTAAACCCAATTTAAATTCTTGGTAAGCTCACAATAGTGCTTTTGCAACCAGACACTGCGCAGTCTAGTAGGCAAGACTTAAAAATTAAAGTTCATGTTTAATGACAATAAAATATAGTTTCAGCTGGATCATACTTCAGTCCTTGATGGCAATGCTGATGATTACAGTGTAGGACTGGCGGCTGTCACCTTTCGGGGGTATGTTTGCTCATCTGCATGAGACTTGATTTTAAGTTAATTCATAGATGTGCAGGTTATATGCCTAACCGGCCTAATGAATGAATATAAAGAGTTTTGTAGAGCTCGCAAATACCCTGGAATGGGGTGTTCTGGTGCTAAAAGCGGACTAAAGCAAAAGCACAAGAGTTTTATGTCTAAAAGAAGAGACAGGTTTCAAGTGATTTGCAAAAAAAAGCTGCAAAGTTAGTTAGGCTGTGCAGGGCAAGTGGAAGGTAGAATGGAGTTCCAAACTTTAGCCGGGAAAAATCTGAGTACAACAAAGAAGTTAGCAGGCTGTTAATGAGTGTGTGGAGAGAGAAAACAATACACCTGCAGATATTGAGATGTGGAGGAGTGCATAACTTTGTGGCACAGGTAAAGAGACATAAAAAGACATGCTTTGTGTACATGCAACCAATGCAAGAAGAGCAAATGAGAGGAGATGTGTGTGCTCCTATTGAGCCCTAGCACAAGAGCAGCAGCCTTGTTTTGAATGCGAGGTAACCTAGACATTAATAAGGTCAGAACACTGAGGTATAGAAAGTTACTGAAACCAGGTGAGATATAATTGAGGCCTGAACTACTGTTATACAGCAACTAGGAGGAATAGAAAGAACCTTCCTAAGAATCCTGCTTAGGGAGAAGGAAGTAGAGGTGACTTAATTTACTCCTTGAGGGAGAACTGTTTATCAAAAATAATGCTAAAATTACAGGCAGAGGTGGTCGATATGGGAGGTGATCTGGCAGACGGCCTTACTAATGTTGGTTCTAGAGTGATTCCTTATTGAAGACGCAGCGAATAAGAGTCAATCCACATAGCAATGGCGCACATACAGTTCTACAATTGGAGTCATAGTGACTCTTGGTCTCCATCAAGCCCAAGAATCAGTTAAGTACCATAGGCACATGTTCTAACACTCAATCCTTGAATTAGAAACGCAAGAGGCACCACATATTTATTGCACAAAGTAGGGATTAGGACAGAGCCTTGGGGAATGCTGCAAGAAATATGTTTGACTGGAGGATGGAAAGGTGCGATGTAGGAGCAAGTGACACCACCTGAGAGTGGTTACTTACAAAAAGTGAACCAAGGTTGACCTTCAGACTGGCAGACATGACTGTAAGTCGCTCAAGCAGAATTGCATATGAGACTATCGAAGGCTCATGAGAGCACCAATAACATCTTGGCAACCTCTGTCCAAAATCATCCAGCTGCAATTAGCAACAGAAACGAATGCGGTCTCGGCTCAATGAGTGAAACAGGTTTACGGTAGTCTATGCCGCCAAGAAAGCAGATACTTAAGTGTTAAGCATCCTTTCTATTATTTTGGCAGAGGAAAGGAGAACAGGGTGAGGTCTATAGTAGGCCATGATACATAGGTTTTTTTAACAATGGAAAAACAGAGCTTGCCTCCTGCAGCATGGGAGCTTCCCCATCGAAAGAGAGAGATCAAAGAGTTTAAGGGAGCTAGCACCGAAGCTAGTTTTCTTTTTTCCACCCTTGTGGAACCGGGTTCAAGCAGGGATCCTGAAGACATGTTTAATTTTGACCAACATTTCTTCTTCAAAGATAGCCTTAAAAATGATGGCAACTAAGTAAGTGATCTGTTTGTACTAAAAGGAATAGGATCTAGACCTGTAACTTTCTCATTGTTAGAGGAGAAGGTTTGAAGAAATTTAGGGAAGAAAAAGTTTGACAAATCCAGACAAAGTTGAGGAGAAGCCATGGATGACAGGCAGGCACTGGGATTGGAGATATTTATGCAGATAGAAAACTCTTACTTGATTGTACTACATTCCTCTTCAATTTGTGTTTGATAATAAGCCAAGATTTTTGGATACGTTTCTCGTTGCAAGTCTTTAATTCAGTCTGATACCTTCATTTATCTTGAGACGAGTAGGTAGCATGGAACAGTCATTCTGCCTTTTTGCGTTTCCTTTGAGCTTTTCTGAGTTCGCACTGGGATCTTTTCTTTGGCGATTACACAATCTGGGAGGAATGGTGGCATTAAGGATGGTAGAGATCCACTTATCCAAATCTCTTGAGTAGGGTTCTATGTCCCTGTAAAGGATGATAATCGAAGCTTGTATTAAAGAGGGCACCTGTTTTTGCTGTAGTTTAGACAAGGCCCTCTCCTCCCGCCAAACAGTAGAAGTGGAATTAGTGGAATTGACACATTGCGGGTGGTGAAGAGCAGAACGCACAGATCGATGATCTGTCAAAGCTAATTCTTAAATTGAAATAGCAGTGAACAGATTAGGTCAGGATAAAATGAGATGGGACATATAGCCCCTGGATGGGTGGGACGAAGAACCGGTTTAAATTAAGTGCATTACAGGAGTCAGTGAAATTCTGGGTGAGACATCAATCTAGGTATTAAACCCACTTAACACAAGAACATTGTTAAATAACAGACTGACTTATGAAATACAATCAAGGAATGTCTGTGTACAGTTACTCATGGGCAGGAGGTTGATAGGCCAAGATGGCCTTAATTCTGCAGGTAGAAATAGCTTGAAAGTTCAAAGTGAGAAGCTAAGCAGAGAAATTTGTATGAGTGACAAATAAGGTGCTAGATAAAGAATCCTTGCTGACAACTGCTATCCCTCCTCCTCCATGTGTGGGTCAGTCTCAGACTAGAACTTTATAACAGGGAGGATTGGCTTCTCAAGGTCAGGGCCAGAGGGATCTTTTAACCAAGTTTCTGCGAGAATAACAATTTGACGCTATAATCTAATATGATATTGTGAGCTTCAATAGCAAGTTTAATAAAGAGTAAGTGTTTAATAAGACACATATGAGGCACACACGATGGCGCTCGATGATGGTGTTTTTCGTTACCAGAGCAAAGGAGAAGATAGAACTATATAAGAGGAAGGGCAATTCCATTCTACAACAGAAAATAACTCTATTCCGAATAGAGGGGCTTACCTTGCTTGCCGGAGCATGTCTAAGATCTAAAAGTTTCTCCCGGCTACGAAAGTGATGTTGAGCTGGTGTCCTGGCAGCATGCCCGACCTTTGCTGGGTCAATGGAGCTCACAGGCCTGCCTTGGCACACCTTCGGCTTGCCCTGCTCTTCTTTTTATATACACCTTGAGTTGCCAATTTCAAGCACACATTTCTTCTCTGTTGCTCCATATATATATGCTGGCTCGAGTCAGATGGCGAGCTCTGGATCAGCCCGAGGCTATCTGTGACTCTCGAGCCAAATGGAGTCGAGCCGAGAAGCTGTAGCTTCTACCTCCCTTGCATCCCTGTATCACTCTCACGTCATTTTCCAAGCCCGTCTGGGTTCAACAGAGGAAAGGCTGGCTAATACTGTTGGTTATTTGCATTTTTTTTGTTTTGAAAATTTGTTTATTCAATTTTTCAAGTCAATACAAAAAAAATCAACTGTTCAGCATAGCATCGTTCAGCAATTGCACATCACTGGTGGGGTATGCACCAAAGCAGGAGCCCCCAGGAGAGGACGGCAGGCCAAGGGGAGGGAGAAGGAAAAAAGGGGGGAACATTCAGACAATACATCCATCTAGTCATTCATGATCGTGAGGCCTATTTGCATTTTCAAGAAACCATACAGAGAGAGGCCCCTCGCACCAAAGGGACAGGGCTCTAATAAGACTGTAATGTCAAAAAATAATTCCCTTTGGATATGTCACAAACCAAACATACGTATCTCCACATTCAATCTCAAACCCAGTTGTTCCCCAACCTCAACCCTGATAATATTCACAGTACCATATACATAGCCTATATTTGAAATATCATTCTTATTATTATTCATAAACAGGCATAAAATCAGTACAATAATTTAAAAACAGATTCTATACATTAGAGACAAGTAACAATTCATTAGATCCTATATTCCATTGTGTCATAACATAAAGACCACTATTGTTCAAGACAGAGTCATTAAAATATAATTTCAAAGTCATTATAACATAGTAAAAACCCCACACTAGATAATAGAGGGAGATATAAAGAAAAGAGACAAAAGAGAGAAGAAAAGGGCAACTACGACAATCACTTTATGTTTCTTGTTCGTTGACCAATTGGTTATCCAGATCACAATTAGCATGTATATCCTAATTTCTTTCAACCATGCTAGTAGGTCCACCCAATGTAGTCTGTTCCAAGCGTCAACGCGTTTCGGTGGTATCAGCCCAATCTAGACCACCTTTTTCAATCCTCTTAATCTGATAAAATAATCAACCATCACTTGTGATGGATACAGTTTCGTATATTGAAGCGGCCCCACTGTAGCTTTCTTATTCTTATCTTTAAAAAAATGGTGACCTACTTGGTAAATATATATAAAATATAATGCGCTGTCCTTGTGTATTTTTATACTCTTGTAGGACCTCTTCCAACTCAATAAGACAACGACTATGTTCTGGATCTGTCGTATTCCATTTCCATCAAAAAATATTTATTCTCCCATCCAAGGGGAGAAGTCGGCGTATCCCCACTATGTTCTAGATCTGCTGTATTTTGTTTCCACCAAATAATATTTATTCTCCCCTCCAAGAGGATGAGTCGGCATATCCCTTTCTCCTCAATCGAAGCCTCGGTAATACGCCTACACTGATTTCCCCAACTAGTAGCGATGTATACGTTCTTTTTATGACTGTCTTGGTTGGTTGGACCCACGTACGGTGTTTTTTGACACTATTTCCATTTTCACCATCAAAATTCAAAAAGCCAGTGATGTCCGAGGCACATTGGGAGGCTTGGGGAAGCCGATGCAATAGTGCATGAGAGGGCTGAAGAGAAAGTAGAAAGGAAAGACATTGGGACCCGTGTAGGAAGAGACCACTGGCTGGTGGCATTACCACTGAACCAGAGATCATAGAGAGAGGCTACAAACAAAGATAGAGGGAGAAAGGCACAGGGTAGGTAATGGGACACAGGGAGAGAGAGTGAAAGGAAGTGAGAGAAGGAAAGATAAAGGGAACGTTGGAGGAGAGAGAAAGCAAGGGAGCAAAGAGAAAGATTAAGTGGAGTCAGAATGAAACGGGGCCGAGGGAAAAAATGGCAGAGAGAGTTAGAGAGAAAAATAGGAGGAATATAGCAAGATTGAGGAAGAATGAGAGAAAGAACATTTGCATGATAATTTTCTTGCCAATTCAGCTCATGTTTTCACTCTTAGAGCCAAGGAGGACCCCTGGCTTGGCTCTGGCTCGAGTCTTTCTATGTATTCCTTGGCTTGCCCACCTTTAAAATGTAATCCACTTTATTTGTGTTTCAAACCTGCATCACATTTTCACACTTCCTTTTTAGGTTGAGCATTCGAGACCTCTTTTATATACTTTAGTATATACTTATATGTGTATGTACTTTGTGGGCTCTGGAGATCAGCCCTAGGACTTGTCTGCTTCCGCTTAGGGACTTTTCTTTCTGTTCAACTACCTCTATTTAACTGTCTTTATAGAAAACAACCAGTAGAGGTCAGTAAAATACCAGAATTGCTTTATGCTTGTTCAACTGCCTCTATTCAACTGTCTTCATAGAAAACAACCAGTAGAGGTCAGTAAAATACCAGATTTGCTTTCTGCTGAGGGACTTTCTTTTTTAAAATGTTTCTGGCAACTGCCTCTATTTAACTTTCTTGATAGAAAATGACCAGCAGAGGTCAGTAAAATACCAGAATCACTTTAGCATTCTCTAGATTCCAGTCCATAGAAATTGTCTTCCACGAGCACTCGTAGACAATAATATTTTTTTCGAATCTTGTATTTTCAGTGATATGACCATCGAAGGCCCTGGTTTTATATTAAAAACAGAATTTTGGAGTATACCATTTCCCGCTGAAAGGCAATATTTCTCTCCATGTGTTCCCATACCTGGTGTGTCGCGCAGTTTGGTGCTTACTTTCCCTCCATGTTAAAGAACAGTAGATGTTTCAGCACCCAGGCTAATGTGCTGCATAGCTAAATACATATAAGGTCCCAAAGGGGAGACCGATTGCATTGCAAATGCTTGTTAGTTATGTCCCCATAAGTACAAGCGCTCTTTGGTGCTGAAAGCTACCTTTGTGTGATAAAAAGGCCACTCTCTGTCTCCTTTTTTCATCCATCTTTTTTCCCTTCGTTTTAGGTCTAGCTTGACAGTGCAGCTGTCACCAGGACTGCAATACTTTTGATCAAACAGTACTGGCATGTGTTGCCAGGGCTGCAAGGCTTTTGATGGACACTACTAGCGGTTGTTGCCAGGCCAGGAAAGCTTTGATTGGACATTACTGATATTTGTTGTCAGGGCTTCCATGATTTTGATGGAGCAGTCCTGGCACTTGTTGCCAGGGCTGCCTTGCTTTGATCGGACAGTACTGGCACTTGTTGCCAGGGCTGCATTGCTTTGATCGGACAGTACTGGCACTTTTTGCCCGGGCTGCATTGCTTTAATGGGCCAGTACTGGCACTTGTTGCCGGGGCTGCATTGCTTTGATGGGGCAGTACTAGCACTTGTTGCCCGGGCTGCATTGCTTTGATGGGGCAGTACTGGCACTTGTTGCCCGGGCTGCATTGCTTTGAATGTGCAGTACTGGCTCTTGTTGCCACAGCTGCGATGCTTTTGATGGGACAGTACTGGCACTTGTTGCCATGGCTGCGATGCTTTTGATGGGACAGTACTGGCACTTGTTGCCACAGCTGCGATGCTTTTGATGGGACAGTACTGGCAGTTGTTGCCACGGCTGCAATGCTTTTGATGGGACAGTACTGGCAGTTGTTACCAGAGCGGCATTGCTTTGATCGGACAGTACAAGCATGTGTAACCAGGGCTGCGATGCTTTTGATGGACAGTACTAGCGGTTGTTGCCAGTCCAGGAAAGCTTTGATTGGACAGTACTGAAATTTGTTGTCAGGGTTTCCATGCTTTTGATAGGACAGTACCGGCACTTGTTACCTGAGCCGCATTGCTTTTGATTGGTCAGTACTGGCACTTGTTGCCAGGGCTGCATTGCTTTGATCGGACAGTACTGGCACTTGTTGCCAGGGCTGCCTTGCTTTGAATGTGCAGTACTGGCACTTGTTGCCACGGCTGCGATGCATTTGATGGGACAGTACTGGCATTTGTTGCCAGAGCGGCATTACTTTGATCAGACAGTACAAGCATGTGTAACCAGGGCTGAGATGCTTTTGATGGACAGTACTAGCGGTTGTTGCCAGGCCAGGAAAGCTTTGATTGGACAGTACTGATATTTGTTGTCAGGGCTTCCATGATTTTGATGGGACAGTACTGCCACTTGTTGCCAGGGCTGCATTGCTTTGATCGGTCAGTACTGGCACTTGTTACTCGGGCTGCATTCCTTTGAATGTGCAGTACTGGCACTTGTTGCCAGCGCTGCTATGCTTTTGATGGGGCAGTACTGGCAATTGCTGCCAGAGCTGGATTTCTTTGATCGGCCAGTACTGGCACTTGTTGCCCAGGCTGCATTGCTTTGAATGTGCCTTACTGGCACTTGTTGCCACGGCTGCGATGCTTTTGATGGGACAGTACTGGCAGTTGTTACCAGAGCGGCATTGCTTTGATCGGACAGTACAGGCATGTGTAACCAGGGCTGCGATGCTTTTGATGGACAGTACTGGCTGGTGTTGCCAGGGCAGGAAAGCTTTGATTGGACAGTACTGAAATTTGTTGTCAGGGTTTCCATGCTTTTGATAGGACAGTACTGGCACTTGTTACCTGAGCCGCATTGCTTTTGATTGGTCAGTACTGGCACTTGTTGCCAGGGCTGCATTGCTTTGATCGGACAGTACTGGCACTTGTTGCCCGGGCTGCATTGCTTTGAATGTGCAGTACTGGCACTTGTTGCCCGGGCTGCTATGCTTTTGATGGGGCAGTACTGTCACTTGCTGCCAGAGCTGGATTTTTTTGATTGGCCAGTACTGGCACTTGTTGCCCGGGCTGCATTGCTTTGAATGTGCATTACTGGCACTTGTTGCCATGGCTGCGATGCTTTTGATGGGACAGTACTGGCAGTTGTTACCAGAGCGGCATTGCTTTGATCGGACAGTACAGGGATGTGTAACCAGGGCTGCGATGCTTTTGATGGACAGTACTGGCTGGTGTTGCCAGGGCAGGAAAGCTTTAATTGGACAGTACTGAAATTTGTTGTCAGGGTTTCCATGCTTTTGATGGGACAGTACTGGCACTTGTTACCTAAGTCGCATTGGTTTTGATTGGTCAGTGCTGGCACTTGTTGCCAGGGCTGCATTGCTTTGATCGGACAGTACTGGCACTTGTTGCCAGGGCTGCATTGCTTTGATCGGTCAGTAGTGGCACTTGTTGCCCGGGCTGCATTGCTTTGAATGTGCAGTACTGGCACTTGTTGCCCGGGCTGCTATGCTTTTGATGGGGCAGTACTGGCACTTGTTGCCCGGGCTGCATTGCTTTGAATGTGCAGTACTGGCACTTGTTGCCTTGGCTGCATTGCTTTGAATGTGCATTACTGGCACTTGTTGCCACGACTGCAATGCTCTTGATGGGACAGTACTGGCATTTGTTGCCACAGCTGCGATGCTTTTGATGCGACAGTACTGGCAGTTGTTACCAGAGCGGCATTGCTTTGATCGGACAGTACAGGCATGTGTAACCAGGGCTGCAATGCTTTTGATGGACAGTACTGGCTGGTGTTGCCAGGGCAGGAAAGCTTTGATTGGACAGAACTGAAATTTGTTGTCAGGGCTTCCATGCTTTTGATGGGACAGTACTGGCACTTGTTACCTGAACCGCATTGCTTTTGATCAGTCAGTACTGGCACTTGTTGCCAGGGCTGCATTGCTTTGATCGGTCAGTACTGGCACTTGTTGCCAGGGCTGCATTGCTTTGATCAGTCAGTACTGGCACTTGTTGCCAGAGCTGCATTGCTTTGATCGGACAGTACTGCCACTTGTTGCCAGAGCTGCATTGCTTTGATGGGGCAGTACTGGTACTTGTTGCCAGGGCTGCATTGCTTTGATGGAGCAGTACTGGCACTTGTTGCCAGGGCTGCATTGCTTTGATCGGTCAGTACTGGCACTTGTTGCCAGGGCTGCATTCCTTTGATTGGTCAGTACTGTCACTTGTTGCCAGGGCTGCATTGCTTTGATGGGGCAGTACTGGTACTTGTTGCCAGGGCTGCATTGCTTTGATGGGGCAGTACTGGCATTTGTTGCCAAATGCTTTTGATGAAACATTACTCACTCGTGTTGCCATGGCTGCAATGCTAATGATGGGACAGTACTGGCACTTGTTGCCAGGGCTGTGATACTTCTGATGGGACAGTACTGACACTTGTTACCTGAGTCGCATTGCTTTTGATCAGCCAGTACTGGCACTTGTTGCCAGGGCTGCATTGCTTTGATCGGACAGTTCTGGCACTTGTTGCCAGGGCTGCATTGCTTTGATCGGACAGCACTGGCACTTGTTGCCAGGGCTGCATTGCTTTGATCAGACAGTACTGGCACTTGTAGCCAGGGCTGCATTGCTTTGATCGGGCAGTACTGGCACTTGTTGCCAGGGCTGGCATTGCTTTGTTGCCAGGGCTGCATTGCTTTGATCGGACAGTACTGGCACTTATTGCCATGGCTGCATTGCTTTGATGGGGCAGTTCTGGCACTTTTTGCCCGGGCTGCATTGCTTTGATGGAGCAGTACTGGCATTTGTTGCCAAATGCTTTTGATGAAACATTACTCACTCGTGTTGCCATGGCTGCAATGCTAATGATGGGACAATACTGGCACTTGTTGCCAGGGCTGTGATACTTCTGATGGGACAGTACTGACACTTGTTACCTGAGCCGCATTGCTTTTGCTCAGCCAATACTGGCACTTGTTGCCAGGGCTGCATTGCTTTGATCGGACAGTACTGGCACTTGTTGCCAGGGCTGCATTGCTTTGATCAGACAGTACTGGCACTTGTTGCCAGGGCTGCATTGCTTTGATCGGGCAGTACTGGCACTTGTTGCCAGGGCTGGCATTGCTTTGTTGCCAGGGCTGCATTGCTTTGATCGGACAGTACTGGCACTTGTTGCCAGGGCTGCTTTGCTTTGATGGGTGTGAGGGAGCACAAGGCGGAACCCCTTTATCGCCAGGAAGAACACCCTATAAAGACAGAATTAGCTCACCCGCGGAGGTCCCGTCACGGAATGCGAGCCCCGTTATGAGGTCCGTCAAGATGACCCCACCTCCACCCTGTGCTCTGTCCACACAGGAGTCGCCCATTCCGGATGACGCGGTCAGAGGAGGAGGGATCGACACCGGAAGTACTTCTCTCATGGAAGTAAAAGAGACCGGGGAAACCAGGAAGAGCGCGACAAAGCCGGAGAGAGGAAGGAGACAGAGAGCGACGGAGACGAGGAACGGGAAGTGCGGAGAGAGAAGGAGGAAGACACGGAACACGGCGGAGAAGACGAGACGTGGTCCGAAGAGTGGTGGACCCCACAGGAGGAGGCTGGAGAGCGGCCGCGACTCTGGAGAGTTGCGGCGGAGTCGGTGAGTAACGGAGAGAGAAAGGGAGCGGGAGGGGGGAGGCGGGAGGCGGGAGGTGGGAGATACCACGATTGGGAAGGGTCACGAGTGAAGTCACTGTTGCATCGTAAAGAGCACCTACCCCCCCCTCACAACAGCACTAAGGTAACCGATCCGGGTGTGATGAATCCCTCTTAGAGAGGATAGCAACCTTAACCGGCTCAACCAACCACCCCTTTTTCCTTTCCTCCACCATCCCTCACTTAAAGAAAGCCCACCATTAAAATCCCCTCACTGATATCCCATTTCTTGAGTAAGCACGTATAAAGAGACCCACTGGGTGTGGTGATGGACGCCGTACAAAGTACGGAATAGTTCCATAGAGGTGACTGACGGCTCTCTTTGTCCTTCCTCCTATGTACCTCCGTGGGAGAGTCCCGGGAACAGAGGAAGGAAAGACACCGGAGAATCCCATCGTCGAAGGAGAAGGGCACGCGGAGAGGAGAAGAAGAACCCTTAAAAGGCCGCCAGTCCCACAGAGACAATCACCTACCCCAACACTGACCCTTTGAATAAAAGACGCCCTCTGGCCCACTATATACAGCCTCCGCGTCTGTTTATCCGGCCCGCACTCCCACAATGGGGCAGTACTGGTACTCGCTAAGCCGGGGCTGCATTGCTTTGATCGGGCAATACTGGCACTTGTTGCCAGGGCTGGCATTGCTTTGTTGCCAGGGCTGCATTGCTTTGATCGGTCAGTACTGGCACTTGTTGCCCGGGCTGCATTGCTTTGAATGTGCAGTACTGGCACTTGTTGCCAGGGCTGCATTGCTTTGATCGGCCAGTACTGGCACTTGTTGCCCAGGCTGCATTGCTTTGAATGTGCAGTACTGGCACTTGTTGCCAGCGCTGCTATGCTTTTGATGGGGCAGTACTGGCAATTGCTGCCAGAGCTGGATTTCTTTGATCGGCCAGTACTGGCACTTGTTGCCCAGGCTGCATTGCTTTGAATGTGCCTTACTGGCACTTGTTGCCACGGCTGCGATGCTTTTGATGGGAAAGTACTGGCAGTTGTTACCAGAGCGGCATTGCTTTGATCGGACAGTACAGGCATGTGTAACCAGGGCTGCGATGCTTTTGATGGACAGTACTGGCTGGTGTTGCCAGGGCAGGAAAGCTTTGATTGGACAGTACTGAAATTTGTTGTCAGGGCTGCGATGCTTTTGATGGACAGTACTGGCTGGTGTTGCCAGGGCAGGAAAGCTTTGATTGGACAGTACTGAAATTTGTTGTCAGGGTTTCCATGCTTTTGATAGGACAGTACTGGCACTTGTTACCTGAGCCGCATTGCTTTTGATTGGTCAGTACTGGCACTTGTTGCCAGGGCTGCATTGCTTTGATCAGACAGTACTGGCACTTGTTTTCAGGGCTGCATTGCTTTGATCGGTCAGTACTGGCACTTGTTGCCCGGGCTGCATTGCTTTGAATGTGCAGTACTGGCACTTGTTGCCAGCGCTGCTATGCTTTTTATGGGGCAGTACTGTCACTTGCTGCCAGAGCTGGATTTTTTTGATCGGCCAGTACTGGCACTTGTTGCCCGGGCTGCATTGCTTTGAATGTGCATTACTGGCACTTGTTGCCACGGCTGCGATGCTTTTGATGGGACAGTACTGGCAGTTGTTACCAGAGCGGCATTGCTTTGATCGGACAGTACAGGCATGTGTAACCAGGGTTGCGATGCTTTTGATGGACAGTACTGGCTGGTGTTGCCAGGGCAGGAAAGCTTTAATTGGATAGTACTGAAATTTGTTGTCAGGGTTTCCATGCTTTTGATGGGACAGTACTGGCACTTGTTACCTAAGTCGCATTGGTTTTGATTGGTCAGTGCTGGCACTTGTTGCCAGGGCTGCATTGCTTTGATCGGACAGTACTGGCACTTGTTCCCAGGGCTGCATTGCTTTGATTGGACAGTACTGGCACTTGTTGCCCGGGCTGCATTGCTTTGAATGTGCAGTACTGGCACTTGTTGCCCGGGCTGCTATGCTTTTGATGGGGCAGTACTAGCACTTGTTGCCCGGGCTGCATTGCTTTGAATGTGCAGTACTGGCACTTGTTGCCTTGGCTGCATTGCTTTGAATGTGCATTACTGGCACTTGTTGCCACGACTGCAATGCTCTTGATGGGACAGTACTGGCATTTGTTGCCACAGCTGCGATGCTTTTGATGCGACAGTACTGGCAGTTTTTACCAGAGCGGCATTGCTTTGATCGGACAGTACAGGCATGTGTAACCAGGGCTGCAATGCTTTTGATGGACAGTACTGGCTGGTATTGCCAGGGCAGGAAAGCTTTGATTGGACAGTACTGAAATTTGTTGTCAGAGTTTCCATGCTTTTGATGGGACAGTACTGGCACTTGTTACCTGAACCACATTGCTTTTGATCAGTCAGTACTGGCACTTGTTGCCAGGGCTGCATTGCTTTGATCGGACAGTACTGGCACTTGTTGCCAGGGCTGCATTGCTTTGATCGGTCAGTACTGGCACTTGTTGCCCTGGCTGCATTGCTTTGAATGTGCAGTACTGGCACTTGTTGCCCGGGCTGCTATGCTTTTGATGGGGCAGTACTGGCACTTGTTGCCAGAGCTGGATTTCTTTGATCGGCCAGTACTGGCACTTGTTGCCAGGGCTGCTATGCTTTTGATGGGGCAGTACTGGCACTTGTTGCCTGGGCTGCATTGCTTTGAATGTGCAGTACTGGCACTTGTTGCCACGACTGCAATGCTCTTGATGGGACAGTACTGGCATTTGTTGCCACAGCTGCGATGCTTTTGATGCGACAGTACTGGCATTTGTTGCCACGGCTGCAATGCTTTTGATGGGACAGTACTGGCAGTTGTTACCAGAGCGGCATTGCTTTGATCGGACAGTACAGGCATGTGTAACCAGGGCTGCAATGCTTTTGATGGACAGTACTGGCTGGTGTTGCCAGGGCAGGAAAGCTTTGATTGTACAGTACTGAAATTTGTTGTCAGGGCTTCCATGCTTTTGATAGGACAGTACTGGCACTTGTTACCTGAACGGCATTGCTTTTGATCAGTCAGTACTGGCACTTGTTGCCAGGGCTGCATTGCTTTGATCAGACAGTACTGGCACTTGTTGCCAGGGCTGCATTGCTTTGATCGGTCAGTACTGGCACTTGTTGCCAGGGCTGCATTGCTTTGATCAGTCAGTACTGGCACTTGTTGTCAGAGCTGCATTGCTTTGATCGGACAGTACTGTCACTTGTTGCCAGAGCTGCATTGCTTTGATGGGGCAGTACTGGTACTTGTTGCCAGGGCTGCATTGCTTTGATGGAGCAGTACTGGCACTTGTTGCCAGGGCTGCATTGCTTTGATGGAGCAGTACTGGCACTTGTTGCCAGGGCTGCATTGCTTTGATCGTACAGTACTGGCACTTGTTGCCAGGGCTGCATTGCTTTGATCGGTCAGTACTTGCACTTGTTGCCAGGGCTGCATTGCTTTGATGGGGCAGTACTGGTACTTGTTGCCAGGGCTGCATTGCTTTGATGGGGCAGTACTGGCATTTGTTGCCAAATGCTTTTGATGGAACATTACTCACTCGTGTTGCCATGGCTGCAATGCTAATGATGGGACAGTACTGGAACTTGTTGCCAGGGCTGTGATACTTCTGATGGGACAGTACTGACACTTGTTACCTGAATCGCATTGCTTTTGATCAGCCAGTACTGGCACTTGTTGCCAGGGCTGCATTGCTTTGATCGGACAGTTCTGGCACTTGTTGCCAGGGCTGCATTGCTTGATCGGCAGCACTGGCACTTGTTGCCAGGGCTGCATTGCTTTAATCAGACAGTACTGGCACTTGTTGCCAGGGCTGCATTGCTTTGATCGGGCAGTACTGGCACTTGTTGCCAGGGCTGGCATTGCTTTGTTACCAGGGCTGCATTGCTTTGATCGGACAGTACTGGCACTTGTTGCCATGGCTGCATTGCTTTGATGGGGCAGTACTGTCACTTGTTGCCAGGGCTGCATTGCTTTGATCGGACAGCACTGGCACTTGTTGCCAGGGCTGCATTGCTTTGATCAGACAGTACTGGCACTTGTTGCCAGGGCTGCATTGCTTTGATCGGGCAGTACTGGCACTTGTTGCCAGGGCTGGCATTGCTTTGTTGCCAGGGCTGCATTGCTTTGATCGGACAGTACTGGCACTTGTTGCCATGGCTGCATTGCTTTGATCGGTCAGTACTGTCACTTGTTGCCAGGGCTGCATTGCTTTGATGGGACAGTACTGTCACTTGTTGCCAGGGCTGCATTGCTTTGATGGGGCAGTACTGGTACTTGTTGCCAGGGCTGCATTGCTTTGATGGGGCAGTACTAGCATTTGTTGCCAAATGCTTTTGATGAAACATTACTCACTCGTGTTGCCATGGCTGCAATGCTAATGATGGGACAGTACTGGGACTTGTTGCCAGGGCTGTGATACTTCTGATGGGACAGTACTGACACTTGTTACCTGAGTCGCATTGCTTTTGATCAGCCAGTACTGGCACTTGTTGCCAGGGCTGCATTGCTTTGATCGGACAGTTCTGGCACTTGTTGCCAGGGCTGCATTGCTTTGATCGGACAGCACTGGCACTTGTTGCCAGGGCTGCATTGCTTTGATCAGACAGTACTGGCACTTGTAGACAGGGCTGCATTGCTTTGATCGGGCAGTACTGGCACTTGTTGCCAGGGCTGGCATTGCTTTGTTGCCAGGGCTGCATTGCTTTGATCGGACAGTACTGGCACTTGTTGCCATGGCTGCATTGCTTTGATCGGTCAGTACTGTCACTTGTTGCCAGGGCTGCATTGCTTTGATGGGGCAGTACTGGCATTTGTTGCCAAATGCTTTTGATGAAACATTACTCACTCGTGTTGCCATGGCTGCAATGCTAATGATGGGACAATACTGACACTTGTTGCCAGGGCTGTGATACTTCTGATGGGACAGTACTGACACTTGTTACCTGAGCCGCATTGCTTTTGCTCAGCCAATACTGGCACTTGTTGCCAGGGCTGCATTGCTTTGATCGGACAGTACTGGCACTTGTTGCCAGGGCTGCATTGCTTTGATCAGACAGTACTGGCACTTGTTGCTAGGGCTGCATTGCTTTGATCGGGCAGTACTGGCACTTGTTGCCAGGGCTGGCATTGCTTTGATCGGTCAGTACTGTCACTTGTTGCCAGGGCTGCATTGCTTTGATGGGACAGTACTGTCACTAGTTGCCAGGGCTGCATTGCTTTGATCAGACAGTACTGGCACTTGTTGCCAGGGCTGCATTGCTTTGATCGGGCAGTACTGGCACTTGTTGCCAGGGCTGGCATTGCTTTGTTGCCAGGGCTGCATTGCTTTGATCGGACAGTACTGGCACTTGTTGCCAGGGCTGCTTTGCTTTGATGGGGCAGTACTGGTACTCGTTGCCAGGGCTGCATTGCTTTGATCGGGCAATACTGGCACTTGTTGCCAGGGCTGGCATTGCTTTGTTGCCAGGGCTGCATTTCTTTGATCGGTCAGTACTGGCACTTGTTGCCCGGGCTGCATTGCTTTGAATGTACAGTACTGGCACTTGTTGCCAGCGCTGCTATGCGTTTGATGGGGCAGTACTGGCAATTGCTGCCAGAGCTGGATTTCTTTGATCGGCCAGTACTGGCACTTGTTGCCCAGGCTGCATTGCTTTGATCGGACAGTACAGGCATGTGTAACCAGGGCTGCGATGCTTTTGATGGACAGTACTGGCTGGTGTTGCCAGGGCAGGAAAGCTTTGATTGGACAGTACTGAAATTTGTTGTCAGGGTTTCCATGCTTTTGATAGGACAGTACTGGCACTTGTTACCTGAGCCGCATTGCTTTTGATTGGTCAGTACTGGCACTTGTTGCCAGGGCTGCATTGCTTTGATCAGACAGTACTGGCACTTGTTGCCAGGGCTGCATTGCTTTGATCGGTCAGTACTGGCACTTGTTGCCCGGGCTGCATTGCTTTGAATGTGCAGTACTGGCACTTGTTGCCCGGGCTGCTATGCTTTTGTTGGGGCAGTACTGTCACTTGTTGCCAGAGCTGGATTTCTTTGATCGGCCAGTACTGGCACTTGTTGCCTGGGCTGCATTGCTTTGAATGTGCAGTACTGGCACTTGTTGCCCACGGCTGCGATGCATTTGATGGGACAGTACTGGCATTTGTTGCCAGAGCGGCATTACTTTGATCGGACAGTACAAGCATGTGTAACCAAGGCTGAGATGCTTTTGATTGACAGTACTAGCGGTTGTTGCCAGGCCAGGAAAGCTTTGATTGGACAGTACTGATATTTGTTGTCAGGGCTTCCATGATTTTGATGGGACAGTACCGGCACTTGTTGCCAGGGCTGCATTGCTTTGATCGGTCAGTACTGGCACTTGTTACCTGAGCCGCATTGCTTTTGATCGTCAGTACTGCCACTTGTTGCCAGGGCTGCATTGCTTTGATCGGTCAGTACTGGCACTTGTTACTCTGGCTGCATTCCTTTGAATGTGCAGTACTGGCACTTGTTGCCAGCGCTGCTATGATTTTTATGGGGCAGTACTGGCACTTGCTGCCAGAGCTGGATTTTTTTGATCGGCCAGTACTGGCACTTGTTGCCCGGGCTGCATTGCTTTGAGTGTGCATTACTGGCACTTGTTGCCACGGCTGCGATGCTTTTGATGGGACAGTACTGGCAGTTGTTACCAGAGCGGCATTGCTTTGATCGGACAGTACAGGCATGTGTAACCAGGGTTGCGATGCTTTTGATGGACAGTACTGGCTGGTGTTGCCAGGGCAGGAAAGCTTTAATTGGACAGTACTGAAATTTGTTGTCAGGGTTTCCATGCTTTTGATGGGGCAGTACTGGCACTTGTTGCCCGGGCTGCATTGCTTTGAATGTGCAGTACTGGCACTTGTTGCCTTGGCTGCATTGCTTTGAATGTGCATTACTGGCACTTGTTGCCACGACTGCAATGCTCTTGATGGGACAGTACTGGCATTTGTTGCCACAGCTGCGATGCTTTTGATGGGACAGTACTGGCAGTTGTTACCAGAGCGGCATTGCTTTGATCGGACAGTACAGGCATGTGTAACCAGGGCTGCAATGCTTTTGATGGACAGTACTGGCTGGTGTTGCCAGGGCAGGAAAGCTTTGATTGGACAGTACTGAAATTTGTTGTCAGAGTTTCCATGCTTTTGATGGGACAGTACTGGCACTTGTTACCTGAACCACATTGCTTTTGATCAGTCAGTACTGGCACTTGTTGCCAGGGCTGCATTGCTTTGATCGGACAGTACTGGCACTTGTTGCCAGGGCTGCATTGCTTTGATCGGTCAGTACTGGCACTTGTTGCCCTGGCTGCATTGCTTTGAATGTGCAGTACTGGCACTTGTTGCCCGGGCTGCTATGCTTTTGATGGGGCAGTACTGGCACTTGTTGCCAGAGCTGGATTTCTTTGATCGGCCAGTACTGGCACTTGTTGCCAGGGCTGCTATGCTTTTGATGGGGCAGTACTGGCACTTGTTGCCCGGGCTGCATTGCTTTGAATGTGCAGTACTGGCACTTGTTGCCTGGGCTGCATTGCTTTGAATGTGCAGTAATGGCACTTGTTGCCACGACTGCAATGCTCTTGATGGGACAGTACTGGCACTTGTTGCCAGGGTTGCATTGCTTTGATCGGACAGTACTGGCACTTGTTGCCTTGGCTGCATTGCTTTGAATGTGCATTACTGGCACTTGTTGCCACGACTGCAATGCTCTTGATGGGACAGTACTGGCATTTGTTGCCACAGCTGCGATGCTTTTGATGCGACAGTACTGGCAGTTGTTACCAGAGCGGCATTGCTTTGATCGGACAGTACAGGCATGTGTAGCCAGGGCTGCAATGCTTTTGATGGACAGTACTGGCTGGTGTTGCCAGGGCAGGAAAGCTTTGATTGGACAGTACTGAAATTTGTTGTCAGAGTTTCCATGCTTTTGATGGGACAGTACTGGCACTTGTTACCTGAACCACATTGCTTTTGATCAGTCAGTACTGGCACTTGTTGCCAGGGCTGCATTGCTTTGATCGGACAGTACTGGCACTTGTTGCCAGGGCTGCATTGCTTTGATCGGTCAGTACTGGCACTTGTTGCCCTGGCTGCATTGCTTTGAATGTGCAGTACTGGCACTTGTTGCCCGGGCTGCTATGCTTTTGATGGGGCAGTACTGGCACTTGTTGCCAGAGCTGGATTTCTTTGAACGGCCAGTACTGGCACTTGTTGCCAGGGCTGCTATGCTTTTGATGGGGCAGTACTGGCACTTGTTGCCCGGGCTGCATTGCTTTGAATGTGCAGTACTGGCACTTGTTGCCAGGGCTGCATTGCTTTGAATGTGCAGTACTGGCACTTGTTGCCACGACTGCAATGCTCTTGATGGGACAGTACCGGCACTTGTTGCCAGGGCTGCATTGCTTTGATCGGTCAGTACTGGCACTTGTTACCTGAGCCGCATTGCTTTTGATCGTCAGTACTGCCACTTGTTGCCAGGGCTGCATTGCTTTGATCGGTCAGTACTGGCACTTGTTACTCTGGCTGCATTCCTTTGAATGTGCAGTACTGGCACTTGTTGCCAGCGCTGCTATGATTTTTATGGGGCAGTACTGGCACTTGCTGCCAGAGCTGGATTTTTTTGATCGGCCAGTACTGGCACTTGTTGCCCGGGCTGCATTGCTTTGAGTGTGCATTACTGGCACTTGTTGCCACGGCTGCGATGCTTTTGATGGGACAGTACTGGCAGTTGTTACCAGAGCGGCATTGCTTTGATCGGACAGTACAGGCATGTGTAACCAGGGTTGCGATGCTTTTGATGGACAGTACTGGCTGGTGTTGCCAGGGCAGGAAAGCTTTAATTGGACAGTACTGAAATTTGTTGTCAGGGTTTCCATGCTTTTGATGGGGCAGTACTGGCACTTGTTGCCCGGGCTGCATTGCTTTGAATGTGCAGTACTGGCACTTGTTGCCTTGGCTGCATTGCTTTGAATGTGCATTACTGGCACTTGTTGCCACGACTGCAATGCTCTTGATGGGACAGTACTGGCATTTGTTGCCACAGCTGCGATGCTTTTGATGGGACAGTACTGGCAGTTGTTACCAGAGCGGCATTGCTTTGATCGGACAGTACAGGCATGTGTAACCAGGGCTGCAATGCTTTTGATGGACAGTACTGGCTGGTGTTGCCAGGGCAGGAAAGCTTTGATTGGACAGTACTGAAATTTGTTGTCAGAGTTTCCATGCTTTTGATGGGACAGTACTGGCACTTGTTACCTGAACCACATTGCTTTTGATCAGTCAGTACTGGCACTTGTTGCCAGGGCTGCATTGCTTTGATCGGACAGTACTGGCACTTGTTGCCAGGGCTGCATTGCTTTGATCGGTCAGTACTGGCACTTGTTGCCCTGGCTGCATTGCTTTGAATGTGCAGTACTGGCACTTGTTGCCCGGGCTGCTATGCTTTTGATGGGGCAGTACTGGCACTTGTTGCCAGAGCTGGATTTCTTTGATCGGCCAGTACTGGCACTTGTTGCCAGGGCTGCTATGCTTTTGATGGGGCAGTACTGGCACTTGTTGCCCGGGCTGCATTGCTTTGAATGTGCAGTACTGGCACTTGTTGCCTGGGCTGCATTGCTTTGAATGTGCAGTACTGGCACTTGTTGCCACGACTGCAATGCTCTTGATGGGACAGTACTGGCACTTGTTGCCAGGGCTGCATTGCTTTGATCGGACAGTACTGGCACTTGTTGCCTTGGCTGCATTGCTTTGAATGTGCATTACTGGCACTTGTTGCCACGACTGCAATGCTCTTGATGGGACAGTACTGGCATTTGTTGCCACAGCTGCGATGCTTTTGATGCGACAGTACTGGCAGTTGTTACCAGAGCGGCATTGCTTTGATCGGACAGTACAGGCATGTGTAGCCAGGGCTGCAATGCTTTTGATGGACAGTACTGGCTGGTGTTGCCAGGGCAGGAAAGCTTTGATTGGACAGTACTGAAATTTGTTGTCAGAGTTTCCATGCTTTTGATGGGACAGTACTGGCACTTGTTACCTGAACCACATTGCTTTTGATCAGTCAGTACTGGCACTTGTTGCCAGGGCTGCATTGCTTTGATCGGACAGTACTGGCACTTGTTGCCAGGGCTGCATTGCTTTGATCGGTCAGTACTGGCACTTGTTGCCCTGGCTGCATTGCTTTGAATGTGCAGTACTGGCACTTGTTGCCCGGGCTGCTATGCTTTTGATGGGGCAGTACTGGCACTTGTTGCCAGAGCTGGATTTCTTTGAACGGCCAGTACTGGCACTTGTTGCCAGGGCTGCTATGCTTTTGATGGGGCAGTACTGGCACTTGTTGCCCGGGCTGCATTGCTTTGAATGTGCAGTACTGGCACTTGTTGCCAGGGCTGCATTGCTTTGAATGTGCAGTACTGGCACTTGTTGCCACGACTGCAATGCTCTTGATGGGACAGTACTGGCATTTGTTGCCACAGCTGCGATGCTTTTGATGCAACAGTACTGGCATTTGTTGCCACGGCTGCGATGCTTTTGATGGGACAGTACTGGCAGTTGTTACCAGAGCAGCATTGCTTTGATCGGACAGTACAGGCATGTGTAACCAGGGCTGCAATGCTTTTGATGGACAGTACTGGCTGGTGTTGCCAGGGCAGGAAAGCTTTGATTGTACAGTACTGAAATTTGTTGTCAGGGCTTCCATGCTTTTGATAGGACAGTACTGGCACTTGTTACCTGAACGGCATTGCTTTTGATCAGTCAGTACTGGCACTTGTTGCCAGGGCTGCATTGCTTTGATCAGACAGTACTGGCACTTATTGCCAGGGCTGCATTGCTTTGATCGGTCAGTACTGGCACTTGTTGCCAGGGCTGCATTGCTTTGATCAGTCAGTACTGGCACTTGTTGCCAGAGCTGCATTGCTTTGATCGGACAGTACTGTCACTTGTTGCCAGAGCTGCATTGCTTTGATGGGGCAGTACTGGTACTTGTTGCCAGGGCTGCATTGCTTTGATGGAGCAGTACTGGCACTTGTTGCCAGGGCTGCATTGCTTTGATCGTACAGTACTGGCACTTGTTGCCAGGGCTGCATTGCTTTGATCGGTCAGTACTGGCACTTGTTGCCAGGGCTGCATTCCTTTGATTGGTCAGTACTGTCACTTGTTGCCAGGGCTGCATTGCTTTGATGGGGCAGTACTGGTACTTGTTGCCAGGGCTGCATTGCTTTGATGGGGCAGTACTGGCATTTGTTGCCAAATGCTTTTGATGGAACATTACTCACTCGTGTTGCCATGGCTGCAATGCTAATGATGGGACAGTACTGGAACTTGTTGCCAGGGCTGTGATACTTCTGATGGGACAGTACTGACACTTGTTGCCCGGGCTGCTATGCTTTTGATGGGGCAGTACTGGCACTTGTTGCCAGAGCTGGATTTCTTTGATCGGCCAGTACTGGCACTTGTTGCCAGGGCTGCTATGCTTTTGATGGGGCAGTACTGGCACTTGTTGCCCGGGCTGCATTGCTTTGAATGTGCAGTACTGGCACTTGTTGCCTGGGCTGCATTGCTTTGAATGTGCAGTACTGGCACTTGTTGCCACAACTGCAATGCTCTTGATGGGACAGTACTGGCATTTGTTGCCACAGCTGCGATGCTTTTGATGCGACAGTACTGGCATTTGTTGCCACGGCTGCGATGCTTTTGATGGGACAGTACTGGCAGTTGTAACCAGGGCTGCAATGCTTTTGATGGACAGTACTGGCTGGTGTTGCCAGGGCAGGAAAGCTTTGATTGTACAGTACTGAAATTTGTTGTCAGGGCTTCCATGCTTTTGATAGGACAGTACGGGCACTTGTTACCTGAACGGCATTGCTTTTGATCAGTCAGTACTGGCACTTGTTGCCAGGGCTGCATTGCTTTGATCAGACAGTACTGGCACTTATTGCCAGGGCTGCATTGCTTTGATCGGTCAGTACTGGCACTTGTTGCCAGGGCTGCATTGCTTTGATCAGTCAGTACTGGCACTTGTTGCCAGAGCTGCATTGCTTTGATCGGACAGTACTGTCACTTGTTGCCAGAGCTGCATTGCTTTGATGGGGCAGTACTGGTACTTGTTGCCAGAGCAGCATTGCTTTGATCGGACAGTACAGGCATGTGTAACCAGGGCTGCAATGCTTTTGAGGGACAGTACTGGCTGGTGTTGCCAGGGCAGGAAAGCTTTGATTGTACAGTACTGAAATTTGTTGTCAGGGCTTCCATGCTTTTGATAGGACAGTACGGGCACTTGTTACCTGAACGGCATTGCTTTTGATCAGTCAGTACTGGCACTTGTTGCCAGGGCTGCATTGCTTTGATCAGACAGTACTGGCACTTATTGCCAGGGCTGCATTGCTTTGATCGGTCAGTACTGGCACTTGTTGCCAGGGCTGCATTGCTTTGATCAGTCAGTACTGGCACTTGTTGCCAGAGCTGCATTGCTTTGATCGGACAGTACTGTCACTTGTTGCCAGAGCTGCATTGCTTTGATGGGGCAGTACTGGTACTTGTTGCCAGGGCTGCATTGCTTTGATGGAGCAGTACTGGCACTTGTTGCCAGGGCTGCATTGCTTTGATCGTACAGTACTGGCACTTGTTGCCAGGGCTGCATTGCTTTGATCGGTCAGTACTGGCACTTGTTGCCAGGGCTGCATTCCTTTGATTGGTCAGTACTGTCACTTGTTGCCAGGGCTGCATTGCTTTGATGGGGCAGTACTGGTACTTGTTGCCAGGGCTGCATTGCTTTGATGGGGCAGTACTGGCATTTGTTGCCAAATGCTTTTGATGGAACATTACTCACTCGTGTTGCCATGGCTGCAATGCTAATGATGGGACAGTACTGGAACTTGTTGCCAGGGCTGTGATACTTCTGATGGGACAGTACTGACACTTGTTACCTGAGTCGCATTGCTTTTGATCAGCCAGTACTGGCACTTGTTGCCAGGGCTGCATTGCTTTGATCGGACAGTTCTGGCACTTGTTGCCAGGGCTGCATTGCTTTGATCGGACAGCACTGGCACTTGTTGCCAGGGCTGCATTGCTTTGATCAGACAGTACTGGCACTTGTTGCCAGGGCTGCATTGCTTTGATCGGGCAGTACTGGCACTTGTTGCCAGGGCTGGCATTGCTTTGTTTCCAGGGCTGCATTGCTTTGATCGGACAGTACTGGCACTTGTTGCCATGGCTGCATTGCTTTGATCGGTCAGTACTGTCACTTGTTGCCAGGGCTGCATTGCTTTGATGGGGCAGTACTGGCATTTGTTGCCAAATGCTTTTGATGAAACATTACTCACTCGTGTTGCCATGGCTGCAATGCTAATGATGGGACAATACTGGCACTTGTTGCCAGGGCTGTGATACTTCTGATGGGACAGTACTGACACTTGTTACCTGAGCCGCATTGCTTTTGATCAGCCAATACTGGCACTTGTTGCCAGGGCTGCATTGCTTTGATCGGACAGTACTGGCACTTGTTGCCAGGGCTGCATTGCTTTGATCAGACAGTACTGGCACTTGTTGCCAGGGCTGCATTGCTTTGATCGGGCAGTACTGGCACTTGTTGCCAGGGCTGGCATTGCTTTGTTGCCAGGGCTGCATTGCTTTGATCGGACAGTACTGGCACTTGTTGCCAGGGCAGCTATGCTTTTTATGGGGCAGTACTGGCACTTGCTGCCATAGCTGGATTTTTTCATCAGCCAGTACTGGCGCTTGATGCCCGGGCTGCATTGCTTTGAATGTGCATTACTGGCACTTGTTGCCACGGCTGCGATGCTTTTGATGGGACAGTACTGGCAGTTGTTACCAGAGCGGCATTGCTTTGATCGGACAGTACAGGCATGTGTAACCAGGGCTGCGATGCTTTTGATGGACAGTACTGGCTGGTGTTGCCAGGGCAGGAAAGCTTTGATTGGACAATACTGAAATTTGTTGTCAGAGTTTCCATGCTTTTGATGGGACAGTACTGGCACTTGTTACCTGAGTCGCATTGGTTTTGATTGGTCAGTACTGGCACTTGTTGCCTGGGCTGCATTGCTTTGATCGGACAGTACTGGCACTTGTTGCCAGGGCTGCATTGCTTTGATCGGTCAGTACTGGCACTTGTTGCCCGGGCTGCATTGCTTTGAATGTGCAGTACTGGCACTTGTTGCCCGGGCTGCTAGGCTTTTGATGGGGCAGTACTGGCACTTGTTGCCAGAGCTGGATTTCTTTGATCGGCCAGTACTGGCACTTGTTGCCAGGGCTGCTATGCTTTTGATGGGGCAGTACTGGCACTTGTTGCCCGGGCTGCATTGCTTTGAATGTGCAGTACTGGCACTTGTTGCCTGGGCTGCATTGCTTTGAATGTGCAGTACTGGCACTTGTTGCCACGACTGAAATGCTCTTGATGGGACAGTACTGGCATTTGTTGCCACAGCTGCGATGCTTTTGATGCGACAGTACTGGCATTTGTTGCCACGGTTGCGATGCTTTTGATGGGACAGTTCTGGCAGTTGTTACCAGAGCGGCATTGCTTTGATCGGACAGTACTGGCACTTGTTGCCAGGGCTGCCTTGCTTTGAATGTGCAGTACTGGCACTTGTTGCCACGGCTGCGATGCATTTGATGGGACAGTACTGGCATTTGTTGCCAGAGCGGCATTACTTTGATCAGACAGTACAAGCATGTGTAACCAGGGCTGAGATGCTTTTGATGGACAGTACTAGCGGTTGTTGCCAGGCCAGGAAAGCTTTGATTGGACAGTACTGATATTTGTTGTCAGGGCTTCCATGATTTTGATGGGACAGTACTGCCACTTGTTGCCAGGGCTGCATTGCTTTGATCGGTCAGTACTGGCACTTGTTACTCGGGCTGCATTCCTTTGAATGTGCAGTACTGGCACTTGTTGCCAGCGCTGCTATGCTTTTGATGGGGCAGTACTGGCAATTGCTGCCAGAGCTGGATTTCTTTGATCGGCCAGTACTGGCACTTGTTGCCCAGGCTGCATTGCTTTGAATGTGCCTTACTGGCACTTGTTGCCACGGCTGCGATGATTTTGATGGGACAGTACTGGCAGTTGTTACCAGAGCGGCATTGCTTTGATCGGACAGTACAGGCATGTGTAACCAGGGCTGCGATGCTTTTGATGGACAGTACTGGCTGGTGTTGCCAGGGCAGGAAAGCTTTGATTGGACAGTACTGAAATTTGTTGTCAGGGTTTCCATGCTTTTGATAGGACAGTACTGGCACTTGTTACCTGAGCCGCATTGCTTTTGATTGGTCAGTACTGGCACTTGTTGCCAGGGCTGCATTGCTTTGATCGGACAGTACTGGCACTTGTTGCCCGGGCTGCATTGCTTTGAATGTGCAGTACTGGCACTTGTTGCCCGGGCTGCTATGCTTTTGATGGGGCAGTACTGTCACTTGCTGCCAGAGCTGGATTTTTTTGATCGGCCAGTACTGGCACTTGTTGCCCGGGCTGCATTGCTTTGAATGTGCATTACTGGCACTTGTTGCCACGGCTGCGATGCTTTTGATGGGACAGTACTGGCAGTTGTTACCAGAGCGGCATTGCTTTGATCGGACAGTACAGGGATGTGTAACCAGGGCTGCGATGCTTTTGATGGACAGTACTGGCTGGTGTTGCCAGGGCAGGAAAGCTTTAATTGGACAGTACTGAAATTTGTTGTCAGGGTTTCCATGCTTTTGATGGGACAGTACTGGCACTTGTTACCTAAGTCGCATTGGTTTTGATTGGTCAGTGCTGGCACTTGTTGCCAGGGCTGCATTGCTTTGATCGGACAGTACTGGCACTTGTTGCCAGGGCTGCATTGCTTTGATCGGTCAGTAGTGGCACTTGTTGCCCGGGCTGCATTGCTTTGAATGTGCAGTACTGGCACTTGTTGCCCGGGCTGCTATGCTTTTGATGGGGCAGTACTGGCACTTGTTGCCCGGGCTGCATTGCTTTGAATGTGCAGTACTGGCACTTGTTGCCTTGGCTGCATTGCTTTGAATGTGCATTACTGGCACTTGTTGCCACGACTGCAATGCTCTTGATGGGACAGTACTGGCATTTGTTGCCACAGCTGCGATGCTTTTGATGCGACAGTACTGGCAGTTGTTACCAGAGCGGCATTGCTGTGATCGGACAGTACAGGCATGTGTAACCAGGGCTGCAATGCTTTTGATGGACAGTACTGGCTGGTGTTGCCAGGGCAGGAAAGCTTTGATTGGACAGTACTGAAATTTGTTGTCAGGGCTTCCATGCTTTTGATGGGACAGTACTGGCACTTGTTACCTGAACCGCATTGCTTTTGATCAGTCAGTACTGGCACTTGTTGCCAGGGCTGCATTGCTTTGATCGGTCAGTACTGGCACTTGTTGCCAGGGCTGCATTGCTTTGATCAGTCAGTACTGGCACTTGTTGCCAGAGCTGCATTGCTTTGATCGGACAGTACTGCCACTTGTTGCCAGAGCTGCATTGCTTTGATGGGGCAGTACTGGTACTTGTTGCCAGGGCTGCATTGCTTTGATGGAGCAGTACTGGCACTTGTTGCCAGGGCTGCATTGCTTTGATCGGTCAGTACTGGCACTTGTTGCCAGGGCTGCATTCCTTTGATTGGTCAGTACTGTCACTTGTTGCCAGGGCTGCATTGCTTTGATGGGGCAGTACTGGTACTTGTTGCCAGGGTTGCATTGCTTTGATGGGGCAGTACTGGCATTTGTTGCCAAATGCTTTTGATGAAACATTACTCACTCGTGTTGCCATGGCTGCAATGCTAATGATGGGACAGTACTGGCACTTGTTGCCAGGGCTGTGATACTTCTGATGGGACAGTACTGACACTTGTTACCTGAGTCGCATTGCTTTTGATCAGCCAGTACTGGCACTTGTTGCCAGGGCTGCATTGCTTTGATCGGACAGTTCTGGCACTTGTTGCCAGGGCTGCATTGCTTGATCGGACAGCACTGGCACTTGTTGCCAGGGCTGCATTGCTTTGATCAGACAGTACTGGCACTTGTAGCCAGGGCTGCATTGCTTTGATCGGGCAGTACTGGCACTTGTTGCCAGGGCTGGCATTGCTTTGTTGCCAGGGCTGCATTGCTTTGATCGGACAGTACTGGCACTTATTGCCATGGCTGCATTGCTTTGATGGGGCAGTTCTGGCACTTTTTGCCCGGGCTGCATTGCTTTGATGGAGCAGTACTGGCATTTGTTGCCAAATGCTTTTGATGAAACATTACTCACTCGTGTTGCCATGGCTGCAATGCTAATGATGGGACAATACTGGCACTTGTTGCCAGGGCTGTGATACTTCTGATGGGACAGTACTGACACTTGTTACCTGAGCCGCATTGCTTTTGCTCAGCCAATACTGGCACTTGTTGCCAGGGCTGCATTGCTTTGATCGGACAGTACTGGCACTTGTTGCCAGGGCTGCATTGCTTTGATCAGACAGTACTGGCACTTGTTGCCAGGGCTGCATTGCTTTGATCGGGCAGTACTGGCACTTGTTGCCAGGGCTGGCATTGCTTTGTTGCCAGGGCTGCATTGCTTTGATCGGACAGTACTGGCACTTGTTGCCAGGGCTGCTTTGCTTTGATGGGTGTGAGGGAGCACAAGGCGGAACCCCTTTATCGCCAGGAAGAACACCCTATAAAGACAGAATTAGCTCACCCGCGGAGGTCCCGTCACGGAATGCGAGCCCCGTTATGAGGTCCGTCAAGATGACCCCACCTCCACCCTGTGCTCTGTCCACACAGGAGTCGCCCATTCCGGATGACGCGGTCAGAGGAGGAGGGATCGACACCGGAAGTACTTCTCTATGGAAGTAAAAGAGACCGGGGGAAACCAGGAAGAGCGCGACAAAGCCGGAGAGAGGAAGGAGACAGAGAGCGACGGAGACGAGGAACGGGAAGTGCGGAGAGAGAAGGAGGAAGACACGGAACACGGCGGAGAAGACGAGACGTGGTCCGAAGAGTGGTGGACCCCACAGGAGGAGGCTGGAGAGCGGCCGCGACTCTGGAGAGTTGCGGCGGAGTCGGTGAGTAACGGAGAGAGAAAGGGAGCGGGAGGGGGGAGGCGGGAGGTGGGAGATACCACGATTGGGAAGGGTCACGAGTGAAGTCACTGTTGCATCGTAAAGAGCACCTGCCCCCCCCTCACAACAGCACTAAGGTAACCGATCCGGGTGTGATGAATCCCTCTTAGAGAGGATAGCAACCTTAACCGGCTCAACCAACCACCCCCTTTTTCCTTTCCTCCACCATCCCTCACTTAAAGAAAGCCCACCATTAAAATCCCTCACTGATATCCCATTTCTTGAGTAAGCACGTATAAAGAGACCCACTGGGTGTGGTGATGGACGCCGTACAAAGTACGGAATAGTTCCATAGAGGTGACTGACGGCTCCCTTTTGTCCTTCCCTCCTATGTACCTCCGTGGGAGAGTCCCGGGAACAGAGGAAGGAAAGACACCGGAGAATCCCATCGTCGAAGGAGAAGGGCACGCGGAGAGGAGAAGAAGAACCCTTAAAAAGGCCGCCAGTCCCACAGAGACAATCACCTACCCCAACACTGACCCTTTGAATAAAAGACGCCCTCTGGCCCACTATATACAGCCTCCGCGTCTGTTTATCCGGCCCGCACTCCCACAATGGGGCAGTACTGGTACTCGTTGCCGGGGCTGCATTGCTTTGATCGGGCAATACTGGCACTTGTTGCCAGGGCTGGCATTGCTTTGTTGCCAGGGCTGCATTGCTTTGATCGGTCAGTACTGGCACTTGTTGCCCGGGCTGCATTGCTTTGAATGTGCAGTACTGGCACTTGTTGCCAGGGCTGCATTGCTTTGATCGGCCAGTACTGGCACTTGTTGCCCAGGCTGCATTGCTTTGAATGTGCAGTACTGGCACTTGTTGCCAGCGCTGCTATGCTTTTGATGGGGCAGTACTGGCAATTGCTGCCAGAGCTGGATTTCTTTGATCGGCCAGTACTGGCACTTGTTGCCCAGGCTGCATTGCTTTGAATGTGCCTTACTGGCACTTGTTGCCACGGCTGCGATGCTTTTGATGGGACAGTACTGGCAGTTGTTACCAGAGCGGCATTGCTTTGATCGGACAGTACAGGCATGTGTAACCAGGGCTGCGATGCTTTTGATGGACAGTACTGGCTGGTGTTGCCAGGGCAGGAAAGCTTTGATTGGACAGTACTGAAATTTGTTGTCAGGGCTGCGATGCTTTTGATGGACAGTACTGGCTGGTGTTGCCAGGGCAGGAAAGCTTTGATTGGACAGTACTGAAATTTGTTGTCAGGGTTTCCATGCTTTTGATAGGACAGTACTGGCACTTGTTACCTGAGCCGCATTGCTTTTGATTGGTCAGTACTGGCACTTGTTGCCAGGGCTGCATTGCTTTGATCAGACAGTACTGGCACTTGTTTTCAGGGCTGCATTGCTTTTATCGGTCAGTACTGGCACTTGTTGCCCGGGCTGCATTGCTTTGAATGTGCAGTACTGGCACTTGTTGCCAGCGCTGCTATGCTTTTTATGGGGCAGTACTGTCACTTGCTGCCAGAGCTGGATTTTTTTGATCGGCCAGTACTGGCACTTGTTGCCCGGGCTGCATTGCTTTGAATGTGCATTACTGGCACTTGTTGCCACGGCTGCGATGCTTTTGATGGGACAGTACTGGCAGTTGTTACCAGAGCGGCATTGCTTTGATCGGACAGTACAGGCATGTGTAACCAGGGTTGCGATGCTTTTGATGGACAGTACTGGCTGGTGTTGCCAGGGCAGGAAAGCTTTAATTGGATAGTACTGAAATTTGTTGTCAGGGTTTCCATGCTTTTGATGGGACAGTACTGGCACTTGTTACCTAAGTCGCATTGGTTTTGATTGGTCAATGCTGGCACTTGTTGCCAGGGCTGCATTGCTTTGATCGGACAGTACTGGCACTTGTTCCCAGGGCTGCATTGCTTTGATTGGACAGTACTGGCACTTGTTGCCCGGGCTGCATTGCTTTGAATGTGCAGTACTGGCACTTGTTGCCCGGGCTGCTATGCTTTTGATGGGGCAGTACTAGCACTTGTTGCCCGGGCTGCATTGCTTTGAATGTTCAGTACTGGCACTTGTTGCCTTGGCTGCATTGCTTTGAATGTGCATTACTGGCACTTGTTGCCACGACTGCAATGCTCTTGATGGGACAGTACTGGCATTTGTTGCCACAGCTGCGATGCTTTTGATGCGACAGTACTGGCAGTTTTTACCAGAGCGGCATTGCTTTGATCGGACAGTACAGGCATGTGTAACCAGGGCTGCAATGCTTTTGATGGACAGTACTGGCTGGTATTGCCAGGGCAGGAAAGCTTTGATTGGACAGTACTGAAATTTGTTGTCAGAGTTTCCATGCTTTTGATGGGACAGTACTGGCACTTGTTACCTGAACCACATTGCTTTTGATCAGTCAGTACTGGCACTTGTTGCCAGGGCTGCATTGCTTTGATCGGACAGTACTGGCACTTGTTGCCAGGGCTGCATTGCTTTGATCGGTCAGTACTGGCACTTGTTGCCCTGGCTGCATTGCTTTGAATGTGCAGTACTGGCACTTGTTGCCCGGGCTGCTATGCTTTTGATGGGGCAGTACTGGCACTTGTTGCCAGAGCTGGATTTCTTTGATCGGCCAGTACTGGCACTTGTTGCCAGGGCTGCTATGCTTTTGATGGGGCAGTACTGGCACTTGTTGCCTGGGCTGCATTGCTTTGAATGTGCAGTACTGGCACTTGTTGCCACGACTGCAATGCTCTTGATGGGACAGTACTGGCATTTGTTGCCACAGCTGCGATGCTTTTGATGCGACAGTACTGGCATTTGTTGCCACGGCTGCAATGCTTTTGATGGGACAGTACTGGCAGTTGTTACCAGAGCGGCATTGCTTTGATCGGACAGTACAGGCATGTGTAACCAGGGCTGCAATGCTTTTGATGGACAGTACTGGCTGGTGTTGCCAGGGCAGGAAAGCTTTGATTGTACAGTACTGAAATTTGTTGTCAGGGCTTCCATGCTTTTGATAGGACAGTACTGGCACTTGTTACCTGAACGGCATTGCTTTTGATCAGTCAGTACTGGCACTTGTTGCCAGGGCTGCATTGCTTTGATCAGACAGTACTGGCACTTGTTGCCAGGGCTGCATTGCTTTGATCGGTCAGTACTGGCACTTGTTGCCAGGGCTGCATTGCTTTGATCAGTCAGTACTGGCACTTGTTGCCAGAGCTGCATTGCTTTGATCGGACAGTACTGTCACTTGTTGCCAGAGCTGCATTGCTTTGATGGGGCAGTACTGGTACTTGTTGCCAGGGCTGCATTGCTTTGATGGAGCAGTACTGGCACTTGTTGCCAGGGCTGCATTGCTTTGATCGTACAGTACTGGCACTTGTTGCCAGGGCTGCATTGCTTTGATCGGTCAGTACTGGCACTTGTTGCCAGGGCTGCATTGCTTTGATGGGGCAGTACTGGTACTTGTTGCCAGGGCTGCATTGCTTTGATGGGGCAGTACTGGCATTTGTTGCCAAATGCTTTTGATGGAACATTACTCACTCGTGTTGCCATGGCTGCAATGCTAATGATGGGACAGTACTGGAACTTGTTGCCAGGGCTGTGATACTTCTGATGGGACAGTACTGACACTTGTTACCTGAGTCGCATTGCTTTTGATCAGCCAGTACTGGCACTTGTTGCCAGGGCTGTATTGCTTTGATCGGACAGTTCTGGCACTTGTTGCCAGGGCTGCATTGCTTTGATCGGCAGCACTGGCACTTGTTGCCAGGGCTGCATTGCTTTAATCAGACAGTACTGGCACTTGTTGCCAGGGCTGCATTGCTTTGATCGGGCAGTACTGGCACTTGTTGCCAGGGCTGGCATTGCTTTGTTACCAGGGCTGCATTGCTTTGATCGGACAGTACTGGCACTTGTTGCCATGGCTGCATTGCTTTGATGGGGCAGTACTGTCACTTGTTGCCAGGGCTGCATTGCTTTGATCGGACAGCACTGGCACTTGTTGCCAGGGCTGCATTGCTTTGATCAGACAGTACTGGCACTTGTTGCCAGGGCTGCATTGCTTTGATCGGGCAGTACTGGCACTTGTTGCCAGGGCTGGCATTGCTTTGTTGCCAGGGCTGCATTGCTTTGATCGGACAGTACTGGCACTTGTTGCCATGGCTGCATTGCTTTGATCGGTCAGTACTGTCACTTGTTGCCAGGGCTGCATTGCTTTGATGGGACAGTACTGTCACTTGTTGCCAGGGCTGCATTGCTTTGATGGGGCAGTACTGGTACTTGTTGCCAGGGCTGCATTGCTTTGATGGGGCAGTACTAGCATTTGTTGCCAAATGCTTTTGATGAAACATTACTCACTCGTGTTGCCATGGCTGCAATGCTAATGATGGGACAGTACTGGGACTTGTTGCCAGGGCTGTGATACTTCTGATGGGACAGTACTGACACTTGTTACCTGAGTCGCATTGCTTTTGATCAGCCAGTACTGGCACTTGTTGCCAGGGCTGCATTGCTTTGATCGGACAGTTCTGGCACTTGTTGCCAGGGCTGCATTGCTTTGATCGGACAGCACTGGCACTTGTTGCCAGGGCTGCATTGCTTTGATCAGACAGTACTGGCACTTGTAGACAGGGCTGCATTGCTTTGATCGGGCAGTACTGTCACTTGTTGCCAGGGCTGGCATTGCTTTGTTGCCAGGGCTGCATTGCTTTGATCGGACAGTACTGGCACTTGTTGCCATGGCTGCATTGCTTTGATCGGTCAGTACTGTCACTTGTTGCCAGGGCTGCATTGCTTTGATGGGGCAGTACTGGCATTTGTTGCCAAATGCTTTTGATGAAACATTACTCACTCGTGTTGCCATGGCTGCAATGCTAATGATGGGACAATACTGACACTTGTTGCCAGGGCTGTGATACTTCTGATGGGACAGTACTGACACTTGTTACCTGAGCCGCATTGCTTTTGCTCAGCCAATACTGGCACTTGTTGCCAGGGCTGCATTGCTTTGATCGGACAGTACTGGCACTTGTTGCCAGGGCTGCATTGCTTTGATCAGACAGTACTGGCACTTGTTGCCAGGGCTGCATTGCTTTGATCGGGCAGTACTGGCACTTGTTGCCAGGGCTGGCATTGCTTTGATCGGTCAGTACTGTCACTTGTTGCCAGGGCTGCATTGCTTTGATGGGACAGTACTGTCACTTGTTGCCAGGGCTGCATTGCTTTGATCAGACAGTACTGGCACTTGTTGCCAGGGCTGCATTGCTTTGATCGGGCAGTACTGGCACTTGTTGCCAGGGCTGGCATTGCTTTGTTGCCAGGGCTGCATTGCTTTGATCGGACAGTACTGGCACTTGTTGCCAGGGCTGCTTTGCTTTGATGGGGCAGTACTGGTACTCGTTGCCAGGGCTGCATTGCTTTGATCGGGCAATACTGGCACTTGTTGCCAGGGCTGGCATTGCTTTGTTGCCAGGGCTGCATTTCTTTGATCGGTCAGTACTGGCACTTGTTGCCCGGGCTGCATTGCTTTGAATGTACAGTACTGGCACTTGTTGCCAGCGCTGCTATGCGTTTGATGGGGCAGTACTGGCAATTGCTGCCAGAGCTGGATTTCTTTGATCGGCCAGTACTGGCACTTGTTGCCCAGGCTGCATTGCTTTGATCGGACAGTACAGGCATGTGTAACCAGGGCTGCGATGCTTTTGATGGACAGTACTGGCTGGTGTTGCCAGGGCAGGAAAGCTTTGATTGGACAGTACTGAAATTTGTTGTCAGGGTTTCCATGCTTTTGATAGGACAGTACTGGCACTTGTTACCTGAGCCGCATTGCTTTTGATTGGTCAGTACTGGCACTTGTTGCCAGGGCTGCATTGCTTTGATCAGACAGTACTGGCACTTGTTGCCAGGGCTGCATTGCTTTGATCGGTCAGTACTGGCACTTGTTGCCCGGGCTGCATTGCTTTGAATGTGCAGTACTGGCACTTGTTGCCCGGGCTGCTATGCTTTTGATGGGGCAGTACTGTCACTTGTTGCCAGAGCTGGATTTCTTTGATCGGCCAGTACTGGCACTTGTTGCCTGGGCTGCATTGCTTTGAATGTGCAGTACTGGCACTTGTTGCCACGGCTGCGATGCATTTGATGGGACAGTACTGGCATTTGTTGCCAGAGCGGCATTACTTTGATCGGACAGTACAAGCATGTGTAACCAAGGCTGAGATGCTTTTGATTGACAGTACTAGCGGTTGTTGCCAGGCCAGGAAAGCTTTGATTGGACAGTACTGATATTTGTTGTCAGGGCTTCCATGATTTTGATGGGACAGTACCGGCACTTGTTGCCAGGGCTGCATTGCTTTGATCGGTCAGTACTGGCACTTGTTACCTGAGCCGCATTGCTTTTGATCGTCAGTACTGCCACTTGTTGCCAGGGCTGCATTGCTTTGATCGGTCAGTACTGGCACTTGTTACTCTGGCTGCATTCCTTTGAATGTGCAGTACTGGCACTTGTTGCCAGCGCTGCTATGATTTTTATGGGGCAGTACTGGCACTTGCTGCCAGAGCTGGATTTTTTGATCGGCCAGTACTGGCACTTGTTGCCCGGGCTGCATTGCTTTGAGTGTGCATTACTGGCACTTGTTGCCACGGCTGCGATGCTTTTGATGGGACAGTACTGGCAGTTGTTACCAGAGCGGCATTGCTTTGATCGGACAGTACAGGCATGTGTAACCAGGGTTGCGATGCTTTTGATGGACAGTACTGGCTGGTGTTGCCAGGGCAGGAAAGCTTTAATTGGACAGTACTGAAATTTGTTGTCAGGGTTTCCATGCTTTTGATGGGGCAGTACTGGCACTTGTTGCCCGGGCTGCATTGCTTTGAATGTGCAGTACTGGCACTTGTTGCCAGGGCTGCATTGCTTTGATCGGACAGTACTGGCACTTGTTGCCAGGGCTGCATTGCTTTGATCGGTCAGTACTGGCACTTGTTGCCCTGGCTGCATTGCTTTGAATGTGCAGTACTGGCACTTGTTGCCCGGGCTGCTATGCTTTTGATGGGGCAGTACTGGCACTTGTTGCCAGAGCTGGATTTCTTTGATCGGCCAGTACTGGCACTTGTTGCCAGGGCTGCTATGCTTTTGATGGGGCAGTACTGGCACTTGTTGCCCGGGCTGCATTGCTTTGAATGTGCAGTACTGGCACTTGTTGCCTGGGCTGCATTGCTTTGAATGTGCAGTACTGGCACTTGTTGCCACGACTGCAATGCTCTTGATGGGACAGTACTGGCACTTGTTGCCAGGGCTGCATTGCTTTGATCGGACAGTACTGGCACTTGTTGCCTTGGCTGCATTGCTTTGAATGTGCATTACTGGCACTTGTTGCCACGACTGCAATGCTCTTGATGGGACAGTACTGGCATTTGTTGCCACAGCTGCGATGCTTTTGATGCGACAGTACTGGCAGTTGTTACCAGAGCGGCATTGCTTTGATCGGACAGTACAGGCATGTGTAGCCAGGGCTGCAATGCTTTTGATGGACAGTACTGGCTGGTGTTGCCAGGGCAGGAAAGCTTTGATTGGACAGTACTGAAATTTGTTGTCAGAGTTTCCATGCTTTTGATGGGACAGTACTGGCACTTGTTACCTGAACCACATTGCTTTTGATCAGTCAGTACTGGCACTTGTTGCCAGGGCTGCATTGCTTTGATCGGACAGTACTGGCACTTGTTGCCAGGGCTGCATTGCTTTGATCGGTCAGTACTGGCACTTGTTGCCCTGGCTGCATTGCTTTGAATGTGCAGTACTGGCACTTGTTGCCCGGGCTGCTATGCTTTTGATGGGGCAGTACTGGCACTTGTTGCCAGAGCTGGATTTCTTTGATCGGCCAGTACTGGCACTTGTTGCCAGGGCTGCTATGCTTTTGATGGGGCAGTACTGGCACTTGTTGCCCGGGCTGCATTGCTTTGAATGTGCAGTACTGGCACTTGTTGCCAGGGCTGCATTGCTTTGAATGTGCAGTACTGGCACTTGTTGCCACGACTGCAATGCTCTTGATGGGACAGTACTGGCATTTGTTGCCACAGCTGCGATGCTTTTGATGCGACAGTACTGGCATTTGTTGCCACGGCTGCGATGCTTTTGATGGGACAGTACTGGCAGTTGTTACCAGAGCAGCATTGCTTTGATCGGACAGTACAGGCATGTGTAACCAGGGCTGCAATGCTTTTGATGGACAGTACTGGCTGGTGTTGCCAGGGCAGGAAAGCTTTGATTGTACAGTACTGAAATTTGTTGTCAGGGCTTCCATGCTTTTGATAGGACAGTACTGGCACTTGTTACCTGAACGGCATTGCTTTTGATCAGTCAGTACTGGCACTTGTTGCCAGGGCTGCATTGCTTTGATCAGACAGTACTGGCACTTATTGCCAGGGCTGCATTGCTTTGATCGGTCAGTACTGGCACTTGTTGCCAGGGCTGCATTGCTTTGATCAGTCAGTACTGGCACTTGTTGCCAGAGCTGCATTGCTTTGATCGGACAGTACTGTCACTTGTTGCCAGAGCTGCATTGCTTTGATGGGGCAGTACTGGTACTTGTTGCCAGGGCTGCATTGCTTTGATGGAGCAGTACTGGCACTTGTTGCCAGGGCTGCATTGCTTTGATCGTACAGTACTGGCACTTGTTGCCAGGGCTGCATTGCTTTGATCGGTCAGTACTGGCACTTGTTGCCAGGGCTGCATTCCTTTGATTGGTCAGTACTGTCACTTGTTGCCAGGGCTGCATTGCTTTGATGGGGCAGTACTGGTACTTGTTGCCAGGGCTGCATTGCTTTGATGGGGCAGTACTGGCATTTGTTGCCAAATGCTTTTGATGGAACATTACTCACTCGTGTTGCCATGGCTGCAATGCTAATGATGGGACAGTACTGGAACTTGTTGCCAGGGCTGTGATACTTCTGATGGGACAGTACTGACACTTGTTGCCCGGGCTGCTATGCTTTTGATGGGGCAGTACTGGCACTTGTTGCCAGAGCTGGATTTCTTTGATCGGCCAGTACTGGCACTTGTTGCCAGGGCTGCTATGCTTTTGATGGGGCAGTACTGGCACTTGTTGCCCGGGCTGCATTGCTTTGAATGTGCAGTACTGGCACTTGTTGCCTGGGCTGCATTGCTTTGAATGTGCAGTACTGGCACTTGTTGCCACGACTGCAATGCTCTTGATGGGACAGTACTGGCATTTGTTGCCACAGCTGCGATGCTTTTGATGCGACAGTACTGGCATTTGTTGCCACGGCTGCGATGCTTTTGATGGGACAGTACTGGCAGTTGTTACCAGAGCAGCATTGCTTTGATCGGACAGTACAGGCATGTGTAACCAGGGCTGCAATGCTTTTGATGGACAGTACTGGCTGGTGTTGCCAGGGCAGGAAAGCTTTGATTGTACAGTACTGAAATTTGTTGTCAGGGCTTCCATGCTTTTGATAGGACAGTACTGGCACTTGTTACCTGAACGGCATTGCTTTTGATCAGTCAGTACTGGCACTTGTTGCCAGGGCTGCATTGCTTTGATCAGACAGTACTGGCACTTATTGCCAGGGCTGCATTGCTTTGATCGGTCAGTACTGGCACTTGTTGCCAGGGCTGCATTGCTTTGATCAGTCAGTACTGGCACTTGTTGCCAGAGCTGCATTGCTTTGATCGGACAGTACTGTCACTTGTTGCCAGAGCTGCATTGCTTTCATGGGGCAGTACTGGTACTTGTTGCCAGGGCTGCATTGCTTTGATGGAGCAGTACTGGCACTTGTTGCCAGGGCTGCATTGCTTTGATCGTACAGTACTGGCACTTGTTGCCAGGGCTGCATTGCTTTGATCGGTCAGTACTGGCACTTGTTGCCAGGGCTGCATTCCTTTGATTGGTCAGTACTGTCACTTGTTGCCAGGGCTGCATTGCTTTGATGGGGCAGTACTGGTACTTGTTGCCAGGGCTGCATTGCTTTGATGGGGCAGTACTGGCATTTGTTGCCAAATGCTTTTGATGGAACATTACTCACTCGTGTTGCCATGGCTGCAATGCTAATGATGGGACAGTACTGGAACTTGTTGCCAGGGCTGTGATACTTCTGATGGGACAGTACTGACACTTGTTACCTGAGTCGCATTGCTTTTGATCAGCCAGTACTGGCACTTGTTGCCAGGGCTGCATTGCTTTGATCGGACAGTTCTGGCACTTGTTGCCAGGGCTGCATTGCTTTGATCGGACAGCACTGGCACTTGTTGCCAGGGCTGCATTGCTTTGATCAGACAGTACTGGCACTTGTTGCCAGGGCTGCATTGCTTTGATCGGGCAGTACTGGCACTTGTTGCCAGGGCTGGCATTGCTTTGTTGCCAGGGCTGCATTGCTTTGATCGGACAGTACTGGCACTTGTTGCCATGGCTGCATTGCTTTGATCGGTCAGTACTGTCACTTGTTGCCAGGGCTGCATTGCTTTGATGGGGCAGTACTGGCATTTGTTGCCAAATGCTTTTGATGAAACATTACTCACTCGTGTTGCCATGGCTGCAATGCTAATGATGGGACAATACTGGCACTTGTTGCCAGGGCTGTGATACTTCTGATGGGACAGTACTGACACTTGTTACCTGAGCCGCATTGCTTTTGATCAGCCAATACTGGCACTTGTTGCCAGGGCTGCATTGCTTTGATCGGACAGTACTGGCACTTGTTGCCAGGGCTGCATTGCTTTGATCAGACAGTACTGGCACTTGTTGCCAGGGCTGCATTGCTTTGATCGGGCAGTACTGGCACTTGTTGCCAGGGCTGGCATTGCTTTGTTGCCAGGGCTGCATTGCTTTGATCGGACAGTACTGGCACTTGTTGCCAGGGCAGCTATGCTTTTTATGGGGCAGTACTGGCACTTGCTGCCATAGCTGGATTTTTTTGATCAGCCAGTACTGGCGCTTGATGCCCGGGCTGCATTGCTTTGAATGTGCATTACTGGCACTTGTTGCCACGGCTGCGATGCTTTTGATGGGACAGTACTGGCAGTTGTTACCAGAGCGGCATTGCTTTGATCGGACAGTACAGGCATGTGTAACCAGGGCTGCGATACTTTTGATGGACAGTACTGGCTGGTGTTGCCAGGGCAGGAAAGCTTTGATTGGACAATACTGAAATTTGTTGTCAGAGTTTCCATGCTTTTGATGGGACAGTACTGGCACTTGTTACCTGAGTCGCATTGGTTTTGATTGGTCAGTACTGGCACTTGTTGCCTGGGCTGCATTGCTTTGATCGGACAGTACTGGCACTTTTTGCCAGGGCTGCATTGCTTTGATCGGTCAGTACTGGCACTTGTTGCCCGGGCTGCATTGCTTTGAATGTGCAGTACTGGCACTTGTTGCCCGGGCTGCTAGGCTTTTGATGGGGCAGTACTGGCACTTGTTGCCAGAGCTGGATTTCTTTGATCGGCCAGTACTGGCACTTGTTGCCAGGGCTGCTATGCTTTTGATGGGGCAGTACTGGCACTTGTTGCCCGGGCTGCATTGCTTTGAATGTGCAGTACTGGCACTTGTTGCCTGGGCTGCATTGCTTTGAATGTGCAGTACTGGCACTTGTTGCCACGACTGAAATGCTCTTGATGGGACAGTACTGGCATTTGTTGCCACAGCTGCGATGCTTTTGATGGGACAGTTCTGGCAGTTGTTACCAGAGCGGCATTGCTTTGATCGGACAGTACAGGCATGTGTAACCAAGGCTGCAATGCTTTTGATGGACAGTACTGGCTGGTGTTGCCAGGGCAGGAAAGCTTTGATTGTACAGTACTGAAATTTGTTGTCAGGGCTTCCATGCTTTTGATAGGACAGTACTGGCACTTGTTACCTGAACGGCATTGCTTTTGATCAGTGAGTACTGGCACTTGTTGCCAGGGCTGCATTGCTTTGATCAGACAGTACTGGCACTTGTTGGCAGGGCTGCATTGCTTTGATCGGTCAGTACTGGCACTTGTTGCCAGGGCTGCATTGCTTTGATCAGTCAGTACTGGCATTTGTTGCCAGAGCTGCATTGCTTTGATCGTACAGTACTGTCACTTGTTGCCAGAGCTGCATTGCTTTGATGGGGCAGTACTGGTACTTGTTGCCAGGGCTGCATTGCTTTGATGGAGCAGTACTGGCACTTGTTGCCAGGGCTGCATTGCTTTGATCGTAATGTACTGGCACTTGTTGCCAGGGCTGCATTGCTTTGATCGGTCAGTACTGGCACTTGTTGCCAGGGCTGCATTCCTTTGATTGGTCAGTACTGTCACTTGTTGCCAGGGCTGCATTGCTTTGATGGGGCAGTACTGGTACTTGTTGCCAGGGTGCATTGCTTTGATGGGGCAGTACTGGCATTTGTTGCCAAATGCTTTTGATGAAACATTACTCACTCGTGTTGCCATGGCTGCAATGCTAATGATGGGACAGTACTGGCACTTGTTGCCAGGGCTGTGATACTTCTGATGGGACAGTACTGACACTTGTTACCTGAGTCGCATTGCTTTTGATCAGCCAGTACTGGCACTTGTTGTCAGGGCTGCATTGCTTTGATCGGACAGTTCTGGCACTTGTTGCCAGGGCTGCATTGCTTTGATCGGACAGCACTGGCACTTGTTGCCAGGGCTGCATTGCTTTGATCAGACAGTACTGGCACTTGTTGCCAGGGCTGGCATTGCTTTGTTGCCAGGGCTGCATTGCTTTGATCGGACAGTACTGGCACTTGTTGCCATGGCTGCATTGCTTTGATTGGTCAGTACTGTCACTTGTTGCCAGGGCTGCATTGCTTTGATGGGGCAGTACTGGCATTTGTTGCCAAATGCTTTTGATGAAACATTACTCACTCGTGTTGCCATGGCTGCAATGCTAATGATTGGACAATACTGGCACTTGTTGCCAGGGCTGTGATACTTCTGATGGGACAGTACTGACACTTGTTACCTGAGCCGCATTGCTTTTGATCAGCCAATACTGGCACTTGTTGCCAGGGCTGCATTGCTTTGATCGGACAGTACTGGCACTTGTTGCCAGGGCTGCATTGCTTTGATCAGACAGTACTGGCACTTGTTGCCAGGGCTGCATTGCTTTGATCGGGCAGTACTGGCACTTGTTGCCAGGGCTGGCATTGCTTTGTTGCCAGGGCTGCATTGCTTTGATCGGACAGTACTGGCACTTGTTGCCAGGGCTGTATTGCTTTGATCAGACAGTACTGGCACTTGTTGCCAGGGCTGCATTGCTTTGATCGGGCAGTACTGGCACTTGTTGCCAGGGCTGCATTGCTTTGTTCCCAGGGCTGCATTGCTTTGATCGGACAGTACTAGCACTTGTTGCCATGGCTGCATTGCTTTGATCGGTCAGTACTGTCACTTGTTGCCAGGGCTGCATTGCTTTGATGGGGCAGTACTGGCATTTGTTGCCAAATGCTTTTGATGAAACATTACTCACTCGTGTTGCCATGGCTGCAGTGCTAATGATGGGACAATACTGGCACTTGTTGCCAGGGCTGTGATACTTCTGATGGGACAGTACTGACACTTGTTACCTGAGCCGCATTGCTTTTGGTCAGCCAATACTGGCACTTGTTGCCAGGGCTGCATTGCTTTGATCGGACAGTACTGGCTCTTGTTGCCAGGGCTGGCATTGCTTTGTTGCCAGGGCTGCATTGCTTTGATCGGACAGTACTGGCACTTGTTGCCAGGGCTGCATTGCTTTGATCGGACAGTACTGGCACTTGTTGCCAGGGCTGCATTGCTTTGATCGGCCAGTACTGGCACTTGTTGCCCAGGCTGCATTGCTTTGAATGTGCAGTACTGGCACTTGTTGCCAGCGCTGCTATGCTTTTGATGGGGCAGTACTGGCAATTGCTGCCAGAGCTGGATTTCTTTGATCGGCCATTACTGGCACTTGTTGCCCAGGCTGCATTGCTTTGAATGTGCCTTACTGGCACTTGTTGCCATGGCTGCGATGCTTTTGATGGGACAGTCCTGGCAGTTGTTACCAGAGCGGCATTGCTTTGATCGGACAGTACAGGCATGTGTAACCAGGGCTGCGATGCTTTTGATGGACAGTACTGGCTGGTGTTGTCAGGGCAGGAAAGCTTTGATTGGACAGTACTGAAATTTGTTGTCAGGGTTTCCATGCGTTTGATAGGACAGTACTGGCACTTGTTACCTAAGCCGCATTGCTTTTGATTGGTCAGTACTGGCACTTGTTGCCAGGGCTGCATTGCTTTGATCGGACAGTACTGGCACTTGTTGCCAGGGCTGCATTGCTTTGAATGTGCCTTACTGGCACTTGTTGCCACGGCTGCGATGCTTTTGATGGGACAGTACTGGCAGTTGTTACCAGAGCGGCATTGCTTTGATCGGACAGTACTGGCACTTGTTGCCAGGGCTGCATTGCTTTGATCAGACAGTACTGGCACTTGTTGCCAGGGCTGCATTGCTTTGATCGGGCAGTACTGGCACTTGTTGCCAGGGCTGGCATTGCTTTGTTGCCAGGACTGCATTTCTTTGATCGGACAGTACTGGCACTTGTTGCCAGGGCTGCTATGCTTTTTATGGGGCAGTACTGGCACTTGCTGCCAGAGCTGGATTTTTTTGATCGGCCAGTACTGGCACTTGTTGCCCGGGCTGCATTGCTTTGAATGTGCATTACTGGCACTTGTTGCCACGGCTGCGATGCTTTTGATGGAACAGTACTGGCAGTTGTTACCAGAGCGGCATTGCTTTGATCGGACAGTACAGGCATGTGTAACCAGGGCTGCGATGCTTTTGATGGACAGTACTGGCTGGTGTTGCCAGGGCAGGAAAGCTTTTATTGGACAGTACTGAAATTTGTTGTCAGAGTTTCCATGCTTTTGATGGGACAGTACTGGCACTTGTTACCTGAGTCGCATTGGTTTTGATTGGTCAGTACTGGCACTTGTTGCCAGGGCTGCATTGCTTTGATCGGACAGTACTGGCACTTGTTGCCAGGGCTGCATTACTTTGATCGGTCAGTACTGGCACTTGTTGCCCGGGCTGCATTGCTTTGAATGTGCAGTACTGGCACTTGTTGCCCGGGCTGCATTGCTTTGAATGTGCAGTACTGGCACTTGTTGCCCGGGCTGCTATGCTTTTGATGGGGCAGTACTGTCACTTGTTGCCAGAGCTGGATTTCTTTGATCGGCCAGTACTGGCACTTGTTGCCAGGGCTGCTATGCTTTTGATGGGGCAGTACTGGCACTTGTTGCCCGGGCTGCATTGTGTTGTACTTGGCCCTTTTTGGCAGGTTCACCCCTAAACTTTTTGCCTTGTATGTTAGTAGTTTTAAGTCTCTGGGCTCTTTAGCACTGTGGTCCAGTGTAAAGTGTGTGCGCGCTGAGTGCGTGTGGTGAGATTGGCCTGCCCTCCCATAGGAATGCATGGGGGATATGTGTGTCCATGGTAATTCCTGGTGTGAGAGGAGTGCAGGGGCGAGTTTAGTATGTGCGAACTAGTGAGAATAAATGCTGCGCAATGGTGTGCGTAGATTTATTGTGACTGGTGTAGAAATGCCACTTTAGAAGTTGGCATTTATGTGTGCTCTGTGTCTGCCTGCCTGATGTGAATTGCATGTCTGGCTTGTGAGTGACAGGGGCTGGGAGGTGTGTGTGGCTCCAGGAGGGGCAGGGTGAGTCAGCGCAGGGCTGAATAGGGAGATCTGCATCTAGATGGGAGGGAGGAGTTGCACCTGGGACCTGAATAGGGCTGTGCCTTCCCTCCACAATGCTGGCTCCACCCCTGTGGTGCGTCTGATGTCCCTAGCCTGTCCTGTGAAAGGAGAGAGGAGCTGAGCAAAACAAAGTGCTCCAAAGCTCCCCCAAACCAGTTGCGTCTGGTTTTTCCCCAGCCCTGCACCTTTACACAAAGGGAAAAGGGTGTATAAAAGAAGGGGCTGTGACCCCATGAAAATGTTCTTGTTCAGTTCAGTTCCTGGTCTGTTCCTGACAGAGGGGGGGCTTGCTGCTGGTGGGGCCCAGGAGGGACCGCCATGGGGGCTGCCTCCCTGCTGGAGGGCCCTGTGTGCTGGCCCCTGGGCCCTGCATTGCCCCTTCCTTCCTAAAAGACCTCTTTGCTGGGAGCTTCCTTTGCTCCATCTCTTTGCCTGCAGGACTTGGGCTTCATCTAGCGCCTGGAAGCGCTATCCTTTAATTACCCAGAGAAGGAGCATGAGGGCTCCGCAGCGCTGAGCTGCCCGTGGAGGAGGGAATCCCCGGCGTAGGGATTCCCCCGCATTTTTGTCGTGCCGAGCGGGAGCCCACCCCGCATCTTGCCGCTTTATTCTTATTTAAAATGGCGGGTGCCCACCCCGCTTATTGCTCATAATTGCGGGTGCCCACCCCGCTTTGTATTTTGACTTTAGAGGGAGCCTACCCCTCATTGCGCCCGGAGACCCGCGATTACCGCTGCGGCCCGAGTCGCGGCAAAAGCTGAAGTCAGGCAACATGGTGCCTGGCGGCGGGCGGGACTTCCGTTTTTGCGGAGGAAGTCCCGCGCACGCCCCCGCAGCCTGAGGAGACGCCTGGAGCCCCGTAGGCTCCATGCTGAAGTCCCGGTCCCAGAAGTGGGACCGGGCGAAGCCAGCTGATCGGCGGGGCTCCCGTGAGTGAGGGAAGCCCCGCGCCAGGAGAGAGGAGACGGGAAAAGTGCTGCAGTTGTCAGCGGAGCTCCCCGGCGTGGAAGAAAAGTCCCGGGTCCCAGGAGGGGGCCCGCGTGAAGTAGGCAGAAGTGCCGGTGTCCTCCCCAGTTCCCGCAGAAGCCCGGTGAGTGGGGATGGTGGGAGCAACATGAGTCAGAGCGGCCCCGGATGGCAGCGGGCTGCTCCAACGAGAGGGGGCCAGGTGATTCAGTCCCCAGTGAGTTGGCGAACCTCAGTCCATTCAGTGCTTTGAGGACAAGTTATTTTGAGGGCATAGTTATTTTCAGAGCCTACGTGGCTCCAACGTGGCCCCAGTTGTTTAGGGCCCCCGTGGGGGTCCAGGGGTGCCACTGTCTTTTGGGGCAGTATTGTTGTAAGAGCCCCAGCAAGGCCCAGAGGGCACAGTCGTGCCAGGGGCCCTTTGTCCTATTCCCAGCTGCCCTGCAAGAGCGCAGGCAGCTGCAACGTGTGTGCATATTTGTTCAGAAGGCACAGTGAGTGCCAGTGCCATTTTTCTATTCCCAGCTGCCCAGCAAGTAGTGGGCAGCTGCACCGTTTAGGCGCACAATTCTTTGGGGGCATGTCATTCTGAAGTTAGGAGTGGAACGCACTCCTTGGCCCCCTATCTTTCCCAGCTGCCCAGCAAGTAGTGGGCAGCTGCTACGTTTAGGTTGGCGCAAGCGCACCCTTGACTTTCGCTGCATAGGCAGCAGCCCTGACTCTTTGGACATAGGGCATTTGAGCCCCTTCTTGAGATGGCCAGGGGGACTGTTAGGATTATAGGGCGCCAGGCCCTAATGTGATTTGTGTCCTAATATGTGGTGCTAGGAAATGTGATGCATTTACTATGCTTTACGCCCCCTGTTTATACCTCTAATGTACTTTCATGATTATGAGGTTTTGCATAATGTGTTTATGCTGGTGAGGTTATTATTCCCTAATGCGTTTAGGTTGTGAGTTATTCTCTACTGTGAGTTATGCCCCTAATGTGATTTATACTTAGGAGGTTAGGGTCTAAGAGTTTAGACTGATGAGGTTGGCGTACAATAGATTTGGCGCCTATGTGATACTGTGCATAATGTGGTTTATGTTACAGGCTGATGCTAAGTACAGTGATTTCCAGTGTTTACTGGTTGTACGGTTATGATCTGCTTTACTTTTACTAAGTTCGCTTTGTGCTGGTCCTGACAGTGGTCCAGTTGGCCCTGTCAGGTGTAAATAATCCCTTGTAAATATGACCTAGTGCCAGGTGGCACGATGTATATTATGTGAGTACTATTCTAATGTGTTTTCTGATAATACAAAGGCTATTTTTATATATAACCTTGTGTGGAGTTCCTTCTTGTAGTGTGCCTGGTATGTTGTTGCTGTGTGCGTGCGCAAACGCTTTACACATTGCCTCCGGGATAAGCCTGACTGCTCGTGCCAAGCTACCAAGGGGGTGAGCAGGGGTTATCTTGGGTGTGTAACTCCCTCGCCCTGACTAGAGTGGTGGTCTCTGCCTGGCTTTGGCGCAAGCCTTAGCCAACCAGAGATCCCATTTCTAACAATGGGACAGTACTGGCAGTTGTTACCAGAGCGGCATTGCTTTGATCGGACAGTACAGGCATGTGTAACCAGGGCTGCGATGCTTTTGATGGACAGTACTGGCTGGTGTTGCCAGGGCAGGAAAGCTTTGATTGGACAGTACTGAAATTTGTTGTCAGAGTTTCCATGCTTTTGATGGGACAGTACTGGCACTTGTTACCTGAGTCGCATTGGTTTTGATTGGTCAGTACTGGCACTTGTTGCCAGGGCTGCATTGCTTTGATCGGACAGTACTGGCACTTGTTGCCAGGGCTGCATTGCTTTGATCGGTCAGTACTGGCACTTGTTGCCCGGGCTGCATTGCTTTGAATGTGCAGTACTGGCACTTGTTGCCCGGGCTGCTATGCTTTTGATGGGGCAGTACTGGCACTTGTTGCCAGAGCTGGATTTCTTTGATCGGCCAGTACTGGCACTTGTTGCCTGGGCTGCATTGCTTTGAATGTGCAGTACTGGCACTTGTTGCCACGACTGCAATGCACTTGATGGGACAGTACTGGCATTTGTTGCCATAGCTTCGATGCTTTTGATGCGACAGTACTGGCATTTGTTGCCACGGCTGCGATGCTTTTGATGGGGCAGTACTGGCACTTGTTGCCCGGGCTGCATTGCTTTGAATGTGCAGTACTGGCACTTGTTGCCTGGGCTGCATTGCTTTGAATGTGCAGTACTGGCACTTGTTGCCACGACTGCAATGCTCTTGATGGGACAGTACTGGCATTTGTTGCCACAGCTGCGATGCTTTTGATGCGACAGTACTGGCATTTGTTGCCACGGCTGCGATGCTTTTGATGGGACAGTACTGGCAGTTGTTACCAGAGCGGCATTGCTTTGATCGGACAGTACAGGCATGTGTAACCAAGGCTGCAATGCTTTTGATGGACAGTACTGGCTGGTGTTGCCAGGGCAGGAAAGCTTTGATTGTACAGTACTGAAATTTGTTGTCAGGGCTTCCATGCTTTTGATAGGACAGTACTGGCACTTGTTACCTGAACGGCATTGCTTTTGATCAGTCAGTATTGGCACTTGTTGCCAGGGCTGCATTGCTTTGATCAGACAGTACTGGCACTTGTTGCCAGGGCTGCATTGCTTTGATCGGTCAGTACTGGCACTTGTTGCCAGGGCTGCATTGCTTTGATCAGTCAGTACTGGCACTTGTTGCCAGAGCTGCATTGCTTTGATCGGACAGTACTGTCACTTGTTGCCAGAGCTGCATTGCTTTGATGGGGCAGTACTGGTACTTGTTGCCAGGGCTGCATTGCTTTGATGGAGCAGTACTGGCACTTGTTGCCAGGGCTGCATTGCTTTGATCGTACTGTACTGGCACTTGTTGCCAGGGCTGCATTGCTTTGATCGGTCAGTACTGGCACTTGTTGCCAGAGCTGCATTGCTTTGATCGGACAGTACTGTCACTTGTTGCCAGAGCTGCATTGCTTTGATGGGGCAGTACTGGTACTTGTTGCCAGGGCTGCATTGCTTTGATGGAGCAGTACTGGCACTTGTTGCCAGGGCTGCATTGCTTTGATCGTACTGTACTGGCACTTGTTGCCAGGGCTGCATTGCTTTGATCGGTCAGTACTGGCACTTGTTGCCAGGGCTGCATTCCTTTGATTGGTCAGTACTGTCACTTGTTGCCAGGGCTGCATTGCTTTGATGGGGCAGTACTGGTACTTGTTGCCAGGGCTGCATTGCTTTGATGGGGCAGTACTGGCATTTGTTGCCAAATGCTTTTGATGAAACATTACTCACTCGTGTTGCCATGGCTGCAATGCTAATGATGGGACAGTACTGGCACTTGTTGCCAGGGCTGTGATACTTCTGATGGGACAGTACTGACACTTGTTACCTGAGCCGCATTGCTTTTGATCAGCCAGTACTGGCACTTGTTGCCAGGGCTGCATTGCTTTGATCGGACAGTTCTGGCACTTGTTGCCAGGGCTGCATTGCTTTGATCGGACAGCACTGGCACTTGTTGCCAGGGCTGCATTGCTTTGATCGGACAGCACTGGCACTTGTTGCCAGGGCTGCATTGCTTTGATCAGACAGTACTGGCACTTGTTGCCAGGTCTGCATTGCTTTGATCGGGCAGTACTGGCACTTGTTGCCAGGGCTGGCATTACTTTGTTGCCAGGGCTGCATTGCTTTGATCGGACAGTACTGGCACTTGTTGCCATGGCTGCATTGCTTTGATTGGTCAGTACTGTCACTTGTTGCCAGGGCTGCATTGCTTTGATGGGGCAGTACTGGCATTTGTTGCCAAATGCTTTTGATGAAACATTACTCACTCGTGTTGCCATGGCTGCAATGCTAATGATGGGACAATACTGGCACTTGTTGCCAGGGCTGTGATACTTCTGATGGGACAGTACTGACACTTTTTACCTGAGCCGCATTGCTTTTGATCAGCCAATACTGGCACTTGTTGCCAGGGCTGCATTGCTTTGATCGGACAGTACTGGCACTTGTTGCCACGGCTGCATTGCTTTGATCAGACAGTACTGGCACTTGTTGCCAGGGCTGCATTGCTTTGATCGGGCAGTACTGGCACTTGTTGCCAGGGCTGGCATTGCTTTGTTGCCAGGGCTGCATTGCTTTGGTCGGACAGTACTGGCACTTGTTGCCAGGGCTGCATTGCTTTGATCAGACAGTACTGGCACTTGTTGCCAGGGCTGCATTGCTTTGATCGGGCAGTACTGGCACTTGTTGCCAGGGCTGGCATTGCTTTGTTGCCAGGGCTGCGTTGCTTTGATCGGACAGTACTGGCACTTGTTACCTGAGCCGCATTGCTTTTGATTGGTCAGTACTGTCACTTGTTGCCAGAGCTGGATTTCTTTGATCGGCCAGTACTGGCACTTGTTGCCTGGGCTGCATTGCTTTGAATGTGCAGTACTGGCACTTGTTGCCACGGCTGCGATGCATTTGATGGGACAGTACTGGCATTTGTTGCCAGAGCGGCATTACTTTGATCGGACAGTACAAGCATGTGTAACCAGGGCTGAGATGCTTTTGATGGACAGTACTAGCGGTTGTTGCCAGGCCAGGAAACCTTTGATTGGACAGTACTGATATTTGTTGTCAGGGCTTCCATGATTTTGATGGGACAGTACTGGCACTTGTTGCCAGCGCTGCTATGCTTTTTATGGGGCAGTACTGGCACTTGCTGCCAGAGCTGGATTTTTTTGATCGGCCAGTACTGGCACTTGTTGCCCGGGCTGCATTGCTTTGAATGTGCATTACTGGCACTTGTTGCCCGGGCTGCTATGCTTTTGATGGGGCAGTACTGGCACTTGTTGCCAGAGCTGCATTGCTTTGATCGGACAGTACAGGCATGTGTAACCAGGGCTGCGATGCTTTTGATGGACAGTACTGGCTGGTTTTGCTAGGGTAGGAAAGCTTTGATTGGACAGTACTGGCACTTGTTACCTGAGTCGCATTGGTTTTGATTGGTCAGTACTGGCACTTGTTGCCAGGGCTGCATTGCTTTGATCGGACAGTACTGGCACTTGTTGCCAGGGCTGCATTGCTTTGATCGGTCAGTACTGGCACTTGTTGCCCGGGCTGCATTTCTTTGAATGTGCAGTACTGGCACTTGTTGCCCGGGCTGCTATGCTTTTGATGGGGCAGTACTGGCACTTGTTGCCAGAGCTGGATTTCTTTGATCGGCCAGTACTGGCACTTGTTGCCCGGGCTGCTATGCTTTTGATGGGGCAGTACTGGCACTTGTTGCCAGAGCTGCATTGCTTTGATGGGGCAGTACTGGTACTTGTTGCCAGGGCTGCATTGCTTTGATGGAGCAGTACTGGCACTTGCTGCCAGAGCTGGATTTCTTTGATCGGCCAGTACTGGCACTTGTTGCCAGGGCTGCATTGCTTTTGATGGGGCAGTACTGGCACTTGTTGCCCGGGCTGCATTGCTTTGAATGTGCAGTACTGGCACTTGTTGCCTGGGCTGCATTGCTTTGAATGTGCAGTACTGGCACTTGTTGCCACAACTGCAATGCTCTTGATGGGACAGTCCTGGCATTTGTTGCCACAACTGCGATGCTTTTGATGCGACATTACTGACATTTGTTGCCATGGCTGCGATGCTTTTGATGGGACAGTACTGGCAGTTGTTACCAGAGCGGCATTGCTTTGATCGGACAGTACAGGCATGTGTAACCAGGGCTGCAATGCTTTTGATGGACAGTACTGGCTGGTGTTGCCAGGGCAGGAAAGCTTTGATTGTACAGTACTGAAATTTGTTGTCAGGGCTTCCATGCTTTTGATGGGACAGTACAGGCACTTGTTACCTGAACAGCATTGCTTTTGATCAGTCAGTACTGGCACTTTTTGCCAGGGCTGCATTGCTTTGATCGGACAGTACTGGCACTTGTTGCCAGGGCTGCATTGCTTTGATCGGTCAGTACTGGCACTTGTTGCCAGGGCTGCATTGCTTTGATCAGTCAGTACTGGCACTTGTTGCCAGAACTGCATTGCTTGATCGGACAGTACTGTCACTTGTTGCCAGAGCTGCATTGCTTTGATGGAGCAGTACTGGCACTTGCTGCCAGGGCTGCATTGCTTTGATCGGACAGTACTGGCACTTGTTGCCAGAGCTGCATTGCTTTGATCGGACAGTTCTGGCACTTGTTGCCAGGGCTGCATTGCTTTGATCGGACAGTTCTGGCACTTGTTGCCAGGGCTGCATTGCTTTGATCGGACAGCACTGGCACTTGTTGCCAGGGCTGCATTGCTTTGATCAGATAGTACTGGCCCTTGTTGCCAGGGCTGCATTGCTTTGATCGGGCAGTACTGGCACTTGTTGCCAGGACTGCATTGCTTTGATCGGACAGTACTGGCACTTGTTGCCAAGGCTGCATTGCTTTGATCGGTCAGTACTGTCACTTGTTGCCAGGGCTGCATTGCTTTGATGGGGCAGTACTGGCATTTGTTGCCAAATGCTTTTGATGAAACATTACTCACTCGTGTTGCCATGGCTGCAATGCTAATAATGGGACAATACTGGCACTTGTTGCCAGGGCTGTGATACTTCTGATGGGACAGTACTGACACTTGTTACCTGAGCCGCATTGCTTTTGATCAGCCAATACTGGCACTTGTTGCCAGGGCTGCATTGCTTTGATCGGACAGTACTGGCACTTGTTGCCAGGGCTGCATTGCTTTGATCGGACAGTACTGGCACTTGTTGCCAGGGCTGCATTGCTTTGATCAGCCAGTACTGGCACTTGTTGCCAGGGCTGCATTGCTTTGTTGCCAGGGCTGCATTGCTTTGATCGGACAGTACTGGCACTTGTTGCCAGGGCTGCTTTGCTTTGATGGGGCAGTACTGGTACTCGTTGCCAGGGCTGCATTGCTTTGATCGGGCAATACTGGCACTTGTTGCCTGGGCTGCATTGCTTTGATCGGACAGTACTGGCACTTGTTGCCAGGGCTGCATTCCTTTGATTGGTCAGTACTGGCACTTGTTGCCATGGCTGCATTTCTTTGATCGGTCAGTACTGTCACTTGTTGCCAGGGCTGCATTGCTTTGATGGGGCAGTACTGGCATTTGTTGCCAAATGCTTTTGATGAAACATTACTCACTCGTGTTGCCATGGCTGCAATGCTAATGATGGGACAATACTGGCACTTGTTGCCAGGGCTGTGATACTTCTGATGGGACAGTACTGACACTTGTTACCTGAGCCGCATTGCTTTTGATCAGCCAATACTGGCACTTGTTGCCAGGGCTGCATTGCTTTGATCGGACAGTACTGGCACTTGTTGCCAGGGCTGCATTGCTTTGATCAGCCAGTACTGGCACTTGTTGCCAGGGCTGCATTGCTTTGATCGGGCAGTACTGGCATTTGTTGCCAGGGCTGGCATTGCTTTGTTGCCAGGGCTGCATTGCTTTGATCGGACAGTACTGGCACTTGTTGCCAGGGCTGCCTTGCTTTGATGGGGCAGTACTGGTACTCGTTGCCAGGGCTGCATTGCTTTGATCAGCCAATACTGGCACTTGTTCCCAGGGCTGCATTGCTTTGATCAGACAGTACTGGCACTTGTTGCCAGGGCTGCATTGCTTTGATCAGCCAGTACTGGCACTTGTTGCCAGTGCTGCATTGCTTTGATCGGGCAGTACTGGCACTTGTTGCCAGGGCTGCTTTGCTTTGATGGGGCAGTACTGGTACTCGTTGCCAGGGCTGCATTGCTTTGATCAGCCAATACTGGCACTTGTTGCCAGGGCTGCATTGCTTTGATCGGACAGTACTGGCACTTGTTGCCAGGGCTGCATTGCTTTGATCAGCCAGTACTGGCACTTGTTGCCAGGGCTGCATTGCTTTGATCGGGCAGTACTGGCACTTGTTGCCAGGGCTGGCATTGCTTTGTTGCCAGGGCTGCATTGCTTTGATCGGACAGTACTGGCACTTGTTGCCAGGGCTGCTTTGCTTTGATGGGGCAGTACTGGTACTCGTTGCCAGGGCTGCATTGCTTTGATCAGCCAATACTGGCACTTGTTCCCAGGGCTGCATTGCTTTGATCGGACAGTACTGGCACTTGTTGCCAGGGCTGCATTGCTTTGATCAGCCAGTACTGGCACTTGTTGCCAGTGCTGCATTGCTTTGATCGGGCAGTACTGGCACTTGTTGCCAGGGCTGCTTTGCTTTAATGGGGCAGTACTGGTACTCGTTGCCATGGCTGCATTGCTTTGATCAGCCAATACTGGCACTTGTTCCCAGGGCTGCATTGCTTTGATCGGACAGTACTGGCACTTGTTGCCAGGGCTGCATTGCTTTGATCAGCCAGTACTGGCACTTGTTGCCAGTGCTGCATTGCTTTGATCGGGCAGTACTGGCACTTGTTGCCAGGGCTGGCATTGCTTTGTTGCCAGGGCTGCTTTGCTTTGATGGGGCAGTACTGGTACTCGTTGCCAGGGCTGCATTGCTTTGATCGGGCAATACTGGCACTTGTTGCCAGGGCTGGCATTGCTTTGTTGCCAGGGCTGCATTGCTTTGATCGGACAGTACTGGCACTTGTTGCTACGGCTGGATTGCTTTGATGTGGCAGTACTGGCATTTGTTGCCAAATGCTTTTGATGGAACATTACTCACTCGTGTTGCTATGGCTGCAATGCTAATGATGGGACAGTACTGGCACGTGTTGCCCTGGCTGCCCTGCCAGTGATGACACAGTACTGCAACTTCTGAGCAGGAAACAGGTACTGGGAGAGGACACATACCTGCATGTGTGTTTTTGTTTTCCCAGTTCAGGGCCCGTGCTGTAACTGTATCGGCGCAGGCCTGTCCGTGGGTGCACCTGCCCCCAGGTAGACTTCTTCTCGGGTTTCAGGCCTCGCTATAGAAACACACCGCGGGGCCGCAGGTAACCGATCCCAGGCGGCCGGGCTCCCATGCTTGGTCCGGAGGCGTTGTGGGGCTGCCCGCCGCCCCGACAGGTAAGGAAGGCCTGCTCTCCGCTGCCCGGGGCTCAGTCTCTCATGGAGGCCATGTGGGTACTCGGCCTGTGCTAACCCGGGGCTGGGGGAGGCGGGTAGGCCGTCTGCGGTGTTATGAGGATGCTTGGACGCTGCTGTAACGTAAGTCTGTCCAGTATCGCTCCCCGACCAACCCCCCAAATGGTATCACCCACGGAGTCCGCTCCCAGCTCTTAATACAGGGCTCGACAATTAGTAGGTTCCTCGGCCTTTTGGGGGAGTTTGGGTGGGGGGAGGGAGGGGAACATGCCTGTCAAGTGCCCCCAAGTCCAGCACGCCCCCCGCCCTCAGAATGGCATGCGGGGCCCCTACCCTCCATGCCTCTCCGGTATTTATTGGCCTTGGGCTGGATATGGTCCCCTGAAGGGTGGGGCTGCCGGGGCCCACGTTACGCCCCTACCCATGTCACGCGTGCCACCACTTGCCACTTTCAGCACTGTCACTCTGGAACGTGCTGATATATTGGGGCTGCTTTAAGTATGAATTAGATTAAATGTCCCACCATACAAGATGTTTGAAACGTCCTGCGTGGCTGAAGGTGTTGGCATGTCAGAATACATACATCGTTTATGATAAGTGCCCCATGATCTCTTTTATCCATGATATGTGTTATCCAATGCCCGTTGTGTATACATTGCAAGCATGCATTCAAAAAACGTGATAGTCTTAGTTTGTGCCTCCGGTGCTTTTCGTTACATCCTGTGTTGTTCTGAGTATTCGGTGTGTTGTTGTCAGCGGTTGAAGTGCATTAAAAGAAATATGGGAGCTGTGATGCATTTAATGGGGGCGGGGTCAAAGATGTGGCTAAAAAAACAAAATATTCTGTAAGTTTTTTTGGTCTTTCGCCATGAGGTAGCTACAAATAAAATAAAGTGCAGCTTAAATGAAGAACAAATAAAAAAAGTATATTACTCAGTGGGAAATTCACTATAGTACATTACGAAGCCACTATTAGTTAAGTACTACAGAGGTTCTGTGTGTAACCAGAGAGCCATAGAATTAAATCTTGGATGGTGCAGTGGAGAATAGTGGCTTGTTTATTTTTAGTGCTACAAAGTCACAGCCTGTGACAGAAAGCACTGTGAATATGTAAGTCATTATCTTAACCTTGTATTACACAAAGTATAAGATAGACGGCTACAATATGCGCAAAAAGGTTTAAGATAAAATGGTGCTTCTAAAATATAGATTTTAGGCCCAGACTGTACGTAATGCAATAGTTTTACATAACTGTCCCTTCAACACCTCTTTAGGGGTAGTAAGCACTATATAAATACAATTACAATTAAAAGCACGCTCTTCACAGTTCAGTTGTTAACTATTTGAACTACCACTCAAAAAAGAAGAAATATTTGTCATCGCAATACTTCGAGAAATGTTATCAATTAAAGCCCATGTGTGCGTCTATTCACGTGACAGTACTTCATAGTACTGATGGCAATTTTGGTTGACATGGTAACACACTAAGGCACAGTTTGCATCGCTGTGTACCATGGCAATACCGTACGGCGTCAGTGGTGCTACTTGGTGATACCAAGTGGCACTGATGGCCATCGTGTTTGCATGAGAAAACAAGAGGGCTTGCATGGCAATACAGTGTGAAGTGAGAATGCAATATGGCACTGACGGCATTAACATGTGCCCCATCCATGTTCCAATTCAAGAATACGCGCTCCTTAAAGAACACTACATCACGACAAAGTAACAGCCCAGTTTTGCCTTAGACAATGTTGGACTGGCCTGGGCACTCTGGGACTGCCAAATGGCCGGCTTGAAAGGGCCAGTGTGTGGGCTTGTCTTTTTAGTAGTGTCACGCTCCACGGGGCCAAAAACAGCCCTTTCAAGTAGACCCATCTGACAGTGCCAGAGTGCCCTACAGACCAATCCAACCCTGCTCTCACAAACCAACTGTCTGGCCAATCACACATTGACTCTTTATTTTCCTTTCACCCTGCTCAGCACCCGCTGCCTTTTGTCTAAGTTTGTGCAACACAATTATCGCTAGCAGTCACACGAGTTCCTTATACCAAATGGCACTGATGGTAATGCTGTGTGGGTTGGTAATGACATATCTCACTGATGGCAATACGCCTGTGTTAGTAATACAACATAGGCCACTGATGGCAGTGCTGGGCAGGTTGGTAATAACCTGTGACAGTAATGGTAATACTTTGTGGGCTGTTAATAACATATGATACTGATGGCAAAACTGTGTGGGTTGGTAATACAGCATGGCAGTGGTGGGGATACTGGGTGGGTTGCTTATACCACGTGGCATAGATAGCAAAAATGTGTGGCACGGGAATCCCATATGGAATGGAAGGCAGTGGTGTGTGGCATGGCAATACCGTAATGCGTGAATCGCATTAACGCTGGCATTGAAGTAGCATATGACACTGATGACAATAGCATGTGGAATGGGGATAACTTGTATACTGATGACAATACTGTGTGGTTTGTAATATTATACGGCATGGTGACAGTGTTGTGCGGCCTGCTATGCCCTGCAGCCCTGACAGCAAAGGTGTGGCACTCACTGATCCACATGGCCTTACCTCATAGCATTCATAAGAATAATGAGGGGCACTGATGTCAGTGGCGTGAACTCTATAAGGCTCCTGTCGACTCTACAGAACCTTTTTTTCAGAGCTTTTTATTGAATTATAAAGAACATATATTTTCGAGCATTTGTATAAGGCTTGCGAGGCATATATATTGATTAGTAATTTATCTCCTCCCATAAAGAATTGTTCCATCAGCAGAGTTGAGGTGTTCAGTTCTGAAACAATGTCTGAGAAAGTGAGAACTTTATTAGGCACACATAGAATTGGGTCATAACTTGCAAGCGCTTCGATAGTGTAACACAAATTGAATACTTGTGTAAGTTTATGATCTGTAATAAGGTCAGACTCACAGATCCGAACTAACAAACAAGCATGGTTTCACCTCCACAGAACCTTTCAAGCAAAGTAAAAGCAACTGAGAAATAAAGTGATGCTACGCCTCGCCATAAAGAGCATTTAGTACAAAAAGGTGCTAGACCTGTTCACAACCCTTAGTGGGACAGGAAGATAAGGGGGTGCTGAAGTTGGTGCTTTAGTGGATATTGGGAAGTGAGGGGAAGAGGAGATGGATAGGAGGGAACTCTATCAAGCGGCGGGAAGCTGTCTTGGTTGTGGTGCATGCAGCCTTCGTACAGGGCTGCATTGAAGTCCTGGGTGGATATTGGTTCATCGTTTGCGATCTTGGGGGGAGATTCAGGGGACTGGAAGGCCTGAAAGAAAGGTAGCAATATGTGGGGATGTGCCCCATATAGACTCAGCTTAAAGGTTGGCGTAGAAGTCTCGGAAGCCCTGGAAGTTTTCTTGCTGGGAGTACATGAGAGCTCCTGTGGGAACCCTGAGTTCAGTAACAGGAGTCTGAGAGGAGTCATGGGTGGCAAGCCAGGCGAGTAGCCTCCCCGCTCTGGCCCCCTCTGCGTGTACAAAAGCAATGTATTACGTATAATTGAAGCGCTGCAGCCTCTCCCACACTGTCCCCGTGTGGACTCTGACAGGGAGGAGGGCATCCCTGCAGTTGGGTCGCGACAGGCTGTTGCTCCAAAGTTCTAGTGACGCCTTCTGCCTGGTGGAGTTCTTTGTCTGCTTATGGGCATATGTTGCTTTGTGCAGGCAGTGGCCCCACAGAACCACTTTGAGGGCATCCCATTCCGCGGAACATGATTTGGTAGAACTGGTATTTGCCTCAAAGTAGACGCCTATGCAGGAAACTAGTGATTCCCTAAAAGTGTAATCTTCATGGGTAATGCCCTGAAGAAGCCAAGTAGGAATGGGAGAGAGCAATTGCCCCTACTGCAGGGAGGACACTAATGGACTATGATCCTATATGTGTCTAACTAGATAATTGGAGTGGAAAATGACCAGTAGAGTTGCGACAAGCAAATTATGCAGTCTAGACACACATGGAGCTTGTGTGGAGGTACTAGGAATATAGGCGGAGATCGGGATTATGTTGTCTCCAACCATCATATTAGAAGATTCTGCCCTCTAGGCGCGGAATGTTCTAATAGCCCCAGAGCACGCCGTAGCTGGCTATACCAGCCAATAAAGGCTCGCTCCCTTGTTAAAGGACCTCCCCTTCGGATCGGGCCTTAAACACTGGAGCAGGCTTTTAATGGCCTGTAGAGCCCGCTACAGTAGGCTCTAGGGCTATATTTGAACTTTTATTCAGGAGTCTTCCTTTGAACCTATGCATCATATGGAGATTCTACTCTCGTCCGTTGAGCTGTGGCTGGCGAGAGGAGGATCATATTTCTTCAGGCTCCAACTAATAAAGTGTTAAAGACTTCAAGAGAGTCCTGGCTTCCTTCACTACATTGCACATGTTCAAAATGTCGAGGGCCACCACTGGATTGGAGTAACATTTTCTAGCCCTGCCAAGTTTCCCCTGTGCATGCGTGACTAGCTGCTCCAGTCCATGTTTTTTTTGCATCCTGGGATTTGTAGTCTTGATTATTCAATTATAAAACTGGGACAACAAGACCCAGAATTCAAATAAAAAACCTGGACTGGAGCAGCTTTGCAAGCATGGACCTCGGAAACCTGGCAGCTGTGGCAAATCCATACCCCCTGAAAGTGAAGTGTGCTGCCAACTTTGACGAAAAAAATGATACGTGATTAAATGTGTGTTTATTCCTTTATCTGTCAACATGTATGTATAACGATATTGTTCTAGGCCTGTATACATATGTACTGTTGTTGTTGTTATGTTGGCTTCGTTTATGAAGTCGCTGCAGTTCCCACAAGGAACCACTGGAGGGCAGAGCAGGACACATTTTGTATATTGCGCCGGCTCGCCTCTTTGCTCGCGCGTGGTCACACAGTGAATACATAGCATAGGAAAGACGGCTCGAAATTTTAGTCTGTATTATGCGACTGGGCCATTATTTCAAATAAAGACACCACTCCTGCTAAGCATAAATGTATTCTTATAAAACTCACAAGGGAGCTATAGCGAAATAAGGGTTTGCAAAGGCAGCAGGAGAGATAATACCCCACCACAAGACGGGAGGGGTGCGTTCATCTTTTCCAAAATAGTTAGTATAGTGTTTTATTTTTATTTTTTAAGATTAATAGTCTGGTGTATTGTAACTTTTATATAGCGGGTTCGTGCGGGTATCGTCTTACGGAAACAGTGCTTAGAGGTGTCACTGATGAAGAAGCAGCGCTGCTAAATTTCCCAGGTCTCTGGGGCCTAGCTTGGTCAGTATGATGGGGGTGGGGGCGCGAGAGGGGTTTTACATTTCCCAACAATCCTTATCACACTGGGACATCATGTTAAAAAAACATTATATGAGAAGCAGAACATAGGGGGAGGCATAAGGGGCAGGGGCAAGAGAGAGGAGTGCGGATTGTTAAGGGTACTTAAAACACAACATTTTTTGAATAATCATTTTTTAAAACCTTCAAAACAGACGAGAGCGAGTGTGTGTGTGTTTTTGTCAGCGTGGACAGGGCTTTAAGTGGGATGAAAAAAACTGGGGGGCTCTCAAAGGGGGCGGTCGATGTAATTAGGGCCGTGGCTTTTAGCACGTAAATTGAAAATCTATGCTTAGCTTAGTGTGCTGCCTGACTGGCAGGGCTTTAAGTGGGCCGGGTCTCACCGGTGCTGAGCACCGGCAGTTTTTTAAAGGGGGCCTTGAAACGGGTCTCTATCGGGCTCTGTTTTGTGCCCTGGCACATGCGGTCCGTTTTTCCCGGACTGTGCCAGCAGGCACATCGATGTGCACGACTCACTTCTCACTAGTGGAGAATGTGCGCGTGCTCACACTGCTCACTTCTCACTAGTGGAGAAGTTACGGCATGACGTCATGCCAAGGTGAGCGTTGTAGAGGAAGGGAAATCCTTTAAAGAGAGTCATTTTCTCTCTGGATTTCCCTTCTCTTTTTGAAACTCAGGAGCAGCAACATTGTCGTGGTGTCACCAGGGCTTTAAGTGGAAGTTTTTTCATTATTATTTAATAGCCATAGTTACTGCTTATTTATCTTATGCAACTAACAACCATTGACAAAGCCAATAGTCCTGACTTGTTGTAGGTATGATGTTACTTGTTGTATCATATATATGGATGCAATGACAGAAACAGCGAAATACCAGTGGGGGGCACACTATGCTAAGCACAGATTCTTAGCTTAAGAATTTTTAAGCCACGCCCTTAATTACATTGGCCATGCCCCTTTGAGAGACCCCCCAGTTTTTTCATCCCTCTTAAAGCCCTGCCGACTGGTATTTTGCTACTTCTGTCATTGCATCCAAATTTATAATACAGCAAGTACCATTACACTTACAACAAGCCAGGACTATTGGCTTTGTCAATGGTTGTTAGTTGCATAACATAAATAAGCAACAAGTGTGGCTTCGTAGTACAGCACATTAAAAATGCTTCTGTTCTGAAATGGTGAGACTGTGAAACAACTATAACGAGTCTCTTTGAAGTTACTTCAACGGCAGTGAACGGTGGAACCTCTGCAGTTAAGAATTATGTTTTTTCTTCCTGAGGGTGAGGGCAAAAATGGAGAGCCCGATAGGGACCCGTCTCAGCACCGGCGTTTTAAAACTGCCGGTGCTCAGCACCGGCAAGATCCAGCCCACTTAAAGCCCTGAGTGTGGGCATGTAAAAATCCCAGGTGAAATCTGACAGACACTACACTTGTATCCAACTATTTTCTACAGAATACATCTTTTGGGGGGGGGTGTAACACCCCAAATACCCCCCTCGAGCTACCTCCCTGCCAGGTCCATTTGTGATGTGCTGCTCCAGTCCACGTTTCTTTCTTTGACTTCTGGGACTTATAGGCCTGTTTCATAATGGAATAAACAAGACTACAAATCCCCGAATTTAAAGGAAAAACCTGGTCTGGACCAGCACATCAAACGCATGGACCTGGGAAACTTGGCAGGGCTGAAGAAGTGTGACAGATAGGGACATCATTTATAGTGAAAGCTAGCAGCTTTGAACAGCTCTGTAGGTCCTTGTATGGTATTTCTTATATTCACAGTCCATTAAGCTGCTCACCGCACAGGGTTGTCCATTCTGAGATTTGTGTTTACTTTTACAGGGCAGGCTTAGGCTGGAGGGATAGATGGTCTGGAGATCTTCTGGGATGAACTTCATTCAATCCTCCCTTATATGAATGTCCTTGTGAGATGTCAATCAGTGTTCATTGCATGAAGTTAGTCGGGACATGCAGTGGGGAGTAAATCAGAGTCCTCCGGAGGCCATTAGTAGGTGGCAGATATCTTCAGTTTTTCCATGCCTGTTTAAAAGAGGATGTGTGGTTTGTTGCTGTGGATTTGTACAGTACCTCATGATAGACATGACCTGCAGGGGTTCTGTCTTATGTGAAAGTACGAGGGCCATGAGGTTTAAGGGAATTGTTATGCAGACCGTTTGCTCTCCAAATGGCTGCATGACCGGTTAGTGTTATAGCATTAGTGAGGGCCAGGAGGGTTTGTACAAACTTACATTACTACCCATATTAGACACAGGTCAGCCCTGCTTAACTTACGAGAACATCAGCAGTTCCCAAAGTGTTTGCCAGCATGAGGAAAGTGTGCTGGTGGGGCTGTTCCATATCTCTGTACCTTATATATATTGTACTTGAAGGAGTGATTACTGTTCAGGATTCTATCTCAGGGTTATGGGATGTGTGGTTACCTTGGAAATGGCCACATTTTCACCTCTTTTTAGGTCTCGGCCTGCACCAGCGCTTGCGCTGGTCTGGCCGAGAGTTTTAGTAAGCGGGTTTTGGAAGTGCAAACACTGGCTTTCGGCTGGCGACCAGCTTGCGTTCACGATGGCGTGCACGCGCAGCTGGCATCTGGGTTTCCTATCTCTTCCTCATTTCCTCGTCATGGCTCATTAACTCTCTGGACTCTGATGTTTCAATCGCAGCAGCAGCTCATAATACCAACTGAGGGCCCTGGACTACAGTCACATGAAAAACACCAGCGATTAGCATTGAAATGCAAGCTTTTTTTTGTCTAGTTAGAAATATTGCTTCGGTGGGTTGATTTCACCTTATATCGCTATTTGTTTTATATTGGGAGTCACAGCCTAATTACCAGTATTTTTGTCTCTCACTGTTTTTTTTTTAAATATTTATTAGCGCAAAGCACAACGCTATATTTAAGGTTACTTTTTCCGCGTCACTTCTTCACTCTATTTAAACTCCACACCCCCCACTCTTATTGTCTCTCTCCTTCTCTCTCTCTCCCCTCTCTAATTCTCTCTCTACTTAATTAACTCTCCCCTCTCTATCTTTTTTAGCCTTTCATTCTCTCTCACCCCTTTATCTGTTTCTCTTTCAAACTCCTTCATTCACTCTCTCTCCCTTCTCTCTCTCTCTCTATCCCGCTCCACTCTTTATTCTATGTACACCCTTTCTCTCTCTTTCTCTCTCACCACCCTCTCTAATTGGGCATTATATCTTCACTCTATCTCTCACTCGGCAACACCACAGCATCACTCAGCGCAACCACAGCATCAATCAGAGCCAGCACAGCATCAATCAGAACCAGCACAGCATCACTCAGCACCAACACAACATCTCTCAACGCCATCACAGCATCACTCAACGCCATCACAGCATCACTCAGTGAAACCACAGCATCACTCAGTGCAACCACACCATCACTCAGTGCAACCACAGCATCACTCAGTGCAACCACAGCATCACTCAGCACAACCACAGCATTACTCATCACAACCACAGCATCACTTAGCGCCACCATAGCTTTACTGAGCGACACCACATCATCACTCAGCGCCACCACAACATCACTCCGCGCCACCACAGCATCACTCAGCACCACCATAGCTTTACTCAGCGACACCACATCATCACTCAGGGTCAACACTGCATCACTCAGCACCACCACAGGATGACTCGGCACCACCACAGCATCGCTCAGCACCACCACAGCATCGCTCAGCACCACCACAGCATCGCTCAGCACCACCACGGCATCGCTCAGCGCCACCACGGCATCGCTCAGCGCCACCACGGCATCGCTCAGCGCCACCACGGCATCGCTCAGCGCCGCCACGGCATCGCTCAGCGCCGCCACGGCATCGCTCAGCACCGCAACAGCATCGCTCAGCACCGCCACCACAGCATCGCTCAGGGCCACCACAGCATCACTCAGCGCCGCCACAGCATCACTCAGCGCCGCCACAGCATCACTCAGCGCCAAAACAATATCACTCAGCACCACCACAGCATCACTCAGCGCCAAGACAATATCACTCAGCACCACCACAGCATCACTCAGCACCACAGCAGTATCACTCAGCAACACCTGAGTATCATTCAGCATCACCTCAGCATCGTCTCCGCAACAGTCACCACCACCACCACTACTACCTCAGCATCACTCAGCACCACCTCAGCCTGCTCTCGGAATCTGGCATCTGTTGATTCTCCCTAGCGTCTGGCCGCTGCTAGTGTTATAATACAGGTACTAGTTCCCAACCTTCACCCTCCGATTGTTTATGCCCCCTCAAAAAAAAAGCTTTAACAAACAACCATTGCAATAGGCAGAAACAAGTTGCCAGCATTGCAAGAACAAAAGAAAACTGAGGACATTTTTTATTGTAAATACTTTTTTAATATGGTCGTTCAGTTTTACATAATGCCTTCTTGGTCATATATAAAGTAACAAAAATGCTTCTGACACTTTTTTATTATAACTTTTCAGCATGCTGCACAGCAGCCACACTTCTCTACAGCACAGCTTGAAGACATTGGCAAAGTCAATAGCTCTGGCTAAACACTTATAAGGCCCCAAAGGCGAGACCTATTGGCTATGCCAATGCTTGTTTGAGCTGTAAGGGCCTCAGGACTCTTTGAATCTTGGCTGGTAGTGAGTTCCAGAGCTTGGTGGCTTGCACTGAGAAAATGGTGCCTACCATGGATTTCTTATATTAAGGTGGTGTGATGATTCATGGTGTAAGCCTGGAGGACAGTGTCCTATGTTGTTTATATTGCTGTAATTTAACTTAAAAGGATATGGGTCCTGTGGCTTCAGAGGCTCTGTGGGCGATGCAAAGTATCTTAAACATTGCTCGTCTAGCCACAGGTAGCCAGTGGAGTGCTTGATGAACTTATGTCATGTGTTCCCTGAAGTGGAGGCAGAGAAGGAATCTTGCAGTAGCGTTTTGCATTAGTTGTATTTTGCTTATGATGAAACTGAGGTTGCTGAGATTTAGGCTGTTGACATAGCCGAGCTTGGAGATGACAAGTGTGAGGATAGCTTATAGCTTTCGTTGGTATCCAAGGCATGGGAAGATGTGACACGTTTTCTTTGTATCAAATACACTCTTTGTGAACATGTGGTATCAATGAAAGGTTTGCATCCATGGTTACCCCTAAGTTTCTGACTTCTCTTGATATTGTTGGAGGGGCCTCGAGTTCCTTGGGTCATATGGCAGTAGGCTGGTATTTTTGCCATTGTCTGCAGCCCATGATCTCTCTCTTTGCAGTGTTGAGTTTTAGGTGGTCACTCATCATCCATGTGGTTAAGAGACAGAGGTAGTTTGAAGTCTTGTGTTAAAAAGCTACAGAAGCGTGTACTCCATGCTGCCAACACTTAGCCAGTCAGTTATTGAACAGCTGAAAGCATATATTGTTCCTGTGAGTGGTCTTTCGTCTTAAGCTTTCTGCGGCATAGTATGCCTGGGTGCCCTTTGGAATGGGGGGGCACTGATGGCAGGGCCCAGTCTCCTGGTCTGCCTACTACAGTAAAGCAAACACAAGGATCAATTGTGTGTCTTTTGCTTTCTCGCCCTAAGTGCGCCAGGTATGCCCAGACGTGGGTCCTGGGCTCACTGTGCCACTGAAATCAAGCTATCCTGGCTGATGAGGGGTGACACCCCGAAACCGGTCCTAGGATGCTTGTTTCCGGTCCAGGGAGGACCTGGCTTGGCAGTTTGGGCTGGACTTTTCCCATGAGGCACAGGGTCAAGACTGATTTGCATATGGCCAGGTCTAAACTGGGGTGGCATGGTGAGCAAAAGAATGATGGATTTAACCCAGATCTCTTGACTGGGGGTGAATGTTTTGATTTGTTCTGCATTCCGTCCATCAATTGTGTGTCTTTTGCTTTCTCGCCCTAAGTGCGCCAGGTATGCCCAGACGTGGGTCCTGGGCTCACTGTGCCACTGGAACCAAGCTATCCTGGCTGATGAGGGGTGAAACCCCGAAACCGGTCCTAGGATGCTTGTTTCCGGTCCAGGGAGGACCTGGATTGGCAGTTCGGGCTGGACTGTTCCCATGAGGCACAGGGTCAAGACTGATTTGCATACGGCCAGGTCTAAACTGGGGTGGCATGGTGAGCAAAAGAATGATGGATTTAACCCAGATCTCTTGACTGGGGGTGAATGTTTTGATTTGTTCTGCATTCCGTCCATCAATTGTGTGTCTTTTACTACAGTAAGGCATGAAATATTGAACTTTTAATATCGACCTGCACTTATGTGTACAAAGAGACAGATAAGAAATAGTGGTCACAAATTGCACACTGACTGTGACTTCTCTGATTTTGTGATGTGAGTTATGTACTAATAGGTCACAACAAAGATCCAGTCATCGGGGTCACAGAATGATCTGCAAATTGAATATTAATTAGGCAGCTCGTGATTTGTGACCCTCTGTGATTGGCTACAAACACAGGGGTTGTGGCCTGCAAGAAACTGCAGACCTACAACCCTGTGCTTGCATTTCCAAATGAGTAACTTTTTTTTCAAGCAGCCTCTGTCAATTTAAGGAACTTGTACTGCTTTAAAAAAAATAAGTTCCCCATTAGGCAAATTATCTAGAAGCAGACAATGGTCTCCTTGGAGACAGCCCAACACACTTTCCAAAGGCGACGCTATCTAAATGAGACAGCTTCCCCTTTGTGAATGGGTTACTACCTACTTTGCAGTGTTGGTAACTTATCACTAGTTTGTTGACCACAGTTCAGGCACAACCCATTAAAACATCTCATTGCAATTCACAATTAGGAAGGGGCACCCCTTTTACAGCCATTCCTAATTGTAGTTCAGGATGAGTCTGTAAAAGAATCTGGCAAATTGGAAAGGGCTTTCGGATTTGCGAAAAGGGGCCAGTAAATAACAAAATGTCATTTTGCAGATGGAAAGTGTCATTTTGTGCATCGCAGGGTTTGCAGCCACGAAATGGCTTAGTACATCTGATCCAAAACCCCCAACTGGGAGAAGAGAGGTCATGCTGGTCCACTGGTGGGACTGCTCTCAACCTGGGGACCTTACAGACGTGGTTCCCTGTCACGATCCGTCTGCACCATTACAACTGATCCCTGAAATCCCCTAATACCTTTAAATCCTTTCTGAGCATGTGTGTCTGTCCACATCAAGTGTCTATGAGCGAGCTGGGATCATCTCTCTTCTACACCACACACCTATGGAGGAAGTTTTGTACGGAGAGTGCACTATCATATTGTGCAAGAATGTGCCAGCATCCTGGCAAGGAGTTTGGCTAACCACACCATATATGGACGGTGATCCGCTGCCTTCGTAATATTTATTTCTTCTTCTCACCCGGGTCCTGGCTTCGCTTATACACATTGAAAACATGAAGTGAAATCCCGCGTGGGTGCGTGATCCGAGGGATGCTCTTGAGAGATTTCGAGGGCACTAGGCGTCTGTCGGTCGCAAGATGGCGAGCAGGAAAGATGCGACAAGGCGAAAGTTCACGAAGGTCCAAAGAGAAGTGCCTTCTCAGCACCAGAACCAATCTCATCATTCAGCCCTGGCCCAAGATTTCTGTAAGTTTACCTGTGTCTGTGGCTAACAGTAAACATGCACTACCTAGGTGGATTGTTGTATTATTGGTTTGTATTGGTATAGAGCACATTCTGCCATTGGTTTCATAGCGTCTTCGATAGTCTGGAGGTAACTTTACAAATGGTTTTGTGGTTTTCCTCTCTGACCAGAGCATGACTGGGGTAGTGAATGGGGCTGTTGCTAATAGTGCTTAATTAATTTGTAAAAGAATAAATGTCAGGCCCAAAGTTTTGCTCAGAAGCCCGCGGCTGGCACTGTCGAATGCTGGTGTGCAAACACCAAGGATGTGTAGTGTTGATTCCACCCCATGCTTCTTTAATCCACCCCCAGATGCCCCTAATTCTTTATCTCATTCTTGCAGGTTCTTCATCTTTGTTTCTCCCTTTATCACAGTGTTTCTATATTTCTCTTCCTACTTCTTGTTTTCTTTTATGTTTTTCTCTCTCTTGCTGTGGATCGAAGTCTGTGGAGGAAACATTTATGCTTGTGTGCCTTACCTGCAACCACAGTATCCAATTAAGGATTGAGTGCTAAGTTAGATGAGCGTGTTTGCTTCATTGGGTTTTGGATGACTGTTTTTGGTGTTTGATGGATGGGACTGGTGAGCTGCACCGAAGGGTCGCACAGAAGGGACGCTGCATCTTCTCGAACCTTAATCAGGCCCATTGCCCATGATAACGCGAGCTGCTGGACGCCATAGTACCCAGTGAACGCATATTCGGTCTCTGTTGGATGTATGCTTGGAGTTATAGAGAGGTGTGCTGGCTGGAATGGGGGCACTCTTAAAAGTGGGACCTCAGTCTTTGGGCTCGCTGAGCGCTGAGCCTTGAGGGTAAGGCCTGCTTGGCAGCTTTGGAGTCCCATAGGAGACGTTGAGGGGGTGGTCGCATTATTGCAGAAGTTGACGTCTTTCTCAGGCTGGAGTTGTCTCTGCTTGTATGTCTTCCAGGCCTGCAGAGATGGGAAAGAGTCAGTAAAATCAAGAGGTTTTTCGAGACGTTTATGCCCATAAAAGGTCATTAGAGGTGGACAAATGCAGAATTTTTGAATGAGATGTTAACGATTGGTGAGAGATAGCCGACCTGGTCAGAGCCTTTCTTAACTGTCAACCTTGTCAGGGTAATGTCGCAGTCTCCCTTTAAGCCGGTCTGATACTGACTACCCTTTTTTTAAAGGGTTCATCCAATGAAACAATTGTAACCCACTTCGTTTTACTCAATATTGCACCACCACCAGTTCCTATTAGCATTTATCAAAAGGTAAAATCATTTCTATAGAAAAAGCTGTATAAAATAAAGTGGTAGAGCCCTCAACAATCGCCATTCCAGGATGTCCCTTTGTTTGATGACATCTTGTTGAGGGTTGAGACCCAATCTGACATAATTCACTGGAAAGCCCTGTTAAAGTGCCAGCCGTCCCGGAGAGAGAAAAAAAATAGCTTTTTTTACGTAGTCATTCAAAAGTGTGGTGCAGAGGCCAGAGCGGCTCACGGTTCGATCCCTGGTGCCAGCGGCAGCTCAGCTCAGCATCATGTGACTCTGGGCAATAGCTCACTTAATCTCCCCGATGGCCCCCAGAGCTTTATGTCCGCGCTTTACAAATACGAATTATTATTATTATTCTCTAACAATCACCAACAACAGGAGTTCTAGGATGTTGCTTTGTTTGATGACGTGTGCTGAGGTTCTGACATATGTTGTGACATCATTCACTGGACAGCCCCATAACAACCCTGAATCCCAAAACAATCTTCAGCAATAAACCTTCTAAAATGTCCCTTTAGTTTGAGGATGTCTAGATGGTGTCTGAGACTCACTGTGACGTCATTCACTGGATTGGCCTTTAAACTAATCATTATGCTAATGATTCCAGAACGCCTCATTGGGAGGGCCTGGCATGTGTTGTGATGCCAGTGTGGCATCATTCACCTTCCGGCACCAGAAAAGATTCTGTTCGGGGTTTGAGACCTGTTTCATCCCGGTTTCCCAGAGGCCCCTTTAAACAAGCATTTGCAATGCAATAGGTCTCGCATTTGTGAGAGTTAGAGCAATTGGCGCAGTAAATGACAATGTCTTTTACCCATTTGTTTTAGTTTGGAGTTGATGTATGTGGTGTGGAGTGGAATTATGTGTGTTGGATTGGAATTTGTTAGTTGTGGAATTGTGCATAGTGGAATGTGTGGTGTGCAGTGCATTTGTGTAGTGGAATTATGTGGCATGGTGAATAGATAGAGGTGAGGGCTGCACAGACTAGTTAGAAAGGAAGATAGAGAGGGATAGGTAGTTTGTGCATGAAGAAAGAGCAGAAAGTGTGTGAGAGAAAAAGAAGGGGGAGAGCAGGCTATAGACACAAAGAGTGAGTGTCTGTGTAGGCAGTAGACATCCTAAGAAGAGGAGGAGAGGGTGGGTTAGAGGGAGGGAAAACTTGAAAAGGCACATGAAAGAAACTGTGCTCGAAGACCTGAAGTGAACCACACGAGAGAGACAGGAAGAGTGTGTGAGAGAGTGAGATGGGGGGCAAGAGATGGTACGAGAGAGGGGGGGGTGAGTGGGAGAGGCACCTTGAGGAGGGGGGATGGGAGCGATGGACCAGTGCATAGTGTGAGGAGGTACAAAAAGGTAGCACTTATCTTTAGTGCACCCACTGTTGCTGTGTTCGACAGATTAGGGTAGGCTGTAGGCAGTAGATTATTTACAGCCTATCGCGTTTTAGACACTGTGGACTCACCGGCTACTAAGACAAGAATGAAACGGTGATACAGGGAGCTGGAAAACTCCAAAAGAGTGTCCAAAGCAGGCTATATGTATTGCTTTGCTTTAAATGGCAAGGGATTGTTATAGTGCTTGTGGCACTGGTTTAAAGTGAATACGCAAAGTCCAATCTCTTCACTGACATACTGTATGTTATTGGACACGGCAAACAGTATGAACATAGTTTAATTTTAAAGCGGATCAATAGTTCAGAAATTCAAACTTTAAAAATTATAAAAGGAAACACCAAAGCTTGTAAGATGAGACACAACCCCTTGCACGAGCAAAAGCATGTGCCGGCCATATGTAAGGGTTTAGGCACCCTAGAGAAAGCGTTGTAAGAGAAGCCAGCAGTTTCAGTTCCCTATGAAGAGTGCTGTAAGAGATGTAAGGGTTTCAGTGCCCTGATAAGAGCGCTATAAGAAAAGAAGTTTCAAGACCCTGGGGAGAAAGCTGTTAAGAGAAGTCATGGTGTTTCAGCCCCCTTGAGAGAGGGCTGTAACAGAAGGCAGGGGTTTCATGACCTGGACAACGCGCCGTAAGAGAAGTCAGTGGTTGCAGCACCCTAGACAGAGCGCTGTAAGAGAATTTAAGATGGTTCAGCACACTGGAGAGAGCACTGTAACAAAAGACTGACAGTTAAGAAAAGACAAGGGGTTATAGAGACTGAGCGGTTTTACCACCCGGGGTTATGTTGTAAGAGATGTGAGGCTGTTGAGTCCCTGGACAGAGCGCTGCCCCGGAGCCAGTCGCGCCCCGGAGATGGAGTTGCGAGAAAAACATGGGGTGTCAGCACCCTGGGCAGAGCTGTATAAAAGAAGACATGGGTTCCAGACAATGGGCAGAGTGTTGTGAGTGCTGTAAGAAACAGCAGGACACAAACAGTGTTAAAACTGTGCATTTTGCTTAAGTATCATATAGCACTGTATAAACGACTATGTATCTTCTGGGCACTGGAGTTTCACTGTGCAGGTTAAGAGAAGATTGTGTCTGGATAACACAGGTTTTGAGAGCAGAGAAAGTGAAAGAGGGGTGCTGCCTTTGTTCAATTAAACATTTAGGGGACACAACTAGTTTAATGCTTCTCCTAGTTCCTGTGCAGGAACACAAATGCCTCACACGGCTCCAGCTACCCTAGTTTAACAGAGGCAGCGCTGCGTCGGGTTGTGCTGCGTCGTGGCACCTTATCCAGCCCCATTCTTGGATTGCAAGAGATAAATTTACCTGAAGTGAGGGCAGCATGGGTTCCCCACTTGTCCCCCGCTGCCCCTGGACACGGCGTGACCAGGCAGACAGTGTGGGCTGCGAGTGAGGTGTTTGCGCCCCTCCCCCCCTGGCATGCTTGGCACAGAAAGCGAAACTACCTACTACTAAATGCAGAATTATAGCAACCCATTGGTATTACTTAGTATTTATCGCTCAAATAAACATGTACACAGCACTGCAGTTATCCGCTGAACTACGACAGTGGACTGAATGTTTTTGACTTGTGGCGTTATAGAGGGGCGGGTAGCATAGCGTTGGACAAGTATTCTCGGTGCTGTACCAACTGGTGTGATTGGTCATGAGCATTGGAGGGTGCGGTAAGTGCGCGGCTGTTGAAGCACAGCTCCGTGGAGATGTGTGACATTTTTAAAAGAAACATAAAACGGCAGTCCCAAATACCTGCAACGTCTTCGTCCCGGGAGCCACTATGCTGCTCCCTGCTATGCCTATCCCTACCGCGGCTACGAAAAGGACACTTTTGGATCGCAGCTCCAGAAGCATTTGTGACTGTTTCCTGTGAACGGCAGAAAAGCGACGGCTGTTGAAGAGCGGCCACCACCGACAGTGCGCTGTGATGAAAAGAGACGCCCGCGTGCACATCTCCTGTCTTCCGTACGCGTGCACATCTCCTGTGGAAGCAGAAGGGGCCTGATAGACGGAGGGAGGGTGTGAGCAAGGGCGCCCGACGGGGGGAGGGAAAGAAAGCGAAAGCGCGCCATGCGCGCGTTGTGCTAAAACGCCGACCTGTACGCGTGCACATCTCTTGTCCTCCGTACGCGTGCACATCTCCTGTCCTCCGTACGCGTGCACATCTCCTGTCCCCCTTCCGCCGAAAAAGCGGCGACAATAGATCTCGCCAAGGCGAGCAGCGCATGCGCTGCATCGCTAGGCGAGACCTAAAAAACGTCATCTTATGCTGTAGAACCTCAGGTATTCATTTATTGGTAATAAGTATCAATGCCTCTAGTGTGATAAAAAGATAGAGGGGTCTGAAAAAGCGAGCGGTTTATAAGTGTAACTAAGGGCGTGGCCTAATACATGCGGACCCAAGTCTGTAAGTGATAAATTCCTAAACTGAACCTTGCAAATAGAGAGCACGTGAAATCAGCTGGTGACAGGATGTGTATTATAGGGGTTGTAGGCCCTGTCTATCTCTACAGCTGTACCCCGAACCTGTCCATTCTCACAACTGTCTTACACCTCCGAGATTTCAGCTTGGACAACAGGTACAGTCTGGATTGTTTGCCTTCCTTTGCAGTGCTGCAAGTAGATTTATTTGGAGAGGTTTGGAAGATGTTTTCGGGAGCTGGGGATCCAAGTTCGAGTCTCGACGTCCGCGCAACAACCTGTTATTCTTGGCATATCACTTAATCTCCCCGTGCTCATGGACACCCTCGCGGATGATAAGCCGCGCTATATAAATCTAAAAACTATGTTTACTTTTGAAAATCGGAAAAGGTGACAGTTTGCTAATAGGGTCGTGCACTGAAGTGTTCGTCCAAAAGAGGTGTTGTTTGGTGAAATTACATCTTTCTTCTCTGCATATCTGAGTCCTTTTTACGTCCCTTCCTTTTCGGCCTTCTTATATGACCGCTCATAGGCTGAAGATCTTTTTTATCAGTAATAAACAAGGTCACGACTGGCAGTCGGATTACCGTAGAGGGCGATTTAATTGCTGCTGGCGGACTTGATGGGAGCACATTCCCCATGGACTACACATGTATTTGGAATTTCACTGAAGTTCAATTCTATTACTGATATCAAGACAATAATAAGCCCTGAGGAAGTTCAGAAAAACTCTTTTTCCTGAACAAAACGTGTTGGCTGGACGATTTTCATGTGTAAATATATGATTTTTGGGAGAAAATAAAGGATTGAATCTGTTTCTGCAAAAATACATCGTCTTGAATTTTATTGGAAAGAGATTTATCCTCCTGGTGCACCATTGCACCCAATGTATCGAGGTCACGACTGACAACTGCAAACAGACTGTATGGGCTCTGTGCGGTTTCCCACATCCATGTTGATAAATGTATTCAAATGAACCGCGCCAAGGAACATGTACCGAGGCTGCAAAACATGTGAACAACCTGGAATGCAGTCTGTACCGCTGCTGTCTACAGAAGCCATTTCTGGTCTGGTAACATTTCCGCTTCACGTGTCACGCCTTATCCCAGTTTTCAGCGCACTTGCTGTCACTCTCATAATGTAGAAAAACATTTTACCAGGCAAGAGAAATGATTCTTAATGAAGCAGACAATAAAAGGCAGCAACTTCATTGAATCAGTCAAATACTTTGTTTTTTAGGTAACTTATTTTATATGCTGTGCTTTATACCGCAAGTCTGCCATCTCTAAGCGCTGTATATAAAAGTTGATATCATTATTAATGATCAATTTTCCAACCCGGGAAGGGTGGAAGGCCGAGTTCCCTTCCTGGACCCACACTTGTGACCCTCAGAGAGATGATGCTAGCTGCATTTCTCAAAGGGGAGTGTTTAGCTCACTGAGCTGAGCAGTGGTGCACGAGCCACGCACTTAACACTCGGCTCCTCTCAGCTCACACAGCTTTAATGCAACCCTTGCTATGTGAACCAGCCCAATGCTACTGTCAGCCTGTAGTGACTGGTCACAGAGAGCTCAGGTCACGACCCCGCTCTGAGGCACAAGGCCCCAGATTTCCTCTCACTCCAGGGTTTATTTATCGCCTCCAGTACTTGTCCATATGTACAGGTAGGGTTGCCACCCGGCTGTTTAGGTCGAGCCTAACGCAGCGCTCATGCGCTGCTCTGCGAGGCTTCTTGTAACTACTCTAAACTACTCTGTGTGGGTCTGACTCCCCCCACGCATTGGGTTGGCTTTTGCGTGTGTCATTTTGTAATCGTAGCCTGCAAATGGCTAAAGGTGGGTGCATGTCCCGCCTCTTTTGAAAAGGTTCACTCCCACGGCGTTTTGCTGGCGAGAGCGAGCAGCGGCGCGCAGGGCGGCAGCTGCAGTGCCTCCTTGTCTCCCCTGCACCACTCCCCCTTATCTCCCTGTGCCCGCCCCACCACTCCTCTTGAGCTGCTTGTTTATTTATCTGGTGCTCTGCAGCCCCAGAAGGACACTGACGCATTCATTATCTTCCAGGGCACCCCCAGCTTTCCTCTCACTCCAGGGTTTATTTATCGCCTCCAGTACTTGTCCATATGTACAGGTAGGGTTGCCACCCAGCTGTTTTTTTTTTTTTTACATGCCTGGTCTGTATTTTTAAGTCCAGACAGGTAACAATATTGGGAAAAGTAGTGGAATCCGCTATTTTCCCCATCAGAAAGAAACATTAGCTTAAAACAGCGAACACATTAAGAAACCATTTAAAAGTATTTGAGAGCTATGTAAATGTTTCACAAGGATTGTCAGAGCAAACAGAGGGATAATTACCATGTTGCCAACGAATCCTGACAATTTTACACAAATTATTATTTATCTATGAAAAATAGGTGCCCTTGGCTGTTCTAGAGTAGCGAAAAGTAAACAAAGGACTGTATTTTTTTCTAAGAAATGTTGAAACTCTATATTTTGACCCCATGGGGACCTCACTCGAGAACTACATTTTGAGCTAGGCGGGTGTCAGCCCTCTTAAGGTCAGGCTGCTTTATCTACATGCTGCAACTCGTACAGATCCGTTATTACACAATTTGCGACTGAAAACCCCAGAAGAAGTCATCAAACAAAGGAACATTCTAGAATGCTTATGGTTGGTGATTGTTAGTGACCCAGGACTGGGTGAAGCGAACTGTTCTTTTCGCTTCGCAGGACGGCCTCTTTAATCTGCGTGCCCAAACCAGCCACCTAGCTGTTCGTAAATATCCGAAGACCAGGCTGTTTTCTGCTGTACAGCCGGGTAACCCTCATGGAAATTTAAGCCTTTAACAGATTCAATAAAGGATTATCAGGCTCTGGCTCGCAGCTTTAATGATGTCTTGAAAATATCGCCTTAACCAAAATCTGAGGTTTACTGACCCAATGAGGCTCACTTTACTGAGGCTCCACAAAGCAAAGCCTTGTGGCGTGACTTTCACAGATGAGTGCAAACTTTTTCTATTACAAGAGCAAAAAGCTGATAACAAAACTTATATAATCTTATATCATATAGCACAATGCAGAATATGGGCTGGAACAGCATTTATTGTGTACGAGCGGCCAGGGTTTTGAAAAAGTACATTTATTTCTGTAAGGGCTGGATGTTGAGTTAGATGTTGGATCTGGGATTCAAGATTTAATGGCTGCCTCAAGTCCACCCTCTCCCTACTTGTGTATCCTAGGCTTTGCGCTGCTTTGACAACATACTCTGTACAGTCAAGGCACAGGAGATCACTAGGACGTTGATACATCAGTTTCAGGGGTAATGGAAGAGACATCCTGCGCCTTTTTATCTCCGATGACATCACGTGATTAACCACTTGTCTCACCTTTTGCCCCTCAACAACTTCCTATCTGTTGGTGAGTGGGTGGGGAACTGGTAAGGCGTAGAAATTAGGGACAGCAAACAAGGCTGGTAGAATCCTGTTTACTTTCTGTTCTTGCCGCTGCCTTCTTGGCCCCTGAGACCAAAAGTAGTAAAAAAGTGTAGGAAAGTAGGATCTGCTTTCATGGTCATCCCTACTTTTTGCTGGTGTCATTATGTTTTACTGACTAGTCTGACTGGGATCCTGCTAATCAGGACCCCAGTCTCTGTGCTTCTTTCCTAAATTGGACCTGGTGAGTACTTGGGTACACCCCGGATTGGCTACTGGTGTACCCTTGTAAGTCCCTAGTATATGGTACTAAGGTACCCAGGGCATAAATACATCAGGGGTCCCCCATGGGCTGAAGCATGTATTATGCCACCCATGGGAGACCACTCAAATTGTGATTCCAGGCCTGCCATTGCAGCCTGTGTAAGCTGGTGCTAGCACCACTTACGACAGATAATTTTCCTTATATCTGAGGTCACTGCACTTAAAACCTATAAGTCACCCCTACGGCAGGCCTTTCAATCCTGAAGGCAGGGTGCTCGGATATAAGTGTGAGGGTGTCCCTGCATGAGCAGGACACCCCTACAACCATCGGAGTCCATTCTCCCGGGTTGTAAGTGCATCAGCCATTACGATACATAGAGTGCCCATGCGCCATTAAGCAATGGCTATCTCTAAACTGGCTGTAACAAACCCTGTTGTGTTCGGTATCAAACAATCAATCAATCAATCAATCACAGAATTTGTAGAGCGCACTACTTACCCGCGAGGGTCTCAAGGCGCTGGGGAGAAAAAAGGGGGGTGGGTGCTGCTACTGGTCGAACAACCAGGTCTTGAGTAGCCTCCTGAAGGTCAGCAGGTCTTGGGTCTGTCGTAGGCTTAGTGGAAGGGTGTTCCAGGTCTTGGCGGCGAGGTGGGAGAAGGATCTGCCACCGGTGGTTGTTCTTCGAATGCGAGGGACGGTGGCGAGGGAGAGGTCGGCGGAGCGGAGCTGGCGGTTGGGGACGTAGAAGAGGAGTCGTCTGTTGAGGTAGGCTGGGCCAGTCTTGTGGAGTGCCTTGTGTGCGTGGATGAGGAGTTTGAAGGAGATTCTCCTGTCAATGGGGAGCCAGTGCAGGTTCCTCAGGTGGGGGGTGATGTGGCTGTGGCGTGGTACATCGAGGATCAGGCGTGCGGAGGCGTTTTGTATGCGTTGTAGTCGCTTGATGAGCTTGGCCGGGGCTCCCGCGTAGAGGGCGTTCCCATAGTCAAGTCTGCTACTGACGAGGGCCTGGGTGACTGTTCTTCTTGTATCTGTCGGGATCCACCTGTAGATCTTGCGAAGCATGCGGAGGGTGTTGAAGCAGGAGGAGGAGACTGCGTTGACTTGCTTGGCCATGGAGAGCGTTGAGTCGAGGATGACTCCCAGGTTGCGTGCGTGGTCGGTGGGTGTCGGGGCTGCTCCCAGTGTCGTTGGCCACCAGGAGTCGTCCCAGGCTGAGGGGTTGGAGCCGAGGATGAGGACCTCTGTCTTGTCCGTGTTCAGTTTTAGTCGGCTGATCTTCATCCAATCGGCGACGGCCTTCATTTCTTCATGGAGGTTGGATTTAGCGGCGAGGGGGTCCTTGGTGAGGGAGAGGATCAGTTGAGTGTCGTCGGCGTAGGAGATTATGTTGAGGTCGTGCTGTCTGGCGATGCGTGCGAGCGGGGCCATGTAGATGTTGAACAGTGTTGGCCTGAGGGATGATCCCTGGGGTACGCCGCAGATGATCTCGGAGGCTTCGGATCGGAATGGTGGGAGGCGGACTCTCTGGGTTCTGCCGGCGAGGAAGGAGGTGGCCCATTCCAGGGCCTTGTCTCGGATCCCTGCGTCGTGGAGGCGTGCACGTAGAGAGCGGTGGCAGACAGTGTCGAAGGCGGCGGAGAGGTCCAGCAGGATGAGGGCTGCGGTCTCACCGTTGTCCAGCAGGATCCTGATGTCGTCGGTGGCGGCGATGAGGGCAGTCTCAGTGCGGTGGTTGCTGCGGAACCCTGATTGGGATGGGTCCAGGATGCTGTTTTTTTCGAGGTATCGGGTTAGCTGTTTGTTGACGATCTTCTCAATGACCTTGGCTGGGAACGGAAGCAGGGAGATGGGCCGGAAGTTCTTGAGGTCTCTCGGGTCCGCCTTGGGTTTTTTGAGTAGGGCGTTGATCTCTGCGTGTTTCCAGCTCTCTGGGAAGGTCGCGGTCTCGAAGGAGAGATTGATGACGTTGCACAAGTGGGGTGCGATGGAGCTGCTGGCTTTGTTGAAGATGTGGTACGGGAAAGGGTCTGACGGGGAGCCGGAGTGTATTGTGCTCATGGTCTTGATGGTGTCATCGATGTTCACGCTGGCCCAGGCTGGCAGGGGGTCGTGGTCGATGGTGTGCGGCGGGTCTGGTGCATCGATCTTAGTTGGGGCTGTCTGGGTGTTGAAGCTGTCGTGGATGTCGCCGATCTTGCGGTGGAAGAAGGTGGCGAGGGAATCGCACAGGGCTTGCGACGGCGGGATGTCGTTGGTGTTGGAGCTGGGGTTGGAGAGTTCCTTCACGATGTTGAAGAGCTCCTTGCTGTTGTGTGCGTTGTTGTTGGAGATTCTCTTGGCGGACTTGATGAGGTGGTGGTGGTTACGGATGGCGTCTTTGTGGGCTGCGTGGCTGTCTGGTGTCTTATCACTGTGCCATTTCTTCTCTAGTTTCCGGCAGGTACGCTTGGAAGCTAGGAGTTCCGAGGTGAACCAGCTGGCTCTTTTGGTGGTGTCACTGTAGGTGAGTTTTTTCAGCGGGGCGAGGGTGTTGGCACAGTCGTCTATCCATCGTCTATCCATCGTCTGAGGTTGTAGGCAGCGTCGTCGGTGTTGGATGGGTAGGAGGGAGGGCTGAGAGCGAGGTTTGCCCGTAATTGGTCTTCGGTGACTTTGCTCCAGCAGCGGCGTGGGATCTGTTGGGTGCGGTGGTGTGTGGTGGGTTTCTGGAAGGTGAAATGGATGCAGCGGTGGTCGGTCCAGAGGAGTTCCGTGGTGTGGCTGAAGGAGACGTGGGAGCTTCCAAACATGTTGGAATCATACCCCAACACCACCCCAACACTGTAAACGGTGTAGGAGGTATGATTCCATGCACTGTAAAGCTCCTCTCGGAGGCTCTCAGTGCTCCCGGTACCAGTTTTCTAGACCCGGACAGCAAACTGTAGCTGCTGCCAACCAGAGACGCGATTCTGCCCTCCTGCTGCTGAGCCAAGCTCAAGCAGGGGAAGACAGGACAATAGGTTTCCTGTCATAGGGAGGTGAGACCACCTCCCAGACAGGACTTAGTGTATTGGGACAGGGTGGGGGCGCTTGCCAGCGCCACTAGAATGCTTTGAAGGTTATATTTGGTGCTCTCCTTGCATACTCCAGTTGGAACCAGTTCAGGGAGCCATTGGCTCCCACTCTGGTGCAAAACTGGACAAAGGACATGGAAGTATCCTCCCCACTGTCCAGCCCCTCCTGTGGGAGGGACCCCTGAATTGTCCCAACCCTTCCTTTTGGGTACTTAAGGGCCTACCTGTGGGTGGTTCCTTAGATTTGTTGTGGGACAAGATTCAGATCCGAAATCACTTCATCTTCAACTGTCTGGGCACTTTGGACTTCGTTGGACTTCGCTTTATAAACGAGACTGCAACTGGGAAGATTCCTGATGCTCCTGTTCTGGTCGTCCTGCCAGTCTTCTGCGTCATCTGTGCCTATGCTCCATACAGGTTCTTCACAAGGCCTGTGGGCATCCAAGACACCCGAAGGAATCTCCCTTGGTGTGAAAGAGTCACTCCCCTGCATCTGCAGGCATAGCAACGAAGTTGACCGGTCTGCTGTTCCTGAGCTCCCACGGACTCTGAAAGGTTCAGCAACACAGGTGTCAGATCTGAAACCATGGGCGTCCGCAGAAATTTTTCCAGGGGGGGGCAAAATGTTAACGCCATCACCATCCTCCGACATGATGTGTGCCATATCATCCTCAAAAGGATGAATGCAAGTGGTGACCCACTGGAGTTTGAATGCTATATGTAACTGACACTAAGGTCTTTGTGGTATGACCATTAACACACTTCGTTCTATATATTAGAGACAGAAACTGCTAGACTGCATAGCGCACACACAAAATGTGGTTGCACGAACCTAAATCACAGCCAAAGCTCAACGCTTACCCCCAAAAATCCCATAGAAGGTTCCATTTGAACCACAGCTTCACTTAGTTTCACAAAGCACAGAAAGCAGCCTGCAGGATTCTGTACCCCAGTTCCAAATTCGGCAGCTCTGGCCATAGTGCCACATCTTCTCCCACACTGAACACCATACTCTACCACTAAAAGAAACTCGCACTGCCTTTAGATGCAATCCAATTGTGTCCCGCTATAAACGCCTGGAAGCAACTCAATTCAAATTATGCACTAGACAAGAGTAATCTTCTGTCTGAAAAAACAGTAACAACCTCCTGGAAAAAGCAAACACTCACAGGGAATGCAAGTCTAAGTAAGGTAGGTGAAATGAAAGCATGGAACAACATGCTTACCTTTATGCTTGTGCACTTGTTATTCAGAAATCAATGTGTGTTTTTGCCTGAAAAGCTAAAGACATGACTACAGGGCCCAGAAGGGACCCGTTTCAATGTCCATTGCTTAGATCTTTACACAACATAAGGAGTATGGTTTTAAAAGACCACATTCATGAACATAAAGCTGCAGTACACTACACATTTCATAAACTACTAAAAGGAAAACAGCTGATAAGGATCACATGAAACATTTTCTACACCACGCATTAACCAGATATCGTAGTACCTCCAGGAATGGTGAACTTCCTCACCTGAGAAAAAAAATGCCATTCAAAGACGAGAAAAATGAAAGTAATGCTGCCTTCACTGGGAAAGTCTGTTGGCGCTAAGGTGTTTGGGTGTGAATAAAACCAATCTGGCAACTTTTTGACCACTCTGTCTCGCTCATCCATCCAGCCATTTACCCTTTCACTCATCCAGCCACCCTTTCACGTACTCATCCATCCACCTAGTCACTCATCCTTCCACTCATTCACCCTTTCAGGCATCCACACATCCATCCTCCCTTTCTCTCTCAATCGACCCTTTCACTTAGCCATCCACCCAACCATCCATCTACTCATCCACTCATGAATCCATCCATTGACCCTATCACTCATCCATCCTTTCAATCATCCATCCATCTTTTCTCTCATCCATCCACCTATTCACTCCTTCACTCATCTATCCAACCTTTTTCCCATGTACCCTCCCTTTCACTCACTCATCCATCCTTACATCCTCCCTTTCATTCATCTGTCCATCCATTCACCCTTTCACTTATCGATTCATCAATCCATCCATCATTTCACTCATCCATTCACCCATCCTTCCTCTCATTATCCATCCATTCACCCTTTCATTCATCCATTCACCCTTTCACTAATCTATCCAGCCATCCACCCATCCCTTCACTTACTCTCTCACCCACCTTTTCACATTAAGTATGAGCTGAGCCTTCATCTGCAGAGTTGCAGACAGAAGAGACCCATCAGGAACTCACCCCTCGTTGTAGTTCCTAAAGCAAAGGGAGATGTTCAAGATGCCCCTGCACACAGTCAATCTGAAACTTTGGAAGTCATGAGTCATGCATGATGCACAGTGCCAGGACGTGAGGTGGCTGTGGCATGGTGTTGTTTACAGGGCTTTAAGTGGGGGGTGGTGGGGGGTCTCTCCAAAGGGGTTGATCGATTTAATTAAGGGCGTAGCTTGAAACACCTAAGCTAAAATTCTGTGCTTAGCATAGTGTGCCGCCTCGACTGGTATTTTGCTGCTTCTGTCATTGCATTCAGATATATAATACAGCAGGTAATGTTACACCTACAACAAGCCAGAACTATAGGCTTTGTCAATGGTTGTTAGTTGCATACAATAAAAAAGCAGCAACCATGGATTCGTTGAATATAATATTGAAAATGGTTCAGTTCTAAAATGATGAGACTGTGAAAGACCTATAACCCTTTTAACTTCTTTTACCGCCTTATTTTGATTAACTGGATTCTCTCGTAACAGCATGGGCGTTTTCGTACATTTCTTCCTTCTGACAGGATGCCCGAGGCTGGAGGAGGCCCACCACACGCTTTACCAGCCAGACTGGCCCATTGTCATTCTGTATGTGGCAATCAGCTGTATACAGAATTACAATGGGCGGGGTGGAGCTGCTCTTGCGCTCAGAGGAGTGCAAGGCGGCCCCGTCAAGGCATTGAGGATTCTCACAGGGGAACAGTGATGTTCCCCAAAGGCCAAAATTACGGACAAAAGGCGGCCGGCTGGGTGATCCAAGGGGGGGCAAGCGCCCCTCCTTGCCCCCCCCTGCGGACGCCCATGTCTGAAACCACTTCATCTTCAACAGTCTGGACACTTTGGACTTCATTGTACTTCGCTTTGGGAACCTAGACTGCAACTGAGAAGATTCCTGCTGCTCCTGGTCTCGTCATCCTGACAGTCTTCTGCGTCATCTGTGCCTGTGCTCCATACAGGTTCTTCACAAGGCCTGTGGACATCCAATACACCCGAAGGAATCTCCCTTGGAGTGGAGGAGTCACTCCCCTGCATCTGAAGGCACTGCAATGATGCTGACCGATCTGCTATTGCTGAGCTCCCACAGACTCCGAAAGGTTCAGCAACACAGGTGGTAGTTCTGCAACTCCCTCAAGGCCCACACTGTCTTCACAGCAAGTTTGAAGCCAGTATCCCTCGTCGAAACCGCTGGAGCAGTACCCCTGTGCACCTCATCGACTTGCCGTTGCCAAGGCTTGTTGACTCTCTCCTCCAGAGATCTTCGGGCTCCAAGAAGCTCCAGCCTCCAGCATCTCCTGCACCCAAGATCTTTGTCCTCACCGCAGTCTCTGCACCGTGGACCTTCATCATTGGTGATCTGCTCGAGGTCCTCCTGGGACTTCTGTGCCTCCGGCCTGTGGATCCTCTTGAGGGTCTCCTTTGGCTCCAGTGGGCCCCCCTGTTTGCTCAGACCTGTTCAGGGTGAGTCACTTGGACCTTGCTGGTCCCGACACTTCCCCTTTTTCCTCTGCTACGTTTGTTGCCGCTGCCAAGGCTTGTTGGGGCCCCTGCCGGACACTGACCCTCTGGCTCTCGACATACAACATGAGACAGCTCGTGAACAGCTCTTGGTCTTCCACAGCGTCGCCTGGTCCGAACAACTGCAGCGCCAAGGTCACCCTCAACTCTCCTGCATCTTCCGACATTGGTGGGCATTCGTCTTACGTGCCTCCTGGTCACTCCTGAGTGGCATAGATTCTGTCCCCTCTGCTTGCAGGTACCTCTCATCTTGAATCCACCTTTGGGTTCCACCAGACTCTTTCACCTTATTCGCCAGCAGCATCTTTTCTGAAGTCCTCCATTGAGGTCTACGGCGGTTTCCTACGTCACTTCGCAAATATGCACCCGGCTTCCCTGGTGTAGGTATCCTGGTTCCTGGGGTATCTACAGGTGGGGTGACTCTCCTCCCTTCCATCTTCCACCGGGTTTCTTCAGGGTCCTCTTGGAAGGGTCCTCCTTCTTAAAAACTGCAACAGCAACTTTTCCATTGACTTGTATTGAGCACGTGGTCGTGTTCCCACTCTGCACCCAACCGCCGTGGGGTTCCTAGATGCTTACCTTGGGTGGTCCTTTGAGTCCCCAGCTCTTCTACGTCTTCTGGGTCCAGTCTCCACTTAGGTCGTGATTCGCATTCCACTTTTATAGTATATGGTTTGGTCTCCCCCTGGGTACCACTGTGTATTTGTGCTACTTACGTGTTCTATTGATAAAGTATTGTGTGTATTGTGATTATATCTCCAGGTAGGAGATATTGCAATGTGTTAGTGAGTGTTTATAATAAATACATATTTTTATAACTACACTGTATGGTTCTTTTTCACTTAACCTACGCTATATGATTAGTACTGGCAAAAAGCTGTTTTACACTCCTTCTGGACTAAGCCTGAATGCTGCTCTCCACAGCTACCACTTAGAGAGCTTTCTAAGGTTGTCTGGATTAGTGCAGGGTGCTATACTTACATAAGTGAGCACCATATACTAAGCCAGCCTCCTACAAAGAGTTTCAGGAGTAAGGTACCAAGGGGTAAGCCAGAGGTAGCAGCTGCGAGTACTTGGAACACATAGGTGGGTGGGCGGAGCCATCCTCTCCCTAAGTGAACACAGAGGAGCAATGGTGCTTTGGAGGGGCAGAGGAGGCATATAAGACCTAGAAACGGGCTGGCGGGGCCCACAATGTCACACTGCAATTCCTCCAGACACGGTTTCCCAATCAACCACTGACCAGGCACCAGTCTTTGGCTTCTACAACCCCGGGCGCTGCCAGGTACCACCCCTGCAGTCGCCATCGAAGGTAAACATTTACAACAGGAGCAAGTTCTCAGTCACCTCCAACACAACAGTGGAGCAGCAGCCGTCATCAGAGAAGAAAGCTACTGTGCACACCACCAAAGCCACCAGAACACACACACACACACACCAGCCCACAGTAACAAAGCACAGCGCGAAGGAGTCCCCTAGACCATGAAGAAACACAGGCCTTCTGCACAGAGGGATATCTCATCGCCTGGAAGAGTAGTATTACGTACGCTGTTTAACAGAACAACACATGCAACTAAGGACAAAAACTGTGACCAGGGGGGACTGCAACTTATGTGACAGTGGACATTGGGCACCAGTTCTTCAAAGAAGGCCATTTTGCTGACCACTGACGAGCAGCATTTGTGTGTTGGGTCCAGCACGTTGTCAACTCCTGGCCACACCAGGTAGAAGCATTACTTGCACAGAGACGACTGGCTTCTGATGGGATCTCTCGCTGAGAGATCCTGGTGGCCGCCATTTTTCTGTAAGAAAAGAACACTCCCTGAGCCAGCAGAGGTGTGCCCGACATTTTTCCCAAAATTTAAGAGCAGCATTTGTGTGCTGGGTCCGCCATCTTGCCACCTCTTGGCCTCACCAGGTAGAAACGTTACTTGCACAGAGACGACTGGCTTCTGATGGGAGCTCTCGCTGAGAGATCCTGGTGGCCGCCATTTTTCTGTAAGAAAAGACCACTCCCTGAGCCAGCAGAGGTGTGCCCGGACTTTTGCCCACCATTTAAGAGCAGCATTTGTGTGTTGAGTCCGCCATCTTGCCACCTTCTGGCCTCACCAGGTAGAAACGTTACTTGCACAGAGACGACTGACTCCTGATGGTTGACCCCTCCCGGAGGCAGCAGGGGTGTGCCTGACATTTTGCTACACTAGCCCTGTAAATGCTGTTGGGTCCTGGAGAGTTCTGTAAAACAGGATGTAATTTGCAAAGCATAGGATGGAGGCGCACAGGGGGTAACCTCTTCTAGGGGGACGGTGAGTGTGGGGGCGTGGTCTTACAGCATCAGAGCTGCGTGCTTTTATGCTCCCGGCCGTCTGTGCCCGCCCGGGGATGGCCTCTACCTCCTCTTTGAAGACACCGGCGTGCCTCCTAATTAGCGGCGCTGCTACCTCAGCGCGGGCCCCAGGGCCGCTTCGGGGAAGAGGGAGACGGAACTGGAGCAGGAAGCAGCGCGTTGTCCCGCGCTAACCTTGTGATGGTGTGATAGATACAGAGACGTGTGGCTGCAAGCAGGAGCCGACGGCGGGCGTGGAATGTGCATTCACTGCGGGGAGGGGGTGGTGGGGATTAAGAGACATGAAGGAAGGGCTAAGATTGCATGGACGCAAGGGGGAATGGAGAAGAGCAGGTGGAGGAAAGGAGAGACGAGTATCATGAAGGAAAAGGAAGAAAGTGGGAGGGAACAGAGAGTAGGGTCGGAGGGAGAGAAGGTCGGGGGAAGGGAAGGAAATAATGCAAAGAGGTACAAGAGGGAGGGATGGAAGAAAAGAAAGAAGACAAAGTGAAGAAGAAAGTGAGGGAACAGAAAGGAGGGAAGGTGCGAAAGGAGGGATAGTGGGGCTGGGTGCAGGGGAAAGATGGGAGATCAAAAGAGGGGGGAAAGGAAAGATGGTAGGAAGGAATGGGAAGGCATTGTGGGCAAGGAGGTAAGGGAGTTGGGAAGGAACAAGAAGGACTGGAGAGACTGAACAGGGGTGCAGTTGAGATAGAAAAGGACAGGGGTGGGGGAGGAGAAATGGAAAGAATGAAGGGTGCTAATAGAAGGGAGGGGGAAAAGTAAGGGAAATGGAGCAAGAGATGCACAGAGAGAAAGGCAAGGGGAGATGGAAGGAAGGAGGCAGGAGAAAAGAACACAAGAAAGGGACAGAGGGAAGGGGAGAGAAACCGTGGAAAAGGAGGAAAGGGTGAAGTAAAAATATATTGGGGAGGGAAGAACAGAGGGAGTGGGAGAAGGAAGGAAATGTCTGAAAAAGGGAAGATGAAGTAAGGAAAAAAGGGAAAGGAGAAAACCAAGAAATGATAATTTTATGCAACACAAAATAAACAGAAAGGGATGGAAGAAAAAGAAAGACTGTGGTTTATATTGAAAAATAATAAAATGGAAAGGCAGCCAAAAGAAAACATAAACTGGAAAACACAAACGGAAAAAACATAGATTGGTCATGAAATACGTCATGACGTAGTTCATGTGATAAAAAAGACTTGTTTTTATGCAGGAACGTGCCCCTTCCTGCATGAAAACAATCCTCTGAGGCATTTCCTCTTTCTGCAGAATGCAGCACACATAGAAAGAGGAAGTAACAAGGAGAAACAAAGCTATTTCTCCTCGTTACGCCTCACCTGGGAAGGCGTAGCATTTTGGCGCATTCCCACGTCTACCACTTTTGGTAAACCTGAGAATGCATCAAAATCCATGGATGTTGCATGGGATCCCCCACGCAACATCCATGGAATGCCTCCCTGATGCAGAGTAACGCAACGCAGCGATTATCGCAGCGTTGCGTTACTCTGGTTTATGAAACCACTCAGGGCCACGCAAAGTGGCTTTGCGTGACTTCATAAATCGCATTTTGAGCTTGTGTGGAGCATGCACCAAGTTGCGTGGTGCAAGTGCGACACAACCCCACTCACAAATATGCTCCTAAATACGCCCCTAACAATATAGTAATTACCATACATTACTATCGTCCTGCAAAAAAATATTGAACTGTTTAAAATTCCCAAATGCTGCCAAAGTCAGTTTCCGTTTGGTGTAAGGCTGGGATAATATATTGATGCATCCGTCCTTTCATATTCGGGTCAGTCTGGTAGTGGGTTGAGGTGCAGGTCGAAAATGTATTAGGGAGATGTTTGTGCATGGTATGTGATTTGGCAGACGATGTTTTTCTAAGATTGTGCAGTCAATATTACTTCAGTGTAGGTTTTCAGATGCAAACAGTGCGAGGAATCCGTGATCCCTCCCTCACTTTGCAGCTCCAGTAGAAAAATGAAAAGGCAGTGTTTGCCAGATTTGTCTGCAGGGCGTGCCAGGATATATATTGCAAATTAGTGGTGGGCATGTTTTTTTCAGCAAAAAACATTTCAATGGTGCTTTTTGTCAGCCGTTGGGATCTGCGAATGAAACTATATGAAAGTTTGAAAGAAGTGAGAAACGTTTAACTGAGAAAGTCAAAGTGACAAACTTGCAGTGAGAAAAATATATACCTGAAATGGAAAGTGGAAAACGTTTGAAAGCATGTATCCCTTATGTGTTTTTCTCCATTAAAAAGTAACATCACATTAATTTCAATTCTAATTACTTTGATTTCCTCCAAATCCTAAATGTAACCCTTAAGAGAGACCCCATACACCTGAACACCATCCCTAAGTTAATAACTTTCCCTTACTGTGAGAAAATTAGGTTCTGTTGCAGTATATCCCCCCCCCCTCACACACTTTTTGCTTGGCATTGGATGCAACTTTGCCTGTAGAGTACTGTGGCCCGGCTGTCCATGTTCCCATTATCAGTGTTCTTTTCCTAAAAACATATCCATAATTGGTAAGTCTGCCCCCCTGTAAGTCCCTAGTAAGTGGTACCCTGGGTACCTAGGGCCTGGAAGCTGAAGACGCCCTCACTAGGACCATGCCACTGCCCTTGCAGCTTGCATGCCTCTGTGAGGTGAAAAAAACGACAAAGTTGACATAACACCCTGCCTGGGTGCCATGCCAGCGAGCACTGCCTGAAGGTTTAGGTAAGTCACCCCTCTGGCAGGTCTTACAGCGCTAAGGCAGGGTGCACTATACCACAGGTAAGGGCATATCTGCATGAGTAGATAGGCCGGTTTTGCACCGATGCTGCAATATTGACCCCAGTAACAAAAGCAGCAATGCTGGGGGCCGGTTTTGTTAAACAGCAGTTTTTCATGCTTTGCCCCATGGATGCTTTGGGTTCCCAGTTCGGCCCTGATAAGGAGTACATGGGCTGGAAACTCGACAACTCGGGTTGCCCAGCACCATGATGGCTTCACTGAAACCAGGAATGTTTGGTACTGAACAACTCCTCGTAATAATTCCACACATGCCAGTGTGAGATTTATTAAACCATGTACTCAGAGGGCACCTCAGAGGTGCCCCCTGAAAACCTACTGACCCTGGTGTGGGCACTGACGGCTTTAGGCAGCCTGCCATACACAGGCATGTTTCTGAACCCCTGGGTGGAGAGCCTCTGCTCTCTGGTACCAGAAACAATGCACATCCTGGACAGAGGTGTCAAACCTCCTCCCCCAGGATGGGCCAGTGCTTGAAGGGGAAGCGCCAAAGGCCTGCTGTCTTTGTAATACGACCCCCAGCCTCTGCTGCTAGCAGCAGATGGCAGCCCCAGGTTTTCACCCCCACTTTGGGTGGGAAAACTTAGAAAGACTAGGAGGTGTGCCCACCTTTGCCAATTCTACCCCTCAAGTGGAGGATGCGAAGTTAAGCACACTTAACAGTCCCCTCCATTTTGAAGATGAGGGGACTCCTCAATCAGGGCTAGGACTATATCCCCTCCCACAAGAGGGGGGCATAATAGAGGGTATAGTCACCCCAGGTGAGGTGCCCATTGGCCCTACCTGTTACTCCCTTAAAGCCCCCTAAATCTAGTATTTAGAAGGCTCTCTCAGACCTTGAAACTAGTTACCTGCGACCTAAGAAGAAGTACGAAGAAGACGCCATGCAGCGGAGCCTGAAGATGACTACTGGCTTGGCCCCAGCCCTACTGGCCTGTCTCCAGCTTCTAAGACCCTGCGAGAAGACGACGCCTGACCTGCAGACAGCAGCTTCCATAAACCCAAGGAAGACTGCCTGAACTTTGACAAAGACCAGAACTCTCGAGGACAGCGGTTCTGTCCCCAAGAAACCAACACAAAGGACTCCGGTGCCCTCCGGATCCGGGAGTCTAGCCCACTCTGCACCTGTCGCCTCCGGCCCGTGTCCAGGTGGACCACCGACCCAGATAAGGTTCCCTAGCAATCCTGACATCAAGTCCAGCATTGGCTGACCCCTCCTGGACTTCAAGACGACACCTGCAGCCTGAATCCAGAGGTTTCCCCTGACCGCGACTGGCTCCGGTAAGAAGACTCCGACGTCTAAAGGCACCCCTGCACCCGAAGCCCCATGGCCTAGGAGAGCTGAACCGACGGTGTCCCTATGATCCCCTACATCTCTACTTACCTCTGCTGTCGTTGGTCTCCCTCCTGCAACCTCCGGTGTGACACTTGCAGCCTGTTTGTCCAATGCAAGTTCTCCATTGAAAATCATTGGGTGCCCAATGCTGATCTTGCACCCTGCACCCGGCCGCCCCGTGCCCCTGGTGGTGTATGTTTGGTGCTGCTTTGTGCCCCCTCTGTGCTTGCTCTAACCCACAAAGCTTGACCCCTGCAACCGATTTACCTACCTGCAAGCAGTGTGGCTTCGAGCACCCCCAGTCTCCATTGAAACGCATTGGGCCGAACTCCTATTTTGACCTCTGCACCCAGCCACCCCTGTGCTGCTGGTGGTGCAGTTTTGGTACTCACCTGACCCTTGCCCCTTGCTGACCTTTGATCCCGTAGACTGGAACAATAAGTTACGTACTTACCTGTATAACCGCATTATTGTTTTCCTCCATAGGATAACATTGAACTGTTCAGAAATTGCAGTGTGTCAACTTTTAAAAGCGAAAAGTATTTTTATTTTAAAACGTACTTACTTTATTGCGAAGATCTTGGTCTTAAAATAAAACTTGAACTAAGCTTATTTTCCTAAAATTGGTGTGGATCTCCTTTTTGAGTCTTGTGTCAGTTATTGCTAAATGCTGTGCAATAAATGTCTTACATTCCTCTGTGTTAGGCCGAAGGCTGCTTGCCCACACTACCACTAATAGAGAACTTTGGGTTTTACATTGAGCCCTGTACACTTCTGGGGAGTCTCTGGACTCTGTGCACGGTATAACCACCTAGTGGTATACCATATACAGAGCCAGCTTCCTACACTTACCCTAAACCTAACATAAGGCATTTCTCTTACCCAGTCCCACACACATAACCATTTTCTTATTCCCAACCCTAAACCACTCCTATACCCTTACTTTCACATTGCCTCTATGCTTAACATTTACCCAAAGTAGAGTCCGAAACTTAATCCTAACCCTACACCTATTCTTAGGCTTCAATCTGTCTTTTTCCTGTAATTCTGGCCTTTCCCCATAAAGTTTTGTGCCCTATGCCTAACCCCCATGCTTTCTGTTACATTAACTCCTGCATTTGAATTTTTTAATCAAACTTTTTATTGTTTTTAAGTTAAAGTTTTCAGTCTTTACTGTTTGCTCAGATTTTCTTTGTCACTTTTTTCTCACTTGTGTCTGACAAGAGTTCTAGAAAAATCTTACATGCATTATCAAGGGCCTGCTTCTCATTCTTGTGCAATGCAAAATCCTTGCTGAAGCTTCAGTGCTTGGGGTTTTCCTATTAAGAAAGGTGTGCCAAAGTTTGAATATGCCTGATGAGCAAAGCAGAGTAAATCTTTAGTGTGAGCTGTCACTCCACGGGTAACCTATAAAGGTTACATATCACAGATGTAGATTATTGTGTCTTGGAGGATTTGTTATTGCACACTGTTGAGATTTGAAGTGTTTTTGTCCTTTTTAATTAGTTGTGTGGCACGCTCAGGTAAAATCTATTTTCTAAGCAGATTCGGGGCCTCAAGACTATTACATACATGCCGACATTTTAGAAGAGGAAAGTGGGAGATTTTAGAAAAAATAATCAGGAGATTGTTTTTCTCCTATTGACTTCTATCGAGGCCTGAATCGGGTCCACTGTCATGTATGGAACTTAGTGTGCTGCTGCAGGATCGGATATCAGAAACGCAGATACATGTTTTTTCCCTTACCCATCAGGAGCACAGACAAAGTGCAGGCAGAGTCCATGACAAAAATGTTGTGAATTGGCCTGCAGGAGCAGGTTACTGGCAGTGAATACTATGAGTCTCACAGACCAGTCCCAACTGCAGCCTGCCGAGGAATCGAGTTTTTGAATGCAGGAATCGGGAGGCAGGAGACTAGCCTTGAAATCGATAGTCTCCCACCTGAATCGGGAGGGCTGGCATGTATGCTATTACCGCTCACAGTCTATAGAGATTGGTTGGTAATATTCAAACCTACACCCCGCCTTTGTCCGCCTTAGGTTAGGGAGAGCAGCCTCCAATGCCGGGACCGAACTGAACTGTACCGGCTTTCCTTTGGGAATTTTTTCAGTTGCTGTGTGTGGGAAATCCGACTGTGAGGCTATGAGGGAAGAGGTCATAGGGCCGGATTTAGACTTTAGTATACAAACAAACAATTGGTTCTTGTGGATGACTCGATAATTATTCGTATAGAGTGTTAACATAGAAGAAAAACATGGAGTGATATTCCAACCCATAGGTTGTTCCATATACAGTCCTGATGAAGACCCGCTATGATGTAGAGAAAGTACACTCTTCCTAAGGGGGTCAAAACGTCACCGGTTTTATATTCAGCCTATACCCATCAATTCCTGGGCAATTTATGAACTGATGTACTTGGCCCATCAATTAGGGACTATAGTTTTGAATAACATGGACAGGTGTATTGAAAATCATCAACAGTTTTTTGTACAATTGTTTGAGTACTATTTTTCTTGAGGCACTGCACAAGCACTTTCTCTCACCTATCACAACTTTAATGCTTAATTCTTGGAAACAGATGTTGCTGTACTAAACAAATGTTTATCATTTTTAGTAATTTTGTTGTCTGGACCTCCATGTTTCTCTTCTATGTTAACTCTCTATACGAGTAATTATAGAGTTATCTGACAGAACTAATTTTTGGTTTATATACTATATGAAACCTAGGTTCTGAGGAACACAGGGTCACCCCATTGATGTTTAAGACTTATTTAGATTTTAGCGGATGAGATGCTCCGCAACAAACATGATATCCCATCTGCCTTATTACAAATGCCATAGATTATAATGTAATTGTAATAAGGTGGGCTGGATATCCATCACGTTTATGATAGAGCATCCCATCCGCAAAAGTATAAATGAGGCCCATAGTCTTGATCTGAGCTGTGTGTCAATTACCACACTCCCAAACAGATGGACCGACTATGGTAACATCGTTTCCCTACAGACAGAGTATCCTCGGCTCACATTGGGTAGTCTGGCCTGAGCAATAAGACAGACATCCATATAAGTTTGTGTGATAAAACCAACCAAAGAAAAACACAGTTAAATAAATAAGAAACATAAATTCCCAAATACATTAACATATATAATGCCAACACAATTTGACAATTAGAAAAGGAGAACATTTAAAGAAATTGCCCTTGCAGTGATGGATACTCACTTAACTCAACCCAAATGGGTTAAATGTAAAAGATAAAATGATCAAAAACCATGATACATAAAATCTTTTTAGGTTTATAACTACCGAATCAAGTACGTAGCAGGTGAATGACAGATCAGATCTTTTGAGCTTCAAACATAGTTCTTTATTAAAAATGCCCATTTTAATGCATCAGCACACCAAGAATATTCTGGAATGGCATCAGCCCTCGCGGAGGCCACTGGGGCTGAAGTGGTCAGTTACTTTTGTTGTTACTGTCTGTCAAAGTACTTCTGATTTTAGAAGGCAAGTTTCCTGCATGTTGCAGGCTGTCAAGAATGAACCAAGACATCTAATATCTTTGAGGAGACTGTATTGTTCTACTCTAAAGCAAGGCCTTGAAGGCCGGGATAGAGGCTGAAAGATCAGGATGGTGCTCCTTGTATTTCTTCCTTTTTAGGTTTCGCCAATAAGGCAGCACATGCTCTATCTGTTGTCGGACGCATCGTTAGTTAATTTGAGCTTAGAGCTCGGACATTGCTTACCATTGGTTGGCTTCACTGTTACTCTCATTTGCTTGTTTCTTATTCATTAGCAGTGACTGCCAGTAATTTTAGCAGAGAGGGGGTCGGGAGACCACACACATGCATACACACACACTCTCACCCATGCATTCACACACACGCACACACACACCCATTCACAACACTCACTCACAAATACACATACATTCATGCATACATGCACACACGCACCAAATATCAAAAAACATAAAACTTACCTCCACTGCAGCTCTCCAGGAGGGATGCCTTGAAGCTCTCATGAGGGTTGGAAATGCTGCCTTCCCTCTTTGGCTGACCTTAGTCTGACAATGAGGAAACGCAGCAGTTCCTCACTCGTCACAGAGTGGAATGAGGTAATTGAGACTGCTGACCCCACCCCACTCTGTGACAAGGTGTTACTGATTGACACTTGGCCCTGGGCATTTCAGGGTTTAAAACTAAAGTGCCCCAGGTTCAAGGCTTTCCGTGACGTGAGGGCCTCGGGGCACTTTTGCCAGGCTAGGTGGCCACGCCCACAGGGCTGTGAAATCCTCATCTTGGTAAAGTTCAGCTCCGGCAGCCAGGCACCTGCGCATTTAGCGCATGTACAGCTCGTGGCTGCCTGACCTGAACAAGAAGAGTGTCAGTCAGGCTAACCTTTGTTCAGCCTGACAGACGCTCTTCTTGTCGGGGTAAAAAGTTGGGGGGCATGGCCACTCCACCCGTACGGCGGGCTGCAGCTGTTCTTTAGCATGTGTGGCCTTTCCTTCCTCTCCTTGTGTTTGTCTCTGCCCTGGAGCATGGACTTATTACTGTGTCCTTACACTGCTCTCATTTTCAGGTGCTACTTTTTTATTTTGTTTAAGTACTTCACAAAAATGCATGTGTTTTCCAGCTGTCTCCCTAGTGTGCTTCTCTTCCCCTCTCAGTGCTGCTCTCTCTCGCCAAAGTGTTTCTCCCCTTCCTGCCACCATGAGGCATTTTCCTTTGTGCGTTTCACTGCTCGCATTGCTTTCTCACCCATGTGCTTCTCCCAGCTCCACGTTCTCTCTCTCTTTCACCCGTTTGCTTTTCTCCCCTGCTCCCTGCACTCCATGTTGCTCTCCCTCTGGCCTGTTTGTTCCCCTGTGCCTTCCGTGTTGCTTCCTTCTTTATTGACAACCTCCCTGTTGCTTCCGGTCCCCATGTTCCTTCAGTCCTACCAGTTCAGCATGTTGCTCCCACGCCCCTGCCCGTGTTACTTTCACCCCACTCGCTTTGCCACCATGTTGCTTCTCCCCCTCCCGCTTTCCAAAAAAGACTGCTTTTACACATTTTTTTCTTTTTATTTTCTGATCCGAATTTAATCGACAAAAAAAGCATCTGTGTCATTTTGTAGGCACATGTCAACAAAATGACAAAATAGGGTTTTGTTTTTCTTATTTAGCCATGCTGCACAGCATCGGGGATTCTGTACTGCATGGCTAAATGGTACTGGCAAAGCCAGTAGGTCCCAAAAGCGAGACCTATTGGCTTAGCCAATGCTTGTCCTCCTAGCATGTCAATGGTAGAAACTTCTAAATCAGCACTTGACTGTCCCCAATGTGTCCCACTCTTCTTTGCCTAACAGTGTGATATATATATGCTTCTGTAAGATACGTTTATGGCAGGGGTGTTCTCAGAATCCTTTCTGCAAAATCCACAGTACTGAACACCTTAATCAGGACTGAGCTCCGCTGACACTTACAAACATTGGGGCATGGCAGCAAGCAAAGTTTCTGCGCTGTGTTGCGTGAAAGGGAGACAGCAGAAATGCGCTGTATCAGCTAATTTACACACATTTTTGCAGTCCCCTAGCACTGGCGCAGTGTATGCTGGCTAGCGCCAATGCAGGCATGCGGGTTACCTTCCAGCACAAAACCAATCCTTAAAGGCCTTTGTAACCAAAGAAAATATTTGACCAAATTACAAAAACTTATAAAATGAACTTTGTAACTGCTACTGAGCCTGGGAAATAAATTGGAGGGCACTACGTATCTTAGGAGCGATGCAGCTGAACACAGGACCATAGGCTGGCTTTGGGACAGACAGAGTGCAAATTTACATGCCGTTTATGTGGGTGAAATGATCATACACCACAGTCAGATAACATAACACAGAAGTAGTGGGGCAGGCAGAGCTGTGTGCTCATAAAACGAACCTACAATGTTCTTGTTATTTATATTTGGCACCTCCCAGTGTCGCCCAGCTGACCCAAAAGAATGTCAGACCAGTTTCATTGTAACAGGGGCTGTCTGTACTGGGAGTTAAAGAAGAAAAGTTGAGCACTGAAGCCTGGTAAGCAGCTAGTCTAAGGCCAAAGCAGCGATCAAATATCCAGTGATCCAAAAGTGAAAAAAGTAAAGGGACATTTAAGGCAGATGCAGTTTCTCGCCTTGTTACTGTTTGTTCCGGTAGCCTTGAAGAGAATGCAGGGCTTTTTATAAAAAAATCAAAAAAAGGTTAGCTGGGGTTCTCCTGAGGACAGATTGATAAACTGCGACATGAACAGTGCAGTTTGAAGATTTTTGGCTAAATTCTTCCACATGGTTTGAGACATTAGGTCATAGGGTGAACCAGAGGATTTACTGTTGTGTCGTATTTGTTCTTTTGTGCCCATAGGTGTGAAATGTGTCAATGTATTTGTCTGTTAATGTGGTTGAAACTCTGGATCTATCCAAATAGACACTGCTACATAATGTTCTTTGTGAACTCACTTCGATTTCTGTCCATTGTCTTCACAGTTTTGACCATGCCGGCTACCAATGAGGGCTGGCCTGACGCCTTTGGATTCCGGATCAGCGGATATGGACCTTGCTACATCCTGGCAGTCGAGGAGGGCAGCAGTGCCCATGCGGCTGGGTTGCAGCCTGGCGATCAGATCCTGGAGATTGAGGGTCACAACGTCTCGTCGCTGCCCAGCGAAGCCCTGGTGAACCTGGCTCGGGAGTGTGCTGACGTGCCACCCAGCATCGGCGTGGTGTCCCGGATCCAGCAGCTTGATATCCTGCCGGATGCATCTGGGCACTTTGGATTTAGCCTAAGTGGAGATAGCCCCCTCCAGGTGGAGACTGTCACGCCTGAGTCTCCCGCTTCGGACAGTGGGATCAGGCCAGGAGACTACGTGCTGGAGGTGAACGGTGTCCCAGTTAAGCACCTGGAGGCAGCGGTGTCCATGATCAAGGCTTCCCAGGTTGGGACCCTGAGGCTGGGTCTGTTGAACAAGAAGCAGAAAAGGAGCAACAGTAGCGTCCGGGAGTATGTACAGAGCACTGAGGCGGTGCACCAGGAACGGAGGAGCAAGGCCCAGGAATTCAACAGGAAGGTAAGTGCCAACACCCTCTGCCTACGTGTAACTACTGAGAAGAAGAATGATCAGTCAACCATCAAAACCCGTGAAGGTCTCAGTCTCAGCACTGGCACAGCAGAGGACAACCTGTGCCAGGACTGAAGTGCATCTGCAGAGCTCAAACATCATCTCAGTGTGGAATGCCAGGGGTGAGGAAAGTCAGGCTCTGCAAGTGAAGAGATAGTTACAGAGACAGACCTGAGGGTTTCCCTTTAGAACACTTACACACACACTGCTGAGGGGCAGAGATGAGGATAGTGGGTGGGGCATGGGTATATATAGGAGGGACCATAAGTGCCCTCAAGAGTGTTTGCGCAGAGACCCTACCCGGGTGTTAGATGTGTGAGGGGTTTATGTCTCTGCTTGAGGCTCTGAACCTCTGTGTGCAGGAAAGGTAGGGCAGAGACCTCGGAGGGCACTGCCATAGGGTAATGCCATTATCTTGGCACTACATACTACACTGTAACTAAACCTCTGTGTCATAAAAACATGATTCAGTATATAAAAGCGAGCACTTTGTTATTTACCGATCTCAAAAGCAAACAAATAAGCAACAACTGTGCCCAACAAACACAGTTCTACAAAACCAGTGCACTCCAGCCCAATGTGTAGGACTAATGGAGAGCAGGTTGAGGCCCCTCAAAATGGAGATGTCTTCCGGAGAGGGTGACGTGGTACAAACATAATCCATATATGGGTATATGCGAAACAATTTTTATTTCTGTAGCCCATTCAGGGGAAGGGCGAGCACAAAGTCACAAAATTATATTTTGTTTTGTAAATTTTGGTTATTTTGCTCATAACATTAAAACAATCAACAAAAATGCTTTAAAATAAAAATAACATGACCTTTTCTCCAAGTGCTCTCGTTCTGTGCTTCCAAGTCTCCCAAATCTATGCATGAGTCGTTCATCCAGACCAGGTTTTTTCCTGTGTATTCTGAGACTTCTAGTCCTCACTTTATATTGGGCTAAACATGTCTACAAGAAGTGGCGTAGCAAGGGAACTATAGGTCCCAATGTAAGTAAGGAAAATGGGCCCGTATTGTCAGCATAAAATTGAGCAATGATTGGTTTTCAGTGGGTCCCTAACTCTCCTGGCCCCAGCGCCACTGCACCTGCTGCACAACTGAAAGCTAAGCCCCTGACTACAAGTCCCAGAATGCAAATCAGAAAAACAAGCCTATATGAGCTACTCATGCATGGACCGAGAAAACTTTAGAGCTCTGTTCATTTAAATAAGTGAAAACTTTAGCTTCACTCATCTGTTATATTCCAAATAATTAATTGGGCACATATTAAAACCGGCCCAAGCCTTCTAAGAGCATACGCGTGTCGTGTCTTTCATATGAAAAATGAAGTTTGGCTTAAGTATGGTATGCTATGGTGATGGAGCACGAGTACTCTTTGGGGTCCATGGCAGGACTCCAGGCGGAAGGATGCCCATCCTGGGTCGCACGATCACCCAATCCCATCACTAGAGCGGTCCCTCAGAGAGAGCTGGTGACGTTTCTGAGAATGTTCCGAGGCTGTGAACCAGTCACCCAGACTTGATGACTCTGTAATTAGTGGGAGAGAGTGGGCTACGCTGCAGAAAGAACAAGGAAGCAGGGAGGAGGTAATTATGGGATGTCAGACGTTCGCAGAGGACTCCCTCCACGCTGCGCTTTCCCTGACAGCGCACAGGGGGAGAGATTAGTCAGGGTCTGGTAGTCTTCCAGGGTAAAGAAAGCTCTATATATCCAGGCTGTTGTATTATGGCCCAGCCTGCGCCGCCGGACCCGGCCAAAACCATGCCTGAGCCGGCGCAGAAACTCCTGAACCCGAAGGACACTCCATGAGACTTCTCCTGCTCAGAAGCCAGAGCTGTAATGGCAGCCCATGTCATATGTCACACCGTTTGCATGTCCTGGATTTTTTGCCAACACCACATTGCATTCTGGGACTTATAGTTTTGTAAGCATGGCTGTCTCTATGGGGGCTAGCAGTCACAACTAGCAGCTTTTCCTTCCATACCCTTACATCGTCCTTACTACCCATGGTCTTGGGGTTCATGTACAGGGAACATGAAGAGAAAGTAGCAGGTTATCAGAACCCTCTCCGCTTTCTGTAGTTTTCACTCATTGTCCTTCTTTTAGACACTCAGGAGCAAACATGAGGCTGTTGGGACATGGGGTTAATCTTGTGATGTCATCAGGGGTGAAAGAGTCACTGGTGTGACTTCTGCAGCCCTGGCATTCTGATGACTGTATGTGTGGGCTTCAAAACACCCACATACAACATACTGTTGCTAAAAAGCCAAGACTTGCTGGAGGTGTTGAATGTCACATGGGACTCTCAATAGTTATATTAAGCAGACTGGCTGATGGCGGAAGTGTAGAGGAAGTGTAGATTATGTTTCTAGCAGGGCTGCTACAAGGGGGGGAGCAGTGACTCCTGTTTGACTAAAGCCCCACTCTGCAGAACCTCACACCACCACTAAATGTATATATTACAAAAGTAAGCCCTACCTGTTTAGGTATGGCGTTAGGTTTTTATTGAAATTATATATATACTATACTTAAATTTAAGGGACTTTTAGCCAGCCCTCTTCATCCATTGGTCTGTTGTTGCGTCATTCACATTTTCTTTCTGCCAAATACAACATGGGGCTGTGGATCAGTCGCCTTCAGCCACTGCAAACTTCACTGCGAGTGACTGCATTCTGCCCATTCACAAGGAGAACACACATGCACAAAGTAATTCCATACTGTTCCATGGACTACTATGGCATTGCATTGTTACCCTTAGCCCTTGGAGGATGTGAAGACAAGTGAGAATTCATAATAGTACCATGCACGCGGCACAATAAAATGGCACTAGCAACTAATTTGTGGCTAAAATATGTTGCAAGTTTATTACACAGGTTGGCTTAGCTTATGGGTGATACAGGTGTTAGTGGTGAGTTCCTCGAGCAGTTGACACATCCTGAGAAAGACAGAGCCACCCCGTTGGTAGTATGAACACCAGTGACCTTAGATCAGTGGTTCTCAATCTTTTGACTTCTGTGGATCCCCACTTAATCATTACTAAAAGCTGGGGACCCCCACCGAATCATTATGGGAATCCGGGGCCCCCACTGAGACATTACTGGAAGCCGGGGATCTCAGCTTTAAAAGTTTCAGTGATTTGAACCGCAAAACAATACACAAAAAATACAGAAACAAGCATTCAAACAAAAACACAAATGATGAGATATTGTTTTTAATTCATAAATACATATATAAAAAATCATTTTTATGGGAAGGTGGGAGCCTTTCTAAATTCAATTGAGGCTACTCACCCCCCATTCTATATTCTGTTCTGCTCCCACAAATCATTCTGAGGATATTAACTTAATTTTCAGCCTCCAATTTCAAACTCCTTCACATTTACAGAACGTTTTAAAATTTTCAATTTTGCTTCTTTATTTGTATACACTTTATTGATCTGTTAATATTATTTAATTTTCTAAGCAGTTGTGGACCCCCAAGGGTCCCCGGACCACAAGTTAAACCCACTGCCTTAGATTCTTTACAGCTCATTCACTTAGAGTCAGTTGCCACTCTACCTACACTTTCCTTTTCGCGTCATGCTCCTGATGAGTTACAGCGAGACCCAGGACAGTCTCCGCAGTTGCTCAGGATTTCGAGAGGGATTAAGGAGTGCAGTCACGTCATCTAAAGCCCTGCGGTAGGGACTACCAGTGACTTGAGTAGTTCCCTTTCGGCTCCAAGATCCACCATCTGGAGACCTTTGTGGTTGTTTGAAGCTATAGGACCGCCCCGTAACTTAACCTTGCAATGCCAAAATAAACCATCACATGAATTCTTGTTCCCCTTTAACTTGCATGTATCCAGGTAGGGTGTGTGGGTGGGAAACACTGACCACAAAGAGGGCCAGATCTGTCTGCTGACCCTTAATATACCCCTTTCTGTCCTCACTCTCACCTCCTGATGCCATAAATAAATAAACAGGGTGGGAGCCCTCTCAACCTACAGTGGCTCTTACTGCCTCACTTGGGCTCCGGCTCCCATTCTATCTAGCAGGGGAGCAACACTAAGATGCTGTCCCCTCTATGTTGCCCCGCGGGTAGTGTGGCCAGCTGCAATGTGTGTTTTTATTTTAGACCAAATAAATAGTTTTTCTTTAAGCCGATGTTTATTTTTAGATAGATGGGGCCCGCATCTTCCCAAACAATAAAGTTTTGCAAAAACAATGATAAAGGAAAACTGATTTGGCAAAGCTAAAAGGCTAACGGCCAACTTCTTACCTATTGGCTTTGACAATGCTTGTTGTGTGATGTATCCCTGATGAGACAGGACATGACTAGGTGGCGACATGGGTTGAAGCTAACGCCAAATGTGTCATCTTTTTTTTTTTTTTTATGAGGTGCTATGCTACCCGAAAACTGGAGAGGGTCCCTGCATGACATTAGTAGCCTGGACCACACAAAACCTTCTGACAGGACTCGTTTCGTGCTATGTTACTTCAAAGGTAAGTGTGGGTGTCCAGATAGGCAGGTCCAGTGCTTGGACCGAGTCAGCCTCATGTTTTGTGAAGGATGTCTAGCGAATGAGGGAGCCTCGGAGCAGTACGCTTGGGACATCAGGACACCATGTCTTCAGTCAATGGGCATGTTTGTTCAAAATGGTGTCTTAGTTCAGTGTGTCCAGCATAAGCAAATCAAGACTACGACTCCCAGAAGGCATTATTTTGGAAATTAAAAGGCCACGACTGGGGAGGGGTAGCACCCCCTCAGCCAAGTTTCCATGTTTATTAAAAAATACATTCAGAACTCAGTCATTTTCTTTTGATCAGACACCCTGAAGTTGCACGATATCTGTCAGCTAGTAAAAAGAATAGTGTTTTAGCCAACATTAAGTATTGTTATTGTGGTTTAACCAAGACTTTAAGTGGGCCGGGTCCTGCCACTGCTCAGCACTGGCAGTTCTAAAAAGCAGGTGAAAAAAAACTTAACTCTGCAGCAGTACCACTGCTCAAAGCCTTTGATGTAAATTCAAAGAGACTGGTTGTAGTTCCTTCACAGTCTCATCATTTCAGAACTGAAGCATTTTCAACATGTTATACTACGAAGCCATGGTTGTTGCTTATTTATGTTATGCAACTAACAACCATTGACAAAGCCAATAGTCCTGGCTTGTTGTAGGTGTAATGTTACTTGTATTATATATCTGGATGCAATGTCAGAAGCAGCAAATTACCTCTCCGGCGGCACACTATGCTAAGCACGGATTTTTAGCTTAGTTTTTAAGCCACGCCCTAATTACATCGGCCACACCCCTTAGAGAAAGAAACCCCCCAATTTTTTCATCCCACTTAAAGCCATGGGTTTAACACATCCACTGTCCATAATACTGCACGTTTTCCTCTAGTAAGAGCCACGGAAAGCCTGATGGGAGTTACAGAGAGATTGTGAAGGCGGCTGTCGGTATCACCTTTCATGGTGGGCTTCTTAGAACAATTTTTTCCCGTGACATCGTGACACTCGCTGACGCATAACCAGTCCTGCCAAGTATCACGCATCACGCGTTAGACTAACGCATTTCAGTGTGGTGCTCCGCATCACCGCACTGAAATGCATAGTCACGCATTATAGTCATAGCGCCTCAGCTGTTACTGAAGCTGTTAGCGCTGCCTACAACTGTTAAATGGGAATGGCAAGGCAGCTGCAGCTCGTAGTGGCATGCGCGCGCTAGTAGGAGCTCTGCTGGCAGGCTGCATGCTACAATGTATCATCATTAAGTTCGGACCCTCTCAGGCGGAGATTGATTGGGTGCGGCTCTCAGATTGACGTCACTGATCACGTCGAGGTAGTGCACAATGGCTACTACTGAGACATGACTGCCCAGTCCTGCGGGAATTAACTTGTGAAAGGCGCAACAAAACATTTCACTTGTACTTTAAATTGCGGCAAATCATGGCGCGGCAGTGCTACCTGCTCCCACAGGCCGCTGTGTGGCTCAGCTGTCTCAGACTAAGCAGGTGCAGTAAATTTGACCCCGGCCTCGCCGATCTCAATTGCTGTCGCCGAGAGGGACAATGTACTGACGGACTGTCACTGGATTGCACACAACAGGCTTTGCCGACTCGAGGACTCACTGACTGTGACCAGGTAGGTGGGCCCCAAACGGTAATTGCGGCCGTGCCTCGTGGCCTGAGCTGCAACAAGTAATTTGAAGTAATACAGGAGTGGTGCAGTGCTGCAGCCACCCGAGTGTGTGTGTGAGTGTGCTCCAAATGTGAACACAGTCCTCCCCATGTTTGTCGACATCTGTTTTCAGTCAAGCCATCAGAAGTTTTGATCACTGTCGCATTTTGCGTACTTAGTAAATATTTAAACTCACCAATGATTTTAAAATCTTATGTGCAACAAGATCTCCAGAAACAGGAAAAGCTTCCAATCCCCATCGCTCAGGCCAATGCATATTTGACTGTGGTGCCGTAAATTCAATTGCAGAGGCCACTGCACACCACCCAAAACATTGCGCAGCACCGACACCCCATGGGGCAGGCCTCCAGCACCTGCACCAGAAACGGCTCCAGCTCGGCATCCTCCACGCAGAGATGATCGGCGAGGAATGCTTCCTCATCCTCCTCGTAGGGCTGCTCCAGCAGCTAAAAGACCCAGGCCTGGCCCCGAACATCACAAACAAGCAGTAGGCGACCAGCATCAAGCAATAGAGCAGGCTGGGATTGGGCCATAGCACTGTTGGGAACGCAGTCCTCTGCACCCTGGGCTAGTACCCCAAGTACAGCCCCGCCCACGATGCCAACTTTTCACAGCTGAGTAACAGGTATGAGTCTAGTATTGCAGCAAACATTAGAGGGTTTCAGGTATTCTACATATTAGTCAGAGCTTGACTATTTAAGAGGCGTGTTTGTGCATCAGCTACATGAGTTACGTCTTGCTTGTAAACACTGGAGTAATTTAAACACCACTACCTCCAATCCGAAAGAGGCAAATTAAAGTGCCCTTCCTCCTCAGGCCAGTATATTGAGCGTTGTTACGTTGTGTTACACCAAAATCCATTCTTTATAGAAAAGCTGAAGTAAGTGCTATTTAAAAAATATGTTTTTATGATTATATGACTGGATGCACCTAGGCCTTGCATTCTTTTTGGAACCCTCAGCGACAGAAATTACCTCAGTTCCCTTTAAATTAATTCTCCTTAAGGCAGCTGCTATGTGAGTGGGAATGCATGTGGATCTATAGTTCTCGTGTCTTCATTGCTCGATTTTGCTTGCAAGAAAGTGTCACTCATAGTCGTTGAATGTCACTCATATTTACACTGAAATTATGAAAATGTCACACATAAGCAATCTGAAACCTTGGCAGCTATGCATAACCCTTATCTTTGTTCTCCCGGTTTTACTTAGTGAACGGCTTTCTGTGCTAAAATGATCTTTTTTCAGTGGCTGCACGCGTCAAGTCACACGTTGGGTGTGAATCTTTTATCTGTGAATCATCACATTTCTGCTAAAACAATAGCTCTCGGTGCGACGCGTCACGCCGCCCTCGCAGTTCAGGCCTGTGGCCTCCCAGGGTTTGTTATCTCTGTGTGTAATGGCGGCCGCTGCGCGCGCCCCTTCCCTGCAGTGAGGGCCCGACGAAGCACAGACGGGGCTGCGCGCGATCTATGTAATATTACAGGCTCTCCAGCAGTGGTCCTTTCTGGAAACTTCCACGCTGTGTGTCACGGCAAAGGGCCTTGTTTTCTGCTCCGAGTTTCTTTGGAGACGACACGAACATTTTTCATAGGAACGCTGGAAAAACACTGGGGTCACTTTCTCACTCAACAGATACACTGAGAATCAGATAGCCTTATTCTTACAGCAGTGACGCACACAAGCTCTTTCTCATTACTGCTCAGTGCAGTAACGGCTGGTTAAGGTCCTGAGGGATAGAATGTTGTAAAAGAAACAGTGAGACACAGAAAGACACGCATTGGACTGTTGGAGCAGAAATCTTTCCCAGCCATTATTGGACCTCTGCAGCTACATTATCGTCAGTGGAACTCTCAACATTCGAGTGCGCTGATCTAGCATTATAGGGCTTTATAGGTTGTTAAAGGTCCTGAACCTGTTATAATGAGGGAGAGGGTATTTATCAGCGGGCATGGCACGGCACAGGGCAGGTCTAAAGGTACGATAGAATGTCAACCAGTGAGGGCTGATTGTTTTAAATTAAAAAGAGGGAAACAGAAAGACAAGCACTGGAATGTTAGAGCAGAAGGCCTATACCAGCCATTATTGGCCCACACACACTTAATTATCTTCAGTGGAGCTCCCAACAATGTTTTAAAATTAAATTTAGTGCTCTACCATTCTACTAAGTGGAAGGACAGCTTGAAGTTGGTGCAATATCAACGGTGATAACCTACTGCGTTTAACATCTCTCCGTTCACTCCTGCTCTTTTACTCTATCGAGCTATCGAACTATTGATCGACTAATTGATAAATCTATCTGTTTATCTATGTATATCTATGAGGTCAGCCAGAAAAGGCTGCCTGCAAACAAACTGTTCTGGATCGCCTATAACAAAACAGTTCACAAATGGAGGTGACGATTGATGGATATCGGCCTTGGGCGCTTCTAGGCCAATTGGACTCTAACTTCCCAGTCTTCAAAACATCCAGACTTTTACTTACGTGAAGCGCTCCAAAGTATATGAAGGGCAACATGCAGTGCTATGTAACATTCTTAAATAAATACATCCCTCTTCTCTACTCTGTCATTCTCCCAAGAGCAAGGTCTGAATTAGACCCCCCTGTTTATCCTAGTGCAGCAGGAACCTTCCAGGTGCAGGCGCTGACACTAAATGAATCACCGATCCGCTCCCTTGCAGTGTGGGCTGCTGCACTTCACCAGCTACCTGCAGCTTGACAAGTAGGTTAGAATTCCCCTTGACAGCTCATTTAAAAATAAACTCAATCTGGGGCAGGTATCAGGAGGGAAATGTGTCTGTGTCTGCACTCAAACTCCCCCTCTCCCAGTGTTCCAGATTTCAATACTGACTCCTGGGGCCTGTCTCACCGAGGAAGTGTATATTTCCTTTGGGAACCGGGCACACGTGTATTCGGGCAAATGGTTCGAAATGCACAAGGTGCCTTCGTTGGCGAGCATCAGGGGATGCAAGTACGAACAGCACCTTTGTTGCCACATCCTGAAGTTGTAGAGACCACCTACAAGTTTCAAGGATGAGACTCCAACTGTTACCTTCTGATGATGAGCACTTGGTCTGGGCAGAAAACTTTATTTTATATTTTATTCAACCCTAAAGTATTAGTACACTTTACACAGACTGATATTCACATACAGAAGAACATGTTGTAAGAACTACTTCAAGAAATGTTCAATTTGTAAGGCGTCAGAACAATTTGATTAGGGATAAGGGGTGATAAGGGAAGCAGTCTAGCTGCTTAACCGGAAGCATAAAAACCGATGCATACACCGACGCGCAGCAGACGCGCGCAGCGAGCGCGCCGCTGGCGCGCCGCTGGCGCGCCTAAGGCAAGCCCGTCTGCGCCCGACCGGGTCCAGGGGCCAGAACCCCTGCCCGTCCCTCCTCAGAGTATATCAATTACACCAGCAGAGAGCTCAAACAACTAAATAGAAACCCCAACCCTTCCTGCTTCCACTCTATCTCACCTAATGATCAGGACAGGTGCTCACACTGTCCGTTCGGACTCACCCCATCCGATTCCTCCTCCTCACCCACCAGGACACCTCTCAAATTAGTCCTGCTCAATTGTAGATCTCTGCCAAAACACACTACTGAGATCTCAATACTCTTAAACGATCTAGAACACGAAGTGCTGTTCCTTACGGAGACTTGGCTTACCCCAAGCTCGGATCCCGACATAGTACAAGCACTTCCACCGGGTTATCAGATCAAACGCTTAGATAGAGTAATTGGCAAGGGTGGCGGGATTGCAATCGTCTATAAGGACCAGATGACATGCCGCCTGTTAGGTAGCCCGCTATCTGACTGTGAGAACGTCCACTTCGCGATTGAATTCTCTCCCACTCTCACTTTTACAGGCATCCTTATATACCGCCCCCCGGGGCTCTGGGGCAGTTCTGTCAATCTCTACTAGAATCAGTCACCAACCTTGCTAGCACTGCAGCTAACTTCACCATCCTCGGAGACCTTAACCTCCATTTTGACGATCCGTTGCATCGGCCTGCAACGGATCTAGCCCTAGATCTCGCTTCCTACCAACTATTACAGAAGGTCTCGCAAGCAACACACACTAAAGGGCACCTTCTCGATCCGATCTTCTCAAATCTTGAAGAACTAAAAGGAATAGCCCCTTCCCCCCTCCCATGGTCAGTCCACTTTTTAGTACCTTCCCTCTGGTACCCCCCAAAAATGGGCTCCTACACACAGGCAACATTAATTAAAACACGCCCCTGGTCTAAACTCTCTATAGAAGATTGGGTTCATGAATTAAATAACACCACACCCATCACCACTACTGACCCTGTCGTAGCTTACAGAAATTTTGCCAACTGGTTCGAGAACTCCCTAAACACGGTACTCCCAAAAAAAAACATCCGGAAGAATTCCAGATCTAATAAACACGAATGGTACTCTCCTAAGCTTCTCCTCCTGAAACAACACGCGAAAAAACTAGAGCGGATATGGAGGAAAGACTTTGCACCTAATAAGAAAGTAGCTTACAGGGAAGCCATAGCAACTTACAAGGCTGAAATAAAAACAGCCCAGGCCTCTTTTACGAGGAAAAATCTCACTATCAGCTAACTCGCCCAGAGATTCCTTTTTATCATCAAAAACTTCTCAAACTCCCCGATCCTCCGGTGGCACCTGACCTCTCGGGACGGCGCTGCAATGAATTAGCAGATTTTTTCTTCACCAAAGTTCAAAACATCCTGAAGCATATTTCCCCCCCAGACACCACGCCCACACCAAAACTTGAGAATCCAGAACAGCACGAGAATATGCCCCTCCTGGACACCTTTGCACCCATCACCCAGGAATCACTCCTACCCATTCTATCCTCTGTCAAGAGCGGGTCCCCACTAGACCCGGCTCCACTCAACATCCTCAAACGGGCTGTACCTACAATCGTTCCCCCCATCACTAACCTGATTAATGCCTCATTAACATAGGGCTTAGTCCCTCCTGAATGGAAAAGAGCAATGGTCAAGGCACTTTTGAAAAAACCCCATCTTGATCCTGCCGAACTCGGCAATTACCGCCCCATCTCGCTTCTCCCTGGCATTAGCAAACTAGTGGAGAAACATGTTAACATCCTACTCTCGGCTTTCCTTGAACTCCATGGCCATCTCCACCCCTCACAAACAGGCTTCCGGCCCCACCAAGGCACCGAAACAGACCTACTAGCGGTCGTGGAAACTTCAGGAAAGATCCTCGACCAGGGAGGGTCGTCCGCTATAATTCTCCTCGACCTAAGCGAAGCCTTTGACACGGTGAACCACCGCACCTTGGTTCACCGCCTCAAAAAGGTGGGACTGTCCGGAACAGCCCTTTCATGGCTTCAATCATTCCTGGAAAACCGTCTTTTTCAGGTATTCGAAGGTGATACCTCATCTAAATCCTTCCCTTTACAGTGTGGAGTTCCTCAGGGCTCATCTCTGAGCTGAGCCCCACTCTTTTTAATGTATATATGTCCCCGTTGGCGGATATTGTATCCCCCTTCGGTGTCCATATAGTTACATATGCTGATGACACCCAGCTGGTTGTAGCACTGAACCAGGCCGAGCAGTCACCCACAGATCTCCACTCCTGCCTTAAGGAAGTCACCAACTGGATGAGCTTATCACACCTAAAGCTCAATGGTGATAAAACCGAGCTGATGGTTCTCGGCAACCAGCTTAGTTTCAAATCTAACACCATGTGGCCAGCCAGTATGGGCCCGGCTCCCATCCCAAAACCTGAAATAAAGAACCTAGGAATCTGGCTGGACCAGGAACTCTCTTTCAAGACCCGAGCGAGAAAGACTGCCGCCGTATGCTATGGCCTTCTCAGAACAATCCGGAAAGTTCTTCCCTTGCTCCCCGGTCAATCTAGAAAGCTCCTGATCCAGGCCTTGATCCTGTCCAGATTAGATCTTGGCAACTCTCTCTATCTGGGTGCCCCGAAGTCAGTAACCACCAAGATGCAGGTTGTTCAGAATTCGGCAGCCAGACTGCTCACAGGAACCAGCAACCGCTCCTCAGCCAAACCCGCCCTTCGCTCCCTCCACTGGCTCCCGGTTCAGGAGAGAATCCACTTCAAGGCCCTATGTATCACTCATAAATCTCTGAAGGGGAATGGCCCACCCCTCACCAAGGCCCTAGTCAGACCTTATAAGGCCCCCAGAAGTCTCCGTTCCAACGAGCTCCATCTGGCTGAGGTTCCAAGAATTATGAGGTCCAGATCAGGCGGTCGCCTCTTTTCATATAACTCATCCAAGCTTTGGAATTCCCTACCTCTCTCCATTCGTAAGGAACCCAACCACCTGGCCTTCCGGAAACAACTGAAGACCTGGCTTTACCCATAGGGACCTTCCCCTTCCTCCTCAGTCCTGCTACAGCGCTGGGATGCCTCCGGGTAGCCATGCGCTATATAAAAATCCATTCATTCATTCATTCATTCATAAGGGAGATTTTGGAGCATGAAATAAGATCTGAGTGTAGTTTATGTCCAATCGCAACGGCTTTTATTTTAGATGTTTTTTAAAAAGAAAGTAGATTTGGCTGGGTTCTTGTGTCCATCGAGAGAGCGTTGCAGATGGATAATGCTGCTCCAGAGAAGGCCTGGATTTGTGCAAGGGGGATCTTAAACTTTGGGATGCACACCAGAACTCACATCACCCACGATGCTGAATACATCCATCCGCCATTGACACAAGTAAATAGGCTAACAAGAGCAAGATGTGGCAGGAGTCCTGAGGTATGGACTGAGTGTTTTTTCTATCAGCACCTGGGACTGGTGCACAACAACCTGACCTGCCACTGACTCAACTCTGGTCTGGTCCTACAGGTGTTGGTTTTAGAATCTCCTGATCTCCCCACAGGCCAGTCATTCTTTGTAAAGCAGCAGGTCGAAGGCCAGTGCACCTCTCATTACAAAACTATGCGCTGTTATTGGGTACCCTCGGACAACATTGCTTTGTACCACATGGGGGTCACTTCATGCTGAACAGTTAATGTATTTAATATATTGGCCCTGCTACTACTTTGTTCTGTATGTCATGTAATAACACGAACAAGCTAATTATGGTCCCCTGGGCAGCCACCCCTTCATCCACTGTTACTCTACTCATGTGAAATGGGTGCTCAGTTTCTGGAAGCACTAAGAGACCGTATAAATGGTACAAATACTTATAACACAACACATTCTCTCTCCTTCTTCAGGTGGATGAGGTCCTCGGGGACCAGCCCGAAGTCAAAGAGAAGGTCTTCACTGTCCTGAAACAGTACGCAGCGGAGAGACGGGTGGAATACCTTGCCTACGCGCTGCCCATGATCCTCTGCCAGGAATCCCAGCAGTCGCTGATCGATGACATCAGGTAGGCGGAGTCCAGCAGATGGAGCGTGCACTGGCGCAAATCAAGTCAATGTCTTTTTTGTTTGAACAACACTTCCCAAAACTAGAGATTATGATATGGCGAGGAAAAATATCATGTTCATAGAAAGGGTATTGTATGTATTTAATGAAATTCTCACTATCAAAAAGGAGAACATATGCATGGAGATTACCCTGGCAGATTGAGTCTATCAGATTTAGTGAAATTAACTTAATTGTTTCAGGGCTGGAGAAGGTGTAGGGATGGCAAAACATGTGCATTAAAGATCTTAAAGAGACAGTGCTGATTTAAAAAAAAAAATCCATGTTCGGAGTATATCTAGGGGAGAAGACAGTGGTCCACCACTTGCGCTACCCAGGGTCACCTGACATGATTTCCAAAGGGTCCAACGTGGACAGCTTCCAATTTGTAAATCTGTTACCACGCCCTTTGAAGAGTGAGTAACTTTTCAATGGTTGCAGACCATTGATAAATAGCATTCTGCATTGTAATTAGGATGGAATTCCCTTTAATGCCCCTTAATTGCGAATTAGAGTGGGACAATAAATCCCCTTGCAAGTGGGAAATGCATTTTTACATGCAAAGTGTGTTTAGAACATACCAAAAATAAATTGTTTGGCCACAAACCCTGTGATTGTTGGTGTTGGTCAAATTGTTTTTAAGTATTTTGGCGAGAACAGATCTTTGTATTGTATTGTATTATTTTGCAGCATGTGTGTAGTGCACATTCCCCTGAAAAGGCCCTGAAGCTCTTCCAGGTAGTTAAGTAAGAGGCAACTCCATTTATTGTGCATGCTTGGGAGAGTGTGGGTTTATGCAGTGGTCTATATGTGGGAAGCACTTACGTGGGCATGGGGTTTGCAGGGATTCTGCAAACGTATTGTGGTGCACATATTGTAGCACTAAAGCATAGAGTGGAAAACTTGTGGCTGCGTTTAATTATGCATCGACACAGAGAGATGTGAGAGTGTTAGAATCCGGTTTAAATGTACGAACCAGGCCAAGATCGCTGCCAGGAAACAATGTCAATGTTATGAACTTCAAAGAAACGTTTGTTTGTGACATTGCATGGGTCCCCTCTGTGTCCCATTCTTCTGTGATGTTCCCTATTTCGTTACCCCCTCATGGGCTGCAGGGGCAGATGGGGGATGCCTTAACTCCTTGGAGTCTGATAGTGTTCTTATCCATTCAGTCCAGTCCACAATCTCTTCCTTTGCTTTTTCATACCTTCTAGTGGCCCTCATAGGTGCCTCCTCTGCCATGGTCCACTCTTGAATATTTGTTTTTTAGCTCATGTCACTTTGCTTTCTAGTACATATAGTCCTGCATTTATGATGTAAAGAAGTTCAGGCATAATTACCAGAATGCATAGCAGCGTGCACTTAAACACAGAAGTGGCTGAACAACTTGCACCTGAGAATGGCCAGCACATCTCCAGGGTTGGTTATCTGGTATGACATTGCTTATATTTAATATATAATGTGTATGATGTGATCATTTCCTCATTCCCCATATGAGTCCTCTGATTTGACGCAGTAGCTATTCTGGTTGCGATTCACCAAAATGTTAGTGGTAGCAGAAGTGAAATGATGCCCTCTAAGTCCCTATGATGACATCACAGGGAGAAGCATCATGAGCACTTTCGGCCTAATATCATCAGCGGATGTGATGCCAAAGAATTTCTCATCCTCATGCCAACACATAAAGTGATATCATGGAAGCGTTTATGTATGTGGTATCTTTGTAGCGCAAACCTAGCAGAAGGGCAACAGAGATCTGCAGAGGATCAAAAGGAAAGATGCAAGTATTTGGAGGGGTAAATGGGTTCTTCGAGTAGAAGTGGCCTGTCACTGCATGGTGATGTCACTTTCTATCCAGTGATCTTCGAAACAGCATCCGGTGAGGTGAGGGGTTCTTCAATATACATGCATGTTTGTTGGCAAGTACTAGGGAGACACATTGAGTGAGTTGTAGGGATTTCTGCTTGTGTTGCAGGCACTCTTTTTCTGTGCATGTGACCCCGCTCAATATGTAATTGTAATCGCATTTATATAGCGCTTGCTACCCCAGGCGAAGCATTGAAGCACTTTACGCCGAGCAGCACGCTGCTCCAAAACCCAAGGTTAGTGGCTAGTCCAGTACTATTGTTAATGTCGGCTGCTGGGAATAGTCTTGTGTACTCAAGCAAACAATTCCATGCATCCACTTCAGTTTCTTTGCGGTGGATTAAATGAATCGGAGTTAGTTGTTATTATTAGTGCGGGAGGAGGGTATGTGAGCCCAGGCACATGGTTGGTGGGATTGACCTGGAGGAGATTAGGTTTTGTTAGGTTGCAGGGGTATGACTTTCAGAGGAAGGAGGAGAGGTTGTGATCTTGAACATAGGTTGTGAGCAATTTGCAGAAACACAATAATAGAGATTACGGCAAACATGCGTGTGACAGGGTAGGTTGTGCTCACAGAGAGCAGCCATGTGTGATTGTGCTGCAATATTGCTTACAAAGTGGAAACAACTGCAGTTGGAGGGCACTTTGTTTTGAAAACTGTCCGTGCATTGCTATTCAGTGCACTTAAAGTCACATATATTGATGTTAAAATGAGGGTTTCTAAAATCATGTACAAATGCCCAACTTCTGGTCAGACATTCATCAGTATATTGCACATCTATTAGGGCTCATGTCTCAGGTTTTTGATGCACCAAACTGGAAAGCGAAAGCGCAACTGCAGCATCATCAAACCACAACTGCCTGTTGATAAATACCCAAGATGTGCAGGAATCCCCACGTTTAAACAAAAACATAAAAGATAGATTTCAGCTCTGTACCGCGTGTTAAACAACTTTTGTCGGTCTTTTTTCAAAATGAGAAAGAAAAATTATCCCCTTTTCAATGGGATGTTTATCTGAAAGTTTTATTTTTTTATCTGTTAACACCTTGCTTGAAAAACACGCAAGGGGATGCATGAAGGCAGCTCTCCAGGAGTGGCAGCTGCAGTGCCAGTGGTACCAAAGGGCAAGCAGGCCTCGCTGATAGTCAGGACCTCAGTCAGGACCTAAGGTGACCCTAGTACTATACTCTAAGAGGGCAGGCTTTCAGTCTTAGGGATGAATGACAGCGTATGGGGCTTCAAGAAGCATAATGGCCAACAAACCTTAGTGCCTCCATCAGGATTTGTACGGTACATGAACTGTGTTTTTGAGCAAAGCATTGGGCCTTGCCACTTATTCTTTGACAAGTTAAGCAGTGGGTAGGAGCCAACCCAAGTGCCGTTACCCACCCCCAGGATTGGTGGCCCCACATAGTGACCCATAAATATTGCCCGCTTACTGTTCCTAATGTTCCCATCCGGCATCGGTTGCACTGTGGTGGAAAGCAGATCTGTACCACCAGAATGGTCTGTGGTCCCCAGGACCAGATGAAGACACCAACCTCCAGCAGCTCAGAATAGGTCAAGTGCTCACTAAAGAAAGTAGACAGGGAGATAAGGTTCTGGTGACTTTCTTCAAAGGTTCTGAGAACAGGGAAGCAATGGCAGAGCCAGTGACACCAAAAAGAGAAGCCAGGAATGGCAAGTGCTTCCCATTGGACACCTAATTAGCATCCTTGTTGGTGTCAACATGTCAGCCCCTGCAGCTGACATCCTCAGCCTGTAGGCTGTTTGTCTCCCCGCACTCCCTGTACAGCACACAACGCCTGGCGCCGAGGTGTCATTACTGGCCTGCGGCCTGGAGCATCCCCGCAAGGCTCTAGTTTGTGCCCTGCTTCATCAGAATCCCAGGGCCAGTTTCCTGAATTCGCAAGTCTGAGGGCTGGAAGACCTGCCTACCTGCTCCAGTTCCAACACTAATTTCTCAGGGGCCGATTCTACAGGCTTTTCTTCCTGGAAATCTGAAAGTAGAAGAGACTGAAGTCACAATTATTCACAGAAAAATGTTAGTGAATCGGAACCCTCCCTTTGACAATCCCAGTCACATATTTCATTTTTCCAGGGATTTGTAATTGCTTGTTGAGAATGAAGACACTCTTCTGCTTCGGCTTGGGGGATAATCCGGCAAGCGTGCTGCCCACTGCTGCGGGATTAGGGCTCGGGCTGGGTCGCTGATGGGAATGGGAGAACCCATCTGGCTCCTGTGCTGAGCCGCTTTGCTGCTCTCTCCAGATACAGGGGTGGGGGATGGGCAGAAGGGTCACTATGACAACAGAGTCTCACCCCCATCCGCAGCCCCACGAGGCAGGGGTGTTTCTTAAAATGGCGGCTCATTCTTGTCCACAGCGTCCGCCCTACTGTCCCAAAGTGGCCATGGTTGTCTGTCAGTTCCTTTAGCTCTGACAGCTCAGTCCACTCCCCAAAAGGATACAATGAACCAATACTTCAGCCAAGTTGATGTAAATTGCTCCTAATCTTAAAAAGGAAGGAAGGTTTTCCAACTTCTAAAGGCAAATACAAGACACCATTTTCCCACGTGGTGGTTGTTGAAAGAGTTATATAGTACATACTGAAGAGCTGGTGCAAACCTCCGCATAGTTATGGTGACGCAGGGACATTTTGACTGCATTTGCTTAGAGGTGACCTTTTCAAATAGAAATTATGCCATTGGTTTCTTGCTGGCATTATTTGCTGTATTGTTTTTATTCTGGAATTGAAAGGATTCCATCTTCTGCTTATTTTTGTATTTTATTTCCCTTCCCTTCGTATCTTTCTCTACATTTTTTAAACAATGCACCGCACTTAGCACACGACTGCACACGACCAGCTATGGGCTATGCATCCTTCACCCATCTCTCTACAAAGGGGTTTTGATCATGGACAGGCCGATTAACATACAGTTGGTCCACCAGTCATCCTATGAATACGCAAGGCTTTTGACATGCACTGGTCTTGCGTCTTCGTTAATCTAATTCAGGACATGTGGTGGACGGCATAAAACAAAATTGACAGTAAGGTCCTTAAAGAACACAGCTTTTTACTGTAGCCGTGGACTGCCATATCTGCGAGAGTCATCTCGTGTGGCACGACTAGTTGGCACGTATCTGTACAAGAGTAAGTTCACGTCCAGTGTGAGAAGGGTGTCTGGGACTTACGACGCATTCTCACCATCATCATAGTATATACTTGGTGCTTCCACTTGGTTGTTGAGGTCCAGGAACTGTCAATCAATCAATCAACTCAGATTTGTAGAGCGTGGCTAATCACCCGCGAGGGTATCCAGGCGCTATGCTCTAACTGCTAAGGTGGGATGTAAACGTAAGTAACAGGCGCTGCTCATATGAACTCACACCCATCTGACTTGGGGGTATATTTACAAGAAATCTGCTGCCGCTAACACAGTGAGGTATAATAATTTCCAGCTGCATACAACATCAAAGCAGTCTGATGAAGCCAGGACAATGTATAGTTACGTCTCAGTCACTCAAGGAAAGCAAAGCACATGCGTCCTCATTGTTATGGTAACATCGGCTCATTCTTGTACGGTGATGACGTACCTTAGTGGAAATGTATCCTCTCACTAGGGCTCTGGCACCTCCACCCTTTCCTGTGGTAATGCAGAAGTGTCTTACACGTGCCCCTGGATGGCAGACAGTAGTAAGGCATCACCAAAACCTTGTGTGTTAGCGCCCATTCCTCCAAAATCAGGTAGGTTCCAATCTGCTGTTGGGTTACACTTCCAGAACAATGTTGGGAAACTAGTTTACGCCTAACAGATGGAGGAATCACGGGTGAAGCCCACCCCAAGCCTGGAGTGCTGAGGCCCCACGTGTCCTACCTCATCCCATGGAGCTGGTAACCCACACTATGGTCCAGAGCCTTCAGCTTCTCTCTGTTTCCTGTGCCCCGATCATTGTAAAGATGGGTTTGGAGAAGATGGCTCCAGGGAATCTGCCTGCAGGCATTGCGCCAGATCATTTGACACTTGGATCCCTTAGGGTCTGTACCACTCTTCCAAGATCTGGGCCCTCCTGAAGGCAAACCTTTTGCTCCTTACCTCTTATACCAAGTTAGAAGCATGGTGAAGGAAAGGCCCAGCTCAACTGTACGTTCTTCGCCATGGGTGGCGGCTTTAGGGCGGTGCGACCGGTGCAGCGACCGGTGCCACAGCACCGGCGCCAAGTTTGTGTGGGTGCCATTTGCGCTGTTTCTGAATGCGTGCCGTTGTCTGTCTTTCGTTTCCATGACGTCTAGAGTTCTGGTAATCGAATACAGACAACGGCGCTCACGTGGTCACAGATGGCACGCAGTAGGATACAAATTGTTTATGTTAGCGTCCATCTGGCCAGCAAGCTACATCTTATGTGACTTATGCACTGCAATGAGTGTCTGGGTGCTACTCGTATCTTCCTCACTCTCCTTCTTCCTGCACAGACCTCCTCCAAGCCGAGGGGCCAGCTACATGCTACGTACAGTTTCCATCCCCTGGCCGCTCGGCTTCGGACCACAGATGAGCGCGGCGCCCAGGACCCACACTAGCAGAGCAGAGAACACAGCACTGGCACTAGATCAGGGGAGGCGGCTGAGGTGCAGCGCGTACGTTTATATCATGACTAGTGCTGAGTACACCGCTGCTCTGACAAGTCTTCTGTCCTTTGATATTCCCCTGGGAGCATTGATGGCACACGTGAAACGCATGAGAGTGTTTGTAGTGTGCCTTACCGACCACGTCACTGGCAGAGCCAATTAGCCCAAGAACCATCAAGCACAGATCCAAATGCACTACTCATGCACACAGGGGAGCCCTGCATGCACAGTGGTACTCCTTGGGGGGCTGCAATTTACAGCGTATAGAACAGATCACAGTGGCAACTGAAAAAATAGGAGTCCCGACGTGCATTTTGGTCTTTTGGAATGTAGAATTTGGGCAACGATGAACATTAAAGGAATACTGCGTTGACTGCCATTGGCAACTTTGTTTGTTTCCAACTCTTCCCCAGCCCACCTGCGAACCGCCCCGTTTCCCTGCAGGGCAGCAATCTGCGCACTCTGTGCCAGTATGGGCTTGCAGTGCTGCTGACTTCCTGAGTAATACCTGCTGGGAATTATGGTTTATTGTGTGAAAGGAAGTGAAGTTAAAAATAAGTCCCACTGCGGCTCATTGCAGCAGAGTGAATCATTGTAAGGCCTAGCTGTAGCTCTTGGAACATCTGTTTATTTGTGGTGTGTAATTAGACAAAGGGAAATCCTTTTGAAGTTGTGTGGTTGAGTGTGTTACGATGTGCCCTCGTGCACATGTATTCCATCTTTCTTTGTGTGTGTGACTCTATGATTATGCAAATCAGTGTTTATGTATGTTTGTGAGACACGTGTCTGTATGTAGAAATGATATCTGAGTGCACTGTATGCCTTTAAATCGGTGTGCACCGCCAGTTCGTTTGTTCAGAGGCTTACAAAACTCATCCTGAGTTGATGGTGTTTATGAAAACGTTGAAAACGTCACTCTCAGTACTGGATTTGACAGAACACTTTAATCTGTAGTGCTTGAATGCTCGCTTGGAGGCTTCCGTGCTATACATGCTTACGATTACGGCTGATGGTGAAGTATATACTAAATGCCTGGCTGTGTTAAATACTGGGTCAGTGCATCAGAATAGGCCTCTGTGTATGACTGTACGCTTGTATGTGAGTGCATGCCTCTGGGTGAGATTGTTGGTGTGAGTGCTTGCGTGGGCCATTGATTTTCATTGCAGATTAATGTGTGTACACACGTAATTGTCCTGTTTAGACGATACCACTGAGTAGAGAACTTTCCCAGATGACCTTCTTTACATTTCTTAATGCAAAGATAATGAGGATGGGGGAAGTGATTTGCCACAGTTGTGCCATACATTGTCTCTTTATATTGTGTGTGTGATGTAATGCTTTGACACCCTACATTGCGGCGAGTAGTGCTAAGTGTGTGAGAGGGTCTAGGGGATAAGGGGCACCGCTGTGCTGAAGAGCGGCAGTGAGGGGATCCTTGGAGAAGAAGGTCATGGCGTTGCCAACAAAAATTGTCGCACAGAGCTTCATCAATGCTAAAGTGTGTGGCAGGAGGGTTTCTAGAGCAAGCAGTGTTAACTGAAAGCAGAGAGGAGAAGGGCACCGTGATGAGCAGATACAGGTCGCGTCTTCATGGGATGCCCCAAAGTGTAGCTAAAGCAAAACGGGCTTCAGATCTGGGAGGAGATGGAACATCTGCTGCAGAATGGCTGATGCTCAGCTCCCCCAGCCTCCCAGTTACCCTGCTTAATTCAGAAGCTGAGTCTCCCAAGGCTGGGACTCAGTCAGCCAAACTATTATAAAACCTTCACTGTGGCTCTTTACCACTGACCATCAGCTCTGTAGCACTGGAAGACCTGAACTTTTTAGAGTGGCCCTTTTGGTTGTTTTTCTTATATGTGATGCCACGACATAGATCACATTCAGAAAAAGGAAAAAATGCAGAAATATCACCCACACAGGGGGAGGAAATGTATTTTTTGTTGTCAGAAACTGAACTCTGATGTTGAGGTTTGTCTCTCATTTCATTTTTGACAAAGATTCCCCACCGCACTGGCAGTAGACGTGTTGGTGAGTATTCCCCACCATAGGTGTCGAGGAATTTGAAATCTAGTGTGCTGACTAGCAGAGGCATGGTCTTCATTGCACCAAAGGATAGGCAGCTTGTCCACTGGAGTCTAAATGACCACCAAACTCTTGAGAGAGAGAGAGAGAGAGAGACAGAGAGAGAGAGAGACAAAGAGAGAGAGAGAGTAAGAGAGAGAGAGAGAGATTGGTATGCTCAACTAGGTGATATCACTGGCCCTGAAACAGTGGTGGTAATTATTGTCCTAATAAAGACACCCATGAGATGATGGTGGCCACCCCTGATTTAATACTGCCACTTGCCCACTCCACTGGTGGTGACTACTGGCATGTTATAGGCATCCATGGCATGATGATGCCCACCCCAGGTATATGCTGGTCCTGGTATGATGGTTCTAATTCTTAGTATGTTGTGGACATACATGGCCTGATGATGTTCACCTCTGGTGCAATGGTGGCACTGGCCTATTGGTAGCAGTTCTTGTCATATTGTGGGTGTTGACAGAATGAGAGTGCCAGTGTCTAGTATGAGGTTGTTCCTTGCATAATGGTGGTAATTCTTGGTGTATTGTGGGCTACAATTGCATGATGGTGCCCAGATCTTGCATAATACTGACACTGGCATAGTAGTCGTTATTCTTGCATATGATGGCCATCTCTGGCATGATCGGAGATATGGGGGCATCCAAGAAAGCATTTATCCATGTACGACAGCAAGATATGCGACAACTTCTTCAGAAAGAAAAACTGATGTTTCGGCACCAAAAACATATTTACTAAAACTAAAATGCTGAAATTTACAGACAAAATAATATTTCTTCATGCAAATGATCGACTTTGTTTTGGGGAATTTAGTTTATTTTTCCACAGTGAAGACCTGATATTTGATAACAAAACGTGTGTATTTGTCAAAGGTAGCATGCTTATGTTTGGGTACACTGATTACATTTCCAAATATATTTTTAAAGCTCATGTTGGAATGATAATAAGTACTGCTGGCTGAGACACAAGCTACCAGCTGGGGTGCCCATCCAAGGTAGAGATCCATGCCAGATTTTCAGGAAAACCACTATGTTAATTATTTGCATTTAGTTTCTTTGTATGTAGAAGGCTGTCACCTTTGGATGATTTTGCATACATTTTATAGAGACTCGGTTACATGTGATTTTAGTGTTGCAAAGTGCCACACATCTCATGCTAGAGGTAAGAAAAGGCTGTGCTCTCAGGGCCCAGCTGAGTGACGGAGTGACTGGCATGATGATAGTGGTGGTGGAGGGGACAGAGTTTGGGGGGGCGGTTTGACGAGACCACCATGATTGTCCTTGTATGATTGATGAATGTATCGAATTCTTCACTCACGATTAGGCTTGTGACACCACTGTTTATGGTGCGTCATCCTTCTGAGCTATTGATGTGTGTGCTTTCAGGGGGAAATGATGTTCCTTAATGTCTGGTGGCCACTGATGCTTTTTACAGCCTCTGCCAGGAAGGCTCCTTACTTTCTTAGACAGGTAATGCTACTGATGATGTCTGGGCCATGTCCTAAGCAACTAACAGGAATAAAAGGCTGTGACCCATACACTGTGGGCTGAATCATATGAAGCATCAGGCTGGAGACTCCCCATTTTTTAAACCCCAAATGGCTTTATTGTAGGTGTCTCCAGCCTAAAATTTCCTCTACTTCAATGTAAGTCAACGGGAAAAACCCTTTGCGCCGATTTCTTTTTTTAGAATCTCCCTATTACCACGTTCAAAAGGTTGGCCTGTATGTGTGACCTGACATGGGACATGGAATAACCTTAGAGTATCTCATGTCAGGTGTGAGTAGTAAATCTAATCTTGCTTATGGTAATTGCAGTTTTTAGTATTCACAGTGTAAGTACAAAGCCTTACGTACACAAGTTCAAAGACTAAAACAAGTCTAGTTGTATTGTTTAGCAAAGAGCAGGGGTAAAGCTTAAGGGGTTACGTGACCCGGACGAATGTATGACGTTACTACGCATACATTCACTACGCATGGCTTTACAACGCGGTTGTTACAACGACCGCGTTGTTACCACGCGTGCCATTACATCGCAAGTTGTAACAACGACTTGCTGTAGGGGGCGCGCTGGACTTAGGAATAGTATTAATTACTATTCCTACTCCAGTTTGTGCAACAGCAGGGAAGGTGTTGGATTTAAAATCCAACACATTCCCTGGTGTTGCACGCCCCCTACAGCAAGTCGTTGTTACGACTTGCGATGTAATGGCAAGCGTGGTAACAATGCGGTCGTTGTAACAACCTCGTTGTAAGGCCATGCGTTGTGGAAACAGCGCTGTAAACGCTGTTTCATGACCCGGACAGGACCCTTTATTCATTGTTCCAGAGGTAGGACAGGACCCTTTATTCAGTGTTCCAGAGGTAGGACAGGACCCTTTATTCTGTGTCCCTGAGGTAGGACAGGACCCTTTATTCAGTGTTCCAGAGGTAGGACAGGACCCTTTATTCAGTGTCCCTGAGGTAGGACTGCTTATCAGGTGGCAACACCCCTAATGCCACCAGATAATTGTAGGAGTAGTAAGATAGAGACAGGCAGTGCCTGGGGGTTTTTTGTGTTTTTTTTGTGCAATAAATGCAAAAAGAGTTCTCTGTATCTTTGATTGATTTTTATTGAGCGCATCAGGATTTAGAGCCTGATGTGAAAGGAAATACAGCCGACACGTGTTTCACCACTTTGGGGCGAAACATGTGTCAGCTGTGTTTCCTTTCACAAAAGAAAACCCAGGCACTGCCTGTCTCTCATACTGAAACAAGTCTAGAGATTGCTTCACAGCAGCTGTTTTTTAGGTCTCGCTGAGCCAGCGCGCATGCGCTGCACTGCGAGACATTTAGTAAGGGGCTTTTGAAAGTGCTATCAAAGAGGCTTTTTCCGGCCACCAGCGTGCGGTTACGCGCGCGTGCACGCGCGCAGCCGCCATCTGGCATTTGTCTTGCTCTCCCATGCCTCTACGCACGCCCCTCCCCCTCCACAGAGCGCGTCCAGCTCCTCCCGCTGGAACCATGTTAAAAGTAAAGCGCTGGTGCCGCGATTATAGCAAAAGTAAAGAAATAGATGTTTTTCTATTTCTTTACTTTTGCTCAATCGCGCACTCCGCACTTTACTTTTAACATGGTTTAGGTAAAGCGCCGGTGCCGCGATTGCTGCAAAAGTAAAGAAATAGAAAAAAACATCTATTTCTTTACTTTTGCTATATCGCGCACCGGCGCTTTACCTTTAACCATGTTAAAAGTAAGGCGCCGGTGACGCAATTGCTGCAAAAGTAAAGAAATAGATGTTTTTTTCTATTTCTTTACTTTTGCAGCAATCAAACACATTGGCAAAGTCAATAGCTCTGCCTAAACACTTATAAGGGCCCAAAGGCGAGGCCTATTGGCTATGCCAATGCTTGTTTTAGTTGCTGACGACAAACTGTCACAAACGAGGCTCGTAAATTAAACATGTTGGCAGCTCTGTGATTTTGGCAGTACGCTTGCATCACTTTTAGCAGTGGCGTAGCTAGACCTTGTGCCGCCCGTGGCTGTCCCTGTGTTTGCCGCCCGCGGCGGCCGAATGTAAGAGCGGGTGGGGGGGGTTTGCTGGCGATTCCTGCAACGGCCACCCCACGACGGCCGCAGGTAACAGTGGGGGGTTTGGGGCGCCCCCAAAACTTGTGCTCCCCCTTGCTGCGCCTCTGACTTGTAGGCATAATTGTAGAGTTCAACATTTTATGGAAATATGGAGTAAATATCAAGATCAGAGGCGCAGTTGGATATCCGGGGATACCCCCTGAGGTTGGGGTCAGGACTTGGGCTGCGTTTCTGCTTTACTCTGTCCTAACGCATACCCGATTCAGGGGAACTCCCATTTTTTAAGCCAATAATAGCTTTATTTTTTTCTATCTCCCGCCTAAAAGTGATTCTGCTTCAATATACGTCAATAAGGAAAATGCATTCCACGATTTTTTTTTAATACAGAATCTCCCACTTTTAACTTCTAAAATGTTGGCATGTATACCAATGCGTGCCCTCCACACGGAAAATATTATTTTAGCTCTGGCGCCACATATACTGGCAGCCTTGCCCTTCAGGCGGAGGACGCAAAGACCTCCAGACCGCACAGCAGCAGCACGCGGAGCGTCTCCGCTTCCTGCTTCCGGTCCTCTTCCTGCTGCCGCCGGTCTGTTCTCGTGGCAGAGCTATGAGAGGAGCCGTGACATACTGCTGTGCGCAGCGCTTCATCTGGCGCTTAATGGCGCGGCTTCCAGTGACCTGTAATTTTATTTTTATTTTAGCAGTACTGTTACCAGCTCATTCAGTACTGTACAGTAAGAAAGGGGACATATACAATGAGTGACCGAGTATCATTTCCATCCAGCACTCACCGTGGGCTGAATCATATGAAGCATCTGGGCCGGCAGAAGGCGCCACGTGGCATCTCTAATCTGTAGGCTCGTGAATGAGGGTAAAGTCTGGTGTTTGACAGTCTGTTCCTAATTAAAGTGAATGAGGGGGGAAACGAATTTTAGGAGGGTGATACATGTTTGCAAAGAGGGCAGCTATAGTGACATCCAGGGCACAAGTCCTAAAAAAAGAAGTGGGGGGACGCTGACGTCACGACAGGAAGTGACGTCACGAAAGGTGGCTTGCACCATCAGACTAATTGCCTCCCCTCGCTCACCCCTTAGATGCGATTGCATCAGAGAAGCCAGCGCGTGAGCAGCGTTCTGAATGAGCTCCGATCTCGCCCCAGAGAGGCCAAAGAGTGAATGTGTGGCTCCATTTGCTCCAGTTATCGAGCTCCCGGTAAAATAAGTGGGGGGACGCCGTCCACCCGCGTGGTACCCCGACTCGAGCCCTGGTGACATCGACAACAGCATGTCGCTTTTAGATGATGAAAAGAGGGTCACACCCTCCAAATAAAGGTGAGGTGACGGGTATGCATTTGGGAACAGCAAAGTGGAAGTTTAGGGAAACAGCAGGTGAATATAATTTCCTAAATAACTTGCATTTCAGTAGAGGACGTTTTAAGCGAGAGAATACAGAAATATCATTATTCTGTGCTTTTAGAATAAGTTTCCCGTCTGAGTCATAAATGTTGGCAGTGGCATGTGTGCCTGAGTGACTTGCATGTGGAAGAGAACGTGAAAGCTGGTTTGAAGTGAGGATTTAGACAGGCAGTGTGCCTCAAGCGACCTCGTACTGTGTACCCCAAACTACCTGACACTGTGTGCCACAAGCTTCTCCACACCGTCACCGGTGCCCTGAGCTACCTCACAAAGAATAGACTACTTTTACCAAAGCATTCTAAAATAACGCCACAAACCATGCTAAGGAAGCAAAGGGATTACTTTCTATCTTCTCGCTGTAATTCTGTCCAGCACCCTTTACCCTAACAGACAGCAAAAATTCCTTTGGGATTTTGAATTCATATTGCAAAGTTTGGATCCCCATATGCACCCTCCTTGAAAAAATCGGGATAAAACTTTCAAGGAGGAATAAGGTCCATGTATACGTTCAATGGAACGATTTGTGTAGATTTGTCAAATGGGGCTAAAGTAATTGGTGATCATATCCTTTTCCTACGGACTGACTTTCGTAGCCATGACCATAGAGCGTCTATACAGTCCACTCTATAATAATTCTTCAGTCACTAGTGGCCAGATTATGAGTCAGGCGGTGCGGTATCACCGGGTGGGATACCGTTCCACCTGATAACGAATGGCCAGGTGTTCCCATGCCCAGTTCTGGGTGAGCGTACACTGGTGATTCCAGCCAGCAAAATCACAGCCAAGCTTTTGTCCCAGAACATCCTGTGCATTTTTTCAGCATGGGGGGAGCATAGAAGACCAGGGCAACATTTTCCCCGTCCCTCCACTAACTTCCCAACGCCCCTCCCTACACCCCCAGGCAGCACCGGCCCCTTAACTCACATTAACCACTTGCCCAGAACAGGTGGTAAATGTGAGTGCAAATCTCACTGAAAAGGGAAATCTGTCTGGAATTCCATGGGATTAGCGTAGTTATTTCCCATTCCTCGGGGGTTAACGCCTAATTGCTGGAACCGTGCAAGCAAGTGCTCCTCTCTTCCCCTGTATCCACATCTGATTTTGTGATTCAGCCCTCCTGCCCTTATGCACCCTGACATTCTCATCTTCCTATTTCCAGCAGGGCCCTGGTCTCCGTCTCCGACTCTATCCCCGATTCCTCCCTACCTTATTTTTTCTTTCATTTTGACACACGATCAGAAATGTCCATAGCTTTGCTGCTCTAATGATCGTTTTGTCTGGTCAACATATTTTGCTGCTACTTGTTATATAATTTAATAAAAATACTTGAAAAAAAACTTCCTAATTGCTGGAATGCCACGAGAAAATTCTGACCGGTATTGATAATTCTGGACATAGGCAGTAGAGGAGCAGGGGGATGATGCAGCACCCCATAAAATCCACGCTGGAGTTCAGAAGGTGAATGAGTAAATAAGAGGCATGTACATTTTGGGCCTAGTTATGATGCCGGTTGGACCGCCACTGACAGGCCGTCCATGGCGGTCCGACCGACATCCGGCAGAGCGGTCCGACCGCCGCATTATGATGTGGTTGGTCGTACCGTATCGGTCAGAAGGACCAACCGACGCTTCCGACGGGCGCAAAGAGTCCGTTGGCCCCTCGGTCGGATGGTATTCCCTACAATAGGGGCGGTGCCTGCTCAGGCACTGCCTTAGGGATTACGATGTCCCTTTCTGACAGCCTTTCCATGGCGGACCAATCGTCATGGAAGGCTGTTGGAAAGGGACTTTAGAGGCCCGTAGCAGGGCCCCCATCCCCCGTGGGCCTCCGCTATGAGGCCTGGGGGCCCCTGTGATGCCCCCCTCCAAACATCCATGAACTGTGTGCCAGGCACCATGTGGTGCCTGGCACACTGTGCATGGATGTTTGCAAACATGCCCTTTACTATTTTGGAATTTGCTGCTGCCCTTTTCCAGGCCGCAGCACAAGCCACAATAGAAAAGTGCATGTTTATGAACGCCTACAGGGCGGTCGTATCGTAATATGTCGGATGGAACCGCCAACTACTAGTCGGTGGTTACCATCCCGCAAAGATCGCTATCATAATCAGGCCCTTTGTTTTTAACTTGTCACATTTGCTGTGTGTTCAAAGGCAGAGGTCAAATGGCAGGCTATGCCTTTTGATGTATAGCTGCTTATTCTTTTAACATGAAAACTGGTGTTTACTTTTTTTTCTCCCACTGCAAGGTAAGAGGATTTTGTAAAAAGAGCTATATATGTGACAATCTTTCATGGAGTGTGAAAGGAATGGGTGTAGGATGTCATTTTTATTCTAACACATAACCTCATTTAAATACTTGTAAATGAACTATACAAATATTTCAGCTTTTAAGAAAGCACTTGAGGCACATTCTTTTTTCCTAACTCTCGTTTGTGATGAAAACAAAGATGTTAATAGGATCAAAACAAATCAAGACACTTTTCTTGGTGACGCACAAATGATAAATGTTCACTCAAACCTTATTTTCACACGTTGTTTGTCCACTGTATAGTTTTAGCAGTAAACCTGCATATCTATGCAAATTTAGTTGCAATTTCAATGGAACATGTGCCACCTGTAAATGATAGTGGCTACTACACCATGCTTTAGTAAAATATTTGCAATAGTGTGCTCCAAAGTCCACCACCGGCTACATACCGCACCCGTACCACTCTCTTGTTGAATGCTTGTGGCTACACTTGTTCTTAGTGTACTGACTGGATTTCTCACAGTTCCTATGACTTCAGTGATGTAACATTGATGGCAGCACCTCCACTCTGAAAATTGTCCAGCACCACTGATTCTGGCTGCCCAGAATTTCCCCATGAAATTCAGTATTACTCGTCATCGAGCCCTAATTATCTCTGTGTCCATTAAAATAACTTGTACCTGCGGCGTGCTGTACTTACTATCGTAGGACAAACAGTTCTGTTTTGTGAAATCTAAAATGGCCTTATCCTTACCATCCCACATGCTCTACCTTAGCCGCGTGTCATTTCCTTAAAAATAGCTTCCTCTAATGTGCTACTTCAAATCTATATGTGCCAAGTAAATGGAGAACCCTGGATATGCACTCTCAGCAAATCTAAAAACAATTAAATGGACAAGGTCCAAGCACTTATTTGCTGTTCATGCAACAAAGTGTCTTAGCTAAAAGCATCATGAATTTAAACTAATATCAGTGCCTAATGGCTGCTTAATAGTTTAAACCCCAGACTAAAACAAAGATATTGGTGGTTCTCCTAGGAAGAAGCCATTCTCTAATTCAGAATAAATCATGGTAGATTTTTTGGATGAGACAGTTAGAAAATATCTAGCTACCAAAGGCGCGGGAGACCCACTGCAATATTCCCACTATGGTCACTGTAGGTAAAACCAGCAGAACCACTGCTGAGTAGAAAGTGCATCTGATTAATCAGTCAGTGGCGTAGCAGGGATGCGCGGAGTCCTGATGCAACCAAGGAATATGTCCCCTGTCAATGGTTAGTGTTAATAGCGCTTACAGACCTGTTTGTTTCATTGTATTCTGCCACGTGATGTGCTTCGTTTATAAGAGACGGTGCCTAATTAGAATGATGTTCCATTGTCTTTTTTGTTTTTGCCAATGGTTTATGGGGTCTAGAGGGAATCTCACACTGCAAATTGAGTCTCCTCATGGGGACCCATTGCTATAGCCTATGTGGTGGTCTCACCACCCTTTAGTCTTGAGGGTGCTAGCATTTTTTAGTTTTTGTGACTCAAAGGGGGCATCAGGAGCTAACTTCCCTTGTCAGACTGAACACCCATAATCCTGGTTAGTGGCAAACACTGGCTCCCTCACTTTTGATAGTCCTTCATTGTCCCCCTCGACTGCTGGATCAGGGGAAATGCCTAAAGAGCTGCACACTTGTGAGACAATTTGGCACAAAAAGTAGGTTTTTCAGTTCTCTTTCTCCCACACATTTGACTTCTTTTGGGATTTTTTCATCAACAATATTTTATTTCATAAATTGAAAAAACGTAGCCACATCGGTGAGGATGTTCTATTTTGCACACTCCAAGTTTATACAGAAAAATGCAGAACCATAAGTACAAAAATACAAAGAAAAGCACAGGAGTGAATGAAGCATCCAGAACGACAGGAGACAACTTAATGTGTGTTAAATTAAATACAGTGTCTCTGAAGGCCAAGTAATGTCTGACACACTTCAATCTGTTCAATCTAGATCAAGCCTTTAACAGTGTAAACTATGTTGTAATGTGATCTTATCATATTGTGCAAAGCTGCAGGTTGACAGGTCCGGTAAGGAGTCCAGGGTACGTCTTAAAGTGATCAGGTTATTAGCCATGATTTCGAGTTGTAGCTGCTGAGTTTCCTGAAGTTTCTGTGCGCAGGTTGCAAGGAATTTACATTTGTGTGGACTGTGTCAGTGACACAGGCGTCAAGAGCTCCATGAACTGTCAGTCTATGATGACACAACGTGGGTTGTACCCTCGCTGTGTTCTCCTGTTCACTTCTTTTTTTTTTGTTCTAAATATTTTATTATTTTCATAAAGACAGAGCGAAACAGCAGGAGTGAAATACAGGTATAGATGGAGCCTACCAAATGTGCTTACATCGTCAAAACAAACAATACACCCATCTGCAACCCTGTGCAGAAGGGTTATGGGTGAACAGAGCCTATCTCCAAATATGTCAGTAAGCAGAAGGTGATGCGCAAAAACAGAAAGGACAACGATGAACCTATGTAAATATATGTCTCAACCCAATATTCTAGTTCACTAACAATTTCAGATGTTAGAGGTGGTTGGTTATAGTAGGCACCTACGTTACAGAACAAGGAATAGAAGAGAGGAGAGCTAGGAAGAACGGGGGAGCAGGGACCACCATGTGGTTATCAAACAACGCGAAAAGAGTGAATGCGACAGCTTATGTCTGTGGAGGGTACAGAGTGAGATAGAAGGCATCAGCAGACTGCCATAAAATAATCAAGTGGATACCATAGTGACTGAGCAGCATCAGGCTTCCCAGCAGAGTTTGAAAAACTTTTATGCGTACTTCTAAGATAAGTAACCCATGCCCACCATGTGTGGTAGGAAACGTTATTTAGCACCTTCCATTCCAATAAAATGACCTTAATTACCACTGTGAGTAAAAGATCTAGAAGAGCTAAGTCTTTGTCAGGCAGGTCCAGTGGAGAGTTGGTAGCGTGTGGGCCTAATAATATAAAGGGTAAAGTTAGCAAGAAATTCACATTAAAAATAGCTTTGAGTTGTTTATTTATATCGTCCCAGTATGAGGAAAGCCATTTACATGAAAGAACCTGTACTGAGTCGCCTTGGGCTGCTCCACAAGACCAGCAAGAGTGGGCGTCAGTCAGCTTCACTTTGAATAGTCTGGACGGGGTCCAATATAGGAAATATGTAAAAATAAATCTTTTCTCGGATAGCGACAGGATCAGTTTATTCTGAAGGAGGTTAGCGGAGATTTTGGGCCAGGAGGTATGCTGTAAGGGGGGTCCATTCGAAGGTTGAAAGTGTTTGGACCACCACTTCTGAATGGGCGAGACAAAGTTGGATTATGAGCTGCTAACAGTTCGTATATTTTAGATGTCAGGTGGCCACCCTTTCTGGATTGCTGAATAAAATAAATCAAAGATGGAGGTTAGAGAGGTCCAAATTTGGACAGTCTAGATATGATTTTTAAAAAATCATGAAAATCAATGGTGGTGAGGGGGTGTTTCTTCTGCAGAGAAGGGCTTGTAAGGGGCTCACCATTCACAAAGAGATCAGATACCAGATTGATGCCTTTGGCTACCCATTTGGGGCCTATAGTGGCTGCGTTCACCGTTTCTGTTTTTTTATTATTCCATAATGCTAGGGGCATAGAGTTTGTCAATATTAGAGGATATATTTTTGTCTAGCAACCATACAGCTTGGAGCAGAATAATATATCTAGAATGGGGCAGAATTTGGTTAGACATTGTTAGCGTCGCAAGTAGTGAATAAGATGAGAGGCGATGGAGTTCGACCTTTTGCCATGGGGATAACACAGATGGATCAGTATCAAACCAACGGGCACCATGTGCAGCAAGAAATGCCGTCTGATAGTTATACCAGTTAGGAAGGGCACACCCCCATCACATAAGGCAATCTAAGCTTTTTGAGGCCTAATCTGGGTTTCTATTTCGAAACTCCTGTGCACTTCTGCTTCACAAGCCTCTTGAACACAGGTCCTCAGACTGGGAGGTGGGAGCTGAATTGATCTCAGGGGGGAGCCAGGGACTGGCCAAGAGGAGCATCCTGCTGAAAACAGTGCTTTGTTTTTAGTGAAAAAAACAGACAGGCAGTGAGCCACTCTCTAATGGGCCATAAGTTTTACTCATGTTGTGGCTTGGGGTAGGTGCCAAGGGGAAGGGACTCCAAGTAATGCTCAAGGTGACCCCCCCCATTTCCCATGAAGAATCACACTGCGGATACTTTTACACTTCCGGAAACCAGACTGCCCATAGCATGTTAGCAATCATGTATTTAATTTCATTCCATGGTTCAACTCTTTTTTTATTGTATTTCCAAGAAGCTTTACACATACACCGTCCTACAACCAGTGGCCAGTGGGGAATACTTGTCATCAAGCGTTAGTTTACATAACAGATAACATGTACATACTTCCCCGCTACTCCCCCCACCCAAGGGAAGCTAGTTAGGAAAGGAGCTGAGATGGATGTTACAAACCTGAGAGCTTAGATAACAGCGCCCATTGTTGTTATTCTAGTCTAGGTCCCAGTTCTCATCTAGTTGCCTCTACCTTATTTTGTTCCAGTGTGATGCACAGTACCCTTAAGTACTTAGGACATGTGAGTTCTCTAAATTCTTCAGATAAGAACTTAGTGCTTGATTTTTGGTTTGTTGGATGGAATGGAGTCTGTCAGAGTGGTCGCGGACATTATCTTTCCTGCCCTGACAGACTACTGTCTGCCAAATTTAGAGGTCACCGCTGTCACCGCGGTTCCTTTCACTGTACAGAAAGTTTGGTGGACAACGGCCATCGGTTTTGACAGCTGCCTACCAAACGCGTTACATTTGTTTTTGTTTTTTAGAAACAAACTTCAAAGCAGGAGTTTGTTTCTGAAAAACATGAAACTAAATACCCCCCAGACACTGGGAGTTTTCTCCCACGGGGTGTGTGTGTGTGTGTGTGTGGGTGGGGGGGGGGTGTCATTAATTTTTTTATGTCCTGATTTTTCCTAGCAGTGATGGACAGGAAAAAATACATTACAGCATCCACCTAAATATGGTGGTTGGTTTAATGGCCTACCTCTGATGGTCCAACTCCACTGCGCCAATGGACTTTAAGTATTCTGTCGACAGAGCCAACATGGGCTCCATCGATAGAATACTTAAGGTCTACCTGTCTCTAAATGAGGTGGGCAGACTGAGGGTTTGGTTGGCAGGGTACTCTGACGTGTTTGCGAAAGTGTACCCTGCACACCAAACTCCAAATCGGACCCTTAGTAAGTTGAGCTCATTCATAACAAACACCTCTACCCTATAATCTATTGTAGCCGCAATCTTTTCCATTCCAAGAATTTCCCAGAGTCGGTGTATGGAGGTTCTGTGCTCAGGAGTTTTATCCATTCCTTAAAGGGTGGTTATGAGTTGCTTTGCGGACAGAGTGGTAAAGCTATTTGTTTGCCCATCAATGAGCGCAATGGGTATGTTTGTTGTTTGGACGCACCACGTATTATATAGGTGGGGATCTGTGTGTTGAAATTTGTATCAATGTCATCTAATATCTTGTCCCAGTACTCGGTTAACGTCGGGAAGTGTTACAGCAGATGTAGTAGCAAGCCTGGGTTGTCCCAGCCTCACTAACACTGATCTGATCTGTCTGGATTCTAGGCTTTTAATCTAACAGGGGGGCATACCTAAAAAGGTGATTTCTACTTTGTTTCTTTACTGTGTATGCTTCGAGAGAGAGCCCACATTCATCCAACATTGATAACAATGTTTTGAAAATTGGCTTATTTCTCAAAAGTAACCAAGAAACCCTTAAAATACAGCCCACGATGGGCCATCAGACCAGAGTTCCCTGTGAGTCTGGACTGCCATACCCCCGGGGCAACTGCATAGGCCCATATTAAACATGCTGCTCTCTCTAGCACTGCTCCGGGAGCTATCCGTGGTGCTGAACTATCATAGGCTAACACTGCCCTACCACATAGCGTATCAAATGCAATGGGGTCCACCCAAACATACCACGTAACTGCCTTTAAACCCGTCTGCAAATCTACTCGACGGGACTCTAGTCCTAATGTACAGTCCCGATATCTCTTGATCGGTTAGGGCAAGAGAATTTAATTCTTGGCTTTCATTTATATTTTTACTGTGCTGTAATTCCATTTATATAGCTCTTCATATTTTTTTTATTTTTTTTTATTGAGAGTTCATAGATCTTACACACATTCCATGATATTATACATAAATACATATTCCAGAATATTGAGGAGAAAAATAATTAACTTCAATCTAAAGTGCAAAGTGCAGAGATTAAAAAATTACAGATACTCATTTCAAAAAATGTTTTAGCAGTACAATCAAATTATTCCTAAAATACCAAAAAAGATCCTATTAAAATCAGGTACAAAATACAAACTTATGGCGGATAAATACATAGAAAAATCACATTAAGATAAAATACAATAATACTAAAACCAGATAGGTACCCACGTACCCTTTCTATCTGTATACCAAAATACAATATGTTATCCTATATTTCAAAGATACTCCAATATTTCTCATATCTTCTTAATGCTCCTGATCTTATTGCATATTTCCTTTCCAATTCTTGTACTTTGGATAATTTTGCCCTCCAAGCATTGAAAGTGGGTATCTTCTCTGTTCTCCAGAGTTGCAAAATTAAAGATCTTGCCAATAATGCTACTATAAACAGGCATTCTTCATATTCGGCAGTATCAGAAGAACATCCCAAAACCGCAATAGATTCATCGAGTGAGATATGGGGGTCTATTGTAAATCTAAGATATTTCTCGATCTCCCCCAAAAACTCTGAATTTTTGGGCACTTCCAAATAATATGCGTCCAAGTGCCTTTCTCTGCACAACGAAAGCATTTATCTTCAATTTGCGGCTATAATTTATGAAGAAAGAAGGGTGTTCTACATATTAGCCATTTCGAATAGAATTGCATACGTTTGAAGTTCGCCCCTCTAAATATACATGCATTAAACGTATTTAACCTATTCCACGTTGATTGAAGAATCTGTATATCTTCCACTTTCCTCCATTTATCCCTAACTTTTTCATATAATGAGGAAGACTTATTCTGATCGAATATCTTAACCCAATCACTAATCTTTCTATGTATAGGACAGTTAAGGGCTTCACTAATACTGAATTTATAGTCCAAATTTTCTATATTTAATTTTTCCAATATAGATTTTAATCTAACAAATGACCACTTTAAAATTATATTGGAATGCTGGAGGCCCATTTCAATTTCCATCCAGGTTTTCCAACAGTTCCCCCTAATGAAATCCTGAATTTGGACGTAACCATTTTCTTCCCATAGCCTTAGTATATTATTTGCTAAAATACCTATTTCCCCCGTATGTATGTTCGAAAGTCTGGTTGAGTTATTAATTCTTAAAATATCATAATATGCTAAAAGCTGTGTTTTTTGTTTAAATAACCACTGTAAGGTCTTATAACGAACTTTCTTAGGGTACTTCGTAACTCTTGTGGGGTCCCTAATATTATATTCCTTTAGGATCTTTTTCATAAAAAAATTATCTGCCTCTTGAGGATCTGAAAAAAAGAATCTAAAACTATTAGGACCCGGAGCCCCCAGTTGTCCCCCGGCCCCGCCCCATCAGAACCCACAGATCAAGACTGGACGACCAGAGCTGTGGGTAAAATAGGCCATGTTTATTAGAAACCATCACATATAAACATGACAAAATATCATCAATCCAATTCAAATCTCAGACGGCATATAGTTATCAACTTTACTTCAATAACTGCACGATATTTTCCATGCTACACATAACTTCATCATCCCTCAGCAGAAATAACAGAACTTAATTCATCGACAAAGAATGTTCTCTATTGCTCCAGCACTAAGGGGCTTTCTGGCTTGCGCCACCCCAACCTGAGAACCACGCGAGGCGCAACCCACCTGCGTCCTTGAGAAGGTGAGCCCCTGCCATCTGGTCCTTGTCCGCGACCCGAGGGGCCCACCCCTCCAACCACCAGGCTGCCCATCGGGGCTCGTAGGGTATAACCAGGAGCGGATGCCCCCTGCCCTATTTTGTAAACTGGCGACCTTGCCCCCAGCCGGTGTCTCCATTCTCTGGGGTGAGCTTACCGTATCTCCCCCTCAGTGCGGGCCTAGGGAGTATGCAGGAGGACTCCCCTTAACCATGTAAGGCAATTTAAGTGACCTCCTTACCGCCACTCTTAATTCAGCTTCCAACACCTTCCAAATCTCTACCTCTAGGGATGGTGGGCGGGAGTTTCTTGAAGTCCCCTGCACACGGGGCCAGCGCTGTAAGGAAGAGAGGACGAGGGCCTGGGCAAAGTGCCCTAAATAGGCCCCCCATCCTCTCCTCCCCCCCCATTACCGGCCCCGGCAGGAAGTGACGTCCTTCTTGCCCCGGAAGTAATTCCTCCAGGCCGCGTTGACCAATCCCTCGGCCAGGAACCACGAGGGCGTGGCCAGGATCCCGGGACCCCGCGTCCTAATGGCGCGCTCCCTTATAGTACGCGCTTTCCATAGGACCCGGAGCCCCCAGTTGTCCCCCGGCCCGCCCCATCAGAACCCACAGATCAAGACTGGACGACCAGAGCTGTGGGTAAAATAGGCCATGTTTATTAGAAACCATCACATATAAACATGACAAAATATCATCAATCCAATTCAAATCTCAGACGGCATATAGTTATCAACTTTACTTCAATAACTGCACGATATTTTCCATGCTACACATAACTTCATCATCCCTCAGCAGAAATAACAGAACTTAATTCATCGACAAAGAATGTTCTCTATTGCTCCAGCACTAAGGGGCTTTCTGGCTTGCGCCACCCCAACCTGAGAACCACGCGAGGCGCAACCCACCTGCGTCCTTGAGAAGGTGAGCCCCTGCCATCTGGTCCTTGTCCGCGACCCGAGGGGCCCACCCCTCCAACCACCAGGCTGCCCATCGGGGCTCGTAGGGTATAACCAGGAGCGGATGCCCCCTGCCCTATTTTGTAAACTGGCGACCTTGCCCCCAGCCGGTGTCTCCATTCTCTGGGGTGAGCTTACCGTATCTCCCCCTCAGTGCGGGCCTAGGGAGTATGCAGGAGGACTCCCCTTAACCATGTAAGGCAATTTAAGTGGCCTCCTTACCGCCACAAGGGCGACCAGGGCCAACCGCCCTTCGCCCTCCCCACCACCAGCCTACCTCTGAAACCGCCAAGTTCCTTCGGTCTCCAGGCTCAGAGCCATGTCCAATTCCACACCCGGCTCCACCAATCTGGGTCCCAGGTAGCCGTGTGCCCACCAATGCAGTAAACCCTGCCATCCACATACCCCCTTTGTGGGTGTTTTACCAAGCCAGCCCCAGCCCCGGGTACTGCTAGGCCGTTCCGGCCTTCTAGGCACTTGGCCGAAACCTTACCAGGCATTTTAACCGTAGTCTGGACTCCCACTCTCGCCATGGCACCATGAGACCATGCTATCATGGGACCGTCCATTCCCAATTGAGCGTAACCAGACAGAGCCTCCCTCGCAGCTCTGTGTCCGAGCCCCAACATATCTTTACCTCCTAACTGTAGGATAACCAAGTCTGGGAACTGCAGTCCCCCATGGCTCACTGAGTCTTCCCCCAGCTGGCGAATATGTGCGATCTGGAAGCCTGTTGCTCCCATACAGTTAAAGGGAGACACTCTACGCCCCCAAGCTTCAACCCTCGACACTGCTGCCAACCATAAGTGGCCCATTGTACGGGCAAGTAACCCACACGCCTTTGGATGACACATTACCCTAATCTCGTCCAGTAGATACCAGGTCTGCTGCGCCTGTCGCACCCCTTTCTGTTTGAGTAAACAACTAGATCCATCCTCCACTGCCATAGGTAGTCCAACTATGCTACGCACCACTATGCAAAATCATTCCACCTGAAGACAGATTCACGTGTACTCCCCAAGATCCTCTACAGGCCCCCTCTACCCCTTTATGTTGACTCGCGCTCCCCCACGAGTGGGGTCATGTTCGAACCTCTCCCTAGTAGTGAGCCTGACTGACTATCCCCGGAGTCCCAGAACTGCAGACCCTCGTCCTAATGGCCAGCCCCCTACAATGCCACCGCCTGTGCTGCGGAAAATAAGGTAAGCTTGTTAGCGCACCGCTCCCTAAGGGGAGGTTAGCCCATATATATCCTGCTATGGTCGTACTCCCCACGGAAGGATTGCCCTCATTTATTATCACCCAAGGTTGGCAAAGACCCATCACCGCCCCTAGGGCTTTCACGTAAGACAAAGCCTCGCTTTGCGATCCCGCTAGATGCCATCCCCTACGTGGGCCTGCCTGCGTGCCCCCCGCACTTTTTGCTTGGCCACGGGGTGCGCTCGTAGCGAGGCCCCTACCAACTAAGGTAGGGCCGGCATCCCATTCGAGAACCCAGCCATCTGAGCTTTTGCCTGACAGGAATCCTGATGGCCCCTTGATTTCCGCCAATGTTATGGATAGAGCTGGAACCAGCTAAGCCTAGTCTCTGGCTGGAATTGCCCCTCAGAACAAGCACAGAAAACTTGCCTTTGCAGCTGAAACTGTCCAAGTGTTCACAACTTCCCCTAGCCCAGCAGGTTCTGCATATTCCCGCGGAACCCCACCTCTTGGACGGGTGAACCGAGTCTCCCCTTCCAAAATAATGGATCGGTGTCGTCCAACCGCGTGCCCCAACCCCTTGTGCCTTGTAACCGGCAGCAGCTGTCAAATCCTACTCATTGGCTGCCAGAGGGACTAAAACAATATGATGGACGGGGTTCACCAGAGTGTATTCCGTGCACTGTTACACTAAAGGGAAAATTTCTAGCCTGGCCATGTGAATTAACTCGAGCAATGGACCCATGCACGGTCCCCTCCTGCGTAAGCTGTGTGGGCCCGGCAATTACAAGAAACAGAAGAGATGGGGCTAAATGAACCGAATTAAATGCTGTTTAGATGAGCAAACGCTGTCACGCATGGCGGCCCTCGTGACAAGGGCGCCCCTGGAACCCATAAAGAAAGGTACTGATCATGTTCCATGCCAGCCTTCATGCCTGCGTAAGATCCCCATCGCAGCCCTAACACATGGGCGCTCTACACGGAAGGGACAATGCGGCAGATGAGAATGGGACCCTCAGCATGTTCCCTGCCAGCATGTACACCTGCTTTTAGGTCCCCATCGAGCCCCTAGCACAAGAACACCCCCCACCCTAGTGGGAGTAATGCAGCAGATGGTGCTAACAACAGGCCGGAGCACTGCGCTGACTGCTTGCCCTGACTCCAGCCGGCCCTGCTAATGCCGAGGCTACATTGAGTAGTAAATCCTGTCACCCTCGCCTGTACTGAGGAGCAACTATTGCTAAGCCACTAAAATTCGGCTCGCCCCTAGCAATACCCACTGCTGATACTAAATATCGCATTCAGTAGTAATCGCTGATAATCTGGTGGCCCGGGGCCGTAGATACCTACTGTACCACTGCCAATACCACCGGAAATGACAAGCAAACAGCATGGAACATGGCCCACAATGCACCCGAACTATAGTGCAATACCACTAGTACCCTGCAATAAACCCCTGTTAATGCGGTTCCTGGTACTACTGCAAGCTCTGATCAGCAAACCCACTGCTCTTACAGCCTGTCCTACGGAGTACCACCATGCTAATACTTCTAGCCCTGAGCAGTAAATACACTGTTAACACTGTGGGCCAAGTGCCGAAGACCGTGCCGAGCAAAAGGACCCTGCAGATACCACTCGCTCTAAGCAGTATGTGTATTAATAGCTACTGGCAGACCAACGACTCCTAACCCTGTCTGCGCCAACCTGCAAGCATAACTCTTACTACTAAATCCGTTCAGTAAACTCTCAACGCACGGCACACCGACCGTGATAAACTTCCAGCACCAAGCAGAACACGTATCGCTGCTGAAGCACTCCGCAGTAACCACCCTGCAAGTCAGACATGCCCGAGCAGAAAGCGCGCTGCCAATACAGTCCGCCCTGAGCAAACAAATTATGAATTTCGATGTGACTGAGCAGATGACGTGCTGATGCTACTGTCGCCCCCAAGTGGCAAACACACCTTGCTCATACCGTCCTCACTGGGCAGTATACATCCCGCTGATACTGACAATATCCACCAACCCGCTCCTAATGCCGCCTGTGCTACACAGTGCTACTGCGAGAACCAAGAAGCACACTGCTTAACTTGCCTGCACCGAGCAGTAAATACCCTGCTCATACCGCCCCCTCTGAACAGAAACACCCTGCTGATACTGCCACCCTTGAACAGTAACCCACCGCTAATACCTCTACCATTGAGCCGTAACACCCTATTACTACCGCCATCATTGGGCAGTAACACACTGCTGATACCGCGTTGAGCACTCAACCCACCGCCAATATTACCCGCGCCGAACGGTACGAACTCTGCCCGCCCCTACCGTAAGCACACTGCTAATGCTGCCGCCCCTGGGCCGTTATATACACACTGCCCATAACGTTCGCCCGGAGCAGTAACTCCTTCTGCTACTCACAGCCCCAAGCAGCCAATACTCTGACAATAGCGCATGCCCGTATAGCATGCCCATCCCGGGTCAAGGCAGGGCCTCTGCTCAGAGGTAAGGTTGCACATGTGATCCGCTAGAGGCACCCCTCGACCCCCACCACAATCTGCATTCCGACCCACGGGCCTAAGGCAACGCCGACTACCATTGTATTGCACTTCCCACGTGGGCCCACTGCCCCCCCCCTCCCCTACACACTCCACGCCCCTTAAAGGCTTGTCCCTCCGAGGACAGTGCACCAACGCCAGATATGAGAGGGGGGGGGGGATGTACCCAGCCACCAGGGCCCTACCTAGATCCAAGGGGAACTGAAGTTATGGGAACAAATGGGGGGGGTTTCCTCTGCACACCGCCCCCTATCCAACATAATTGACTACCGTTGTTGGTTCACTGCTGGTTCCCCGTGAGATCGCCTGCTCTGAGTACGTAGGGTGACCGATTCAAACCCACTGGCCCTTTCGGCATAGCGCGCCGACCCCTGAGCCCCCTAATGTCAGATCGCCTCAATTCGTCCCCCAAGACTCGTGCCCATTACCGAGCTATTACCTCGATCTCCGAATCCTATGGCCTGATTCCTCCACATCAAAGAATAGCCGTCCCGTGAATAGCGGCGCAGAGAGCTCCCCGCCCAAGCGCTGATACTACAGCAACCACCCGTGGTCATGGCCCTTGTACCCCGATGCACTATTCCGCGCAAAACACCAACAGTCTCCCTGAAATGGGCCCCAGGTCAAATGCCTACAATCGGCAAGGCGCGCGACGCCAGAATTCCCTCCGCCCGTTCCGAAACCCCCGACATCGTACAGCTGCCAGACGATATTCCCTGAGCGGTCAATGTTAAAAGGAACACATGTCCACACAACATTACACAGTACGACGTACCTTATTCCCCTTTCCATCATTAATAGCAAGAACCTGCATTAAGCAGAGTTCTTACACTGTACTACAGGCAAGAAATTAAAGGAAAAGTCCGCCACCAGGAACACCCTGCCTCCATCCTGAGGACTATGCAGTCAACACGGGTAGGGGCAGAACCGTCGCACTCCTCCCGGCCCGGCAACCCATTCCAATTTACCAATACCTTGCTTATCTTCCCCAGATCCCGCCCGACGACCAACTGGGCCAACCTGTCCCCGCACGACGCCGCCACGATGCTTAAAGCCCTACGAGGAAGGAAGGGGAAAGAAAAACTCCGACACGGCTCCGGATTCCTTGCCGTCCTCTCCCTTCCGATTCTGGTTTCTCGCCACTCCTGCTCGTGCCTCCTCCGCTCCGCGCCGGCGTTGAGAAGTTTCTTGAAGTCCCCTGCACACGGGGCCAGCGCTGTAAGGAAGAGAGGACGAGGGCCTGGGCAAAGTGCCCTAAATAGGCCCCCCATCCTCTTCTCCCCCCCCATTACCGGTCCCGGCAGGAAGTGACGTCCTTCTTGCCCCGGAAGTAATTCCTCCAGGCCGCGTTGACCAATCCCTCGGCCAGGAACCACGAGGGCGTGGCCAGGATCCCGGGACCCAGCGTCCTAATGGCGCGCTCCCTTATAGTACGCGCTTTCCAGATGTACAAATGTCGCATAATAATAATTTCTAATATTCGGAAGAGATAAACCTCCTTCTTCCACAGGATAGTTTAAAGTGCTAAGTGCTAACCTTGATACCTTGTTTGCCCATAAGAAAGAGGAGAGCATACTATCTAACTCTTTAAAAAAGAGGACTGTATTGCGCAGGGAGCAGCACTAAAAAGAAAATTAAACAATGGAAGGATAGACATTCGAATTAACGCAACTCGTCCTATTATTGACAATGGGAGCTGATTCCAGCGTGTTAACTGAGAGCTCACCTTTTTCAATAATGGGGTATAGTTTAAGGAAAAAAGGTCTTCTACTTTCTCTGTGACAAAGATCCCTAAATATCTCTTTGGACGAGTATTGTACGTCTGTCTAAATTCTAATAATAAAGAGTTCACACCACAGTTACACAATACAATTTCTGTTTTGGTCTTATTGATTTTATAGCCTCCTATTTCTTGGAAGTCTGCAAAAACTCTCATCACTTCCACCTGAGTGTCTATCTTCGAATTCAAGAAGAGTACAATGTCGTCAGCATACAATTTTATATTCGTCATTCCTTGCACCGGGGCTGTATGTGCTCTTTTTCCTTGATTGCAATTGCTAAGGGCTCTATAAAAGAGCAAATAAAATCGGTGAAAGGGGACAGCCTTGCCTGGTACCTCTATTTATTTGGCATGTCCCTATCTTAACAGAGTTAACTAATATTTGCGCCTGAGAGTTTGTATAAAGTTGTTTTAGTAAAATTGTAAACTCTTTTGGAAAACCGAACTTTGCTAAAATCGTAAAAAGACAATTCCAAGAAACAAGGTCAAATGCCTTTTCGGCATCTAAAAACCATATCTGTGCCTGAACCTTATTAATATTAAAAAAATCCAAAGCTTCTAATAAAAATTTTGTATTAGTATAAAGCTGTCTCCCTGCTATAAAACCACATTGATCCGTTCCGATAAGTGACCCCACCATCTTATTTAATCTATTGGCAATCAGTTTAGTAAAAATGTTGTAGTCAGTATTTAAAAGGCTTATTGGCCTATAGGAATTCACATTTTCGCTGTCTTTATCTTTTTTAAAATACTGACCACTACTGCAATACGAAAAGATGCTGGCGGATCCCCTCCATGTAATAAAAAGTTTGCGAATCTTAAAATTTCAGGGCAAAGTATTGTAGCAAATGTTTTAAAAAATTCCCCAGGAATGCCATCCTCCCCGGTAGCTTTACAATTAGGTAAAGAGCTGATAACCGCAACTAGTTCTTCCTTCGTAAATTCGGCTGGCAGCAGCTCTTTGAAGTTATTTCCCAAAGTTGGAATAGGCAATCCCTGCAAGAATTCGTCAATTGTTTCTACAGGAATCTGATAAGATGTCTGATATATATCTTTATAATGATTAAGAAAAACCTCACCTATTAAAGACGTAGTATTTACACGGGTTTTAGTTACTTTATCTTGAATATACTCGACTCTATTTCGAACTTGCTTCTCCTTTGCTTGCCAAGCTAGCAATCTTCCTGTATATTCACTATCTTCATAACTAGTCTGGAGGTATAGCCTACTTGACATATCCCCTAATTCGTAGTAGAATTCCCTCATTCTCATTTTTGCGTTCAATACTTTTTGTCTGGTGGCTGGGGTCCTATTTCTGAAATATTCCTGATTTGCATGGGCCAGACTATTTTCTATCACCATTCTCTCCTCCTTCTTAGCCTTCTGTTTTGGAATCTCTTTTGAGGTGATTATGCCTCTCAGAGTGGCTTTAAATGCCTCCCATATTATGTTAATTGGTGCGGAATCCTTATTTATATTAAAAAGGAGCTGATCTCCTTTTCTATTTCTACGCACCATTGTTTCTCAGCTAAATTAAGTTTATTAAAATACCATCTCCTTGATGATTCATCCTCTAACTTATCTAACATAATTTCCAACTTAATGAGGGCATGATCTGAGAAGGCATTTACTATATGCTCATATTTGCTAACTTCAAGGTTATGAGAAGTGAGAAAAAAGTCTAGCCTAGATGCTGAATCATATTTTGCCGAGTAACAAGAATATTCACGTTTAACCGGATTGTTATGACGCCAGCTATCCAGAATGTCTAGATCCGACTTACAACTCAACAAGGCAATGGCAACTTGTGGTTTATTTTGTCTCCGGTCTTTTTTGGTTGAGTCAACCACAGGATTTTGTAAAAAATTAAAGTCACCACCCCATATAATCTGACCTAGCTCTTCATATTTTTGACGAGGCGCTAAGCTTCTCCAGCCGGATGCGAACGCACGTCACGTGAGCCCATCTAGCGTCCACCTGTTTCCCAATAGCATTCCCTGTGAAGCTCCGTCTTTCTACCTCCGAGGAAACTACATTCAGTTTAAAACTTTGCTAAAACCCCCAGACTTGTCTACTCGCCCCGTGTAACCAGGAGCCATTGAATCTAATCTAGGCTGTTTTAGACAAGGTGCTCACCTGGCATGCTGGGACCTGTAAGCTCCCTTTGTCCATTTTAAGTAGGGGCCTACAAGTCCCAGCATGCAGTTTTACCTGGTCAATTATAAGATGGGGACTACTAGTCCCAGCATGCAAAGTTCTGTTGACCAGCGAGACAGTTCTCTCTCTGATGATGACACGGGGCTATTAGGCTTTTTCTGGAAACCGAATTGATTTCGTTATTGGATGAAGCGAATCAGCATCCACATCAGTGAATTCTCGAAGCGCCAAGAAGCATTCCTATTTGCGATTGCGGCTCGTGAAACTGTAATTGAGATTTGAGAGTGCAAGACTCCTCGGTGACTAAGAAATGTGCTCCTGTTCGCCTGGCGCAGGAACAGTACCCCATAACTGACACTAAACCGGCTGAGATCTGCTCACACAAGCGGTTCAAAGTAGGCCAGACATCCATGCCTGCTCAGTAACTGGTGAAACAGCTGAGCGGGATTATATGTTTGATGCAGGCACCGGTGTGCGCCTGCAGGTCACAAATCTAAAACCTGATGAGGTAACGCCTAGACTTTCATTCTGCTGATGTCGAAAAAACATGAGCATCACTGAATTGGGAGAAAGTTACACGACTTTGGATGCCAGTACTAGGCAAACAGATGCCTTTGTTAATCCGTCTGATGATACACACTGTGACGTGCCTGTGAAAGGTCACGGGGACGTCACAAACGTGCCTCTGTTACAACGCACGCAAAACCGGCAGCTGTGGGTGGAATGCCCAGGTGGAGGGGCCCTGTGGGTGGGAAGCTACTGGATGCGATGTCCGCGTGGATGTGATGTCCGCGTGGATGCGATGCCGATGCGGTTCCTGTGTTTGGAATTCTGTGCGTCTGGGTAGTAAATCCCTGTGGAAAGGCCCCTGCGGAACTCTCCGATGGGTGCGATGCCCTCGTGGACGAGATGTCCCCGTGGGATAATACCTCGATGGGTGAGATGTCCCTGTGGGTCGGATTTCATGTGGGATTCCTCGATGGGTGAAATGTCCCTGCGAGAAGCCCTTGCTGGATGCCTCGTTGGTGCAATGCCCTGGGGGTAGAATGCCCTAGGAATGACCGGAAGGACCGGATGCCTCTTTGGCGAGTGACTCCGGTGGGTGAGATGGGAGTAGGATAGCCCTGTGTGGGCGGGATGTTGGCTACTCCATGGGGCAGGAATATCCAAGGGTATGTGTGGAATGTCTGCGGTGGTGGCGTCCCTTGTGAGATGTTCTTTGTGTGAGATGCTCTTCCAGATGTGATGTCTCAAGGGGTGGGATGTGGGAGTCCTTTGGGGTAGAATGCCTATATGTTTTAGATTCTCCAGGTATGGGGTGTATGTGTGTGTGAGATGTGCCTGTAGTGGGATGCCCCTGTGAGATGTCCTGTGTGTGAGGTGCTCCTGCAGGTGTGATGTCTCTATGGATGGGATGTTGGGTGCCCCTGAGTGTGGGATGCCCTTAGGGGTGTAATGCTCTTATATTTTAGATTCTCCTGGGGTGGGGTGTATCTGTGTGTGAGATGCCTTTGGCGTGGGATGCCCCTGTGAGATGTTCTGTATGTGAGGTGCTCCTGCAGGTGTGATGTCTCTTTGGGTGGGATGCTCAGTGTCCCTGAGTGTTGGATGCGTCTGAGGGTGGGATGCCCCTGCGCTTTAGATTCTCGTGGTGTGGGGTGTATCTGTGTGAGAGATGTTCTGTGTGTGAGCTGCTCCTGGAGGTGTGATGTCTCTTTGGGTGAGATGCTGAATGCCCCTGAGGATGGTATGTCTTTAGGGTGGAATGCCCCTGCGCTTTAGATTCTCGTGGTGTGGGGTGTATCTGTGTGTGAGATGTTCTGTGTGTGAGCTGCTCCTGGAGGTGTGATGTCTCTTTGGGTGAGATGCTGAATGCCCCTGAGGATGGTATGTCTTTGGGGTGGAATGCCCTTATGTTTTAGATTCTCGAGGTGTGGGTGTATGTGTGTGAGATGTGCCTGTAGTCGGATGCCCCTGTGAGATGTTATTTGTGTGAGGTGCTCCTGCAGGTGTGATGTCTCTTTGGGTGGGATGCTCAGTGTCCCTTAGTGTTGGATGCGTCTGATGGTGGGATGCCCCTGCGCTTTAGATTCTCGTGGTGTGGGGTGTATCTGTGTGTGAGATGCTCTTAGTGTGGGATGCCTCTTTAAGATATTCCTTATCCGAGGTGCTCCTCGTGGATGTTGCATGCGTTTGAGGATGGGATGCCCCTGTGCTTTAGATTCTCTTGGGTGGGGTGTATGCATGTGAGATGTGCCTGTAGGTGGACTGCCCATATACAATGTTCAGTGTGCCTGATGTTCCAGCTGGTGACCTCTCCTGGTAGGGAAGATTGACCTATTGATGGGATGCCCTGGTGAGATGCTTCATTGGGTGTGATGCCCCGTTGGTTGATGGCACTATTGAGATGCTCTAGTTGCGGGTGAGAGGCTCCTGTGGGTGGGAAACCCCGGTGGATGGGATGCATCGGTGGGTTAATTCCCTTGCAAGATGCTCCTATTGTGGGCGTGTGGTTCCTGTTAGCGGAGTGCCCATGGGGGAGGTGTCCATGTGAGCTGCTCCGTGGGTGGATTTGATTTGCTTGTTAGTGTGGTGCTCTTGTGGAAGGTTTTGGGTGGAATGACCCAGTGGATGGAATGTTTCGGTGGTTGGGTGGGATGCCTCTATGGGTGGATGCCCTGTGCGTGAGATGGTCTTGTAGAAGGCTTTGGTGGGTGGGACGATCCTGTGGGTGGGATGCCTCTGTGGGTGGATGCCCTGTGCGTGAGGTGGCCTTGTAGAAGGCTTTGGTGAGTACGATGCCTCAGTGGGTGGATGAGCTTCTGAGATGCTCTTTGGTGGGCAAGTGGTTCCTATTATTTGTTTGCCCTTGGGGCGAAGAGTCCATGTGAGATGCTTCGTGGGTGGATTTGATATGCCTGTGGGTGGTTTAGTGGAAGACTTTCAATCAATCAGGGATTTGTGGAGCGCACTACTCACTCGTGAGGGTCTCAAGGCGCTGGGGGGGGGAGGGGACGAGCAGCTCCGTCTCATCCGAAGAGCCAGGTCTTGAGGCTGTTGCTGAATGCTTGCAGTGTGGGGGTTCGTCTGATGCTGAGGGGGAGTTCGTTCCAGGTCTTGGCTGCGATGTAGGAGAAGGATCGCCCCCGCTCTGCGGATGCGTGGGATTTCGGCCAGGGAAAGGTCGGCGGAGCGGAGGCTTCTCTTGGGTGCGTAGAAGGCGATTCTTTCGTTGAGGTATTGGGGTCCGATGTTGTGGAGGGATTTGTAGGCATGAGTGAGGAGCTTGAAGGTCACTCTCTTTTGACAGGGAGCCAGTGGAGTTCTCGTAGGTGCTGGGTGATGTGGTGTTGTCGTGGGATGCCGAGGACAAGTCTAGCTTGCGCGTTCTGGATGGTCTGGAGTGTGAGGAGTAGAGATTTGTTTATTCCGTAGAGGGCGTTCCCGTAGTCTAGTCTGCTGGTTATGAGTGCGTGGGTGACGATCTTTCTGGATTCGGGGGGGATCCATTTGAAGGTCTTGCAGAGGATGCAGAGGGTGTTGAAGCACGCGGAAGATACTGCGTTGATCTGTCGGTTCATGGTGAGGGAGGAGTAGAGTATGATGCAGAGGTTGCAAGCGTGGTCTGTGGGTGTGGGGGCGTTGCTGAGGGAGGTGGACCATCAGGTGTTGTCCCATGTGGAGGGAGTGGATCCGAGGACGAGGACTTCCACTTTCTCTGAGTTGAGTTTTAGGCACAGCTGTTGCTCATCCACGCGTCAACGTCTTTCATTCCTTTCTGGAAGCTGTGTCTGGTGATGTCGGGTTCGTTGGTGAGGGAGAGGATGAGCTGGGTGTCGTCGGCGTGAGATACGATGCTGAGTCAATATTTTCTGATGATGGTGGTGAGAGGGGTCATGTAGATGCAGAAGAGCGTGGGGCTTAGTGAGGATCCCTGGGGTACTCCGCAGCTGATCTCTGTGGGTTCGGAGAGGAAGGGCAGGAGTCTGATTCTTTGGGTTAGGCTGGTGAGAAAGGAGCAGAACCAGTCAAGGGCGGTTCCTCGGATGCCGGCGTCATGGAGTCTAGCGGTTAGTGTGCGGTAGGAGACGGTGTCGAAGGTTGCTGAGAGGTCTAGTAGGATGAGGGCAGCTGTGTGGCACTGGTGGAGGAGGGTGCAGATGTTATCCGTGGCGGCTAGGAGGGCGGTCTCGGTGCTGTGGTTGCTGCGGAATCCGGATTGGGAAGAGTCGAGGACCGAGTTGGCTTCTATAAAGTTAGTGAGCTGGTTGTTGAAGATCTTCTCAGTGACTTTGCCAGCGAAGGGGAAGCGAGAGATGGGTCTGTAGTTCTTGAGATCCGTCGGGTCTGCAGTGGGCTTCTTGAGGAGGGGCTTGACTTCTGCTCGTTTCCAGTCGCCGGGGAATGTGCCTGTTTCGAGGGAGCAGTTGATGGTACGCCGTAGTTCGGGTGCTATGGCGTAGGCAGCTCTGTGGAAGATGTGGGGCGGGCAGGGGTCGGTGGGGGCTCCTGAGTGTATACTTCTCATGGTCTTGGCGTTGTCTTCTGTGGTGACAGGGGTCCAGGCGGTGATGGTAGGCTTGGTTGCGTTGCCGATTGAAGGAGTGGAGTCGGTGCCTAGGTTCTGTTTTTCGAAATTGCCGAAGAGAGTCCTGATCTTGAGATGGAAGTAGGAGCCGAGTGTTTTTCAGAGGTCCTGGGAGAGAGGGACGTCGGAGGATTCGCTGGGGGGGGTGTTTGGTGAATTCTTCTATGATGCTGAAGAGTTCCTTAGAGTTGCGGGAGTTGGTGAGGGTTCTCTTCTGGATGAAATTCTTCTTCGTGGTTCTGATGATTCGGTGGTGTTCTGTCATGGCGGTCTTGTAGGCGGAGGGTGCTTCGGGGGTTTTGCTGTTCCTCCAGGCTTGCTCGAGTCATTGGTAAGTGCGCTTGGATTCTCAGAGGTCGGTGGTGAACCAGGTGGCTTTCGTGGTGCGTTGTCTGTCGGAGTTCTGGAGGAGGGCTAAAGTGTCTGCGCAGTCGGTGATCCATCTGTGGAGTGTGTAGGCCGCAGAGTTGGTCGTCGGTTGTGGTGGGAGGAGGAGCGCGGTCGAGGGCGGAGTTGAGGTGCTCGTCGGTGATCTTGTTCCAGTTCCTGCACAGTGGGCGAGGTGTAGGCTTGGGTGCGGTGGGTTTTAAGGAGGAGAAGTGGACGAAGTGGTGGTCCGTCCAGAGGGGTTGCATGGTATGGCTGAAGCGAATGTTGTGTCCTCCAGCAAAGATGGGGGCACAGGTGTGTCCTGCCTTGTGGGTGGGGGTGGTGACGAGCTGTCTTAGTTCGATGTTGGTGAGGTTGTCCAGGAGAGCGGTGGAGTTGGGATTGCTGGGGTTGTTGAGGTAGAAATTCAGGTATCAGAGGAGTACGTAGTCCGTGGATGCGAGGGCGTGGGGCGCGATGAGGTCTGTGATGGTAGTGGTGAACGTGGTGCACGGTCCGGGAGGTCTGTAGGCGAGGGTGCTGCATAGAGTTGTTCTGGGGTTGATCTGGATCTGGAAATGGAGGTGTTCCATAGGTGACGAGGAGTCGTTTGTGCTGGATGAGGTGAGTTGGAGGGAGTTTTTGTGTACGATGGTGATTCTGCCTCCAGGGTGGTTGGGGCGGTCCTTCCTCTGGATCTTGTATCCGTCGGGGGTGGCGGTTGCGATGTCCGGTGCGGAGCTGGCGTTGGTCCAGGTGTCTGTGAGGAAGGCGACGTCGGGATAGAGGGTGTTGAGGAGGTACCAGATTTCTACTGCATGTCTGTGCAGGGAGCGTACGGTGAGAAGGATGCAGCTCAGGGGTTTGGGTGCGCTGGCGTCCGGTGGGTTGGTGGTGGTCTGGAGGTGGGTGAAGGTGCGGCGGCAGTGTCGGCAGGAGAACTGGCCTTGGGTGGTGTTCGGTGTCGACAACTGGCAGTTGTTGTTTCTTCCGGGGTTGAGCGTGTGGAGGGTTGCTGAGTCATAGCGCTGGTGGATCGGAGGACCAGGGTTCCTGGCGCTGGTCTCAGACGGGTCGGGGACAGGGGCAGACGGGCTTGCCTTTGGCACGCTAGCGGCATGCCCGATGGGCGTGGCCGCGCAGCGGCTGCCATTAAGTAGGGGTAGAGGGGCAGGACAGCCTGGAGGCTGGAGGGGCCGCAGGCGCAGCAGTGGCGGGAAGGGAAGAGCGGGGAAAAAAAGGGGGAAGGGAATAGGGAGTAGAGGCAGAGGTACAAAAGGCAGACAAAAAAGAAAGCAGATACGAAAAAAAAGGCAAATAATAACAATAGGCAGATGAACCAAGGCAAATAATAAAAATAGGCAGATGACCCAAGGCAAATGAGGAAAATAGGCAGATAAACAAATGCAAATAAGGAAAATAGGCAGATAAACAAAGGCAGATAAAGGAAGCACAGGGAGAGAAAAGAGCGGCGAGAATGGAGGGAGACCGGCTTAATCAAGAGAGTCTCGGGGAATTGAACCGCGGTCGGCTGCGCAGGTAGGCAGGGCAATAGCAGGCAGAGCTATGACTGAGCTGCGTGCTGGGAGAGCAGAAACCCAAGGTGGCTTGCTGGACTTTGGTGGGTGGGATGATCCAGTGGGTGGCATGTTCTGTTGAGTGGGATGCCTCAGTGGTGGATGCACTTTTAAGACACTCCTTTGGTGGATGAGTGGATCCTACTTTCGTGATGTCCCTAGGGCCAGATGTCCACGTGAGATGCTTCATTGGTGGATTTGATATGCCTGTGGGTGGGTGGTCTTGTGGAAGACTTTGGTGGGTTGAATGTTCCTGTGGGTGGCCGAGATACCTTGGTGGAGCTGAATGCTCTTGTGAGGTGCTTCTGTTGTAGACTAGTGGTTCCTGTTAGCGGGATGCCTGTGGGGCGAGGTGTCCATGCGGCATGCTTCGTGGATGGATATGATTTGGCTGTGGGTAGGGTGGTCTTGTGGAATGCTTGGGTGGGTGGGATGTTCCAGTGGGTGGGTGGGTAAATGTGCTTGTGAGACGATCATGTGGTGGACGAATGGTTCCTGCTTGCGAGATGCCCCTAGGACAGATGCATATTTGGGATGTTCCTTGGGGTGAATTGTACCTCTCGGTGGGGTGTCTTGTGGGATGCTGTAGGAGTGGGGAAGGATGCCTCTGTGTGATGACTCCTGGGTGCAGTACACCAGCGAGGGGGGAGGATCATGGCATCCAAGATGGTATCTTGCTGGCCCTGGGTGTTCAGCTGGCATAGGCTGTCCTCCTCGCACCAGGGCATGGTGCCCCCGGTTCTTCCGCTTTGGAATGCACCTGTGGATGGATTCCCAAGCTTGGGGTTCGATTTATTTTGAGTGAAATGCTCCTGAGGGTGGAATGTCGTGGATGCCCAGGTGGGTGTGATACCCCTGTGGGTTAGATGTTCCAGTGAGAATGCTCTGGTGGGTATGATACCCCTGTGGGTTAGATGTTCCAGTGAGAATCCTCTGGTGGGTATGATACCCCTGTGGGTTAGATGTTCTCGTGAGGATGTTCTGGTGGCTTTGATACCCCTGTGGGTTAGATGTTCTCCTGAGGATGCTCTGGTGGGTGTGATGCCCCTGTGGGTTAGATGTTCCAGTGAGGATGCTCTGGTCGGTGTGATACCCCTGGGGGTTAGATGTTCCCGTGAGGATGCTCTGGTCGGTGTGATATCTCTGTGGATTAGATGTACTCGAGAGGATGCTCTGGTGTGTGTGATGTCCCTGTGGGTTAGATGTTCCTGTGAGGATGCTTTGGTGGGTGTAATGCCCCTGTGGGTTAGATGTTCTCGAGGGCATGCTCTGGTGGGTGTGATGCCCCTGTGGGTTAGATGTTCTCATGAGGATGCTCTGGTGGGTGTGATGCCCCTGTGGGTTGGATGTTCTCCCGAGGATGCTCTGGTGGGTGTGATGCCCCATGCGGATTAGATGTTCTTATGAGGATGCTCTGGTGGGTGTGATGCCCCTGTGGCTTAGATGTTCTCCTGAGGATGCTCTGGTGGGTGTGATGCCCCTGTGGGTTAGATGTTCCTGTGAGGATGCTCCGGTGGTTGTGATGCCCCTGCGGTTTAGATGTTCTCCTGAGTATGCTCTGGTGGGTGTGATGCCCCTATGGGTTAGATGTTCTCCTGAGGAGGCTCTGGTGGGTGTGATGCCCCTGTTGGTTAGATGTTCCTGTCAGGATGTTCTGGTGGGTGTGTTGCCCCTGTGGGTTAGAAGTTCCAGTGAGGATGCTCTGGTGGGTGTGATGCCCCTGTGGGTTAGATGTTCCAGTGAGGATGCTCTGGTTGGTGTAATGCCCCTGTGGGATAGATGTTCTCCTGAGGATGCTGTGGTGAGTTTGATGCTCCAGTGAATGTCCGCGAGGGATGCCCCATGATTAGAATGCGCTTGTGAGGTGTTACTCTGGTGGACGAGAGGTTACTGAGGGTGTGATGCCCATATTGCTGTGAGATCAATGTGGGTAAGATGTCCATATGTGTGGGATGTCCCTGGTGGATGTCCAGGTGGTTGTGATGCCCATGTGGGTAAGATGTCGGTGTGAGTGGGATTTCTCTATGGCATGGAGGGTGCTTGTAATACCCATGAGCGGGGTGCCCAGGTGAGTGGGATACTTTTAAGGCGTTCTCCTGTGGACAAGATATGCCTGTGGTTGGGACACTCCTGTTGCAGTTTCCTCTGTGTAAAGTGCCTTTGAGTCAAATGTCTCTGTCGTGGGGTATCTTGTGGGGTGTTTGGTGAATGGGACGCGCAGTGTGTGGGATTCGCTTGTGAGAAGCTCCTCTGGTGGGCGAGAGTTGCTGCCATAGGATCTCCTATTATGGCAGGCGCATCTGTGGGAAGCTCCTGGTAGTGGGTGTTCTTGTGCGATGCTCCTGTGGGGGTGAGCGGTGTCTGTGCGTGGGACGCCCCTAGGGCGGGTGCCCCTGTGGGTTGTGCCCGTTGGTGGGGGGGTCTTGTGCGGTGCTCCTGTGGGGGTGATTGGTGTATGTGAGTGGGGTGCCACTAGGGCGGGCGGGTGCCTCTGTGGGAAGTTCCTGGTTGTGGGTGTTCTTGTGCGGGGCTCTCGAGGGGGTGAGCAGTGTATGTGAGCAGGATGCCCCTAGGGCGGGCGCTTCTGCGGGTTGTGCCCGTTGGTGGATGTTTTTGTGTGGTGTTCCTGTGTGGGTGAGCGGTGTATGTGAGCGGGTCGCCCCTAGGGCGGGTGCCTCTGTGGGTTGTGCCAGTTGATGTTCTTGTGCAATGCTCCCTTGGGGGTGAGTGGTGACTGTGAGTAGGGGGCCCCTAGGGCGGGCGCCTCTGTGGGTTGTGTCGGTGGGTATTTTGTGCAGTGCTCCCGTGTGGGTGAGCAGTGTATGTGAGCGGGAAGCCCCTAGGGTGGGCGCCTCTGTGGGGCGTGCGCCTCTGTGGGTTGTGCCCTTTGGTGGTGTTCTTGTGCGATGCTCCCATGGGGGTGATGGTGTCTGTGAGTGGGACGCCCCTAGGGCGGGCACCTCTGTGGGAAGTTCCTGGTGGTGGGTGTTCTTGTGCAATGCTCCCGTGGGGGTGAGCGGTGTATGTGAGTGGGACATCCCTAGGACAGGCGCCTCTGTGGGTTGTGCCCGTTGGTAGGGGTTCTTGTGCGGTTCTCCCGTGAGGGTGAACGGTGTCTGTGAGTGGGATGCTGCAGGTCGCCTCTGTGAGATGTGCCTCTGGGTGGGTGTTCTTGTGCGGGGCTCCCCTGGGGGTGAGCGGTGTATTTGAGCAGGACGCCCCTAGGGCGTGCGTCTCTGTGGATTGTGCCCGTTGGTGGGTGTTCTTGTGCGGTGCTCCCGTGTGGGTGAGCGGTGCCTGTGCGCGGGACCCCCCTATGGGGGGTGCCTCTGTAGGATGTGCCCGTTTGTGGGTGTGTTCTTGTGTGGGTCTCCCGTAGGGGGTGAGCGTTGTCTGTGAGTGGGACGCCCCTAGGGCGGGCGCTTCTGTGGGAAGTTCCTGGTGGTGGGTGTTCTTGTGCGATGCTCCCATGGGGGTGAGCGTTGTATGTGAGCGGGACGCCGCTAAGGTGGGAGCCTCTGTGGGTTGTGCCCGTTAGTGGGTGTTCTTGTGCGGTGCTCCCGTGGGGGTGGCGGTATCTGTGAGTGGGACGCCTCTAGGGCGGGCGCCACTGTGGGTTGTTCCCGTGGGTGGGATGGTCTTGTACGGTGCTCCCGTGGCGGTGAGCGGTGTCTGTGAGTGGGGTGCCCCTAGGGCGGGCGCCGTTGTGGGTGTTCTTGTGCAGGGCTCTCGGGGGTGAGCGGTGTATGTGAGCAGGACGCCCCTAGGGCGGGCACCTCTGTGGGTTGGGCCCGTTGGTGGTGTTCTTGTGCGATGCTCCCTTGGGGTGAGCGGTGTCTGTGAGTAGGGTGCCCCTAGGGCGGGCACCTCTGTGGGTTGTGCCCGTTGGTAGGGGTTCTTGTGCGATGCTTCCGTGGGGGGTAAGCGGTGTCTGTGAGTGGGATGCCCCTAGGGCGGGCACCTCTGTGGGAAGTTCCTGGTGGTGGGTGTTCTTGTGCAATGCTCCATTGGGGGTGAGCGGTGTATGTGAGCGGGACGCCCATAGGGCGGGCACCCCTGTGGGTTGTGCCCGTTGGTGGGTATTTTGTGCAGTGCTCCCGTGTGGGTGAGCAGTGTATGTGAGCAGGACGCCCCTAGGGCGGGCACCTCTGTGGGTTGTGCCCATTTGTGGGTGTTCTTGTGCGGTGCTCCCGTGTGGGTGAGCGGTGTATGTGAGCAGGACGCCCCTAGGGCGGGCGCCTCTGTGGGTTGTGCCCGTTGGTGGTGTTCTTGTGCGATGCTCCCATGGGGGTGAGCGGTGTCTGTGAGTGGGACATCTCTAGGGCAGGCGCCTCTGTGGGTTGTGCCCGTTGGTAGGGGTTCTTGTGCGATTCTCCCGTGAGGGTGAGCGGTGTCTGTGAGTGGGATGCCGCAGGTCGCCTCTGTGAGATGTGCCTCTGTGGGTTGTGCCTGTTTGTGGGTGTTCTTGTGCGGGGCTCCCCTGGGGGTGAGCGGTGTATGTGAGCGGGACGCCCCTAGGGCGGGCGCCTCTGTGGGTTGTGCCCGTTGGTGGTGTTCTTGTGCGATGCTCCCATGGGGGTGAGTGGTGTCTGTGAGTGGGACGCCCCTAGGGCGGGCACCTCTGTGAGAAGTTCCTGGTGGTGGGTGTTCTTGTGCGATGCTCCCGTGGGGGTGAGCGGGACATCCCTAGGGCAGGCGCCTCTGTGGGTTGTGCCCGTTGGTAGGGGTTCTTGTGCGATTCTCCCGTGCGTGTGAGCGGTGTCTGTGAGTGGGATGCCGCAGGTCGCCTCTGTGAGATGTGTCCCTGGGTGGGTGTTCTTGTGCGGGGCTCCCCTGGGGGTGAGCGGTGTCTGTGAGCGGGACGCCCCTAGGGCGGGCCCCTCTGTGGGGTGTGCCCGTTGGCCCGTCTCAGTGAGATGCTGCGGAGGTGGGATGCGCCCGTGGGTGGGATGCTCTTGGCGCCCGCGCTGCCCCTTCAGGATGATGGCTCTCAGCGGGCATAGCCCGTACTCTTCTCGCATCAGGACCAGATGCGCCTGCTGTCTAAGCTGCATCTCTCTCCGTTTCTCTCCCAGCCCTGCTCTCTGATTGGACGCCGCCCTTGTTCTGAATGTAGCTTTCCTTGGCTAGCCCCCTCTTGCGCCCCCGCCTGCTTCCGACAACAGACAGTTGAACAGTTTTCAGAAGGAGTGCGTTGCTGCTGGTGTGGAAACTCTCACCACCCCGAATGCCAGCAAAGTCCGCGTCACTGGCCGTATGTACTGTGCCAACCTGTCCTCCTCACCGAGACTTCTGTTGCCATATCCCCCGTGCCCTTGCCACGGTCACTGGCATCTCCATAGATGCACTAAAAGTTTGACCCCATCTTGTGCCCGTTGCCCCTGCCCCGGCTTCGGTGTGGTCGACAGGATGAGCCCGCGTCGCCTCCTTGTCTCCGTGGCCGGCATGTCTACCCCCCGCTTCCAAGGTGCCCCGGGACTGTGAGCTCCGAGCGATGGTGTGGAAGGACACCCACCGAGCCTGAAGGATGAGCTGCTTCGGGTAAGTCACAATCAAAGGGGCACGGCAGGATGGAGGGCCGCTCAAGCGCCTGAGGTAGACCAGTGGGTCCAGCGCATGCTGCAGAGATCTGGGTGTAACCTGCGGGGCATATGTTTGAAACCGAACCTATATACCCAGCATTTTCATATGGATGACATTAGTACTACTATCTGAGATGGGTAATATTGGCATGCTGTGCGCCCAAGGACATCCAGGTGCGTGTGATGTATTGTGTAAATGAACGGCAGACAGCCCTTGCGGTGTCATGGTTTTGTGTTTTTACATCGATAGTATGTGCACACTGCACCGATCTATACATAAACACATGCAACTTTTTATAGGGGGCCTCATGACGCCAGAAGCCAATATTAACGACTCCTCTTGAGGGCACATGGAAACTAAGTGATTAGTTCAGAATCTCGCAACGTGGTTGAGTGGGAGAAGCCAGGTTAAAAAAACACACAGATTTTCTGTATACACCGCTGATGCTTTAGCCACAAGAGCACATCTCCTCCTTCAGTACATGTGCAATGGACCACATATTCTTCTCCCTAGGACATCTGCATTAGAACCAGTCATCTCCAATTTAATGCACCATCCCCACCACTAGCCCACATCTTTCTAAAGAGACCACATCTCCTCCTCCAGACCACATCTCCTCCTCCAGACCACATCTCCTCCACCAGACCGCACCTCGTCCACCAGACCGCACCTCGTCCACCAGACCGCACCTCGTCCACCAGACCACTCTCTTCCACCAGACCACATCTCCTCCACCAGACCACATCTCCTCCACCATACCACTGTCCTCCAGATCACATCTCTTCCAAGAGACCACATCTTCACTACTCCACATCTCTTCCACCAGACCACTTCTTCTCCACCAGACCACATCTCCTCCTCCAGACTGCATCTCCTCCAAGAGACCACATCTTCACTACTCCACATCTCTTCCACCAGACCACTTCTTCTCCACCAGACCACATCTCCTCCTCCAGACTGCATCTCCTCTAAGAGACCACATCTTCACTACTCCACATCTCCTCCACCAGACCACACCTCGTCCACCAGACCACACCTCGTCCACCAGACCACTCTCTTCCACTAGACCACATCTCTTTCAATAGATCAAATCTCTACCAGACCACATCTCCTCCCCCAGACCACATCTCCTCCACCAGATCGCATCTCCCCACTAGACCACATCTCTTTCAATAGATCACATATCTACCAGACCACATCTCCTCCACCAGACCACATCTCCTCCACCAGACCACATCTCCTCCACCAGACCGCATCTCCTCCACCAGACTGCATCTCCTCCACCAGACTGCATCTCCTCCACCAGACTGCATCTCCCCACGAGACCACATCTCGTTCAATAGAACGCATCTCTACCAGACCACATCTCCTTCTCCAGACTGCATCTCCTCCTCTAGACCACATCTGCACTAGACCACATGTGCTCTGCTAACCACATCACTATTCCTCCACAGTTCCTCCAGCAGACCTCACCTCCACCGCTAAACAATATTGCCATAAAATAGAGCATATCTCTTCAATAGGGTAAACCGCCCCACAGATCACACCTTCGTCACTAGAGAATATCTAAGCCACTAAACCACAGCTTCAACACTAGACCACATTGCATTAAAACAGAGCACATATCCCATTTTCCCACATCTCTTCCAATAGACCACATCTCTACTAGACCACATGTCCTCCCCCAGACCACATCTTAAAATACCTAACATCTCCCCACTAGACCACATCTCTACCAGACCACATCTGCTCCTCCAGACCACATCTCCGCACCCAGGCACATCCCCATACTAGAGCGCATCTAAAGTAAACTATGCCTCCAGTTCTAGGCCCCTTCTCCACCAGAGCATCTCTCCTTTTTCTAGCACATGTCCTCCCTTAGACCACAGCAACAACATTTACCACCGCTTCCCCTCACTTTCATAGCTCCTTTACTCTCCATACCTTCTCTTCAGCATGGCCTTTAACTCGCTCACATTTTCTTTGTCTGGGCTCTGCCACCATATTGGCTGATAATGGACTTTGAACCGTGTAACAGCCACATGCAGATAAAGGTGAGTGAAGATCAGGTTGAAGTAGGTGTAGGGAGAAGTGACGGTGCCGAACTATTGGTTACATCAACAAAGCAGCCACATCCTCTCAACCACATCGCCTGTATATCTGTGCTTGTTTTTGGGGGTATAGTGTACTGTTGCTGCCTTTGCCAATGGTGTGCACTTCAAAAGCATTTAAAATGAAGCAGACTGCTTTTCTACCATTATGTATGTATGTAAGTATATGGTATTTCTATAGAGTGAATCTAGCCAAACGGCAGCAGTGCTGTGCATGGTCAAAGACAAGCAGAAGGGCAACGAGTAATAGGAGGGGAGGCTGTGATGTGGATGGTTAATGCATTGTGATGGAATGTTCTTTAAAGAGGCAAGTCTTTAACTATCACCTAAATTGGAGCAGTTTTGAGGCTGTCCAGATAAATACGGGGCTGTTGTTCCTTATTCTGGGAGCGTAGATGGATTCTGCATTTCTGAAGTCGTTTTCTGGAAGAAACGTTTTGACTTTCTTCAGAAGAGAGAGCTGGCAGCAGACCGTCTTTGTCTTTTGGCATTGTTTTCTTTAAGAGTGAGGTTGGTGACTATCATCAATCCAAGTGACTTGGTGTTCGATGAAAGTTAGGGTTTGAAGCTGTCAAAATTCATGCCATTTACCATATCTTGTTTATTGTTCTTGACAAATACCATGAATTCTGACTTGGTTGGGTAGTGCTTCAGGTAAGTGCTGGACGTCCAGGTCGGGATGATGTAGAAGCAGTGCTTGAGGCAGTGGATGTCTGAAGTAGAGGATGTATTCAAGTAGAGTTGGGTATCATCATCATATGGATGAATCTTGATGCTGTTGACTGTGAGTAGAGCACAAATGGCTCCATGTAAAGACCGAAAATGACAGGAGACAGTACAGAATCCGAGGGTGCTCAATAGGCGATGGGGACTTTTTGTGACCTGGAGGTGCCCCTGTGAACAAACTGGTATCGGTTGGAAAGGTAGGAGAAGAACCAGTGAAGGACTTTGCCGGTGAACCCCTTTTTAGACTCCATGGTACGCATGAGAGTGATATGGTCAGCTGTGTCAAAGGCAGCTGTGAGGTCCATCAATATCAGGAGGCAGGGGTCATCTTCATACGTGGTCGAGGCCATTGCCTATGGTGTGTAAGGTGGCGGTCTCCATGCTGCAGTGTGATCTGAAGGCAGACTGATAGTAGTGCCAGAGATGGTTAGCCTTGGAGTTGAACATAGACTGCTTTTTCAGTGATTTTGATGATGAATGGTATGTGAGTGATGCAACAGTAATTGGCAAGATCCTCACGGTCTAGTGTAGGTTTCTTTAGGAGTGAGAGGATCTGGTCTGTCTTGAGAGCTGCTGGGAAGATGCCTTGAGTGAGGGAAGCATTGACAATGGTAAATCTGTGTAAAGAGAGCGTCCTCCGAGAGCTTTGATGAAGGACGACGGTAAAACATCATATTCATTAGAAGTGGCTTTGAGGAAGTTGACTATGTCCGCTAGATCTGGGAGAGATAGGGCTTTGAAGGCTGACCGTTGCAGGACTCCATGGGAAAGAGTGGGTGTAAGAGATGAAGCAGGCGGTGTCATCAATGTGCTGTTGGATCCTCTGTATGCCACTAGACCACATCTCCACCCACCCGTGCCTTCTGCACAGTACCTTGTGGTTCTTGGGGGTTACAGATTCAAATCCAGAAAGGGAAGACTCCGATCCCCATCTTTCTGAGGTTGCTACGGGGCAGTCATCGAATTGGGCACTAGTAACATATCACCAATAAGTTAGCAATGTTGCTATTATTGCTTAGATTAACTTCTACATACTATATAAAACATACATAAATACATTCTGTAGACAGACTTTGCTTGCCCCCTCATTTCAGAAAATGTGGATATGCCTGTTGATCCTTGAGAATAACTTTTGTTCTTCTGTTTGCTACTTATATTCTAGAATTGACTTCACATTGTTGGATTAAACAAAGCGTGAGCATTTCCTCTCATCAAAAACACATAACATCTCAATGTCTGAACAAACGCCTATTGAGATGTAGGGGGCCCTATGCAGAAAGCAAAAGAGATTACCCTTCGAAAACAAACTCTGTTATTGGATGGCTCTGCAGTTAGAAGCAAAGTCAGAACTGAGATATTAGATTACTTAAATGCAAACTCTGGAGCATTGCGGAAATCTCCATATTGTGGAACAGTCTGAGGAATTGCAGATGAAATTAGACCGAACACAAACAAAACATTCATGATCTATCCATTAGAAAAAAGCTTGAGCTATGTAAGCTTGAGCTAAACAAATTTGTAATCAACCATTAATTAAGTTAATAGGTGAGATGTTTGTACTGCATGCTATTGGCCTTGACAGTGCTTCTTTTTATACTAACGATCAAACACAGACCAAAGCATCTAAAAAATAGATGCTACTGAAAAGATTGTTAACTGCTTTTATGTGCTATCAATTTTTCAGATGCTTTATAAGCACTTGCTCCCCAGTACTGATTCACTCCTCACTAAGTATAACCATGGTGGCCATATTGGAATGGTACAACAATAATACAGGTTACTTTTTTGTAGTTTTCCTCTGTTCATTTTTGAGGGTGAACTTAAACGAATAGGCCACAGCATATGGTGAGAAAGACCAGTGGCCATATGTTGAGTTTTTTGCTAAATTGGGCAGATGCTATAATGCAGCATGTATATGAGTAGATATATGTTAAAGATTTTTACATTTCAGTATTCTTCCATTCATTAGGATATAAGAGGACAGCTGTGATTCACATAACTCTTTAAAAAAAGTGAAAAATAACACTGGCCTTTTGTTCATATTAAGCCAAAATAAAATTTTCCAAAAGATTGATTTTCAACTTTCTGTTGGTTTTCCCCAGGTGATAGATATTTAGTGTCCTGTTGTAAGCTTTTTGGTGGGAGGGGAGTTTTCACTGTAATGGACTATTACTGAAGACCTTCCCATAGGTATACTATGGGGATAGCTGATGGCAGTGCTGCTGGTAGTTGGTTCTGGTGTCCTTACACATCAAATGAAGGATAGAGGAAAACATCATTTTTTGTTGTTGCCTGAAGTTCATTTTAGGGCGCTGAACTTAGAAGGTTAGACCTCAGCCTACGGTAATAATGTTTACCTTTATTATGTGCATACATGTGTGGGGGTTGTTTACACCTGGCGTTACCCAGTGTTAACCTGCGTGGTATTTCCAAGTCCAATATGATATTCAGTAAGGCTCGAATAATATGTTTCTTTAAATAAGTGAAATGTTTTCAATCTATGGCAGTGGTTCCCAAACTGTGCACCGTGGCTCCCTGGGGAGCCGTCCCACCTAGCCAGGGGTGCCGCGCACCAAGCACTTTAATGCATTTAATGTTGAAGGGTCTGTTGGCTTCAGTTAAAACTAATTAGACTTAAACGCATGATGTCGATGATTTGTAAGTGACATGCCTAAAGCTGTAAACGTAGTGCTTAATTGATGGCATGTCAAGGGAGATGACCTCCATATTTCACTGGATCCCCACGTTCCAACGCTTCCAAAGTAAGCGGAAGATGCCTGATTTATTTTGTTAGACTCGTTGATAGTTTGTTTTTTCCAAATGCATTTTACACCAATGCAAGTTATCAGGAAAGTACAGTTGTCCTGCCTATTAAACACACTAAGTATTATTAAATATTGACATTTGTACTTGAACCATAGGTACTTCCAGTACACATTTCTTTCAGTATACACACATTTCCAGACAGGCCTGCTCTCTCCTTGAGCTTAGAAAAGTAAAACACCATATACGGCATAATGCCAACATTTGGAAGCAAGAAAGAGGGACGTTTAAAAAAAACCAGAGGAATTTATTTTACCTGCATTGATTTGAAGGCAATTTTAGGGAGGAGACAGCAAAAATAAAGCTGTATGTGGTTTAAAAAATCGTGAGTCACCCTGCTGAGACAGGTGTGTTGGCACGTATGACATGGGTAGAAATGGAAGTGCATGCAAATATTCTTCAAGCGCAGAAACACTTAGCAATGGGGCCTACATGCATATGGATGCTATCTAGCACTTTAAGTGGGATAAAAGAGTTTGAGAGGGTACTCAAAAAAAGGCAGGGGCAAAGAAGTGTAACTAGGAATATTTTATTAGAGGCGCCGCCTTAGTAATATTTAAAAACACCCTGCGTATATGATTATAAAACCTTCATCAGCTTCAATCCAATTATTTTCAGAGAGAAAAATGCAAGCACTCCCGAGGCCGGGCTTACATTCCCCCCACCCCCACCCCCCCCAACCTCCATAAAAAGTAACAGTGGGGAGCCACAGGCAATGGCCAATGGGTCAAGGGAGCCGCAGGTCGAAAAGGTTTGGGAACCACTGATCTATGGTAATTGAACTACCGCTCCTTTACCACTTATGGAGGAACTCTAAAGGAAGCCACAAGTTGATCAGTTTTGAGGTTAACCCAGTTCTCCCTGCTGACATGCTGTGGAATATTGGGCAGGTCACACTCCAATAGCATCTGCCTCGCACTTATCCATTTTTAGTTCAAAAGGAATAGTTTTCTACTTGTGCCATTATGTGAATATTCATATTAACAAGGGTTATTATTGAAGCCAAGAGAAACAGCTCAATGTGTGTGGTGTGTGCAAAAAGAATGGTTAATGTTATTATATTACATATGCCACTGTAATATTCCTATTAAAAGCAGGCTTCATTTTCTTAGTATAAACTAGATTATTTTAGAAAGGACCACGGACATTACAGTAAGGACTGGGTGTTTTTCCCCGCTAGCGAATCCACATATTACAGCATCTGCATCCATATATCGCACAATGATGAACAATGGCGCCAAAAACAAGTAATATTCTGCAGTTATCCAAGGACTGCTGCAAAACTGCAGACCCCAACGTGCCACGTTGGCAGTATCTGTCAAATCCATGCAGATTGGCTGTTGGACTGTCTAAACCCAGAGCCGCATTCTCATTGGTTGAAAGGTTGGCATATAAGATTTGTGAAAGAGCATGCTATGTCAGCAATTCTGATTGGTCACTCTTTTCACCAATACTTTTATTTCTATATCAAATTCTTTATAAAATGCACAGTGGCCAGTAGGCATCCTCCATTATTGGACCCACCTGCTGCTCTTAACATAACCATGCTTTACGCTGCTTCCGAAATCTAAGACCTTTAGTTTAAGAACACAGGTCAGATAAGCAAAGGAGCAACTTCCTTGACAGACCTGGTTAAATGTAGATACCTGAAGGAAAAAGACCCCAGGAGATCGAAGAGGACTAGATGGATAGTACCAATAAAAAAGATGACAAATGAAATCAAGCAATGGCCAAGCCAATAGCTCTCAGCTTTGAGACATATTGGGACCTATTAATTTTGCCAATACCTTTTAGCGATGCTGTACACCATTGGCAAGAGATAGATAAATAAACATATAAAAAGGGTTGCAATGTGATCTAGTAGGCACATGCATGTGTCACCTCACATGCATGCCTATGAAATGACGTGGACACAATGTTTTTTATTTACAGATCCAGGAAAAAAATATATGAAATTGAAGTAGTGGAAAAGAGCTTTTTAAGGTGGATGGGCCACCATCAATTTTTTTCCTGACCCTGCAAAAAAAAAAAAAGACAGTCATTGGGAGTGGAGGGAGTAATGGGCAGCGGGCGGGTGTGGAAAGCAGCATAGAGTGTATGGGTGATGGGAAAAGCAATATGGAGGTTGAGGGAGAAGCACATGAAGGGAGAAAGCAACACATAGATCAGGAGAGTTTGGCGAGGAGGAGAAGCACATGAGGGATAGCTTGCAGCACACTAGGAAGACTGCAGCACTGGATGGCGGGTATTTTTGCGGGGGAGCACAAGAGAGACAGAGCTGGAAAATACATGCACTCTCATGCAGTGCTAAGCAAAAACACAAAAAGTAGTTCCCTAAAAGTGAGCAGTAGTAGGATAGAAGCCAGTCAGTCAGAGAGATGGTAAAGAGGACATGCTCCAGGGGAGGGACAAACACAAGATGGACAAGCTGGGGCAACAAAAGTAATTGATTAAGAAGCAGACAAATGAGAGTGACAATAATGCCAACCAATGGCAAGCCCACAATAGGTCTTTTGTAGCTTCGACCTAAAAAGGACCTGAGATGTTGGGAGCTTTGAAACGGATGCATAAGCTTTTAAACAAGATCCGTTTATTAACTGGCAGCAAATGCAACATCCACAAATGATGAAAGATTGAAACCGAGGCACATTCAGTAGCAGACAGGTTGCACAGTTTTAAATAAGGCTAAGCCACGGTGATAGGACCATTCTGATTGGCTGATCCGCTGTGCAATACCCCGGCCTTTTTTAAATGTATTTTGTGATTAATGGATTCTCGGGCAGGCTGAACACAAACTCTGTTCTGTGTTCAGTTAGTGATGTCTTTTTTTTTTTCCATCCCCACACTGAACATATTTTCGTTGGTTTCCAAAATGAATTCCTCTCGAGGTGTACTATAAAATGTGTGGATTTTGCCCTGTTTGCATTTCGGCAAACTATTTGGCTAACTCCTCGTCACAACTGGTCCCGGCTTACATGAGCATACATCTCTGTGTTGGTTTATCTTTTAGTAACTGAAAGTGAGATGCTTGGGTGGCAGCGGCTCGGTTTACTTTCGTTGACCTTGTGGCTGAAAACGACTGGTCGATCAAAGAAAAAAAGGCTCCTGGTCTCATGGAGACTCTGCCATGAATTGACGCAGTCTTGGGGGAGGAGGGTTCCACTGCAAGCCATAGGCCATTTGCACTTATTTGTGTTCAAGAATCAAGGTTCGCTTTTGACGCCTCTGAATCTCCAGTCTCCGTTCCACAACAGATGAGAGACGAGTGGTGCTGGTGGGTTCAAAAGGTGCTAGGGGCAAGAGAGCCTACAACTGCTGACAGTCACCTCCTACCGGTGTGTAATGGCAGAAAGGAACGGCCACACTCTAGCAGTCGGAGCACTATAATAACCCTGTCTCGTAGGCACCTGGGCAGCTTATATGAAATGACAATGGTTCCCTGTGAGGAAGTATTAAGCCTAAACTCCTTTGGCTTGACAAATTATTAATTTTCACAATTGTAGAGATACAGTTAAATGTATTTACACTAGAATCCTTCGGAATATACAAACATAAGAACAAGTTATATTGTAGGTGCTGTAGCAAATGGCGCTGTGAATGCGGGTCGTGGCATAAGTGAAAAAATGGTGCACTGGTGTTGTATACAAAGCAGTAATAAACAACACTGTGGACCCATTACTGCTGCAACTTTTTCACCATGACTCAAATTTGGAGTATGAGCACAAAAATACAAAGAATAACAGTCCACTAGTGAAAATGTCAACGTTTCGACTCCTAAAGTTTTATCCTGGGGTCTTCATCAGGACAAAGGGTGGTTGCACTGATTATATTGGATAGTCCGAATCAAACCTTCTCAAAACATAGGTCCCCAATATCAGGACTCTAAATCAAATCCGCTACTGCGATTTCATAATATTGCAAGGGTCACGTTAATCCTCTCAAGACATCGTCAATAGATAAGTGTTTCTACAGCCCATATTACTTTGAAACTGAGTGCAAGAAACTTTTTGAATGGAGCAGATTTGATTCTGATTCCTTACATTGAGAGATCTACGTTTTGAGAAGGTTTGATTTGGGCTATCAAATATCATCGGTGCTACCACCCTTTGTCTTGATAAAGACACCAAGTTAAAACTTTAGGGGTCAAAATATTGACATTTTCAATAGTAGAAACCAGTGGTGAGACAAACCCAACAAAAGAAAGTCATGACATTCAATAAGAATCCAGAAAATGAGAGTGGCAATAGAGTCAATTAATACTAAGCAAACGGTGGGCTCTAAGCCCTCTTTATGTTTTTGGTATGATCCACAAGCGGCTGTGACCTAACAGACAACTAAAAGCTATCTAACAGGTGAGACCTGAAAATGGCCCCTAGCAAAACTAAATCTGAAAACATACATGAAATTAAGCAGGAATGAAAACAGAGACTGGCCAGCCAGCCCTGACTCTGCAGTGGGCTACTATTTACAAGGATGTGCACACGGGAGCAAGCAAAGATGCAAAAACAAGAATGCTAAAAATGTGTAACAAACATCGGAAGGTAGAACAGCACCAGTGTCCTGATAACTGCTCTGCACAGGTTTACCTGGCCTGCCTTGGCATAGCAATGAGGTTCCTTACTGAATTGCATACTCAACAAAATAAAAACCTAACCTGGGGGAGATGGTGCTGGGTGGAAATTGTGTTGAATGCAAACTGTTTTGGCCTAAGACGGTATCAGGAAGAGAAAAAGTTAGGTGGAGAGGTTATTGTATTGAAAGAATGATGGGTTGAGATTGAGTAAGGTAGGGAAAGTTGGATTCAGATGTTGTTATGTTGATTGAGATGGTGTTGGGCAGACAAGGTCTTAAGTAGAGATGGCATTGGATTGTGAAAGGTGATGATGTAGATGGGGTTAGGTGGAGATTTGAATTTGTGTTTATAAAGCACACTACCACCCGTAGGCCTCCTGGCAGTATTGAAGACTTAAACACAGAGCAGTTGATAGGTGACCATGGAAATATCCAGCTTTTAGAGCTTTACTGAAAATAAGATAATTAGACATATTTTGGAGACAGTGAATTAATTTGGTCCAAGTTGGTGGGGTTGACCCGAGATAGCCTTCCACAAAGACAAATTTTCTGAAATCGGTGATGACAGGATGGATAGTAGAAACTTTTAGAGTTATGCCTGCTTATGGGAGTGCATTTAATTATTCTCTTAGACATTAATTTTGGAGTCTTGCTGTAAAGGGATTTCAAGAATTAATGTTGGCTCGAAAGAGTGCTGGACTGAGAGTGAGATGAGTCAAGATGGCGAGAAGTAGAGATTTTGTCGATTGATGGAGTGTTAGGTGGAAATGGTGCTGTATTGAGATGGTGGTAGGTGGGTATGCCGTGAGTGAAGATGGTGTTAGGTGGGAATGGTGTTGGACTGGGATGCTGTTAGATTAAGACGGTGTTGAGTGGAGATGGTGTTGGGTAGGGGTGGTGTTGGTATTGCATTGAGATGGTTTTAGATTAAGACGGAGTTGAGTGGAGATGGTGTTGGGTAGGGGTGGTGTTGGTATTGCATTGAGATGGTTTTAGATTAAGACGGAGTTGAGTGGAGATGGTGTTAAGAGATGCGGTTGGGCGGGTTTTTTGTTGGACTGAGATGGTATTAGATTAAGACAGTGTTGAGTAGAGATGCTGTTTGGTAGGGTGGTGTTGGACTGAGATGGTGCTGCATTAAGACAGCGTTAGGTGGAGATGATGTTGGAGTCCAAAGATGGTGTTTTATGGGCGAAGATGGTGTTAGGTGCAGATGGAGTTGGGTTGTGATGGCTTTGCACGGATATTCCCGTACGGCATCACACTGCAGTAACGTGGGGGCACTGAAAGGAGGCAAATCTTTAATGCCTCGCCTGCACTAGTCAGTGGTTGCCCCACCCAAGCACCTGATTCTGCCATGTTTTAATACTTTTCATGATTATGCCACGAGCCTTCGGAGTGTATCTGTGCTGCTGAAAGATGCAGCGTCCCAGTGACGCGCAGCAGCTTCTGTCAGAGCGCAGAGATCTTACACCTCTAAGTGAAGCAGCACCGAGGGCCGAGCGCGAGCTAAATGCAGAAGCCGAGGGAGGGGAGGGGCTGTCGGGGGCTCTGGAGGAGCTCCGGTTAATCCCGACGGGATCCTCGGATTACCTCTTTAATCGATTCTAGTGCAGACAGGCGGCAGGATGCGTTCCCAATGTGGGGGGAGGGGCGTCTACTGCTATAGAATTGCAGCTCTATCCAGGGCAGCGAGAGACTTCCCAAGGTCAGAACTCTTCCTCCTTCGACCCTGACCACACCCCCACCCCACTGCCCACTGTTTGCATGGCAGGGTGGCCTGGAGGCCCATCCTCACCCACCACTCACTGTTCGCCTGCCATGGTGCCCGGGACGGAGGACCTTGAGAATGCTCACCCAGGGAGGCTTGGACAGGGAGCCTGCAGCACCCAGGGAGGCCTGGACGGGGAGCATGTCCCACCCAGGGAGGCCTGGACAGGGAGCCTGCCGCACCCAGGGAGGCCAGGACAGGGAGCCGGCCGCACCCCTCCCCTGGACAGGGAGTCAAATAGAACCCATGGAGGCCTGGACAGGGAGCATGGTCCCTCCCAGGGAGGCCTGGACAGGGAGCAAGTCGCATCCAGGAAGGTCTGGACAGGGAGCAAGTCGCACCCAGGGAGGTCTGGCCAGGGAGCATGTCGCACCCAGGAAGGTCTGGACAGGGAGCCTGCCGCACCCAGGGAGGCCTGGACCGGGAGCAAGTCGCACCCAGGGAGGTCTGGACAGGGAGCAAGGCGCACACAGGAAAGTCTGGACAGGGAGCAAGGCGCACACAGGGAGGCCTGGACAGGGAGCATGGCGCACGCAGGGAGGTCTGGACAGGGAGCAAGTCGCACTCAGGGAGGTCTGGACAGGGAGCAAGTCGCACCCAGGAAGGTCTGGACAGGGAGCCTGAAGCACCCATGGAGGCCTGGACCGGTAGCAAGTCGCACCCAGGGAGGTCTGGACAGGGAGCAAGGCGCACACAGGGAGGCCTGGACAGGGAGCAAGGCGCACACAGGGAGGCCTGGACAGGGAGCATGTCGCACGCAGGGAAGTCTGGAAAGGGAGCATGTCGCACCCAGGGAGGTCTGGACAGGGAGCATGTCTTGAGTGGACAAACAGGGAGGCCGGGGCAGGGGTATGTCACAAGTGAATGCACAGCAGGGCACAAGTCGGGGGACACGCAAGTACACGGCGTTCACCCACTATTTTCACAGGGTGGACGCCGTCCCCCCTGCCAAGACGTTGGGCCCCACAGAGATAGGCTGAACTTGTCCCGGACCCGGTGTAATTTTCAGACACCGGGACAGTACGTTGTCTGCTTTCGATTCCCAGCAGCAACGTGCGGGCGGGGAGGGGGCTTTTTTTCACCTCCAGCTGGGCCGAAGTTAAGGGGCTATCAGGTCTCCTTTTGTTTGAATATACTGACTGGAGGCGGCCTGGAACCTCACTCTTAAATGTAAATGCCAGGAGGGGAAACAAAAGCACGCAGCTTGTTATCTCTTTACAGGTACTTAAGAGAGGCATGTTTTTGCTTTTGTTCTGTTCCTGTATAAAAGAGATGCATGCACTGTGAGAATGCCAGATGGGTTGGCCTGTCTCAGTATCTACACAAATAACAATTTCAATAGCGCTACGCAACCCAATGCAGGGTGTCAGAGCTCTTTACATAAGATACACATTATACATTGACAATAAATCATGTTTATGTGTAAATCAATGTACAAGATGAGTTACATGAGACAGGGTTACACGGTGTAGGAGTCACATGTCCTTCATAACTCCCTGTGCTATATTACAAGGATTGCAATTTATGAACTGCAGGTAACATAAGGATCTCTGTGTTAATAGCAGTGACCAGCTTTCCTATCTACATAAAATAAAAATCTGTCATCTGCATGTTACATGATGTGCTTAGCAGGAGACACATTAACCTTCTATACTACTTTGATTCAAATCTAGGACTTCGCAAAACACAGACCTCTCCAACAAATGCGTTAAACTCCAGAGTTATCTCACCATTATTATAATTCCCTGAGATTTAATGGGCACCTTTACAGCGGATGCCTAAACCCAATCAAATATTTTAAAATGTAGACTTTGCAACCAATGAAGCATAATAGATCTACTGCCATGCTTCTCCTTTTTGTCAATTTTTGTGTGTGGCAGGGTTTAAAAAACATAAATGTATTAGTTGAGGCCCAGATTTTGCGTCAGGATTGTGCCACTTTTTTGGCACAACCCCGACGCCAAATCTCATTTGTTAAATCTCATAATGCGCTTAAATGTACTCATGATATACCTGATAAACATATGCGTGAGGTCTTAATACCTGATGTCACTTTTTGTGATGTCACTTCCAGTGAGGTCATGTTAGAAATGGGGGTCTCTAGTTGGCAATGGCTGGCCACTGTCCAAGTAGGGACCCTTCTTCCTAAGTCAGAGTGAGAGGGCTACCCTCTTTAATACCCCTGCTCAACCCTGTGGTAACGTAGCACGAGCAGGTAGGCTTATTTCCGAGGCAGTGTGTGAAGCATTTATGACCATACACAGTAACACAGTGAGGAACACTACAAAGGGACACCACACAAGTAGTTATAAAAAATAAGTATCTTTATATAAAGGCAGATTTATCACAAGACCAATAACTGTAAAAGCCACAATACTGTCAAAAATAGGATAGCTGTTGAAGGGCTGTCAAAGATAGTTCAAAAGGTTGCAAGAATAAGGTTCAAATTCAAGGCAGTGGTCTCTGCGACCCTTTCTCTCATAAGACTGTCAAAAATAGGATGGCTGTTGAAGGACTGTCAAAAAATAGTTCAAAGGTTGCAAAAATAAGGTTCAAATTCAAGGCAGTGGTCTCGGCGACCCTTTCTCTCACAAAGTACCTGGGTTTAGTAGCAAAACCAACAAAATGTCGCAAAGAAGTGGTAGCGATGATTTTCCTCACGCGAGGCCGGCGATGCGTTAAAATCCTTGCCGCAAGGGAGGATGATGCGCCGATCTGCTGATGCGTGCGGAGACGATGCGACCAACTTCTGCACGCTAGGCCGCCGATGCGCTGAGACCTTGCCGCGAGGGCGAAGGCGATGCGACGATCCTGTTGCGTGTGCGGAGACGATGCGACAAACTTCTGCACGCTAGGCCGCCGATGCGATGACTTTCTTGCCGCGAGGGAGAAGTCGATGCGACGAGCCTGTTGCGTTGTGCGATCGTGTTGCGATGCGAAGAAATGGCGCTCCGCGAGGGAGCGACGAAATCCGGTGCGATGCGATGAAAATGGCGGACGCACGGCGTCCGCAATGCGATGTCTTGAAGCAATGATTCTGTAGGGGTTGCGAGCGCTCGGTGACAGCCGCGCGATGATTTTTCCAGCGCGTCTCGGCTGCAGCGGCTCGCAAAGGGGCGTTAGCGATGGTTTCGTGTTGCGAGCACCCAGCGGCAGCAGCGCCATGATTTTTCCAGCGCTCTCGGCTGCAGCGGCTCGCAAACGTGCGTTAGCGACGATTTCCATCACTGTTTTCTCTGAAGCAAAACTAGAGGCCCTAGAACTCACAGGAGCCTCATCAGCAGATAGCAATCCTCGCAGGGAGGAAGCAGGAGGTTGGTGGTGGAGTCAGATGTGCCTGAGACTCCAGCAGGAGGCTAGCTCTTTTCCTAGCCCTTGGGTAATTGCTGTAACAAAAATAAAAGTTCTCTCAAAAGTCCTTTTCTCTCTTCAAGGTCCAGTGGTCACTGCTGCAGGCCAGTGCAAGAAAAACACACAAGCACAAGGACAGTCACTTCCTGCAGATTCCTCCAGTGGCACGGACAGAGTTTCCTCTCCAGATCCAAAAGCAATACAAAAGTAGGGGTTTGAGCACAGATATTTATACCCCAAAAGCCTTTGATCCTTGAAGCTACCAGTCCCTGAACCTAGCCAGAACCAGTTCTGCTCAGGCCTGGAGCACTTTGTTTACCAGGCTGCATCCTTCCTTTCAGAAAGAGGGGGTCTGCTAGCAGACACACAGTGGGAGGTGGAGCCAGCATTCACCTTGCCAGGCACAGCCCTATTCAGGTCAAGGAGCCACCCCTCCCCACACTCTAAATGCAGATCTCTCTATTCAACCCAGGTCTGACTCAGCCTGCCCTGCCCCTCTAAAACCAGACAGCCAATACACATAACAGCAGAGCACACTGGAAGGCTTAGGCAAGAAAATACCTACTTTCTAAAAGTGGTATTTCCAAACACAGAATATAAAAATAAACTTCACTAAAAGATGTATTTTAATATTCTGAGCTCAGGCATACTAAATTCGTTTTTCTACCATGTTCCTGGGGTCAGTTAGGACTATAGCATGTAATAGTCAAACTGCCCATTCTAGCCTATGAGGAACAGGTAGCCTTACAGTAGTGAAAAACGAAATGGTGCATAATTCACTACCAGGACATGCTACACACACCAAGGCATGTCCTACCTTACACATACAAGGCACCCTACCCGAGGGGCGACTTACAGGATGCCAAGGGAAGGTTCAGGGGCTGGGAAGTGGGTGCACTTCACAGCCAAGATGGCAGTTCTGGACTGCACACAGACACTGCAGTGGCAGGTCTGAGACACACTTTAAAAGCTGCTTCTGTGGGTGGCGCAAACCAGCACTGCATGCCCACCAGCAGCATTTGGTTTACCAGCCCTGGGCACACACCGGCCACACTACTAGGGACTAACAGGTAAACCAAATAAGCCAATAAGGGATATACCAATTCACATAGACATATTTACCAAGGGAGAGCATATGCACTTTAGCACTGAACAGCAGTGGTAAAGTGCCCAGAATCATAAAACCAACAGAAACAGGTCAGCAAAAATACAGGAGGCAGGCAAAAAGTTTTAGGGGTGACCCTGCAAAAGGGCCATTTCCAACACAACCCCCTTCCAGCCAAAACGCAGGGTAGACCAATCACTACTTTGATGGGCTTCCCTGCTTCGAGCGATAGAACACGGAACTGGCCCGCAACTGCAGGGGCATATGCCCGCTCTACTCCAATCTGAACCCTGGTGGATCCCTCTGTCCACACTCCCAGGGCCCACTAAGATAACCAATGGGGAACTCTGCCCCTCACCTGTGGACACCACCTGTGCAGCACCTAACCTTAACTGGCCCCCAGGTGTGTCCCAACAGATAAACAATAAGCCACAGTAGCCACTGACAGTAGTCAGGGATGAGACCCAGGCCTTATACCTCTCAGGGCTCACTAAGGCAACCAATGGGGAACTCTTCCCTTACCTGTGGACACCACCTGTGCAGCATCTAACCTTAACTGGCCCCCAGGTGTGTCCCAACAGATAAACAACAAGCCCCAGTAATCACTGACAGTAGTCAGTGATGAAATCCAAGCCCTATACCTCTCAGGGCTCTCAAACTTTTGTGGCATCAGAGAGTGAGGGGCAGTAACCCCAGGTGCCTGGCACCTTTTGTACACTCTCCCTCCTGTCAGGTCAGGCAAAGCACCCGGACACTGACCCACCAGCCCTGGGCCTGTACCCAGCGGCTGGGCCAGAGACTGGGGTGGGCTCTCCCACACCCGGTCTTCCTCTTTGGGGCTCGGTACCCTCCCACTTGGAGCGATACCCCTTCCAGAATTGTCAGGGCACCTGAGGCAGGTGTCCTGCATAGTTCGCCCACCAGTTCAGGGGTTCTATCCTGCAACTGGTATCCCAGCATAGGGTCTGTACCCTTAGACTGGGCGGAGGTCAGGGGTGAGGCTGCCCTCTCCCCGCCCCTTTACTGGGGCCCGGCACCCTCCCACCTGGAGAGGTGCCTCCATAACACAAACCGGGAGGGGCACTGTTAGCAGTTGCCCCTTCCTCCAGATCAGGGGGACACCCTGAACCTGGCCCCCAACCTAGGGTCTGTACCCTTGGGCTGGGTCTGTGCCTGGCAACCCAGGACTTCTGGGGGCGTACACCAATTCCCCCCAAGGAAAATACACTCTTCCACTAGTTCAGGGCCTTGTCCCTGCAACTGATCCATCAACCTGGAAAAACCCTCAGGTGGTACTGGGGTCAGAGGCGAGGACTCCCTCCCTCTGCACCCCCTTCCAGCATACTGCACCCTCCCACCTGGAGTGGTGCTTTTAGAAAAGAAAATGGTCGGGACACTGCTTACAGTTGTCCCTTCCTCCAGGTCAGACAACACCTGGACCTGACTTACCATCCCAGGGACCAACCCCTGTGCTTGAACAACTGCCTGGCCAACCAGGACTTCCTGGGGAGCACACAGGCCCCCTCAAGGGAAACACACCCCTCCACCAGTTCAGGGCCTGGACCCTGCAACTGACCTACCAACCTGAAAAAACCCGCAGAGTCGCACCGGGGTCAGAGGCGAGGACTCCCTCCCTCTGCACCCCTTCCAGCATACTGCACCCTCCCACCTGGAGTGGTGCTCTTAGAAAAAATGGTGGGGACACTGCTTACAGTTGTCCCTCCCTCCAGGGCAGACAACTCCTGGATCTGACTTACCAACCCAGGGACCAACCCCTGAGGCTGAACAACTGCCTGGCCAACCAGGACTGAAGTGGTGTCACCATGGTCACTCCTAGGGGGCTCAGCCCTTCTGACTGGCCCCTGACCCACTGGCTCTTCCACTGGGGACTCCTTCCCCCTTTCATCCCTCAGACTGGAATTCCGTACCCTCCCCTAGGAGTGGCACTGCCAGGCACAAGAACTGATGGAGGCCTGACTACAGGCACTCCCAGCTCACCTAACACTGGGGTACCCCCACAATGGACGGTCCATCCAGACAGACTAGGCTCCCCACCTGGTGTTCCCTCATGGAACCATCCAGTCCTGGGGACTGAGACTGGGGCACTTCGGGACCTATCCCAGTCTCACTCCTGCTCCCACGAGACAGGATGTGAGGCCCTACAACCTCCTCACAACAAGGGGACCCAGCTGTAACACTCCTAACCTTTCCCAGCACTCTGGGTTGGAAAACTTCTGAACCACTTCTCTTAGGGTCATTCCCTAATGCCTCTACAGAGCCTCTGGTACTCACCCAGAGGTCTGCCTCCTGCGCAAGTTCCCTAGGATCAGAGAACTCGCACTCTAACACATGTTGGTTTAGCTCTGGAAAATAGGAACTCACAATATGCTCTCCCACAATTGGATTACACAGCTCCACACAGGTGCTAACCTTTACCTCACAATCCAGTGCCTCACACACGTACCCCACACCACTCTCTTGAAATGGGCGAGACATTAACTGACTGTCTCTATCCCTCAACCCACACTCTTCTGGGCGGTCCTCACACTCATACACCAGGACTTCAACCACGGGGGAACCCCTCTCCCTGCACCTCTCATCCAGAGTCGGTAGAGTATCCCTCCTTTCACTAGGACTATGGGCCCCTGCGCTAGTTCCCCAATCCACCTCAGGGACACTGCACACCAATGGAGCTATCTCAGGTCCTTGAATCCCCTGGTGTAGATCAACCCCCTCCTTCAAGTCAGGTGCCACATCCCTGGGTGGGTGTACTACACTGTCATCACTATATACTTCAATTTTGCTGCCACCACTGGACCCCACCCTCTCTGGGGAATCCAGACAATTAAAACTGCGCTCCAGGGGTAACCTCCCTCTGGAGCTAACTTCTCCTTTTCTGCTATCTGCGCTAGGTGCGCCTCCAGCTGGGCAACCTCTATTTGGAGCCTCTCCAATTCCAGCTGGTACTCCCTCTCCCTCTGTCTGTCCAACTCCTCTGGGGACCATGAAGGGGATTGGGCACTACCCTGTGCACTAGATCCAGCAAGGGACTCCCTACCTATGGGACCTTCCCGCCTGTCCCCCAACTCCTCTGGGGACCATGAGGGGAATCTGGCACTACCATAGGCACTAGGCTCATCAAGGAACTCCCCACCTATGAGATATTCCATAACACTTTCTTCCTCCTCTTCAGACTCTCTAGGGCCACCCTCAGACCAACTACCCTCTTGGTAGGTGTACTGGGACTCCAAGAATCTCCATCTGTCTTGTTGCCAAAGTCTCAGGGATGTCTGCAGGGATAGCTGAGTCTCCTTCCTACTCACTGCTAAGCCCTTCTCCTCACAGAACCCCTTAGCTCCTCTAGACTGTAGGTTAACAGATCATCTATATAAAAGGTAGGTCTCATCTCAGCAAGACCCATTGTAGCAATATCTGGCAATATCAATAATAAAACAAATAGGCTTGCCCGTTGTAACAATCACGGGCAATATCAAATAACAGATAGAAGAAAACTTCTCAAGAAAATGTATGCGGGTAAAAAAATCACCGGCAATATCAATAAAACATAGGCTTGCCCATTGTAACAATCACGGGCAATATCAATAAAAGATAGAAGAAAACTTCTCAAGAAAATGTATGCGGGTAAAAAAATCACCGGCAATATCAATTACAATATAGGATCCAACAATTCTCAAAAATGTATGCGGGTACTATCACCTGGCAATATCAATAAAACATAGGCTTGCCCATTGTAACAATCACGGGCAATATCAATAAAAGATAGAAGAAAACTTCTCAAAAAATGTAAGCGGGTGAAAAATCACCGGCAATATCAATCACAATATAGGATCCTAAAAACTCTCAGAAATGTGCGTGGGTGAAAAATCACCAGCAATATCAATCACAATAGGGGATCAAAAAACTTTCAATAAATGGGCGCGGGTGAAAAATCACCGGCAATATCAATCACAATATAGGATCCCAAAAACTCTCAGAAATGTGCGCGGGTGAAAAATCACCGGCAATATCAATTACAATAGGGGATCAAAACTTTCAATAAATGGGCGCGGGTGAAGATTCACCGGCAATATCAATCACAATATAGGATCCCAAAACTCTCAGAAAATGTGCGCGGGTGAAAAATCACCGGCAATATCAATCACAATATAGGAGCAAAAAAAAATTCTCAAAAAATGTATGCGGTACGTTATGGTCTGCACTCACTAGTAGTGTACACTATAATTACTGTATGCGATCATAAATGCAAGTCCAGATCCTCACCGCTGCCCACCAATGTTAGAAATGGGGGTCTCTAGTTGGCAATGGCTGGCCACTGTCCAAGTAGGGACCCTTCTTCCTAAGTCAGAGTGAGAGGGCTACCCTCTTTAATACCCCTGCTCAACCCTGTGGTAACGTAGCACGAGCAGGTAGGCTTATTTCCGAGGCAGTGTGTGAAGCATTTATGACCATACACAGTAACACAGTGAGGAACACTACAAAGGGACACCACACAAGTAGTTATAAAAAATAAGTATCTTTATATAAAGGCAGATTTATCACAAGACCAATAACTGTAAAAGCCACAATACTGTCAAAAATAGGATAGCTGTTGAAGGGCTGTCAAAGATAGTTCAAAAGGTTGCAAGAATAAGGTTCAAATTCAAGGCAGTGGTCTCTGCGACCCTTTCTCTCATAAGACTGTCAAAAATAGGATGGCTGTTGAAGGACTGTCAAAAAATAGTTCAAAGGTTGCAAAAATAAGGTTCAAATTCAAGGCAGTGGTCTCGGCGACCCTTTCTCTCACAAAGTACCTGGGTTTAGTAGCAAAACCAACAAAATGTCGCAAAGAAGTGGTAGCGATGATTTTCCTCACGCGAGGCCGGCGATGCGTTAAAATCCTTGCCGCAAGGGAGGATGATGCGCCGATCTGCTGATGCGTGCGGAGACGATGCGACCAACTTCTGCACGCTAGGCCGCCGATGCGCTGAGACCTTGCCGCGAGGGCGAAGGCGATGCGACGATCCTGTTGCGTGTGCGGAGACGATGCGACAAACTTCTGCACGCTAGGCCGCCGATGCGATGACTTTCTTGCCGCGAGGGAGAAGTCGATGCGACGAGCCTGTTGCGTTGTGCGATCGTGTTGCGATGCGAAGAAATGGCGCTCCGCGAGGGAGCGACGAAATCCGGTGCGATGCGATGAAAATGGCGGATGCACGGCGTCCGCAATGCGATGTCTTGAAGCAATGATTCTGTAGGGGTTGCGAACGCTCGGTGACAGCCGCGCGATGATTTTTCCAGCGCGTCTCGGCTGCAGCGGCTCGCAAAGGGGCGTTAGCGATGGTTTCGTGTTGCGAGCACCCAGCGGCGCAGCGCGATGATTTTTCCAGCGCTCTCGGCTGCAGCGGCTCGCAAACGTGCGTTAGCGACGATTTCCAGCACTGTTTTCTCTGAAGCAAAACTAGAGGCCCTAGAACTCACAGGAGCCTCATCAGCAGATAGCAATCCTCGCAGGGAGGAAGCAGGAGGTTGGTGGTGGAGTCAGATGTGCCTGAGACTCCAGCAGGAGGCTAGCTCTTTTCCTAGCCCTTGGGTAATTGCTGTAACAAAAATAAAAGTTCTCTCAAAAGTCCTTTTCTCTCTTCAAGGTCCAGTGGTCACTGCTGCAGGCCAGTGCAAGAAAAACACACAAGCACAAGGACAGTCACTTCCTGCAGATTCCTCCAGTGGCACGGACAGAGTTTCCTCTCCAGATCCAAAAGCAATACAAAAGTAGGGGTTTGAGCACAGATATTTATACCCCAAAAGCCTTTGATCCTTGAAGCTACCAGTCCCTGAACCTAGCCAGAACCAGTTCTGCTCAGGCCTGGAGCACTTTGTTTACCAGGCTGCATCCTTCCTTTCAGAAAGAGGGGTCTGCTAGCAGACACACAGTGGGAGGTGGAGCCAGCATTCACCTTGCCAGGCACAGCCCTATTCAGGTCAAGGAGCCACCCCTCCCCACACTCTAAATGCAGATCTCTCTATTCAACCCAGGTCTGACTCCGCCTGCCCTGCCCCTCTAAAACCAGACAGCCAATACACATAACAGCAGAGCACACTGGAAGGCTTAGGCAAGAAAATACCTACTTTCTAAAAGTGGTATTTCCAAACACAGAATATAAAAATAAACTTCACTAAAAGATGTATTTTAATATTCTGAGCTCAGGCATACTAAATTCGTTTTTCTACCATGTTCCTGGGGTCAGTTAGGACTATAGCATGTAATAGTCAAACTGCCCATTCTAGCCTATGAGGAACAGGTAGCCTTACAGTAGTGAAAAACGAAATGGTGCATAATTCACTACCAGGACATGCTACACACACCAAGGCATGTCCTACCTTACACATACAAGGCACCCTACCCGAGGGGCGACTTACAGGATGCCAAGGGAAGGTTCAGGGGCTGGGAAGTGGGTGCACTTCACAGCCAAGATGGCAGTTCTGGACTGCACACAGACACTGCAGTGGCAGGTCTGAGACACACTTTAAAAGCTGCTTCTGTGGGTGGCGCAAACCAGCACTGCATGCCCACCAGCAGCATTTGGTTTACCAGCCCTGGGCACACACCGGCCACACTACTAGGGACTAACAGGTAAACCAAATAAGCCAATAAGGGATATACCAATTCACATAGACATATTTACCAAGGGAGAGCATATGCACTTTAGCACTGAACAGCAGTGGTAAAGTGCCCAGAATCATAAAACCAACAGAAACAGGTCAGCAAAAATACAGGAGGCAGGCAAAAAGTTTTAGGGGTGACCCTGCAAAAAGGGCCATTTCCAACAGGTCACTTCCTGTGATGTCACGTGCAGTGTCACGTGTCGTGACATCATGTGCTGTGATGGCACGCGTCATGATTTCACTTGCATACTGCCTAACCTGGTTAGTCCCCCCACTTCTTTTTTAGGACTTGTGCCCAGGGCACGAGTCGGGAGTACACGCGTGTGGACAGCGTCCACCCACTATTTTCACAGGGTGAACGCCGTCCACCCTGCCAAGAATTTGGGCCCCACTGAATAATGTGCTGAACTCGTCCTGGTGTGATTTCCAAACACCGGGACATGTTCAGCAGCGCCTGGGCTTTCTTATTTAAGACCCCTGCTGGGCCCATAACAAAGGCCGAATTCCAGGGGTCATCAGGCCTCCTTTTTTGAGTCTCTTGGCTGGGAGCAGTGAGGAGCCTCACACCTAGATGTAAATGAAGCGGAGGGGAAACAAAGGTTAGCACTTCACACATACTTGAGAAAGGCAGCTTTTCACTTTGTTTTCACTTTGTTCAGTCCCTGCTTAGGAGATATGCATGCACTGTAGGAATGTCAGATGTGTTGGTCTTTCCCAGTATTTACACACAGCAAATTGCATTTATATAGAGCTTACTACACCTGAGGAGGTGTTGAAATAATCTAAGTACCACTATTTTTTCTTGTATAGTCCTACTCATCCCAATGCAGGGTGTCAGAGCGCTTTACATCAACACGTGCATATTACATGTACAATACATTATATAAGTTTGTAAATGCATGTACAGGATGTGTTACATAAAACTGCGGGATTGCAAGGTGTAGAAGTCACATATCATCTTCCATAGCTCACTGTGCTATTATCCTCGCAATGCGCTCAAACGTACACATGATAGACCTGCTAAACATATATGTGAGGGCTTTAGATCTGATGTCACTTCTTGTGATGCCACTTCCTGTAAAGTCGTGGCTTGTGATGGCACTTTCTATGATGTCAATTCCTGTGATGCCATGTGTGATGTTATGCGCAGTGATGTCGTGCGCTGTGATGCTACTTGCATACTGCCTAACTTAGTTAGACCCCCCCACTTCTTTTTTTAGGACTTGTGCCCTGCTTCTTCCCAACTAGTATATTTAGTTGAGCACCCACAGCTTGAGAGGGAGGCAGAGCTGGCATCCTGAAAACACTTCTGTCATTTCAATAGGTGCATGGGCTTCTTGGAGGCCCTGTCCAGGGTGCTGAAAGCAGTGGCTTGGAATAGCTGCATAGGCTTCTAGGAGGCCCTCTCCAGGATGCTGAAGGCAGTGGCCTGAGATAAGTGCATGGGCTTCTGGGGGACCGTCTCCAGGGCGCTGAAGGCAGTGGCAGGAGAAGGCTGCACGTGGTTCTGCGAGGGCCACTGCATGGGCTTCTGAGAGGCCCTCTCCAGGGCATCCAAGGCAGTGGCTTGAGGTAGGTGCAAGGGCTTCTGAGAGGTCCTCTTCAGAGCGCTGAAGGCAGTAGCACGAGATAAGGGCATGGGCGTCTAGGAGATGTTCTCCAGAGCGCTGAAGGCAGTGGCTCAAAAAAGGTGCATGAGGTTCTGGGAGTCCCTCTCCAGGGCGCTGAAGACAGTGGCCCGAGATATGTGCATGGGCTTCTGGGAGGCCCGCTGCAGGGACCTGACGGCAGTAATCCGAGATCAGTAGCGGAGAAAACACGATCGAATTTCCTTCCCCCTTCATAACTCAGGCTGGGGAAGAAAGCAATGATTTTCTCGGCCTGTGGACTATTTTGGTATTCTGCAAAAATAACGTTGCTTCCATCCCTCGGGCATATTTAGTGCCCATGCAAAATTGTGAGTTGATACCGTACAGCGGTAAAAAGACAACCCTCTGTGGCATCTAGATGTTACGTGCAAATGTGAAAAACATTACCGTGCATTTTTCTTCTTTTACATGCTTTTGGTTTCTACCAGTCTATTGCTAGTCAGTGATTCGGCGATCTGGATCTGCAGTAGTGGTAGAAATGTGTGGTACCAGTGATAGCACGCATTCCCAGCGTTCCATGCACGCATTCCTAGCGTTCCATGCACGCATTCCTAGCGTTCCATGCACGCATTCCTAGCGTTCCCCGCATAGCTCTGTGTGCACAGCAGTGGGACAACACGAACGCTTGAAGCGCTTTTTGAAACTAATACGCCTGTTTTTCTAGGAAGCGTGCATTTACGTACCGTGGTATAGAGCCCGCTGTGTCAATGTATTTTTTTCTTTTTTTCTCTCTGCAGGGAAACCATTTTTCCCCGTGGATAAAGTCCTTTCCCGCCGCCATCCGCCAATTCTGGGGGTGATCCACTCTCCTTACCGTCCTAGAAGGGGAGTTATTTCAGCCCTCCTTGGCTGCAGTAAATGTCCGACTATTCCAAGATGGACAGGGTCTGGGTCGGAATTTGTGAATACCCACAGACATACGTTTGTGAACATTCATAAACGTCCAAGAAAAACATTGCACTGGAACGCCCAATCTCAATCCCTTGCGCTGCATGTAGTGCTGTGGACTTCCCTGCACCCTTGAGGTGTTTTTGCAGTATTCGTGCTTTTTCGGCTTAAAATACGTTTGTAAATCAGTCCCATTGTTTTTACATATAGGTTTATGCTGCAGAGGCCTCTATGCCCGGGAGGTGTGTGCCCCACCCTTATCTCTCAGTCTGTGCTTACATCATGTGACACCACAAGCCCCCCATCCTTGCCATGCTCTGTCTGTGCTTACATCATGTGACATCACAAGCCCCACATTCTTGCCATCTCTCTGTCTGTGCTTACCTCTTGTGACATCACAATCGCTGCTGTGCCACGGAGTGTCCACATGTTTGGATTGGAGGCCTCGGGTCAGTTGCTGCCGTCCGTTGCCTGAGGAGGACCTCTGAGGCGCACCTTTGATGTGGGAACAATGAAACCTTCAAACATCTACCTCCCTGACATCATTCTTCTGTTATAACAATGGCGCTGCCTGAGTGCCTGACCCTTCTAGCTGTAGAAGAAAGCCATCTGCTCCTAATCAGAGGCCAGCTGTGGACGAGAGTGGGGATCCCGGGACACAATTATGAATCTGGACTGCGGACCAAATGTAGTGAGTACATTGATGGGCGGTGGCGCAGGCCTGTGTCGTGAGCCTTAGTCCCACTGACCGAGGCGGCTGGATGGTTGTGCTAGGCCTGCACGGGCCCTGGACGAACAACTGTGCACTGTTCCTGAGCTCCACACAAAAGTCACGTAATTTGGGTTCAACCCACTTTATTAAGAAGCCCAGCGAGAGCTGTCTCTCATTTCTACCTCTGGGGATCAAAGTTAGAGTACCTAGGCCGGTTGAGTATCCTGCTCTGTTTGCCTGTTGCTAAGCAACTCTATGCTCTAGTAGAGGGAGGTGCTGCAGCCCCGGCCTTGTTTATCGGTTGCTTAGCAACGCCTGAAGGGCCTGACCAGAAGATTCTATCAAGTGCTGTAACAGGTAACAAGCAATCCTCCTTTGTAGTGGGTGGTGGGAGAAGGGATGAGGCCATCTTGGGTAGGTGTACCATAGGAGCTTGGGTGCTGCTTATATCTATTTTAGTGGGTGTTTCTCATCCTACAATGTGCTGACAAAGAGTTGTTTAAGGCAGAGCAGAGGGGCTTTGTGATGGACTCTACGCTCTAGGCCTGGAGATGGGGACCTAGGGTTATGCCTTGATTTTCTGGTTATACTAGTTTATTGGTACATTAATACCTTTGGACCAGTTATTAAGACTAGGAGAGGAATGGACAGTGCTGTATCTACAAGGATATGGCATGATTACTCTCTCTCCTAGCAACGGCACACTTTAGGCTGCATTGCACCATGCACACACCCTTGCACCACAGTTCAAGGGCATCTATGTGATTGCTACTGCAGGCTTTGTATTTGAAGGATACCCTTCCAGTGCAAAATACCATGCCCACACACTTTACAACTGTTCCCACTTCGTATGTGTGCTGTCCAATGCATCACCCATCCAAAGTTTGTAATGTTTGGAGACATTTGACCAATGCTCCAACTTTATGCCTGCCTTGAGGTGACATAATTTGTTGGACTCAAATCTACCTGTTTTTAGTAGAAATGGCTTAGCTTCAAAACCCATGGGTGGGTGTTTGGGAATGCTTATGTACCACCCATGGGATGCCCCTGGAACAAAGAAATACAAAGTGCTACTTGGCATTACTTTGGGCCTACTTTCCTATGCTACACAAGTTTTGTGCTAGAAAGTAAATCCCAAAACAACACGTTGCACCAATTTGCATAATTTGGGTGATTCTGAGCTGGCACAAATGATAAGTAAACCTGGGCTTTTATTTCCAGTCTGTGAAAGTACACTGTTGGCGTGCTAGCACCAGTCCTCCCAATGCATTGTGGTATATGCTGTAAGTATTTATACTCACAGTGCTGGATTTCCCCATCAAATATTAGTGCAACTAGAGTTTGTGACCCTACGATGTGTTGACAACTATAGAGACAGAGCAAAGAGGCTCTGTGGTGGACTCTAGGGTCACCCAGTGATTTTCAGGTTGTTTAATTTCATTGGTACATTAATACCTTGGGCCAGTTACTAAGACGATTGTATGCCGGTATTCCACATGTGTTTAGCACGCATGCCTTCTGAACGCTGTCAATAGTACGAACGCATCTTTAGCACGCATTCGTTCAGCACGCAAGTCGTTATAATGACTTGCCTTAGGGGGGCATACTTTTATTTACCATTCCAACTCCAGTCAGCGCAACAGTAGAGAAGGTGTTGAACTTTAAATTCAACACCATTCCACCAATGCGCTCCCCCTCTAAAGCAAGCTGTTGTAACGACTTGCGTGCTGAAAGAATGGGTGCTAAAGACGCGTTCGTTCTATTGCCGGCGCTGTGAAGGCACAGCGTGATTCCGGCTTCGTCCTAAAGGACGTTTCCCTACTAAGACATGACCAAGTTGCTGCATTGCACGACGAAGAGAGCAGGACAGCACCTTATCCTTAAGAATATAGCGCTGTTACTCGCATACTTTAGGCAGCCTTGCGCCACGCACGCAGGGTGTCTATCTGATTGCTAACAAAGACTCTGGTTGCCTGATCTACATTGTGTTCTTTCTTGATAAAGATATTCTTGAGGTCCTGAGGAACATCCCCTGGAAGTAAACGAGCTATTAACTTAGTTAGCTATGAGGGGGGCTAAAGCATGCAATGCCATTCTAATGATATTTATATTTCAGATGTGGCTAAGAGAGGCTGACAATTTCATTGATTTGACAGTGTAGATAATGGAGTTTCCTGAGACTTCATGAGTGAGGAGAAGACAAGGAGCTTGTCACTATTCATGGTCAAGCTAATCCGCTGAGGAGATACAGGCATGGAGCATGGCGATTTTACCTGAGAATTGTTTCATCACATCATCACAGAGCTGTTGAGGAGGAGAGGCTGAAGAGTTTTTTAGATGAGTTTCCATAGACCTTGATATGAGCTTGAGAGTGGGGTTTCCTTGCTAGCTGAAGACTCGCTTACAGTCACGGATGTGGATGTGTCATGGGACTCAATCTTTGTGGCAGCATGACGTCTGTCACTGGGTCTGCCTTTGCATATCTATGGAACCATTTCCTGGATTCTGTAGTGACAGATGTAACTTTACTTATAGCAGACGGTACAACATGCTGCAGCACGCCTGGTGCTAAAGCTACCTCGTCGATCTTCTGCGTCAGCAGCTCTCAAGGTACTACATTGGCTGCCAATTCATAAAAGAGCACTATTTAAGGTCTTGCTTATCACCTTCAGAGCAACCATAGCATCAGGTCCTAAATACTTAGTAGCCAGGTTCCCTTCATACGTCATTTTGCGTCTGCTCAGATCTTCATCAGCAAACCTCCTCACTCCGCCCCTTTTAGATGTAAAACTAAAGGTGAAAAATCTGCAGCTGTCCTCGGAGAAAAAGCCTGGAACTTGCTTCCAATCCATCTTAGACTTTCTCATTCAGAACCCGCCTTTAGGAAATTGTTGAAAACTTGGATCTTTGCAGCCCGGGACTCCTTGTGCCTCTCGCTTATTTGATCTCTGCATCTGTCTGCAGCAGCTTGGAGCCTCTTTTTCTCCTTTTCGCATAGCACCAAGATTATCCTTTGGAGCGATAGTGCACGTTTGTAAATTTTCTATACATATACATACATACATACTTATGCTTCTGTCTCACAGGTGTATGTGGTCTCTTCTCCCATTTTCAGAATGTCAGGTGTGGAGGTGCTTTTAGAGCACCAGACAAAATGAGGGAAAGCCTTGATGAAGTCATCTGTCTTTGATTTACTAAGATACTTATCAATTCTTTGCAATGGTCGTGATCTGAGGGCTAAATCCCCCTTTAATGTTAATGTGGATGAGAAAATAGATCACAAAAAATGCTTGTTGGTAATGCAGTGGTTCGGTAACTGGGAAATAAAAGAGATCAAGACTGCTATCTACGCCCTTAAGTGTGTCTTCTGTATTGCCTTTTTGTTTTTTTTAAACTGTGTATCATCACGTGGAATGTACTAGTGGCCATTTTGGCATTTATATTTAAAGATTAACTTATTGTTACAAGATCACAGATGAACATTTTCAAAAGTTAAGACTGTATGAGAGTGCATAAGGAAAGAAGCAAGCATCCTGGTAGCAGTGTGCAGTAGAAATTTACTAAAAAGAACAATGGTTAAAGTGATGTTAAAGTTAGATGTTGGCATAAGACACAAGCCAACTTAAAAAAAAGCAAAACCACTCAAATATGGCAGTTATAGCTTAGTGAACTAACTATAACGTCTGCCCCATCATGCACTGCTAATGACCTCACATACTTTATCACTAATGACATGCTGTGTTCACCCTACCCCCTATATTTTTGGGTTCTAGGATATCTCACCAGCAACATTCACTGTTACATGCTTTGCACCTTTGTTTGTTGTGCCCTGAGGTATCTACCTGATGTGTTTTTCCCCCTACCTTTTTGTGCTGTGCTGCTCTGTTTAAGGCTAGAGTGGCGTGATCAGTGGCTCTGCGCTGTGGAAAGGCAGTGGCCGCGACCTGGATTTTTTGCCTCAGTGGCCTGCCTCCTTTCTGGTTTTTTTTCTTCTTTTGGTGGCTTTATTTATAGTGGTTCCACTGCCCCTGTAGCACACCTGCCATTCTTTTTTTATTTACTTGAGGGCTTGGGGAAGGGTGCCTGCCACCACTTCCCTTCTCCACTGCTGAATTACCCAGCATTTCACCATCTGCATCTGCCTTGATGTTTTATGGCACTGTGGACTGCAGGAGGTGAAATGTCCTGCATTGATATGTATGCAACTAGAAGACCTTGTACTGTGTTTTTAAAATTCATTTTCAGCATGCAGGTACCATGTCCCTGAGTCCTATAACGGTTGCCACAATATATTGTTCATGTTGTGGCCAGCCATTCATCATTGACTATTCCTCTTTAAATTGGCCAATCAGAGTTTTATTTATTTATTTAGAAAGTTTTGTATAGCGCGAACGTGACCCTCGAGGGTATCAGAGCGCTTTACATGGAGATAACACGATTAGCACTTGGTCTGGTCAACATGCAAACATATGCGTGAGAGACAAACAAATCAACGATTAAGAATAGGCTAACTGTGGATGGAGTATAATAAAGCCAGTAATAGTCAGGATAGTCTACATAAGAATTTGCGATCTGAATCTATTCAATGTCATCGATATGTTGACTTAGGGTAAGAACTTAGTCAGTAGATATGATTTGGCTTCTCTTTTGAAGGCGTAGGTGGAGGAAATTAGGCGAAGGTCCGGCGGTAAAGAGTTCCAAATCTTGGGAGCGACCGTCAAGAATGCTCTAGCCCCAGTTTTCTTTTTGTGGGTTCGTTGGGGTTTCAGCAACAAGGTGAGGGTACTTCGTGAGGATCTGCTGCCCCCTGATTTTTCTAGCTTTTGGGCCAGGTAACTGGGGGTGTTGAAGTGTAACGCTTTGTGCGTCATGCAGGCAATTTTCAGTTGGATTCTTGCTTCATATGGTAGCCAATTTAAGGTTTTTAGGGCTGGTGAGATGTGTGCATTTCTTTTAGTTCCGATGACAAGTCTTGCTGCTGCATTGAGAGAGGCTCTTAGTGGTGCTAGTTTGTATTTAGGTAGGCCACATAGTGTGGCACTACCGTAATCCAATCTGGGTAATACTAGGGCTTGGACCGCTAGTTTTAGATCTTCATGAGGCAGGTATGGTTTCAGTTTCCGCAGAATGCTCAGTTGGTAGTTTGCTCCTTTGGTGGCAGCACTAATGTGACCCTGCATATTTAGGTGTTTGTCTAATGTAATACCTAAGGATCTGGCAGAATCTATGATGTGGGGCGAGCATTTGAGGGCTGTAAGATGATTCAGCCACAGATCAATCTTGATGTTGGTATTTGGTGGAGAGATGAGAAGAAATTCCGTTTTATCAGCGTTGAGTTTGAGGTGATTAACCGTGAGCCAGAGGTGTGTGTTTCGTAGGATGGAGTTGAGGGATATAATGTCATCTGGAGAGGCAATTTTGAGATATAGCTGGGTGTCATCCGCATACATATGGTAGTAGATGTTAGCTGATTTTAGGAGGTTTGCTAGTGGTTCCAGGAATAAGTTAAAGAGAATGGGGAGAGAGCGGATCCTTGAGGAACACCAAGAGTTATCGCTTGTGACTTAGATAGAGATTGATTCATTTTGACTCTTAAGGATCTGTTTTGGAGGAAAGAAGCGAACCATTGTAATACGGCTCCTGATAAGCCCATTCTTTGTTCTAGTAGTTTTAGTAGGGTGTTGTGTTTGACGGTGTCAAAGGCAGCAGTTAAATCAAGCAATATTAGAAAGCATGAGTCGTTCTTGTCCAGCATTTTTAGTATGTCATCTACAATATGAGTAAGGGCTGATTCTGTGCTGTGATCGTGGCGGAAGCCTGATTGGAATTGATCGAGTAGTTGAAACTTTTCTATGTGATTGCAGAGTTGTTTCTGTACACATTTTCTAATAGCTTTGCCAGTGTAGGGATGTTGGAGATGGGCCGAAAGTTGTTAGGGTCAGAGCAGTCTGCCGTAGGTTTTTTTAGAATGGGTGTTACTTGACCGATTTTTAGGCAGTCTGGTATAGTGCCTTGGCGTAGAGAGGCGTTTACAATCTTTGACCATAGCGGGAGTATACAGGTTTTGATCTCTTTGAATATGCTGGGAGGTAGAGGGTCCGTGAAGTGGTTAGATGGGTTTAAAGACGAGAGAATATTGTAGATTTCCTGTTCGCTGATTGTGGAGAAGGCGTTCCAAGTGGCATTATTTTTGGAGGTGAGCCAGGGTGGTTCCATCCCTTCCGTATATTGGGAGTTGTGAGATAGGTTGACTGGGAGGGCCGGTAGTAGTACCTTCGCTAGTTGAAGTTCGTTCTCTATCTTTGTTGTTTTGTCCTTGAAGAAGAAGGCTAGTTCTTCGCATTTTGGTAGGGTTCTGGGTCCGGAGTCTACGGGGTTTGATGTGTTACGTGATTGTTGTTTGACTATTTCGAATAGTTTTTTGGGCCTATTTCTGGCCTGGTCGAGTTGGGTTCTGATAAAATTAGCTTTCGCCTGTCTTATTCTTCGATTGTATGTGTTCCTCATTGATCTTAAGCGTTTTAGTGATTCCATTGATGGGGAGTCTTTCCACGCTCTTTCTGCCGTTCTTAGATTGCGTCTTTCTGTGTTCAAGTTGTCGTTAAACCATGGCTTTGAGTTTTTGATGGAGATGTTCTTCTGTTGTAGGGGAGCAATAGAGTCCATGATTTCTCGTATCGAAGTATTGTAATAGTCTGTGAGGTCGTTGACATCCTCCATATTGGTCTGTGGGATCAAGGTGTTGTTGCATAGAGTGGTTAGATCATTGTGGTTTATATTATTAAGATCCCTTTTCCACTGTTTGATTTTCTTCGGTTGGCCATTCCTTGGGTTCTCCTTTAAGTTGATGCGGAAGGTGATACGATAATGGTCTGACCAATTACATGGGGTAATAGACTCTAAGGAGATAGTGTCCGACTTAGAGATGATGAGGTCCAAAGTCTCTCCCTTATTGTGTGTGGGACTATCACAGATTTGGGACATCTCATGGTTTTATAGGAAGGATTTTAAGCTATTCACTGAGGGGTCATTTAGGTAATTCCAGTGCAGAGTAAAATCACCCAGGAAGATCTGTGGACCTTGAAGATTAACATTTATTGTTAAGATTTCCAAGATTTGTTCGATGAACTCTGGGTTTATCTGGACACCAACAGTCCAGATATTCCTAACTTTCATCCCCTTCACAGACATCCAGGCCCTTCTTTAAATGCTATTTCTCAAAAACCAATTTACCCCAAATCTCAAAAACCATGCTTCCTGAGTAAAGTTCTAACTTTTTGCCAAATTTAATATAATTTTGATATGCTGTTTTTTCTGTATTGAAGCACAAAGTTTTCTATGGGAATTAAGAGTGGAAATTGCACTTTTGGGACCCCCTTTTTCTTGGCTCCCGCTTGACGGATCAGAGCGAAACTTGACATGAAGGAGCCGAGGTGGATGAACTTTCATGCAGATTTGTCAAATGGCGGCAAAGTTATCAGTGAAACAAAAAATGTGCTTCCTATGGAAACTTTGATATATATATATATATATGTGTATATATATATATATATATATATATATATATATATATATATATATATATATATATATATATATATATATATATATATATATATATATATCCTACTGGCAGTCGCCAGTAGGTAGTTATAGTTAGGACCTAATTTCCATAGGAAAAGCGTTTTTTGATTTGCCAATATCTTTGGCGCCGTTTGACGAATCTTCGCAAAAGTTTCAAAACTAATGGGGCGCTCCGGTCAGCTCCTGTCTTGAAAGTTTTGGGGTGATTCATTAAGTGGGGGCCGAGAAAAAAGGGGGGTCCCAAAACACGTTTTCTCCATGTTAATTTCATAGGAAATTTTGGAACGGGCTACAGCCCGAACTGCTGAACGGAATTACACCGAATTTGGCAAAAAGGTAGCTCTTGGTTCAGAAAGCAACCTTTCTTTTAAATGGTGTAAATCCATTCAGTAGCTTCTGAGAAATTCAAAAATAAAAAAATATCTATCTGGTGACCGCGGTGGATCCGCGAACCCTCCCGAGCACGAGCTTGATTCTGATTGGCTGCCAACACTCCAAACCAAAACGTGTTGGCAGCCATCTTGTGACTTGGTAGAACTGAGTCACAAGAAAAAAGGTGAAAAAAAAGAAAAGGGGGCAGGGTAGAAACACCCTGACCCCCTAGGCCTGGTCAGGGGGTCCCACAGGGACACCCAGAGCCAAAAAAAAGCATTTTGAAAAATAAAAATTTGGTGGGATTCGTGAATCCTGCCCAAAAAAACCCGAAGAGCGGGTTCCCGCGCTTCGTTTTAATGAGCCTCCATGTGGGCCAGGTCCCGGGGGCAATGTGCATAATAATCTGCGGGGGCACGCGGCCCCCCTGCAGCCCCGGGGACCGCCACCTTCCCGGAGCGATAATTATTAAATGCGGGGGGCACGCATTGCTTTAAAATTACAGTGTGGGGGGGGCTCAGCCCCCCCACACTGCCCCGGGGACCACCACCTCCCCGGGGCTTTAAATAAGATGATGGGGGGCCACGCGGCCCCCCTCATGGAGCCCTCCATGGCCCTGGGGACCGCCACCCCCCAGGGCCGGCTCCGGCAATGTCACGGGGTGCCTACCCCCGGGACATTGCAGTTTGCTATGGCAGGGCGGGAGCACGGCTCCTGCCCTGTCATAGCAAACACTGCTTTGCTTCGTGGAAGCGAGAGCAGGAAACCTGCTCTCGCTTCCATGAAGCAAAGCAGATTTGCTTTTGGACAAGGGGGCTGCATGTCAGCAGCTCCCCTTGTCCAAAAGCAATGCCGGCTCCCGCAGGAGGCGGGGAGCCGGCTGGGACCGCGGGGGCATTGGGGCTCCCCCCGCAGTCCCCAACATGAGGCCAGAAGTGGCCCAGGGTAGGGGGGCCACGCGGCCCCCCTTCTGTAATTAAATTTTAAAAAATGAAAGAGGCAAAGCCCGGGGGGATGGCGTCCCCGGGACCAAAAAAGGCCTCAGGTCAGGAGGGGGGCCGCGCGGCCCCCCTCCTTTAAAAAATAATTAAAACTATATATATATAAATATATGGCCATGCCCCCTTCCCATTTTTTTTTTTATAAATGGGTCAGGCCCTGGAGGATGGGGTCCCCAGTGCCCACAAAATATTAAGAGAAGGGTGGCCACACAGCCCCCCTTCTAACAAAAAAAGAATAAAAAAGAAAAAAAGGCATCTCGCCGGAGGCCCTGCCCCCTCCCTGCACCACTCTGCAAACGCGCCTCCTGGTGCGTTCTAAGTTGGGGAATTAAGTCCCCTTGAATCCTGAGGGTCCCTGGGGGCCAACTAGCCCACCAGGTACTTCCAGTAAGCCCCACACAGTGGGATTGCTGAGAGGTGGTCCGAGGCCACGCCCCTTTTTACACCACTCTGCAAACGCGCCTCTTGGCGCATTGTTGGTGGGGCGAAGAGGTCCTCTTGTGTCCTGAGGACCTTAGGACTAAAGCGGACTTCATCCCTCGGGCAGCAGTGCGCCAGGAGGCTCGTTTGCAGAGTGGTGTAAAAAGGGGGCATGGCATCGGACCACTCGCAGTAGTGTTGGTGAGTGAATGGATGTCTCAGTGGTACATGTGTGAGTAACTACATATGTGAAAGGCAGTATACGTGAGTGGTGGAGTATATAAGTGACTATATGTAAGAGTGAGTGATTGTGAGAGTGGCTGTATGGATGAGTGTGTGCTTGTGTGAGTGATTGTAGAAGAGAGTAAGTATGTGTTCGTATCTGTATGAATAAGTTAGGTGGTGTGTGTATAACTGTATAATGAGTAAATCTCAGTGTGATTGATCCTTTGGGTGACTGACTAGGTGTGTGAGTAACTCTATGGGTGAGTGGCGGTGTGTGGGTATTTGTATAGGTGTATGAGTGCATATATCAGTGGCTGTATTGATGAGTGACTGTGTGTATGAGTGACTGTATGGGTGAGTGGATGTGTGTGTAGACCTATGAATCAGTCAGTGGGTATGTACTAACTGGTATTGGTGTGTCTATAGTTTCGAGAATGGTAGTCTGTATTTTAGAGTAGGTGTATGAAAGGTTATATTAGGGTGTGATGAGGTGCATCAGATGTTAAGTGGATGATGTCATCAGTGATGTCATTTGAGATGTCATCAGTGATGTCACTGACCATGTCATGAGTGATGTAAAAAGTGACGTCATCAACAGTGCATTGCAGGGGCGCGAGTTATAGTTAGCTCAACTAACTATAACGGCCGAATTTCCCTGGTTTTGTACGAGTGAAATGTCCAACTATAACCTGTGGTTTTTTCAGTGAATATATATATATATATATATATATCAAATAGAGCGAGTAGGGCCATTGGCTCCCATGGAGTGCTAAAAGATAAATGAGAAAATACTTCTTTCATCCATTCCTGGGCATGCATGGGGAATATTTTGAATCATACCTGACATCTTTTACAGATTCATGAAGGGGCATACTCTGGATTGCACGCTTATTGATGCTAATGATTGCCTGGATTGTATCCACGTATATGTGGAAGGACATGTTGTCGTCAATAATGTTGCCAAAGGAATTACATGTAACTATTGAAGCTCCACAGTAGGACAACTGTTCCATGGGCATCTGCATGCATCACGTGCACATTTTTATTTGATGCATTCAGCTCCTTAAGTAGGATGCAATCCAAACTACCAATTAAAATGTCTTCTATTTTTTTTTTTTTATTATTCATTGTGTTTTAGGAAAATATCCTATCAACACCACTGGATGTTGAACCCTCAATTCCTGTGGGGACTTATGATTACATTTCTTTTTTTCTTATTCCTTTTTTTTCTTATTATTGTTCCATTCGAGTTTTTATACACCGCTATAATGGTTATGGGACAGGATCCCATCACCTGGCTTATTTTTTATTTTCATCTAGGACTGTTGATAAGATATGCATGTCAAATAAATGTGGTGCGACATATTGACACATGCCAAACTGACCTTTGTCTTATTGAAAATTCAATAACATTTGATTTAAATAAATAATAATGAAAACGAGAGTCAGGTAGTTTGGAGCGTATTCCTGTGGGGCATTGAGTTGTAGTTCAGGGTGGTGACTAGTGTATTGTGTAGATTTTGTGAAGAATGTTAGATGTGCTAGATGGGGGAAGGAATAGTCATTGATAAAGTGTCTGCAAATAAGGCGACAATGGAATTAAGGGATATCCCCTGGTAAAGGATGTTATCATGTATCATATTTTTGGGCATAAAGTCTAACACGGGCGGAGAGACCTTGAATCCTCTGGGTTGTAGATACTGTGTAGAACAGAGTAACTTGACAGATATGAGACATACTTAGGTGCATAGCAAAGACTATGGGTGCTGGAGGGAAGCGATAGATGAATGCTGTCTCTTCTGTGAATGCCGGCCGATTGCTAGCCACTCATGGGTGTAACTCAGGCCCTGTGTTCCCAGGGAGACATATCCCTCCATAGACCACAACTTGGTCGAATGACTTTGCATATCTGTGAGGTAGGCGGACTAAGAGAATTATGTGGGCCCTTAGTTACAATACTTTGTGTTATACCTCCACTGTCATTAACAATACTCCAAGTCTATGTCTTTGAGTGTGCTGTACATTTAGTATAGTTTGCTAAGAGCAAAATCATGGCCTAAACTCTAGTGATGCCTGTTTACTGAAAACCTTTTATTTGCATTCTGAATGTTCTGCAAATCCCTATTCCAGAGCAAACGCTAAGAGTCTACCTAGCATGGTAATTGCACATCTCACAGGTGTTTGTCAACCCAATTTAAGTCAGGTAAACAAATAGCTGAAAATATGCGCTCGACATGCGCAACTTCCCAGTTTGTGCACCCAGGAACTGGGAAAACACGTGCCACAAGAGCGTTATCGCCCAATTTGAGGAAAGATGTGCAAATTGTAACGTAGTAAATACCACAGTTACCACGTTGGATTGTGGGGCACTGGTAATGAGCCCCTGAAGAGCTTGCAGGCAGCACCATTTGTGTTGACTCTCTCTAAATACCTATCAATAGCAGTGAAGTATGAAGTTGTATCAAAGACACGGTGATCGTGTACATAAGTCTTGTCGTAGTTAAGTAATTTATGTGCATTATTGTTAGTGGCTGCTATTGATTCATGCAATAGTATTTCAGCAATTACTTTGCTAAATAGCTCATGTTTGGGAATGTTTCTGCGATTATGATTGGTTTGATGAGACTCAAGTAACAAATTAGGCCGAGGGTCTGCTTAGTGCATTTAGTGGTGCAGTCAACGAACTTGTTTTTTCTTTGTTGTGCTGGGTGGAAGCATATGTCCTAAGGTGAGTGGGCCAGTTTGAACAATGAACCTGGGTAGAGGTATTTGCCTTTTGCAGGTTATGAAAGATTTTTATCAACCGTGAGAAAGTGTAAGGGCATAATTGGGCGTATAAGTGTGCGGAATGCCACTTGTTTGTCCTCCCTCACAGAAGTGGACACTAACTCCTACTGTAGCACCAGTAAGCTCCAGGGAGGGGGGCATCCTGGGCAGCAGTGTCTTTGCAACTTATTTTCAAAGTGATGTGGTAGGGCTAGACAATTTTTTATTCAACCAGGTCAAAGTGGGCAGGATCTGTGAGGCACGACGTACTAATACTTGTTTTTAATTGAACAAAAACAGTTTACCTACTTCTTGTTAAAAGACAACCGTCCTGGGGCCTTTTTGCCATGGTGTGTGCTGCCTGAAAGAACTGTAAATGTAAGTGTAAAGGTTGCTGGGAAGCCTGTATGGGCTTTAATTGGTACAGTCCTTTGAAGCTTTCTAGTGACAAAGATTTATTCTTTTTGGGAGGTATTGTAAGGGTGTTTTTAGGTGAGCTGTGGAGTGCATTTAATTAACAGTTCTAAAAATTGTTCACACGAGGTACAGTTTGCGTATTACTAAATTCGTTCTTTTTGAAGCACTTTTTTTTTAATCTTAAACCTAAACTAAAACTTTATGAGCATTTTGTGTCAGCCTATCTTATACTGTGCGTAATGCAAGTTTAATGAATGACTTGTATGTTCACAGTGCTTCCTCTCACAGGACGAGACCTCATAGCACAAAAAATACACAAGTCACTCACTATTCCCCACTGCACCAACCAGGATTCAATTGTGTGGGTCTGTATATGTATGTGTATACACACACACACGCACACGCACGCACACACACACACACACACACACACACACTTTCAGAACATCAATAGCCCATTCCCACCATTTTTGATTAACTGGTATTTATTTTTCATTTGAGGAGAGTGATATTTTATATGCAGTTACCTGAATGTGTAAGACCAACAAGATAGTTGCCCTGTCCCACACCCACTGACCCCGCCCCCATTTGCACTCAGGCTTACAGTTCCCATACTTTTTTAATGCACTTCGACCGCTGCTTTCAACCCATGTAATGTGGAAGCACATCTGGTGAGAATCTGCCTTTTGTGGAGGGGGGGGATCTTATTGCACCTCCCAAAGACTGTCCTTAAAACGCCAATATCAGGCAGCCCCCCCCCCCCCCCCCACACACACACACAGTTGTCCATGGACCCCTTGTGAGATTACCGGTCTTCCCAGCTAATGAGTGACAGGGCTTGTCTGGCTGCCAGTGGATAATCAGAACAGTTTATTAAGGCCGTGTTCTGATTGGTTGAAAGTGTCTCCAGTTGGAATTGTAGTGGACACTTAGTCAGGGAGGCTCAGGCAGCTCAAATACAGCGATCCAACCGCCCCCCACCCCCCCCCCCTCCGCTTTTCTTTCTCTAGTTCCCCTGCTGAACCGATCTGGGTGGTTTTTAAAACCAAATTCTGCTCTACAGGCACAGTACAAACTGTCCTATCTCGACAATTCCGCTATTTCGTGTAACGTTTTTTGCACACCCATACCTGTGGTGATGGCAAGAGCCCTAGAGATAGGGTCACCAGATTGTCAGAATGAACAAACGGGACACAGCCATAGAAATAGGACTATGTTTTGTCCAGGGCCGGATTTTGGTCACAAAAAGAATAAGATGGATGGATGGAATGCACACACACACACCTATACATCTTCTCTTTTGGATTCTTGGATGAGACCCAGGAGCAGGCTGCTTATGATCCTGGCTTAGGTTGGTGGGACATTTATTCACCCTCATTAAATCCTGCTGTGCTGCCTGAGAGGCGAGGCAGCACAGCAGGCGTCCTTTTAAGCAACTGAACTTCTTTTAGTGGTGTGAAGAGAGAGCTCTTTAACAGCTCAACTGTTCCCGGTGTGAAGAGAGGGTCGAAGGAAGTGTGAGCCTGCACCACAATGATTCATGTGGGCACTCACCCGACCCTCTCTCAAAACCGGGACATATCTTCGTTTCAGCAAAAAGTGTCGGGACGATGGGACAGTCCCCGAAAACCCGGGACTGTCCGGGCAAATCCGGGACGTCTGGTCACTCTACCTAGAAATTCTGCTCAATCTGCAGGGGACCTCTGTATCATGGATGACGTAATAGTCTAGTGATATATGTGCAACCGGCACCCTTCGCCTATTTCACACACCACTTCTCTCATGCACGTGCGTTGTTATGGTGAGGGGAAGGGCTCATTCAGGAGGGGTGTTCGATGCTCAAGTATTGAAGCAATTTGTGAGATAATGTTCGGGAAATACTTAAAAATGAACCCAGGCTTTTACAGTTAACCTGTGACATGCAAAGGAGCCGGCAAATTAAGCCTCTTGTTCAGTAATCAGGGACTATTGTCTGGAAATGACAACGCTGTAGATGTCTAAATGAGTGTTTATGGCGTGGGGTGTTAGTGGGTGGAATGGTGACACTCTCGGGAAATTCACGAACCTTCTGAATACATTTTGAAGTATTTTTATCTGTAAACTCTTGAAATGGATATTTGCATCATAGCTGGGGTGGTCTAATAATGGTCATTCCTGTTTGTTACCCACCCAACAGACCACACACAGTTCTGCTTATAGCTGCATTAATGGGGAGTGTAGGAAAGAAACATGGTTGCATACATTGAACAAGAAAAGGTGGCGCCTGTGCAGGGGGAAGACTGTAAGTGGGCGCGCCACGGGAAATCAACAAAAGGAGGCAACAATGGAAAACACACATAAAAAGGAGATGTGTCAGAAAAGCAAGAGTTGTGAGGTATACTCCCTTAAAAAAGTGAAAATGTGAAGCATATCACACCCTCCATCAAAAATACAAAGAACAAGCCAGTGGTTGAAGGTGGCTGACCTAAAGATCACTTTAGCAATATTGTCAACAACAGGTCCCACAGGTGGCTGCGTTACCAAGCCAGACTTTAAAAAAACACAGTAGAACCAACCACAGTAGAACCAAACAACTCCAGGCAGGAGAACGAGCGCGAGCTATGGGAATTCCTGTGCTTCAAAATCTTCCGGTGGAAAGTTCATGCTTGGAGGAAATGACATCAGCACTGTTTTCGGACGATTGCATATTACTACCCTTCTCTCTATCACTAGTAGATGGAGTAAGCTGGCACCTTGCCTCTCAGTTTCAAGTCCTACCACCAGGTTCTGGACACTTCCTTTCAGTAGCCATGCTTTAATATGCATGAGATCCATCACATTAGGATATGTAACAGTATTTCCTTCTTGCCCTGGCTAAGCTTAATACAGGTTATAACCCAGAAGATGATGAAATGGGATAATTCATGAACAGTGCGCTACTCATTGATTTGGTACTCTCTCGTCTGAGTTATTGCAACAGCCAATTTACTGGTCTCCAGAAGAATATTCTGGACAAAATATGAAGAGATGGTGCAAGGGTCATCTGTGGTCTTGTTTTAAAGACAACATCACTCCCACCGTTTTGATCACTACGGTTAGAAATGGGGTTTCTGGTTGGCTAGGGTATGCACATAAGCAGCTGCGGCCCCTGCAGGTAAGAGCGGTGGGGCGAGGGGGGCCGGGGGGGGGGGGTATTTTGACAGACGACATAGAGAGAAAATTAATTATTTATTTAATTTTCCCTTGTGGTCGTTTGTCGAATCCCCCCCACCCCACCCCAGCACACCGCTCTTATTCGCACGGCCCGCGGCTGCTCATAAAACATTGAAGCCTACGCGAGTTTGGGGACAGTTTGCAATTATATGCGGTATGTACAGTGTCTATCACAGCGGGTGCCAAGAAGTCCGAATCCCCTGTTACAAATTTGGAGGTCAAACCTAAAGTAATTTAACAGGAGAAAAGGGCGGTAAATACCAGTGCTTGTGAATTTTGATGCTGAAAACACCAACATCTGCATACTGTGCCGCAATCGTCGTGGACAATAATTATCGCACCTAAAAATTCCGAAAGCCGTTGTATCAGAATATATCGTATACGATAGTTATCAATCTGTACACAGGAGCACCCAATTTAGATATTACAGAAAATACATTATATTTTTGATTTTTAGGCTTGTTAAGGATGCATCAGTACATTTACTGAATTTCCATAGCACACTGAAATGCTCCACAGCCGTGCACGCTAACTCACACAGTCCTCAGTATGCAGGAGGACTGACTGCTCATGGTGGTGAGAAAGTGCAGGGCGAAGCTTGGTCAGTATGATTGGAGGGAGGGGGCGGGAGCTTTAGATTTCCCAACAATCATGCTGGGACATCTTGTAAAAAAAAATTATATGAGAAGCAGTACTTGTGGGGGGCTTAAGGTGCAGTGGAAAGAGAGAGGAGTGTGGATTGCTAGAGGTACCTAAAACACAATATTTTTCAAGCTAATCAACATTTTGTAAGGCCTTCAAAATATAGATGAGTGTCTGTGTGTGTGTGTGTGTGTGTGTGTGTAAGTGTGTGTGTGAGTAAAATACCGGAAAGCAAATTTTAAGAACTCCTGAAAAAGTAGTTTAATAAATCCAATGCAAAACCCTTTATCCATCTGTATTCCCGGACAGGAACACAGGTAGCCACAGCGGAAGACTATTATTTTTTTATATAAATAGTTCTCAACCCACATTTCCAAACAAACCGATCATTTCTTCTGCCCCGGAGGATAAAGGGAAGTGTGGCTAGGAATGACTGCAGAGTGTATATCTTGGCTTTATTTATCCACTTCATGCTGTCAGTATAGCCATCCCTGGACTTTGGAAGGCTTGGTGACGTCATGGACAGATAACCAAAATTAATGTTTTCTTTTTTTTGTTAAAGAGATGGATTTTAAGTGTAAAAATCAGTGAAAACAGAAAACTGGGAGCCTTTGTCATAATGCATAACTTAGCTTGTCAGCCTTTTATGGTATACACACTGGACAGACAATCTTTTAGAGAGCATACATTAGTATGCCAGTCTTTTAAAATATATACACTATAGGACCATGGTGGCATTATGCACGCATTATAGTGACAGCCTCTCAGAATGTATACATTATAATGTTGATCGTTTAAAATGAACACATTGGTGACAATATGTTATAAAGAGCACATTAAGCTATCTGTTGGCTTTCAGATACTTATTAGCATAGAAGTATCATGACATGCCTATTGTCTTCAAATTTAAACAGGCCTTCATTACAAGGTCCACAACTACACCTTTATGCGTCAGTTTAGTTATTAGAGCTGAAATGGGGAATGCCACATAGGAAAATAAGTTACTTACCTGTAAATACGGTTATCCAGTATTGGTATCTTTCATAGATTCACATGCTTGAATTATTCCCCGTAGTCGAGATGGGAATCCCACTGTCAATCAATCAATCAATCAGGGATTTGTGAAGCGCGCTACTCGCCCGTGAGCCAGGTCTTGAGTCTCTTCCTGAAGGTGTGCAGAGTGGGGGATCGTCTGATGTTGAGCGGAAGCTCGTTCCAGGTCTTTGCTGCGATGTAGGAGTAGGCTCTTCCGCCCGCTCTGTGGATGCGCAGGGTTTCGGCGAGGTCGGCAGAGCGGAGGTTTCTGTTGGGTACGTGGAAGGAGACTCTTTCATTATGTATTGGGGGCCGATGTTGTGGAGGGATTTGTAGGAGTGAGTGAATAGCTTGAAGGTTACTCTCTTCTCGACAGGGAGCCAGTGGAGGTCTCGCAGGTGCTGGGTGATGTGTTCATGTTGTGGGATGCCGAGGACAAGTCTGGCGGCGGTGTTCTGGATGGTCAGGAGTTTTTGGTGAAGGGATTTGTTGATTCCGGCATAGAGGGCATTCCCGTAGTCCGTTCTGCTAATTATGAGTGCCTAGGTGACGGTCTTTCTGGATATGGTGGGGTTCTAATTGAAGGTCTTGCAAAGGATGTGGAGGGTGTTGAAGCATGTGGAGGAGACGGCGTTGATCTGTCGGGTCATGGTGAGGGAGGAGTCCAGTATGGTGCCGAGGTTCCGGGCGTGGTCCGTGGGAGTGGGAGAGTTGCTGAGGGTGGTGGGCCACCAGGTGTTGTCCCATGCTGAGGGGGTGGGTCCGAGGACTTCTCTCTTCTCCGAGTTGAGCTTCAGACCGCTGCTGCTCATCCTGGATGCGACGTTCTTCATTCCTTCCTGGAAGCTGAGTCTGGTGGTGTCGGGTTGCTTCGTGAGGGAAAGGATGAGCTGGGTGTCGTCGGTGTAGGATACTATGCTGAGTCCGTGCTCTTTGACGATGGCGGCGAGGGTGGCCATGTAGATGTTGAAGAGCGTGGGGCTGAGCGATGATCCTTGGGGTACTCCCCAGTTGATCTCTGTGGGTTCGGAGAGGAAAGGCGGGAGTCGTATTCTTTGGGTTCGGCTGGTGAGGAAAGAGCGGATCCAGTCGAGGGCAGTTTCCTGTATGCCGGCGTCGTGGAGTCTGGCAGTGGGAGTGCGGTGGGAGATGGTGTCGAAGGCTGCAGAGAGGTCAAGAAGGATGAGGACCGCCGTGTGGCTCTGGTCGAGGAGGGTGCAGATGTCGTCTGTGGCGGCGAGGAGGGCAGTCTCGGTGCTGTGGTTGCTGTGGAATCCGGAATGGGAAGAGTCGAGGATGGAGTTGGTTTCGATGAAGTTCGTGAGCTGGATGTTGACTATCTTCTCGGTGACTTTAGCCACAAAGGGGAGGAGAGAGATGTGTCTGTAGTTTTTGAGGTCCGTAGGATCTGCGGAGGGCTTCTTGAGGAGGGGCTTGACTTCTGCTCGTTTCCAGTCGTCGGGGAAAGTGCCAGATTTGAAAGTGGTGTTGATGGTGCGTTGTAGCTCGGGTGCTATGGCCGCGGCAGCTCTGTGGAAGATGTGCGGCGGGCAGGGGTCCGTGGGGGCTCCTGAGTGAATGCTCTTCATGTTCGTGGCGGTGTCTTCGGTGGTGATAGGGGTCCAGGCAGGGATGGTAGGCTGGCTGGCGTTGCTGGAGGTAGGTGTGGTTTCGCCGTCTGGTGTCTGTTCATTGAAGTTGTCGTAGAGGGACTTGATCTTGAGGTCGAAGTAGGAGCCAGGTTTGTTGCAGAGGTCCTGGGAGGGTGTGACGTCTGAGGCTTCGCTGGGGGGTTTGGTGAATTCCTGGATGATGCTGAAGAGTTCCTTCGAGTTGCTGGAGTTGGCGAGGAACTTGCCCTGGATGAAGGTCCTTTTGGTGGATCTGATGCGTTGGTGGTATTCTGTCATGGCGTTCTTGTAGGTGGTCCGAGCTTTTGGGGTTTTGGTGATTCTCCATGATTTAACATAATCAAGCAGTATTTAAATAATGCCATAGGCTATAATGGCACTGAGCCATGTTGTTTTTTTTTTTTTGATAAACAAATTTTTATTGATTTCACAAAAAGCACCAGCCAATCCACAAGACCCCATGATAACAGAGACATATATGCAGTTATCTGAACAACCCAACGGCCAAAGGCGTATAAGATCAAAAGGACAAGTTTTGGAGCGTCCCCAACTAGATTACACCATTCTCCCCAACCACTTCCCCCAGACCCTACGAAACTTCTTGGGGCAGCCACGCGCTGCATACATAGTCTTCTCGTGCGTGGCACACCAGTCAACCCCGGCCCACCATTTCCCAACGGTGGGAGGATCAGGGCATTTCCATGCAGTCGCTATGTCCCTTTTAGCCACCACCATTGCCGTAGTATAAAATAGTTTTTCGTTCCTGGTGAGCCATGTTTTAAATAGCCTATCTATGTCCTTTTGAAAAAAGGACCAAATGTTGAATGCAGCCAATCAGCTGCTAGCACCCTCTAGAACTCTCCTAGCAAAGGCAGTTTCCCTCAGATAGTCTAAGCACAAGTGAGAAATGAGTATCTCATTAAACAATATAGAAAAAAGCCTCTATGGGAGGAGGCCGGGTGCATGTGAATCTATGAAAGATACCAATACTGGATAACCGTAGTTACAGGTAAGTAACTTATTTTCATATCCAGTATAGGGGTATCTTTCATAGATTCACATGCTTGAATCAGAATAGCAAGCAGTAACATCAAATATTTTCTTGTCTGTTGTGGATGGTGGGAGACCTCTAAAGTATACTGACCCCCAAAAATTTGAAATAATACAATAGATACATTTAAAGATGTCTGTGTCTCCTTTTTCTTTTTTTTCATAAAAGGACGGAAGAGAACAAATGAACAGAACATATTTGTAAGAAAAAGTTAACTTATCGCTCATATACTCGAATTTTCATGTACAGAGTAGCAGCGAGAGGCAAGAAAAAACAGCGTAACACATAATACACACTATTCAGTTATATTTTACATAATCATGAACATGTAAGCATATGTAATCACCATGAGAACAAAAGACCCTTTCTACAAACTAGAAAGAGGCTTGCCTTAATGAAAGAGGTGACAAAGCACCGCCTGGCCCACAGCTGTGTCTGCATCGTGTGCATATTCCAGGTAATAGTGCTTCGTGAAGATATTAAGTGGTCCTCCAGGTTGCAGCATGACAAATCTTTTCAAGAGTCACTCCTGTGAAGAGGGCCGCTGACGTGGCTACTGCTCTGGTGGAGGGAGCTTCTGTTCTTCTTTCCAAAGGTTTCTTAGCTTTGATGTGACAGAACTGTATTGCTGCCGATATCCATCTTGCGATAGTGGCCTTCGTTATTGCAGTCCCTTCTCTGACTTGGCCGTAGGCCACTAATAATTGATCAGTTTTCCGAATGTCATTTGTTCTCTGAAGGTAGAACTTAAGGCAACACTTAACATCAAGCGTATGTAGTGCTTGCTCTGCAGGCGTTGATGGTTGTGTGAAGAAGGAACTGAGTATGATCGGCTCATTAAGGTGGAATTGAGACTGTACTTTAGGAATAAATATAGGATTAGTCCTTAAAATCACAGTATCTGGGGGCGTGGCCTAGCGATCCATCATGGTGGGCGCGTGTTAGGCGAGATTTGCTCAGCCCTATAAAATATCCTGCACTTATCCTACCTAATTGGCCGCTTTGCCCCTGAAACGACTCCCGCTACAGTGTTAGAGTCGGGTGGTGGTGATCGCGGTGAACAGGAGCGCCGAAAGGAGATCTGGAAGCGGCAGCTGTGGCCCACGGGCTGAGCGGCCTAGTGAGCGGTATCGTGGTGGAGCTTCCAGTGCGGCTGCCAGAGGCGAGAATGGTGGACGCGGCACCGCTGAGGGAGCCGCGAGTGTGAGGGCTGGCTGGGGGCCGCAATAGCTCCTGGGGGCCTGCCCGGAGAATCGGCAACGGCGGAGACGGCGTATGTAAGGCCGGGAAGACTCAGGCGACAGCCCAGTGAGTGTCCTCCTTTCCCCTTCCCCCCCACCCATCCACTGCCACATCCCGGCGGTCAGATCGGGCCGCGCGGTGGGGTAGACAGTGACATGCAGAGGGATCGGACCGGGCACCGAGCCGCTGGGGGCCGTGCTGACTGCTGTGTGGCCTAGAGGGTGAGAGGAGCCCCAAGCAAGAGAGATCTGACTTGCACTTGTGACCTTACCTCCCGGCCTGCACTGGATATAGGCCCACGCGGCCGACGCTGTAATGATAGCGGTTGGGGCCCATAGGAAGCGGTGATTTATTCTGCGGAGGCGGCTCATAGACGGCGCACACTGGGCTGGAGTCGGGCGCAGGCCCCGTGACGCACCACCCTTAAAGATCGGGTGCGGCGACCAGGCAGGGAGCAAGACACCCGTTAGGGGGGGGCGGAGGTGCGACTGCCTGCGGAAGCTGCCGGGTTAGATCTCGGTGCGGCTTGTGGGCGGGAGGCCTCAGCCCGGGCCCTGCTACCCTAGGAACCCACGTGCAGAGACGGACACAAGAAGAAAAGAAGGGAAGACCCTCACACCGCGGGATATACTAGCGCGGCTTGTGCTGAGGGCCCGACTCGGGCGGCTTAGTGGTGTCATATTGAGAAGCTAGGGTCAAGTGTACATCATGACGAAGGACAAGTCGTTGGGAGGGTCCTCCAAGCAGAGTACACTGGATTGCTACACCGGAGCAGGAGCCCTGCCATCAGAACAAGGGGGCGCAGCAGGAGGCATGCCAGATAACGCAGCATTAATGGCGGCTATAATGCAGTCTTGAGACGCCTTGGATGCGAAAATTGGGGCGGTGGGCTCGGACGTTATGCTCATTAGACAAGATTTGCGGAACGCGGTGGAGCGTATAACAGAGACCGAGACCAGGATATCGGAGGTGGAAGACTCGGTCACTACCTTAAAGAAAAAAGTGGCATCATTGGAAACTATAACCAGAGGTCTGGCATCTCGTGTGGAAGATGCGGAGGGCAGGGCCAGAAGAAATAACTTACGCTTTGTGGGGTTCCCTGAAGGGTGTGAAGGGGGGGATATGGAACGGTTCCTGACCCAGTGGCTCACAGACTGGCTCCCCCCGGAATCGTAGTCCTGTTGTTTCATTATTGAGAGGGCTCATAGGGCGTTGATGTAGAAGCTGCCCCCGGGTGCCAGACCTGTCATCGTAAAGATCTTAAATTACCACGACAGGGACACGATCTTAAAGCAAGCCAGAGCTAAAGAACCCCTGAACTATCCAATCGTATCCTTATATTTCCAGACTATACGCGACTAGTCCAGCAGAAGCGACAATCATTCATGGCAGCCAAAGCCCGCCTCCGAGAACTGAAACTGCCGTACGCTTTGCTATACCCAGCCAGGCTGAGGGTGGTGTACCAATTACGCACGCTATTCTTCGTGACGCCAGAAGACGTCTTCAGCTGGACGGACGAGACGGTGAAGACTCGGCCCCATTTGCCGCCTAGGGTGGAATCGGACTCGTCATCCAGCGATGCCATCCAAAGACCACCAAAGCCCAAACCTAAAGGAAACAGAAGGTCGAGATACAGACGGCGATCCAAGTCCCGTAATGACTCTAACAGGTCCACATCGATGCCTCAACAAGGGACCTCGGCCTCCTAGCCCTTACAAAAGAAGGGGGTAGTTGGAGACACATGCCCAGGCCGAAGAGGCGAGAGGGGGGGCTAGTACCTTTGCTAGACTTTCTATAGTCAAGGGGAACGCCCGTTGATTATGGGCTGGTTATTGGGGAACCATTGGCGGGGGTGGGCGGAGGGCTCCCGTTGGGGTCCGCAAGCCACCTTCACCGCGACAGGTACTTTAGCAGTTTTGAGGTATAGGGGGGGGGAGGGGGGAAGTTGGGGAACACATGTTGTTTATTTGCGCTGCATCACTGCCCTGCACGGCCACTGCTCACACGTTGGATGATAAACGTCCCACATGCTAGAGTTCCCGGATCTACCGATGGCGGTCCCCATAGAGGAGGTGCGGGCCAATGTGGGCGACCTTCGAATAGTGAGTTGGAACTTCAGAGGGGTGTTAGACAAAGTAAAAAGAGGGGCTATACTTCAGCAAGCCAAGCGTTATCATGCGGACATTCTGATGCTCCAGGAGACTCATCTAATGGGAACCAAAGCGCGGTGTCTTCTAAGATATGGCTATACTCAAGTGTTTCATTCCGGTTTCACCAGGGGGTCTCGGGTGGTCGCGATCCTGATTCATTATAGGATCCCATACACACACGTTAAGACATGGACGGACACTCAGGGGAGATACATCTTCATTATGGGCTCCCTGTACGAGGAACGGGTGGTGCTGGGTTGCGTGTATGCCCCCCTGCCGCTGTCGTGGGCCCTAGTTGAGCGCCTCACGACCCTGTGGTCTGACATACCGGATGGGTTAGCGTTAGTGGGGGGGGGACTGGAATGACGTAATGGATCTGGCTAGAGATAGATGGAGGGCTGGGGGTTACTCTAATGCTCACCAAGTCACCAAACTGAACTCCCTGGTGGCGGGGCTGGGCTGGACGGATCCGTGGAGGCGTCTGAAAGGTAGGGTTTAAGATGTCAATACACTTGAGGGCTAGAGGAGTTTTAAGGACCTGCGTGGACCAACTCCCCACCAAATTAATGTCACACAGAAAAAGGGGCCACGGGTCCGGACTAGAAGGAGGTTGTTTAGCTCTCTGAATGTGCTCTGCCATGCAAAAACAGGGGGTTACCCTTTTCAGGACGGTTCCCCTCACACACACCAGAGGTGTCATGCTTCATCATAGGGGTGCCTCCTCACGTGATAGACCTAGTCTTCACGGGGCTACAACCCCCTCTCTACGAGGGAGGAGCTCAGGGATGTTTTTATTGAGTCAGGCGGGATGTACTAAACCCCTATGTAAGGCTGGCGTGTGTGTAATAAAGTGCAGTGCTGTGATGTGAGAGTTTAAAACTGGCTACAGGGTTAGCTATATGTGACTTTATTCGGCTATCCGGTGTCAGGATTAAAAACAGTGAGAAGCTGATAACACAAGTGCCAACATTAGAGACAGATGTGTAAATCACTCGACCAACATTTTTCGGCCAAAAAAGACCTAGATAGTGCCCTTCTTCAGGGTCAGTTTGTTCAGCTACTGCAATAAGTACAATTACGTGAAAAAAACATGAAAAACACGTGAATAAATCAAGAGTATGATACTGAACCAGTGTAATTGACTGTTCAGTATGTACTGCATGCAACCACTGTCGGTTGCTGAATTCACCACGTCTGTCCCGGCATATTAGCCATGCGGTACGTGCACCAAAACCACAAGTTCGTAGAGTCTTCCAGCGGGCAGCACACGTCCAAGGGGCAGGAGACCCTTGGACCTTGACGTCCCACTCACCACGGAGGAGCTTTGCCCGGCACTGGGGGATTTGAACTCTGGTAAGGTGCCGGGTCCTAATGGATTCCCGTGCGAATTTTTAAAGAAATAGTTCTCCAAATTGGGACCCCATTTTCTCAGGGTAGTGGACGAGGCGATGGAGTGGGTCGCCTTCCACAGGAGTGGAGACACACTGAGGTGGTTGTTTTTCATAAACCCGGCCGGCCTCTGAAACAACACGCATCATATCACCCCATTTTGCTTTTGAACGTTGAGGCCAAAATTTTGGCCAAAGCGTTGGCCAATCGCCTCCAATCACATATAACAAACCTGATCCATCCCGATCAAGCGGGCTTTATGCCTCAGAGAGTTACGCACCATAATATCCGACGGGCTCACATCGCCATAGCCTCCATCCAGGGAGTTGGTGAACAGGTCGCCCTGTTATTGGCAGATATGGATAGGGCATTTGACTCCCTCAGCTGGGTGTACCTGTTCGCACTACTATACCGCCTCAATATTGGACCACGATTGTTGTCATACTTAAAATTGCTGGATACAGACCTTACGGCATCAGTGCGAGTTGCACGGTCCACCTCCTGCACATTTCCAATTGGAAGGGGCACCCGTCAGGGGTGCCCCTTGTCGCCGTATTTATTTGCTTTAGCAATGGAGCCCTTGGCAGCATGGGTCCGGATGGATGCCCAGGTAAAGGGATTCGAGTGGGCTCACGGACTCAGACCGCATCGCATTATATGCGGATGACGTACTATTCTTTTTAACGGACATCAACAGGACAGGGCCGAGACTGCTCCGTATCATGCAAATCTTTGGGGAATCCACAGGCTTATTTATGAATTCCCCTAAGTCTACCTTATGGGTGCTGGAGGGGATGGCTGGATTGGGGTCCTGGGCATTAGCGGTACAGGTAACAACAGAGGGGGTAAAGTACCTGGGAGTCTTTCTGTCGGATACACCACGCATGGCATGGGACAGGAATATTGCTCCGATATGGGCGCGGGTGCAAGAGGAGATGAAAACTTGGTCACACATGCCCCTCTCCTTTTATGGCAGGTCGGCTATCTTTAAAATGGTATCGTTGCTGCGCTTGCTCTACCAATTGCAGAACCATCCATTCCCGATTCTTCATACCTGGTTTCGCCAGGTTAATGCGGCATTGGGCCAGTTACTGTGGGCGGGGGGGGCTTCCAGGGTTGCGCTACGGACCTGCTTCCAGTCCACGTATTGTGGGGGGTTGGCTACATCGGACAACCAATCGTACTATATGGAATCCCATCTGCTAGTACTGAATAAAAGGTGGTATGGGGATAGGCGGGACCCCACATATGCAGTGGAGCGATGGCACATGGGAGAGACTACCCTTCATACCATCTTGTACTCAGCATCTCTGTGCAACTCTCTGCCGCCGGCCACGCGGGTGGTATTCCAGCTCTGGAAACCGTCCCTCCGCAAGATGGGGTGGTGGGGCAACTTAACTGGGGAAACCCCACTGTGGCATAATGGTCGACTGCCACAACTGGCTGCGCTCTCTGGGTTTCGTGGGTGGGATAACATAGGGATCTCTACACTAGGAGATGTGATGTGAGGCGCTGCCCTGAAATCCTTCCAGGATTTACAACGAGAATACCAGATGCCTAAAACTCAATTTTGTAAGTACCTCCAATTTCAGCAGGCTGTCTCTCCTAGCATTTCAGAGATAGAGGTTCTCCCCGAATTTAATCCTACCGAAGCTAAGGTGTTTATGGGTGATCTACATGACCATAAAATCGCATAAATCTTTCAATCACTGGTGACAAATAGTTCTACCACGCTGGACAAGCTTAGAGAAGCATGGGTGCGCGATCTCGGCCAAATGGATGGGGATGATTGGGCGGAGGCGCTTGCCTCCCCTTGGGGGGGCGGCGATAGCAACTCGGCTACGCCTTATCCAATTCAAATACCTACACTGGGCTTACTACACCCGGTTACGGCTGTGGAGGGCGGGCCTGGTGTCACCCCCGATGTGCTTGCGGTGTGGTCGGGAGGAGGGGTCCCTCATTCATGCGATTTGGCACTGCACAGCGCTCCCGAGGTTTTGGCGGGGGGTCCTGACTTGCCTTGCAGAGATGTTTGGGTAGGAGCTCCCCACCTCACCAAGATTGGCAATTCTAAACATCATGGAGGGTATGGGGGGCAATATCTATAAAAGGCACTTGTTGCTGCTGGGGCTTACTCTGGCTAAAAGAGATATTGCAAGGTTGTGGAAGGCATCTGCCCCACTTTCTGTATCGGCATGGAAGAACGGTCTCGACTTCTGTACGGGCTTTGAGGTACCAATATTTAAGGCCAGGGGATGCCCGCAAAAGCACCCCAAGATTTGGAAATGTTGGGCGGATTACCAGGGTCTGCACTTGGAACCAGTGCCCCCTGCGGATGCGTCTACGCCTTCACTGTCAAGGGGGGTCATCGGGTGAGGGAGCAATCATGTAGTTATGGGACTAATTTGTTGGGCTGGGCGATGTGGGGGCAAAAGAGACACAGCAGTGGAACAGTGCAAAGGGAAGGGGTTCAATATGTTCATGTTGTTTTGTTCTGCATATTCTCTATCTCGATAATATGTAAACTAAATGTCAATGACAATGCTTTGCGGTATATGATATGGCGGAAGCCTTTTGTATTAAGGGGCTCTGCCCTATGTTCGACTATTGACACAATAAAATTTGTTTCTAAAACAAAAAAAATCACAGCATTTTACTTGAACAGTAGAAAGGGCTTCTTGATGGTGAACGCTTGAATTTCACACACCCTTCTGGCTGAGGTGAGGACCAGCAGAAAAGTGACTTTCCATGTCAGGAACTTTAACTCAGTTTTATGAATTGGTTTGAATGGTTGTTTCATGAGTTGTGCAAGGACCACCTTGAGATTCCATTCCGGGGGAGGTGCTCGCACCGGAGGAAAAGTGCAGAAAAGACCCTTCATAAATTGCTTGACCAAGCTTGAGGCACAAAGAGAGGGGGCGCTGGAAGCTCTCCTATAACGAGAGATAGAGGCTAGATGCGCTTTGATTGAGGCAAAAGCTAAATCAGATTTTGCCAAGGAGAGGAGATATGGCAAAAACTGTTGTGGAGATGCTTGAAATGGATGCAGGCCATTTCGTTGGCACCAAACACAGAACCATTTCCATTTCAGCTTGTACGTTTTGTTGGTACTTTCCACGTTATATTTCGAGAGGATGTCTCTACATTCCTGCAAAATGTTCATGTCCCTAAATTCCAGGAACTCAGGAGCCAGGCATGCAAATGCAGAGACTCTGGGTTCAGATGGCACACCTGTTCGTTGTCCCTGGTCAGAAGAGATGGGGATGGCTGCAGATGTATGGATCTGGCTTCTGAAAGATGAAGGAGTTCCGGGAACCAGTGTTGCCTGGGCCACCTGGGCAAAATGAGTATTAGGCGGCAACTCTCCCGCTTAATTTTAGTCAACACTCTGGGGATCAATGGGATGGGGGGGAAAGGCGTAGGCATATATCCCTGACCATCGCATCGAAAGGGCATTGCCCTGAGACCCCGGCAGGGGGAACCTGCTGGCACAGGACTGGCATTTGGCGTTGATGTCTGGAGCAAACGGGTCCAGTGCTGGTTTCCCCCGTAGTGCAAATACTCGGTCCAGTTGGGATTGGCTGAGTTCCCATTCCTGACAATTATCTGTAGCTCTGCTGAGAGCATCCACTAGCGTGTTGTGCAAGCCTGGAACGTGCTCGGCCCTAGAGAGATTACATGCTCTGTTGTCCACTTGCATAGTTCTTGCGCTTCCTGCGATAGCTTGAGAGATTTGGTTACCCCTTGTTTGTTTATGTAGAATATACTGGTCGTATTGTCTTTACGGACCAGTACAGAGGCTACTGTTATCCTTGGTAGAAAGGCTTGTAAAGAGAGGAATATAGCCTTCAACTCCAGGCTGTTGATATGCCTTTGCTTGTGAGAATTGGACCATTTGCCTTGGATTTGGAGGTTCTGCAAGTGACCTCCCCAGCCTTCCATGGAGGCGTCTGTTGTCAGAATGTAGTCTAAAATCTCTTGCAGGAAAGTGAGTCCTTTCAAAAGATTTAGTCTGTGACACCACCATCGCATTGCTGTTTTCATGGCCAGGGTGATTTGAATGATATCTTCGAAGGATCCCAACGTTTGCAGCCATTGTCTCTGAAGCTCTTTCTGAAGCGGTCTCATCTTTAGCCTGGCTAAGGGTACTAGGTCTATTGCTGAAGAGCACATTCCTAGGAGCGACTTGTACCTTCTCACTGAAACAGACTTTCTTCTTGAGATGGCCATAGCCAACTGCCATAGACGTGTCTGTCGTTTGTCCAATAGGAAGCCTTTGCATTGGATTGTACTCAACCTGGCTCCCAGAAATGGTGTTATTTGACTGGGAATAAATGAAACTTCTTGATGTTCACTGTCAGCCCTAGCTTGCTAAATAGCTGGAGACAAGCATTTGTAGTCCTGGCCGCCTGGCTTGCTGTTGGTGCCTTCAGCAGCCAGTCGTCCAAGAAGGGGAATACTTGGTGACTTTGAGAGCGTAAGGCCGCTGCCACTGGCAGTGAGGTATTTTGTAAATATTCTGGGTGCCGACTTGAGGTCAAAAGGGAGAACCTTGAATTGGTAGTGGGTACCTGCTACCCTAAACCTGAGGAATTTTCGATGTTTCCGATGGATGGGGATGTGGAAATATGCGTCTTCCAGATCGAGTGAGGTGATAAAGTCTCCTTTGTTGAGGCAACGCAGGATCTCGGCTAAAGTTACCATCATGAAAGTTTGCTTTCTCAGGTACTTGTTGAGCTTTCTGAGATCCAGTATTGGTCTCCACTCCCCTGACTTCTTCATTATTAAGAAAAAATAGGAGTAGAAACCCTGACCCCTTTGTAGAGTTGGAACTTCTTTGATCACACCTTTTGAGAGCATGATCTTTACTTCCTTGTGCAATAAGTGAAGACAAGGAGGAGCTGCTCCCTTGGTGGAGTAGTTGGATGTTTGTTCTTGAACTCCAGAGTATGGCTGAAGGCAATTAGATCCAATACCCATTGGTCTGTCTTTATGCTCTCCCATTGCTGGTAGAAATTGCAAATCTTCACACCCACGGGAGGGGTAAAGGGGGGGAGCTGGTACCCGGTGTTGATCTTTGTTTCCTTCCGTTGTCTCGCCCTTGGGACGGTGTTCTCTTGCAGCCCCCTTGACGAGAGAAACCAGCCGTAGAAGACTGACGGTAGCTGGGAGGCTGATAGGACTGCCTGTATTGCGCCTGATAGGGCTAGTATTGCTGTGCCCTCTGAAAACCGCCTCTGTATGCGGGAAACCCGCGTCCTTTTGCTCCTTTGAAAGACATCTTTGTATAAGACATCTTTCTATACTGGAGGCTGCTTATTTGACTTTGCTGTATCAGTGTCAGTTTTTATGGAGAGCAGGACCTCATCGATGTGTTTGCCAAATAAGGAATCTCCGTCGAATGCCATATCCAAGATCTTTGTTTAGACTTCAGGTCTGAAGGTGATGGCCTTCAACCATCCATGGCGCCTCAACACTGCTGCGCTTGCCAGTTGTCAGAAACCTGTATTATCTCTATCCATAGCACAGTCAATGGTTTCAGAGGCTGCTCGTTCACCCTCTAGAAAGATCTTCCTTGCCTCTTGATTCCTATCTTCAGGGATGAGGTCTAATAAAGATGACATATCCGACCATATCTGTTGATCGTAACTGTCAATGATAGCCAGAGCATTAAACGCCCGGATGGTAATTGCAGCCATGGTGTAAAAGCGCTTACCCATGATATCCAGTCTACGCCTCTCCTTATCAGTAGGAGTTGAGATCGGGGTGGCCGGATTTTTCAATCTTCTTTGCGCCGCCTGAGAAATGACGGAATCCGGCCTCAAGCGACCCGTCCGGCAGGAAGAGGAATCCTCAGGGGCCCTGTACTTTTTTCCTATCCGAGGGAGCACTGGCAATATCGTGGCCGGCGACTTCATTATTTTCACTCCCTCCTGCCAAACATAATCTATTATGGGGATTGTACGAATAGATTTCCTGGCCTCCTCCTTGAAATCATACAGAAACCAATCTGTATGTTTCACAGCCATGGGAAGATGGAATCTGGTGGACGCTCTCTCCATCAAGTTGTGGAATCCCCCGATGTCTTCTGGAGGTGAGTCCGATGGGGGATGAGGCGGAGGAGAGGGAGTTGGAATTAAATAATCGTGCCAAGGATCTGCAGGTGGCTGAGGATCAGGGATTTCTCCTTCCTCTCTCACATTATCTGAAGAGGAGGAGTTCTTCTGGTCAGGTGCCTGTATTGAAGGGCGCGGCACTGCAGGCATTGTTGGTCGAGGTACAGCTGGCGTTCTTGGGGGCTGCGGCTGATGTAGTGGTGGCTCAATCTGGACATCGTGAGGTGGAATTCTCTGCCTATAGTCTGCTAACATAGCTTGAAGGTCTTGGATTAGAGACAGTGGTAAATGCGCCATTTCTCTAGGACAAGGCTCAGGAGGATAGCCATAAGGTTGGTTATGTCGCGGTGGAACTAGATATGGCTGATGGTATTGTTGTTCGTCTTCATAATCGTCTTCTTCGTCCTGGCATTTCACATGCAATTAGGATGGGCTATGCACCACCCTATATACTCCATCGTCATCCTCATCTTCCGACTGTTGGAAGTCTAATAGGTGTGAAGGAGGCAACAGGGAAATCTTAGTAAAGGATGATACATCTGGGTGGAGAAAGGTCTTCGTCACCCTGATAATATTCACCGCCGTCGTCGACGGTGGTGTCAACGGTACCATCACCACTGAAGGAGTATTCGTCGTCAACGGCGCTGTCATCCCCGGTGTTACCATCGATGATGTCGTCATTGACAGTGTCGTCCTAGGTTGATCCGTCATCAACAGGCTTGTCGACGGGATGCTTGTCGACGGGATGCTTGTCGACGGGGTACTTGTCGACTGGGTACTTGTCAACTGGGTACTTGTCAACTGGGTACTTGTCGACTGGGTAATTGTCGACTGGGTACTTGTCGACTGGGTACTTGTCGACTGGGTACTTGTCAACAGGGTGCTCGTTGACGGTGCCTTCATGGACTTCATTGACGGAGTCTTCATCGATGAGATGCACATCAACAGTAGAGATGTCGTGGATGAGATTTTCACTGATGGTATGGGGCCTGGGATGGCCAGTGTCGTTCCTACAGTCGACGGAGCTGAAGACATGACTGTAGTACTTGTCGTCATCAACGATCTAGGAGTTGTCGTCAACAATGATTTTCTGTCCCCGTGTCTCACAGAACCCATAGAAGAGGCTCTATGATGTTCTTTCTCCTTTCTCACAAGAGTGGTGGGAAGAGATGACACAGGCTCTGAGGAGACTTTATGGTGCTTCTCCTTTTTAGAGCTCTTACTCTCCTGGGAGGGTTTGTCCTCATCAGAAGACTTTTGTTGCTTAGTGGATTGGAGCCACAAAAGCTGCCTCCCCTCTCTATCCCTCAGAGTTTTAGATGAAAAAGTACAACAGATTTTGCACTGTCTTACCTCATGAGTGGGGTGGAGGCAATAAATACAGTGTTTGTGTGGATCGTCCACATGAACTCCTTTACTGCCACAGGTCTTACATGGGAAGAAAAGGCCTTTTTTATCTGACATGTTGGTGAAGATCAATTTTCAGGAAAAAATTCCAGAAGCTTGAATGAAGAAAACTGAGAAGAACTCAGGGAGACTCCCTTCACACACGACGTGCAGTGAAAATCTAAGGGAAACTACCTCTGCTAGGAGAGTTCTAGAGGGTGCTAGCAGCTGACTGGCTGCATTCAACATTTGCTTCTTTTTTAAAAAGGACATAGGCTATTTAAAACATGGCTCAGGGCCAATATATCCTATGGCATTATTTAAATACTGCTTAATTATGTTACCGTGGAACTCCCATCTCGACTACAGGGAATGATTCAAGCATGTGAATCTATGAAAGATACCCCAATACTGGATAAGTAATGGTGTTTCTGCACACTGATTACTACATGTTATTCCCCACTTGTGGGTGGACTTTCACTTGGACATGTCTGGGTCAAAACTGGTAAGCCTCTGTATTTTTTTTTTTAAATCCTCATTCGCCTCAGACCCCAGTCGACTAAAAAGTAGGATGTCTTAACCGTTACTCGATTTCAAGGTGACGTAGGTAATCGAAAAGAGACCCGGAGATACCGCCCGCCTACCGGTAAACAACAATCCTACGAAATGTCGCTGACCCCCTTTTTGAAAAAGGGGTGGTCACACTCTCTTCTGATGGATTGTAACCGATGACTGTGAATGTTGGCCCGCAAGATGTGGAAACTGGGGAAGAAAAGGGCCCAGCACAGTCAGAGAGCTTCCAGAGAGGCATAATCATAGGATCTAATGATTATTTTCCAATATGGTAACATAACAGCTTAAAGCCCTAAATTAAACTCGCCCAGAAACTAAGAATGAGACCAATTAAGTAAACAATCCCATAGTGCTTTCTTCTTACTATTCTGTAATCTACCCAGATCAGTCTTGGAGGTCTTATATAGAGAGGACAGCCATTCTGAATGAGTGGGGGGTGTAATCTCTACCCATCTCCTACATATTTCTCTCCTAGCCAGCAGAATTGCGTAGAATAAAAATCCCCTACCAGGGACTGTAACTCCACTAGCTATGCCAAAGATGATCAAGGCGAGAGAAATTTGGACAGGGGTTCCCAAGATGTCAGCTAAAGTTGCCCCTACTCTCCCCCAGTATTCAGCAATCGCTGGACAATCTTTAAACATATGTATATCTGAGGCATTCACTAAGTCACACTTCTTGCAGCTGACAGGGGGGCCCTTTGCTATTTTAGACAGTCTTGAAGGAAATAGGTAAGCCCTGTGTGTAGTGAAGTAGTGGTTCCTCCTAAACCAGGCTGGTTTTACAAATGTAAACAAGGTGTTAAAGGAAGTTTGCCACAAGTCTTCCCAGTGTTCGTCTGGTATAGAAGCTCCCCACAATTCTTTGGCTAGTTTAAAATCAACATCAATGACTTCCTCTATGGACCAATAAAAGAAAGAAACCTCTTTCCTCCCCGCCGGCCTCAATACCAATTGCTCCTCTAGAGTATTCCCTATGCCTATAGGTTTTTTAAGATTCTGGGACCAGCTCTGCAGTTGCAGATATTTAAACCTAGACATGCCCTCCTCTGGCTTATTGTGAAGTGACGCCCACAATAGAAGTGAACCATCAGAAGCCAAATCCCTCCACACCATAAGCCCTGCTGTTTTAAGTGGTGTAGCCAGTTTGTCCTTCAAACAGTCTGGAGCCCCCGGGAAATCCCACAGAGGAGCCAAAATTGAAAAATAATTTAGGCCAGTACATTGCTTAATTCTGGCCCATGTACGAGCCATCCCCAGGAGGACTTTCAGCCTGATCTTCTTAAAAAACTTTTGATCACCATATTTAAAAAGAAACCCCTCAAGTGGCAACCCCACTCCATCTAGCATGGCGGAGAACATGACCCCCCCCCTCTCCGAATGATCTGGTGATTTCAGCAGCATTCTTGAATGTGATAGCTGAAAGGCCCAGGCGTAGTACTGGAGATCAGGGAGTGTAAGGCCCCCTTTCTCCCTCCTACGCCTTAGCTTCTTCCAAGCTATCCTCGTGGCCTTATAAGCCCATACAATTGAATTGATTGCTTGCTGAAGTTTATCAATCGCCTGCTTTTCAAAATGCAAAGGAATAGTGTTAAAAAGAAAAGTAATTTTCGGTAGTATAACCATTTTAATCAGATTGATTCTACCCAAAATGGTCAATGGGAGGTGGGCCCAAGATTTCATAAGTTTCTGGCACTCCCTAGAAACGTTTGCAAGGTTAGTCCCTGAAATCTTGTCTATGTTCTGGACAATCCTAACCCCCAAGTATCTTATGTCACTTTTGGTCTGATATCGGCACTCCGGCAGGTTCCACGACATGATTTCAGTTTTCTCAGCATTAACCTCATAGCTGGACACCTGCCCAAAGTCTTGTGCCAACCTAATGACACGAGGAAAGGACGACTCTGGATTAGATGTAAAAATCAAGACGTCGTCCGCATACAGGGCTACCTTCCTCTCCCACGCTCCGAACTTGAAAGATGCAATACCCGACTCATCTCTCAGACGCTGAGCAAAAGGCTCAATGTACAGGTCAAAAAGGAGGGGAGAGAGGGGGCAGCCCTGTCTGGTTCCCCTAATGATCTTAAAAGGGTTGGTCAATTTTCCATTAACTAGGAGTCTTGCCGAAGGATCACGATATATAAGCTGAATAACTCGACAGAATTTCTTGCCAAAATTAAACTTTTCCATTACTGCCGAGAGATATATCCAGTTGACCCTATCGAAAGCTTTGGTGGCATCTAGTGTCATTGCTTCAAGGGGTAGTGAGAAGGTAGAAGCGAGGTCGATGGCTCCAATAAAATCATAAGTGAGATCGAATAGGTTCCTGCCTCTCAAAAGCCCTTTTGATCAGAATGCAACAATCCACCAGCCACCGCTCCCAGCCTGTCTGCCAGGATCTTTGTGAAGACTTTATAGTCTGTATTTAAGATGGAAATGGGTCTATAAGACCCACAGTTCGCCGGATTCTTTCCCGCTTTCAGGATCAATGAGATAGTAGCTTCTCCCCAAGAAGCAGGAGATCTAGCCCCTTCAGCTAGTATCTTATTAAAAAGTGCTGTCATGGTCGGGATTATTGCTTCTCCCAGGGATCTATATAATTCCACTCGGAGCCCATCGGGCCCTGCAGCCTTACCAACCTTACAGGCAGAAATGGCTTTCCTGACCTCCTGCTGAGATATATCCAGCTCCAAGTTTTCTCGCTGGGAGGGATTTAAAGAGGTAAGCTTACTCCCGCTTAGCCACTCCCTAGCACGGGTTCTATCCACCACGTTGTCTTCTTCATATAGATCCTGAAAGAAAGTGAAAAAGGCTTCTCCAATCTCTTCATCGGTAAATACTGAAGTGGTATTATATTCACTATCGATTTGCTTTATCACATTACGTACCCTGTCAGTCTTAGCTTTCCATGCCAGGAGTTTGCTGGCCCCCTCTCCGTATTCAAAATGAGCAAGCTTACTGGCCTCATCTTTTGGAAATCCTCATCTGGGTAATGCTATCCAACTGATCTTTCAGGGTTCCCAATTTCCCCAGGTGCTCTTGGCGCTTTGCAAGGACAGTCTCTCTGTTCAGGCTCAACTCTACTGCCTTCATCTCAGACTCCAAGTACGCCACCTCCTCCCTATATTGCCTATTCTTATAGCATACCCTGCTTGTGACCAAGCCTCTTAGATAGGTCTTCCAAGCATCCCACACCACTGAGATCTCAGCCGAACCGATGTTTATGTTGAGGAAGGACTCTGTTTCCTGGGATAAATATTTAGCTTCGGATTCGTCAAGAAGTAGTGAACGATCCAACGTCCACACCCTTAATTGTTCTTTCTCTGTCAAAACGAAGTCCATCCATACTACTGCATGGTCTGACAGATGGGGAGTCAAGTAGCCTATATCTTTGATTTTACCCCTAAGGTCATGACTGACCAGAATATAGTCAATCCTTGACTTATGTCCATACTTGCTGTTATAAAAAGAGACACCTAATTGGGAGCCCGACCTTTCTCTCCAAACGTCACACAGTCCATTCTGTGTCATCATCATTTGAAGATATGTCCGAGACTGGGGACTTATCCAGCAGAGGATTCAGAACTATATTGAAATCGCCGGCCATGATAATTGGTTCTGGAAATTCCAACAGATTTGAAAAGATAGTTTTCAAACAGGAGGGGTCATCTTGGTTAGGGCCATAATAGCCTACCACTGTTAAAAGAAAACCTTGAACAGATAGTTTGACGATGACCCACCTGCCACCTGGGTCTATCATCGAATTTAAGACCCGAGCATTTGCTTGCTTTTTAACCAAGATAGCTACCCCCCTAATGTTGGCACTCTGATTGGAGCTAACACAATGTTCCACCCATTCAGCTTTCCCAAAGATTCCACACATTTCCTCTTTCAAGAGATGTGATTCCTGTAAGATGATTATCTGGGCAGGGGAGTCTTTAAGATATTGCAAAATCTTTGCCCTCCTGCTTTTCACTCGGAGGCCATTGACATTCCAGGATAGGCACTGTAAAGTTCTCATGGCGGTTTAAACGACGGAACCTTGAGTAAGCCAGGTCTCCCTGAGTACCGATCCCAAACCAAACGCGACAAACGTAAGCAAACCAAACTAAAAGGCGAATGAGAATTTTTTTTCTTTTTAACCCACATGCTCCCCACCCCGTGCTCCCCCTCCTTCCCCCTCAACCCCCCCACCCTGAACCCCCCCCCTGGAGAACCCTACCCCCATTTACCTGGACTAATAGTCCAGATTCTGCCTGCCGGGGCAACCCACCCTGTCCCTCTCTACTCAGAGTATTGCAAAAAGGCAAAGAGACTGAAACTCCAAGAGAACACCATATCTACTTCTAGAAATGTGCCCCCATAAGCTTAAATTTAGGTAAGTTCAACTAACATACCGTTACATCATATCTATCTTTCTAAAGCCTGATATCTTGAAGATCTTAAAACCTAAGTTAACATTTAGCCATTCCCCGAAAAAACCCAAGAGACCCAATACTAAAGATATATGTGTAGCACCATAGCTAAACTATTTAGTGGCTTTGGCTAAACTTTCCAAAAGCTCATCTGCCTCCTGCACTGTTTTTAAGTTGTACATTTTATTATTGTGCATGATTTTCAATAGTGCAGGGAACTTTAGCTGGGCAACCGCACCAAGTTTCTTAAAATCATCCATTTTCCTGCCCAGCTCCCACTGTCTGTCCAGAGTGGCGTGGGCCAAATCAGAACGGATTTCATAGGCAAAGTCTCTGGGTTTCAAGGATTTTTGTTTTAAGGCACAATTCAGAATCTTTTCTTTCAGGGAGAATGTAAGAAAGTTTATTAGGATCTTCCTCGGTTTTGACCGATTAGGGTGTTTTCTGAAAGGGTCTCTATGGATCCTCTGTATGTCTTTCTTCAAGTCCTCCTCTGATTCTTCGATCTGAACTGACTCTTTTAAGAGGGTAACAATGAAGGACTTGATATCTTCTCCTTCCCTCCCTTCCGGGACATTTAAAAGACGCAGATTATTCCTCCGTGAGTTGTTTTCTAACATCTCGAGCCTCCTCTTTCTTGAGCAGGGCGATATCTGTTCTAGCAACACCCAAGTCATCCCTGATTTCTCCAACCGCATTTTCCAAAACCGCAGTCCTGGAGTTAAGGAGATCAATTTTCTTTTCCAATGACTCACAAAAAAGCCGGATTTCCCCTTGGTTTGCCTCTGAAACAGAAAATCCCTTCCTGATATCCACCGATAAGGAGGAGAAGAGGGCCTCCAGAGAAGCTGCTGAAGTCCCACCAATTCCCTGCTCCCCCAAAGCTTTGCCCTGTTCTATGCTGTCGTTGTCCGTCATGATTGAACAGCCTTGGCTTACCTCTTGCAAGGTGACACTATTTGTGTCCCAGGCCATAATTGGGGCCAATACAGAAATTGCTGGTACAGTTTCAGAAGGAGTCCGCAAAACCAGAAAGGGACTACCCGTCGCCTCCATCCTTTCTGGAACAGGGAATAACTCCAGCTGCCCTCTCGAGCGCCTCCTTAGAGCCTCCCCTTGTTTAAACACGTCCAGCTCTAATGGTTGCACCTTGAAGTAAGAACGCAAGGACGGTGTGATCTTAATTCTCGATTCCAGGGAATGGGTTTTGGCTCTACCTATTTTAATACTCCTACCCTTTACCTCACCGTGCTGAAAAGTAGAGTGGCTACTACCCACCGCTATATCAGGAGACGTGTTGACCTTCCTCTCCTTCCCCTGAATTATACTCCCAGTTGTGCCTAAATTTTTAACCTGGAGAGATTTGTTGTTTTTTCTGTCCGTCTTTGCCTTTGTAGCCCCCCTCGCCCCACCGCCACCACCACGCCTCTTGCCTCTCCTGCTGCCAGTTTCTATAGGTACTGTGGGCGAAGTATCGTAACCAAGATTACTGATATAATTAACCCCGTCGCCCTGACCCTCCTGTGCCTGGTTTAATGGGTTTAACTGGAGCTGTAACTGCGGCTGTGTGGGAGTGAACACTAGCTTACCACCCTCGGTGGTCAGCGTGGCACAAACTGGAGCTTTAGTGAGATTAACCCCACCGATAGCCCCCCCCTGCAGCTGTACTTGCGGTGGTTGTCGTTGCCATTGCAGCGGTGGCTGGAACCAAGATGGCCAGGCGCTACCTTCTTCCAAAAGCGAAAAAGCGCTCGGCTGCTTCGATGGCGAAAGGCGTCTTGTGCTGCCTCTGCCTGTGTCAGCCCGGAGGAGCCCGCGAGCCGCTGCTCTGCGGCCCCTCCTCAGCTCCAGGGCGGCAGCAAACCAGCGCGGCAGGTCAGTGGAAGCGCCAACACACATCCCCCGAAGGGCAGAGGACGGAAAAACGCGAACTTCTAACCCGGGACGCCAGGAAATCAAGAACACGAGAAGCAGGGTCAGTGGAGTGAACTTTCCAAAATCCGCTAACAGGGACGCGGAAAAAAGAGCAGCATCGCGGGTCTCAGCCTCGTCTCACATTGATCACGGGACATAGGTGCCTCCGGCGGCAAGCGGCAGCTCAACTAGCGGCCGCAATGTTCTCCTTCCGGTATGGTCCGCTCTGTATTCCTTTCTCTCCAAGGTAAGCCTCGGTATTGCAGCAGATTTACCACAAATTATGTAATCTCGATGTGACCAATAACGATAATTTCTCATCAGTTTAAAGTATTCACTGTTGTTAGATTATATTATGTATGTGTTATTTATTAATTAAGTAGAGTCAATATCAGGGGTGTATTCATGAGAGAGAGAGGCAGCGAGTGAGTGGAAGTGTGAATAAGGAGCAAGGGCCAGATGTACAAAGCATTTTTACGGTCGCAAACTGTCCAGTTCTCAGAAAATGTATTTAAAAAGGTCTGCAGAGTACAGACAGTCAGACTACTTGTTTACCAATTTTGGTTCTACAAGGAAAGTTTTTAATTCATTAAAACCTAACTTAGCTTAGTGAATTAAGTTCTGCCTACCAATCATCGGGTAAGGAATTTCCAGATTCTGATCAGGCTCGTTCTACAGGGGAATGCCTGCATCTTAGGTGGTGTGGCCTGGTATCTCCTTGTTAGACATTTGCAGAGAGGCCACATGGTCTTCACCTTCAATCTTTAGCCCTCATTACAAACTGAATCTTGCTTTGGATAAAAAGATTCCCTTTTGTGATGTGGGCATGTTGAATCAAAACCCTCTACAATTTTCTTTATGGTTATTCTCTTTAACCACTACATTTTTCTGTTCATGTACTCACATTTTGGTGGTTTGAATAAATAAATTGCACAGCATTTTTATATTACTGGGTGTTAGAAATGTGCCCTTTCGGCAGGGTCACTCCAGATTTTCGCCTTCCGCAGCTGAACCTATTTCTGTTAGCATTGGGACTCTGTCTTTGCACTTTACCCCTGCTAACCAGTGGTGAAGTGCTTAAGTTCACCCTTTTAAACATGGTAACACTGGCATACACCCAATTGGTACATTTAATTTACTTATAAGTCTCTAGCATATGCATATATATATATATATACATATATATATATATATATATACATACACACACACACATATACACGAAGGTTGCCCTCTGTAGAAAGGCCACACCCGGGGAGCTAAAACCTCCATCGCGAGGACAGCAGTGGAGCCAGCCTTCACCTCCCAGCACGCGCCAAACATGTTTCGGAATCACTTCCTTGATCACTGGCAACAGAAGGACGTACACCTGCAATGAGTGGAACACGCCTCTTTATTTGAATAAAATCCCGCCCCAGTGGGCGTAGAGGTCTCGCCGAGTAGGCGTGTGCAATGTTGCACCCTGGTCTTTGTAGTCCCGCTCAGTAAATCCCAGTGGATGCTGCTGAACGCCTCCCATTAAAACAATGTTAACCCCAGTGGGTTTGCTGAAGGGTAAAAGCATGGCGCCAATGAAGTACCAATGTCACTCACAGTTGTGTACCCCCCGGTCCAACCGGGTCTCCAAATAAAAGACCCAGGATCCGCTGTATCTGTGGCGGGGCCTCTCTGCGACCGAGCCAGCCGCTAAACAAGAAAAAACGAAGGTTGCCCTCTGTAGAAAGGCCACACCCGGGGAGCTAAAACCTCCATCGCGAGGACAGCAGTGGAGCCAGCCTTCACCTCCCAGCACGCGCCAAACATGTTTCGGAATCACTTCCTTGATCACTGGCAACAGAAGGACGTACACCTGCAATGAGTGGAACACGCCTCTTTATTTGAATAAAATCCCGCCCCAGTGGGCGTAGAGGTCTCGCCGAGTAGGCGTGTGCAATGTTGCACCCTGGTCTTTGTAGTCCCGCTCAGTAAATCCCAGTGGATGCTGCTGAACGCCTCCCATTAAAACAATGTTAACCCCAGTGGGTTTGTTGAAGGGTAAAAGCATGGCGCCAATGAAGTACCAATGTCACTCACAGTTGTGTACCCCCCGGTCCAACCGGGTCTCCAAATAAAAGACCCAGGATCCGCTGTATCTGCGGCGGGGCCTCTCTGCGACCGAGCCAGCCGCTAAACAAGAAAAAACGAAGGTTGCCCTCTGTAGAAAGGCCACACCCGGGGAGCTAAAACCTCCATCGCGAGGACAGCAGTGGAGCCAGCCTTCACCTCCCAGCACGCGCCAAACATGTTTCGGAATCACTTCCTTGATCACTGGCAACAGAAGGACGTACACCTGCAATGAGTGGAACACGCCTCTTTATTTGAATAAAATCCCGCCCCAGTGGGCGTAGAGGTCTCGCCGAGTAGGCGTGTGCAATGTTGCACCCTGGTCTTTGTAGTCCCGCTCAGTAAATCCCAGTGGATGCTGCTGAACGCCTCCCATTAAAACAATGTTAACCCCAGTGGGTTTGCTGAAGGGTAAAAGCATGGCGCCAATGAAGTACCAATGTCACTCACAGTTGTGTACCCCCCGGTCCAACCGGGTCTCCAAATAAAAGACCCAGGATCCGCTGTATCTGCGACCGAGCCAGCCGCTAAACAAGAAAAAACGAAGGTTGCCCTCTGTAGAAAGGCCACACTTGGGGAGCTAAAACCTCCATCGCGAGGACAGCAGTGGAGCCAGCCTTCACCTCCCAGCACGCGCCAAACATGTTTCGGAATCACTTCCTTGATCACTGGCAACAGAATATATATATCTCCCAGTAGACACCTGCTCCTCTCCTAATGGGTTCGGTGCGAGTTCCGGGTGCCGGGTCCCGGCCAAAAATCAAAGAAATTTCGGTGAGCAGTTCCCTCAGTGAAAAAAGAGACTCGCACACCAGGTCCGTGTAAACAAAAGATTGTTATTGGCGACGCGTTTCGACCAGACGGTCTTCTTCACAAGCCACCTTTGCTACAAACAGATCCACCATAAGAGTGTATTTACAAACATAGAAAACGGACCACTTTCCATGAAAACCACATCGACATGGAAGAAATACTTCCACACATGTCACGAGCATAATCAGCGCTGCATAACAAAAGAAAGACGTTACTTTGCGAGTGAACATGCAAATTATGGTTCATAACAGAATGCATATTTTACAGTAAAGTAACCAAATAAAATACATAATTTATACAAACAGTGCAACTTTATCAATTTGCACGAAAGTTGCAAACACACACAAGTACACTTCTTCTTTTTGATTCATACCGGCTGAATTTATGTACTGCTCTGCTCGGGGTAGTGCTGGCCAAGTGGCCGAGAATGGAAATTATGTGGGTCCTACTATTTAGGTGATTTAGGGCCGGTCACCTTAAAAATTCAGGCGAGATGTCCTAAAAATTCCTGCTAAAAATTACCCAAAATAAAAATTAAATTAAAATAAGGAAAATTACTAAGAATAAAATACACAAAAGTGAGGGGGTTATCTACAGGGGGCCTCACTACAGACACAGTGAAGGTGGGTGAATGGTGCAAAGTTACATAAAGACACAACTAAGGGGAACAAGGGGAGGCAAGTCTGACTTATGCCTCGGTCAATCTAATAAACCATAGATGCCTCATTGTTGTCATGAGACACCGGTAATTTGATGTACATCATGGTCAGGTTAGTCAGGGCAGGTGCCCATTGTGTAGAAGACAGAAATTTTGCTCATGTGAAATTGTTTTCAAAAACTAGGGCTATGTCAAGGTTGAGAGCCCTCCGCCAAGACACAGCATATCCAGGGAAAAAGCATGGATCACAGTTGAAGCAGAAAAAAGGGGGAGGAAACAGAAGCAACAAGGGATAAATTCTAAGATGAGAGGGGTTTTACTCATCCAATGTGTACAAAAAGTTCCTCGTCTTCATTCAGCCCGAAAGGGCTCTTGGTCTCGAGGCGTACTATGTACTGGGACTCCAGAATCCTTAGTTGTTTCTCTCGGTCTCCCCTCTGGGGTTTGCTGCAATCCTGTCAACACCAAAAAATGAAAAACAGTTAGCATCCTTGTTGTGGTATTTCAACCAATGTCGTGCAGTGGAATAACTTAGATCCCCATTTTTGATGGCTCTAATGTGCTCTAAGATTCTTTTCTTTAGGGGGAAAATTGTACTGCCAATGTATAATTTAGCACATGGACATTCAATAGCATATACACAGAAATCGGTGTTACAATTCATGAACCTTTTTATGTTGTCTGTCCTCCCTGTTGGTAATGGAAATGTTTTCCTGTTCTTACTAGTAGTGCACGCTTTACATTTCCCACACTTAAAGAACCCTTTTTGTTGTTGTATCCATGTAGATTGTTTACTCGTACCCATATAGCTTCTGACTAGCATATCCTTAAGGGAGCGTGCCTTCCTGTAAGTCACTTGTGGTTGCTTGCTAACTAGTGATCCTATTACTGGGTCACTCTTGACTATGTGCCAGTGTTTTTTCAAAATCTCACGCACAGATGTTGCCTCTACATTAAAGGTCGTAATCATTCTGATGTTATTGCTATTTCCTTTCTTGTTCTTGTCTGGTCTTTTCACCATAAGGGTAGATCTTTCTTGGGCTGCTGCTTTCTCTCTGGCCAGCCGCAAGACTCGCTCTGGATAGCCTCTTACCCTGAATCTGTTCATCATTATATCCTGTTCTTTCTCAAACGCTGCTTGAGTGTTACAATTGCGCTTTGCCCGTAGCAGCTCCCCATATGGAATACTCCATTTTAAATTAGGGGGATGATGGCTGTTGGCGTGTAGGAGGCTATTCCCTGCAGTCTCCTTTCTGTGTAGGACCGTGGTAATGACACCATCTTTGATCTTGACACATACGTCAAGAAAATCCATGTCAGCTTGATCCTGTTTGTGTGTGAACCTCAAGTTGACTTCATTGTCTTACAGGACTCTTAACAGTTTACTCAGATCCGATTTGGAGCCACCCCAGATTAAGAAAATGTCATCTATGTAACGGGTCCAGAAAACAATGTGCTTGGTCAAGTATTCATTTGTCTCATTCCATACTAGCTGTTCCTCCCACCAACCCATCATCATACACGCGTAGCTCGGCGTGAAGCAGCTTCCCATCGACGTCCCAACCTCCTGTTTAAACCATTTGTCCTCAAACAGAAAGAAGTTGTTTCCCAAACAGAAAGTAAGCATGTCAACTAACATGTGTGTTTGCTCATACAAAAAAATAGATCTGTCCCTGAAAAAATGTTTACAGGCATGTATTCCATCCTCATGTCTGATGCAGGTATATAATGATACCACATCAATGGTTACTAACCAAAAATTCTCCTGCCACGTAATCCCTTCAATTTTATTAAAAAAATCAGTGCTGTCTCTACAGTATGAGGGAAGATTGAGCACATATGGAAACAAAAAGGTGTCGAGGAAGATGGATGTGTTTTCTAAGAGGCTACCGTTGGCGGACACTATAGGTCTGCCCGGCGGGTTGGTGTTGTCTTTGTGAACCTTTGGCAGCATATAGAAGCAAGGTGTCACAGGGTGTTTAATATACAAACATTTGTATTCATCTTCGCACAGAAGCCCCTCTTTCCTCCAGTGCAAACGTTTGCTGTAATAAGTATTGGTTGCTTTGTCATAGGATTCCGTGTTTGATCTTACATAATTACCAGACAACATCAATTGTCTGTTCGCCTCATGTTTGTATAAGTTGACGTCCCACAAAACCACATTCCCACCTTTGTCTGATGGTTTAATCACAAAGGTGGGGTCACTGTTCAATGATTCAAGAGCCTCTTTCTGTGCAGTGGTTAAATTGTGTGCGTGTTTGTTTTTGGTTTTATTCCAAATACACATGAGATCTTTTGTTATCACATCATGGAATGTGTCCAAGTTGTCATGTGGTGTTTTGGGATTAAAAGTGGATTTCGGCCTGAACTTTGTGACAGTGGTGCCCCCAGTGTCCATTCCTAGCTGTTTCAGGAGTTCCCGTTCATTCGACCACTCAGTCAGCTCTCCTCCCAATTCAGCCAAACATGCAATACTTTCAATATCCTTCAAACATAGAACATTGGAGGCCTGTGCCTCAGCCCCTTCACCTCTGGTTCCATCGACCCCGGCACACTTATTTTTTTGTAAAAACATTTTCAACAATTTCAATTTGCGAACATATAAAAATACATCGATTCTAGTCCTGCTGTAATCAAAATTTGCCATCGGGCAAAATGTTAGACCTAGTTCAAGTAGGGACTGTTCCGCCATAGTCAATTTGTGTGAGGACAGGTTTATCACTGTTAGATTCTGCTCACCCATCATTTCTGTCTCGACTGCCGTGTTGTTCTCCCATATGGCAATGTGTCCTTTGTGTTTTCTTCCTCCCCTCCTTGTTTTCCTCTTGTGTTTGCGCCTCTTCCTCTTCCTCGTCCTTGTCCCCGGTCTGGAGGTCTCGCTCTTAAAGTCATTTTGGTCTGTAAAAAACGATACTCTTCAAGGGGTTTCAAAGGTAGGGGGTCTCTTCCTAAGCTGTCCATTTGGTCCTCCAAATCTGAATAATTTTCTGATCCAGATTCCGATGTGGCCACTTCCTGTTGTCTGAGGGCCCCCATCTGTTTAAACTGTCTTATCGCTCCATCATACTGTTTCCCGAAGGTCAGGATCCTTCCACTGGCATAGTCATGTTTATCCCTTAGGAATTTCTGTTTCTTTTTCTGTTTGATTTCCTCTTCGTATTTGTCGAGTCTAATCTCCATTTGCGCAATTGCTGTCTTTATTTCTTCCTGTACTGCATGTTTATCCAGTTCTTCCTTCAGTTTGTCCAATTCTTTAAGTGTCTGTTCAAGTGCCGCATATTTGGACAAAAGTCCCAGCATATTTTTACACGTGGCGCCCATCAAACTTGACCATTCCTCCAGTAATTTGGGGTGGGGGTTCTGGTAGGTAGGTGTGATCAAAATACGAAGACCCCTAGGTACTCTGCCTACCTCGATGTAGTTGTCCAGGGATGAGACTTCCCACCATCTGTTTATCTCCTTTTTTTGTAATTTCTCATACTGAAACAGTGTTTGTTTCAAACTTTTGTTGGTTTGGCCAGTCGCAGTTGATGTCCCCAATTCCTGACCTCTTCCGTCTTCTTCCCCTTCGGTTTCACAGAACAAAGTTCTTGCGGCACCCGGTCTGCCTGCCCGTTTGCTTCTCATATCGGTCTCGGTTGCCATGGCTGCAGCCTGTCTCCCCTTGCTCATTGGTGTTGTTCCTGTATTCTATTCAAATCACAATATTCAGACCCTGCCAGCGCTTTTCAGATCAACGAGCGCTCGGTACCCCTGCCAGGACTCGTAAAGGAAATTCATTGATGCGGGGCTGCTGCTGCTACCTGAAACCAGTAAGCGTCGAGACCCATCTACGCGCCCCCTCCGGTGCACGCACACTCGTCCCCCACTTACCGGCTCAGTATCGCAGAACAGCCTCCTCCTGGATATCGTTCCGTAGATGTCCGACGGCGGGAGCAGGTTAAAGAGACGTGGAAGGAAAACTCCCAGCAGACACCTGCTCCTCTCCTAACTGGGTCGGTGCGAGTTCCGGGTGCCGGGTCCCGGCCAAAAATCTAAGAAATTTCGGTGAGCAGTTCCCTCAGTGAAAAAAGAGACTCGCACACCAGGGTCCGTGTAAACAAAAGATTGTTATTGGCGACGCGTTTCGACCAGACGGTCTTCTTCACAAGCCACCTTTGCTACAAACAGATCCACCATAAGAGTGTAAATACAAACATAGAAAATGGACCACTTTCCATGAAAACCACATCGACATGGAAGAAATACTTCCACACATGTCACGAGCATAATCAGCGCTGCATAACAAAAGAAAGACGTTACTTTGCGAGTGAACATGCAAATTATGGTTCGTAACAGAATGCATATTTTACAGTAAAGTAACCAAATAAAATACATAATTTATACAAACAGTGCAACTTTATCAATTTGCACGAAAGTTGCAAACACACACAAGTACACTTCTTCTTTTTGATTCATACCGGCTGAATTTATGTACTGCTCTGCTCGGGGTAGTGCTGGACAAGTGGCCGAGAATGGAAATTATGTGGGTCCTACTATTTAGGTGATTTAGGGCCGGTCACCTTAAAAATTCAGGCGAGATGTCCTAAAAATTCCTGCAAAAATTACCCAAAATAAAAATTAAATTAAAATAAGGAAAATTACTAAGAATAAAATACACAAAAGTGAGGGGGTTATCTACAGGGGGCCTCACTACAGACACAGTGAAGGTGGGTGAATGGTGCAAAGTTACATAAAGACACAACTAAGGGGAACAAGGGGAGGCAAGTCTGACTTATGCCTCGGTCAATCTAATAAACCATAGATGCCTCATTGTTGTCATGAGACACCGGTAATTTGATGTACATCATGGTCAGGTTAGTCAGGGCAGGTGCCCATTGTGTAGAAGACACACATTTTGCTCATGTGTAATTTTTTTCAAAAGCTGGGGCTATGTCAAGGTTGAGAGCGCTCCGCCAAGACACAGCATATCCAGGGAAAAAGCATGGATCACAGTTGAAGCAGAAAAAAGGGGGAGGAAACAGAAGCAACAAGGGATAAATTCTAAGATGAGAGGGGTTTTACTCATCCAATGTGTACAAAAAGTTCCTCGTCTTCATTCAGCAGATGGTGGATCTGTTTGTAGCAAAGGTGGCTTGTGAAGAAGACCGTCTGGTCGAAACGCGTCGCCAATAACAATCTTTTGTTTACACGGACCCTGGTGTGCGAGTCTCTTTTTTCACTGAGGGAACTGCTCACCGAAATGTCTTTGATATATATATATATATATATATATATATATATATATATCCTGTAAATTAAATGCTACAAGTGGGCTGCAGCACTCATTGCTCCACCCACAAAAGTAGTCCTGAAAACATGCCTCAGGCCTGCCATTGCAGACTGTAGTGCAATTTAATCTGCCATTTCGACCTGGCAAAATAAACCTTTTCCAACCATAAGCCATCCGTTTTAATACTTATAAGTTACCCCAAGGGCATGCCCTAAATGCCCATAGGGCATGGTGCATGGTATATAAAAAGTAGGACATGTGTGATTAAGGTTTATATGTCCTGGCTGTGAAAAATCTCCAAAATGTTTTTCACTGTAGCAAGGCTGGCTCTCCCGTACAAAAGCACTGGGTTAAATTATAACACCTTGCAATACATAATTACAGTTTAGGACTAGTTAGAAAAACAATTCAAAGACTCATTGTAATAGGAATCTAAAATCCAACCCAATGGTCAAGTCCAATTTTAAATTACTATGTTGAAGACACCACTTTTAGAAAGTTGGCATGTTCGTGCCTAAGTCAAATGGCTTTCTTCCAAGGTCACCTGACTGTTAATGCGTCTCCAGTGGTGTGATGTGTTTTGCCCCCAGAAAATGGACAAAGTACCTGGGTATGGGGAGGTGTGGGTCTTTCTGACAGTATGGCTGGGGAGGGGCTGTGTTTCCTCCCTGATTGCACTTCAAAGAGTAGCCTGGCTTCAGAAGAGGCCTACCCTGATCCTGGCAGATCCAGCTCACACCTGGGCTTGCCTGACCTTGGTTTCATGTAAAAGCTGGGAGCAAACACCAGGGGAAGAGGGAAAAACAGACCAGAACCAGTTTTAGAGTTAGACATGGGAATGTCCACTATCCACAGGCTGACACAGGGCATAAACGTGGCATCCCTGGAACCTGAAACCAGGACACTCCTGGACCTGAGAAGATTCAGAAAAAGGAAAGAAAACTAGACCTTCTTGCCTTGAACCCAGGACCCCTGAAGTGACACGAGGGGTCATTTAGCTGACCTCCTGTTACAGCTACAGGGACACAATAAGCTTCCAGGGGCCCTTTATGCTTTCCAGCTGGCCAGTACCAACTGGACCTTACCTGGTCCCGTCTGCTCGCCTCTGTGGGAGTGAGCCTTGCCCCCAAGTCCTCAAGGTCCTGGACCCTTGGTTGGAGTCAGAAAGCACTTCTTCCTTCCTAACTGAAGGTTTCACACGATCTGTTGCAGAACCTCGCAGAGCTGTGCAGCTTTTAATCAAATGCCTCTCTGGATCCGATGCTGAGTGACACAAAACTTCGCAGAGCCACGCCTCGCCAATCCTGAATTAAAGCTTTACCAGATCCAGCGCAGAGCAATGCCAAGCCCCATAGAGCCACGCAGCTCCTACATGAAGGCTTCATCGGATCCAACACTGACACAGAGCCCCGCAGAGACACGCCGTGCAACTTCCAACTGAAAGTTTCACCAAAACCAACACCGAGCTACACAGAGCAAAGTAATGATGAGCAGACCCCGCACCAAAGTCAGACGGTAAAACCCCCTGCGGGATGAAATTGGTCTTCTATTCGGCCAGCTCTTCAGTGCAGGTGGCCTGAACTTGTGACTTTGCCCTGGTCCAGCAAGACCAGATACCCGCTGTTGGCACTTTGCACCTCTTGGTGCTATTTTTACTTTAAAAACACAACTCTGGTTCTACTGAACGTATTTTTCTTGTTTTGGTGTCATTTTATGCAATAAAATATCCTCAATTTTTCTACATTGGTTTGCATTTCTTGTTGTTGTTGTGTTGTCACTTTATTACTGTTTGAGTGCTACATAAACACTTTACACTTTAGCTCAGCATTCATTCACTTAAGCGCAACTCAAGGGGGAGGGGGCTTGTTTTATTGCTGGGGGCGTTAGACCATGCATATTGAAGTATAAGGACATGTTGTAACATGCAATGACAAGATCAATGTATGTAACCAGTGCTACTATCTTGAAAAATTAATAAAATATGGTTGGAAAAAAAATACTTTACACTTTGCCTCTAAGTTAAGCCTAACTGCTTTTGTGCCAAGCTACCAGAGCGTTAAGCACAGGTTTATTGAGTTACTTTTGTGGTTCACCCTGACAAGGTTTGTGATCAGTCTTTGAAGGGGGTTCTCACCTCCTTCAACAAATAATCCAATTTCGTACATTTCATTTTATATTTAATTAAATAATGATGAAGAAAACAGCTTGGGCATATCCTCACAATAGTAGGGAATGGAACGAGGAAGGATATGAGGACGTAATGTTTTTGTTACTAACTGGTAATTCTCATTACTCCGATTAATCCTTCCATTATCCATTACTTATGTCATCCTCCCCATTTTCGCCTTCATCATTGTTTTTTGGGCTCAAAAGAAAGCAGGGAGTGGGTAGGGTTGGGTATTGTTAAAAGGCTATTCCTCTAAGGAGGCAGTGTTTAAAAAAAGGCTTTGGTAGTGGAAATAGGGGACCCACCGTAATAATAAGTAATGAGACGAGAAAGGATTAATCGGAATATTGAGAATTATCTGTAAGTAATATAAACATTATCTCACATCTCCCCTGGGACTCAAAATCTCTGCGCGCAGAATGCTGCAATCTGGGTCAGCCTCATTTATTGGAATATGTTATATTTTTCTCTGCTGGCTGTACACAGAGCCTCTCTGATCTGTCCATCACTTCTGCTTCAGAAGACAAGCCGAGTGCAAGTACCAGTGATAGCGCGGAATGATGCAACTGCTTGCAGGCTGGCTGGCACCCATCGAACTACAGACCTTACCGGCTTTATCAGCTCCATTGAAGGGATTTCATCTGCTCATCTGCAGTTAGGGACCTGTCTTACTCAATGGGGTTAGGGGAGGAAGGACAGTCTCCACTTTCCTGAAAATCACTGACGTGTATCCATGTAAAAAAAGGTGATGCATTGAGCAAGGAATTGAAAGTATTGGGGATGAGGGTTGATAGGGGCGCTTGTGAGAAAGGACGATATTCTGGAAAGTAAATAACATCCTGTGTATCATTAATGTACAGAACAACTTAATTCAGTTATGTAGGTAGATTACTGAAAGCAGATCAAGTCAATATCATTAGTTAATTACACTCACGTAGGGCCACTGAAATTCTGCAATTCTGTGGCCACATAATCACGAGTTGACCACAGTTGCATCAAAATCTGTAATTTGCAGCCTAACTTTCAGATTTCAACATGAAATTGTTAATAGGTCAAATGGATCAAAGCCCTTAAAAACATTGTGGCAGATCCTTTGCAAAGGTTAACTGTCCACCTTTCTGGTGATGATTCATGCGTTCAGTTGTTACACTGGTGCAAATAAGGTAAACTGTTTGCTCAAACAGTACTAATGGAGAAGCTCTCACCTCTACTCACCATCCATAACCCCTCCCTCACTCTAGCCATTTCCCCTCAAGCTCTCATTACAGGCCAGATCCTCCCACTTCAGAAGAAACCACACCAGACCCTGATGACCTCACCAACTACTGGTCCATCACTAACCTAGCCTTCATCTTCAAGATCATCGAGAAAGCAATTAATGCATAAGTCCAAGATCAAATCAGCACCAACGATCTCCTGCGTGACTATCAATGCAGATACGGATCACGCCGCAGGCTAGAGACAACTCCATTAAAAATCATCAGCAAACCTCACCCGACTGCATATTAAAAATGGCCTCAGCCGCCCGATATTACTGCACCTCTCAGCAGTCTTCAGCACTGTCGACCACCACACCCTGAAGTCTTAAATCGGAGTGAGTGCAAGCGTCCTTCACTGGTTCTTCTCCCCGCTATCCAAATGATGCTAGTTCGTTCATATGGGGGCCTCCAGGTCTCAGATGATCCTGATCACCTGTGGAGTTCCGGAGGGTTTCATCTTGTTCTCTGTCATCTTCAACCTCTACTGGGGGCTACCTGGGGGTCTACTGACAAGATTACAACATAAATATTCTCCAGTACACCAACAACACACATCTATAATTGAAAGTCTCCTCTGCACTAGATATTTAATGCCTCAAACACTGCCTGGCCTTCATGAACAACAGGATGTCCAGTGTCTACCTGAAGCTTAACCCAAGCAAGACAGAATTCCTGCTATTTACCAAGTACATCAAACTACAACTAGTCAAACCTGGTACAAAGACATGAACCTGAGTGGATTTGAACCCTAACTTTCATCCAGCACCAAATCACTCGGATTCACCCTGGACACCGATCTCACCCTCAAGGAACACATGCCAGCAAGACCATGATGGCCTGGTGCCAGATCTCGCTGCTTTGGAAAGTGAAGTCATTCGTCTCATAAAGCAACTTCAGAACAGTTTCTAACACATGCATCTCGATGATTGTAATTCCCCACTCCACGGCCTTCCAGACTCCACACTCGACCCGCACAGGCATCATACAAGCCGCAGGATGTCCTACCATGATGGTGCTCCCTTGCCTCCCATAGGTGTCCCTCACTATCTTTAAAACCAACTGCATCATTTTCAAAGCCATCATGACAGGCAGCCCCACCCATACAGCTGACAAGCTCACCTTCTCTGATGGCTGCAGACACATAACCCGCCACGACACCATCAGACTGAAGGTGCAAAAGTGCAAAAAACAAAGCAACAGGTCTTCTCTTAGGATTGGGAATTACATTCCCGTACCCATCAGGACTGCCCCAATCATGCTCACATTTAGGAAAGAGCTGAAGATGCATTAACAGTCTACAAACTTGCTACCACTTCTGTCACACATTAACTGTCTTTGTCTTTGACCCGGTATAGTGCGCTGCTGTCTTTTGGCTAGGTGCATGCTATTTAAAGACCACAAAAATACGTACATAAATGTGCATTAAAATGACAGCGTAGCCAAATACTACTACCACAAAATATTCTGCTTACGCTGCATGATTTGGCTTTTCTCGTCACATAATTTAGTCAACCCTTCAGCATAATTTGGTCCTCCATTGCTTTAGAAATCCAGTGGCGCTGCCCTCACCCACTGCATGGCCCTCACTCACTGCATGAGAAGTGAATTAGAGGATGTGTTACTAGCTCAGATAACCATAGCTGGCCAAATTCAGTACTTTTTAGGTTTGGTATCATTACAACATGCCTTTAGCCTTCATTTCCAAATTCTCTATTTCACAAGAAAGATGTTATAGTCGCAATTTATTTTCCATAATTCACAGCATTAACATTGTGTGTGAGTTACATATTCAAGCAAAGCAATAAGAAGCCCAGAAACAAGTATAGTATACTACAATGTGAAACCGTATTATAACGTAATCTTCTTGATAGACAGTTTAAAAAAAAGGTAATATAAATAATACATAAAAGGTAAAATGTTATTAATCAAACTGAATATTTAAAGGCATATTTTTCTGAAAACATGCGCACATCAAATTTAACTAATCTTGACATGACCATATAGGCTACTTGGCCCATATATAAATGACAAAATGTTGAAAATTGATTGAGCCATTTGAGACAAAAAGACTTAAGTGTGAGACTTATAGTGTGGGTGTGCACAGAAAGAACATAGCCACATGAGTGCCTGAAACCATGATGTAAGCAGTATCTCTCAAATACCCTTACAAATCCAGGTTCTGCAGGATTGGTGATGGTCCGGACAGATGGACATTTACATTACATAATGACATAATGAAGCTGGCACAAAGTCTACTTCAATAACTGTCTGAAACATAAGGAACTGAGACCATGCGAACGGTCATTCGCCCTGATGAATGTACATTCACATGAATTGATGTAGATCCATGCCATGCACTCTACTTTACATCCAACAAGTGCATTTGACCCTACTACTGTTCAGTCACTTTAAAACTCCTCCAAAGAATATATTTCATACAATGCAACATTACATATACAGGAGTCATCTCAAAAGCACAGAGCGAACAACCCACGAAATAAGCCATATTTGTCCACAGAAAATACAATATTACTTGAACATGATGTCTAATAAACAAATATTGAAAACATACATGTTCAGACGATCATACAGAGTTTTTAATGTTGGTCATAGGTGAAATAGATGCAGCAGACAACACTTAAAAAAGATGTTTAGGTAATGAAATACATCAGTTATGGAGCTATAACAAAAAACCAACTTAATGCTGCTGCTTAAAACCCTTACCTCGTGGTGTATAATCTCTAATCTTCCACACAACATTACACCATGCATTATTCATGACAACCTATGGTATTTGTAAAGTGCTTTATTTGGTTTTTTTATATATAAAAACCCTAATTGAGGTGTACCCTTACATTTTGAGACATTTTCTTCTTTAAGGTGTTATAGTCCACACCCATTGTACACGTATTTCCACTGAGACATTTTTTTTTAATATTCAACAAATATATAATTATGCTTGCTTTCTGTTGCTCTTACTACAGCAGTGGTTGCCATTTTTAGGCGGAGCCTACCAGACAGCCCAAGCTGTCTGGTTGCAAAAGACCTATTGTTGACTTTCCGAAAGCTTGCAGGGGCTTACAGTCTGTATATTGCTAACTTCTGATTTGCTGGCTTCTATCCTCCCACTGCTCACTTTAACAGAGCTGCTTTTATCTTTTTTTCTTAAACACTCCATGAGAGTGCATGTGTTCTCCAGCTTCCTCCTTCACTCAACTGTGTGCTACCTCAAGTGCACTCCCCATACTCTGTGTTCCTCTCTCGTGCACTTCTCCCTGCCCCACCGCTTGCTCTGTGTTGGTCTTGCATTCATGTGCTTCTCCCCCACTCCACACATTGCTGTCACTTTTGTATGCTTCTTGCTCTCTTTTGTGCGCCCCGCATCTAAGACTGGTAAACAAACAAATTAAAGCGAATGGCACCCGCGTCATTCCGCTGGCGCACAAATGCGCTCCGATGCATACAGGCACATATGTCATCATGCATGTGCACCAGTGGAAGAATGTGACCAGCGGTTGTGACATTGTGTCTTTTTTTTGTGTGTTGCTCTACAGGTGTTGGGAATAAAACAGACAATGTGGAGCTTCGCCAAAAAGCATTGGCAAAGTCAATAGGTCCCTAAGGTGCTCTTTTCCCTGAACAGTAATTTGTAGACAGCCACAGCAGCCATGCACTGGCGTTTCCCCTCTGCCTGAAGCTCCAGATGCTGGTGACTGAGAATTGCAGTATGCAGCTGCTGGCCTGTGGCTGTCTACCAAGTGCGCTTGCAGTCCTGAGTGGCAGCAGGAATGTTTCCCACTCCCACCCACAGTAGCTAAAGTTGCTCCGTTTTCTTTCCTTTTTATTGTCTGGCTTGACAGAGTAGCTGCCGCCAGACAATTATGCGAAAACCATCAGGAGAGGGCCTTTGGCTCCGCCCACATGTTGGAAATCATGAGTACCAGTTTTGATTGGGCAGAAGTTGTGCTTCCACAAAATAGTGCTTGCCTTCCACACAGCTGTGATCATTTTGTTTATTTATCCAGCTGCCTGAGCTTGAACTTTCAGAGGCACACACATGACATTGCAATTCTAGTGAAGTGTCTTAGATAACTAGATAATTTCTGTTATCTTTCTCTGGCAGAAGCTCAGATGGTAGGAGGGCAGTCATTATCCTAGATGTTTTTTAGGTCTGGCTTGGGAATGCAACTGTGACCTGACCTTTTACCCTACACCAATATTATTCTACAGTGTTTTGCTTCCACACAAACACACATCCATTCTCATGCTATTTACTTGTGATGTTTCACATTACCATACAACAGTCTTTTGAATCCTGGCCTATTGGCATTGCCAGTGGTTGTTTTAAACCATTTAAAGCTAAATTAAAATTATGCACAGTTGCAAGACAACAAGCTTCGCAACTTGACACAACCCTAGCTGAGATGTCCTGCATGTTACACGCTGCTCCCTGCAGATGGTATGACACAGCATATAAGCCCTCTTACAATATGTGATTATCATGCAGGTGGAGAAGGATGGTAGGTGAAATATTCTTAATTTAAGGAAATTCCCTAATGCCACATTTATTTTATTAATTTTAATTTTGCTAAGTTTACGTGAGCAGGAAGAATCTTTCACATGTGTCAGTCACTGCCACATCAAAGTTGCTGAATCTTAATTACCCTGCGATTGGTGCGTGCATTCTGCATTCTGTTCTAGTTATGGGTCTCGCAGGACTGTCCTTCTGTTTCAGTGTGGATGGAGAGAGAGGCGATAGCAGATTCATCTCAGTACCTTCACACCTAAAAGTGTGAAGAAGAAAAAGGACTGGTGCAAGAGCAGGGTGGGACATCCTGTGTCACAGGTGTCAATTAATGCACCGGGAAAGCAGCTGCTATCCCTGGCTAGTCCTTGCCACTCTCTGTTTTCAAGGGTCACAGAGCCACTGGCAGGAACATACAGTGAACAGGACTGCAAAAGCCATATTTCTTTTATGAAGTTTCCACTCCCCGTCCCTCCACTCCCCTCTCAACAGCAAACTGTGGACAGTTCATGAACAGGGGGTTGTTATGTCGTGAAGAAGGCACTTCAATGACACCAGTAGTCAGACAGGTAGATGAGGGTGCCTTCTTTATTGACAGCTTAGACTCTTGGGTACAAAACTCTAATCAGGGCTTCATCCTCCTTCTAACTGTAACTATCTACAGGCTTCCACTCTTCACACATCAACACTCCATCACATCATCATTCACTCCCGGCATTCCAGACACCGGCTCAAACAAACAGGAACTGAGGACACACAGAATACCCCACACCTCTCTTTCTTACAAAATACAAAACAAACAGCCATTCATTTGCAGATACAGTACTGGGGCAATCATTCCAAATCAACAAACCTTCAACTCATCTAAGTCACACATTCACCCAGCCCTGGCACACTCTCCAACACTCTCCTAGTCACCCAGAGATTCCAAATAACAGCCAGAGTAAATCCACGGCGGGTCAAGGAAACAAACCATTGCCAGCACACAAGGTAGGAAGCTCCCCACACGTGACTTGAAACAGAAATAAAAGCTTAACAACAGTCCAATGCCCGCAAGTGTTGAGACTTCCTCAGACAGGAGGCCCAACAACCACTTCTGACACACAGAATCCACAATACAACATTTATACCAGCAGGACATGTGGTTGCAGGTTGCGAGTCTTGCACAAAACCCTTACACTCCTGCAAGTGTTTTTCCCTCATCTCCACGCCTGCACAGTCCAAGCACAAAATAACAAGAATAGAAAGCATAACCAAACTGTATCTCAAATTCAACAACTCTCTTGAGCAGACTGAAGCACATGATATTTCACCATTACAATCACATGCACACATTAGCACCATCTGACATACGCATCATATTCACACATCAATCACTAAATTGTACAGGTAACACTAATATGTTAACCATATGCACCTGCCATACGTACACAAATCAAATCCAGACCCATACACTATCTCCATGCTTATACAACAACAGAAATCTACTCCTGTATGTGATCTCTTTATGTACAACAGGCAAATGTGAACCTGCACACAATCTCCATATGTACAGAAGAGATATCTGATCCTGTAAGCAGTCTCTGTGCTTACACATATGAAAGAGAAACTGAACACAATCTCCATATGTACAGAAGAGATATCTGATCCTGTAAGCAGTCTCTGTGCTTACACATATGAAAGAGAAACTGAACACAATCTCCATATGTACAGAAGAGATATCTGATCCTGTAAGCAGTCTCTGTGCTTACACATATGAAAGAGAAACTGAACACAATCTCCATATGTACAGAAGAGATATCTGATCCTGTAAGCAGTCTCTGTGCTTACACATATGAAAGAGAAACTGAACACAATCTCCATATGTACAGAAGAGATATCTGATCCTGTAAGCAGTCTCTGTGCTTACACATATGAAAGAGAAACTGCACACAATCTCCATATGTACAGATGAGAGATCTGATCCTGTAAGCAATCTCTGTGCTTACACATATGAAAGAGAAACTGCACACAATCTCCATATGTACAGAAGAGAGATCTGATCCTGTAAGCAATCTCTGTGCTTACACATATGAAAGAGAAACTGCACACAATCTCCATATGTACAGAAGAGAGATCTGATCCTGTAAGCAGTCTCTGTGCTTACACATATGAAAGAGAAACTGAACACAATCTCCATATGTACAGAAGAGATATCTGATCCTGTAAGCAGTCTCTGTGCTTACACATATGAAAGAGAAACTGAACACAATCTCCATATGTACAGAAGAGATATCTGATCCTGTAAGCAGTCTCTGTGCTTACACATATGAAAGAGAAACTGAACACAATCTCCATATGTACAGAAGAGATATCTGATCCTGTAAGCAGTCTCTGTGCTTACACATATGAAAGAGAAACTGAACACAATCTCCATATGTACAGAAGAGATATCTGATCCTGTAAGCAGTCTCTGTACTTACACATATGAAAGAGAAACCGAACACAATCTCCATATGTACAGAAGAGATATCTGATCCTGTAAGCAGTCTCTGTGCTTACACATATGAAAGAGAAACCGAACACAATCTCCATATGTACAGAAGAGATATCTGATCCTGTAAGCAGTCTCTGTGCTTACACATATGAAAGAGAAACTGAACACAATCTCCATATGTACAGAAGAGATATCTGATCCTGTAAGCAGTCTCTGTGCTTACACATATGAAAGAGAAACTGAACACAATCTCCATATGTACAGAAGAGATATCTGATCCTGTAAGCAGTCTCTGTGCTTACACATATGAAAGAGAAACTGAACACAATCTCCATATGTACAGAAGAGATATCTGATCCTGTAAGCAGTCTCTGTGCTTACACATATGAAAGAGAAACTGAACACAATCTCCATATGTACAGAAGAGATATCTGATCCTGTAAGCAGTCTCTGTGCTTACACATATGAAAGAGAAACTGAACACAATCTCCATATGTACAGAAGAGATATCTGATCCTGTAAGCAGTCTCTGTGCTTACACATATGAAAGAGAAACTGAACACAATCTCCATATGTACAGAAGAGATATCTGATCCTGTAAGCAGTCTCTGTGCTTACACATATGAAAGAGAAACTGAACACAATCTCCATATGTACAGAAGAGATATCTGATCCTGTAAGCAGTCTCTGTACTTACACATATGAAAGAGAAACTGAACACAATCTCCATATGTACAGAAGAGATATCTGATCCTGTAAGCAGTCTCTGTGCTTACACATATGAAAGAGAAACTGAACACAATCTCCATATGTACAGAAGAGATATCTGATCCTGTAAGCAGTCTCTGTGCTTACACATATGAAAGAGAAACTGAACACAATCTCCATATGTACAGAAGAGATATCTGATCCTGTAAGCAGTCTCTGTGCTTACACATATGAAAGAGAAACTGAACACAATCTCCATATGTACAGACGAGAAATCTGATCCTGTAAGCAATCTCTGTGCTTACACATATGAAAGAGAAACTGCACACAATCTCCATATGTACAGAAGAGAGATCTGATCCTGTAAGCAGTCTCTGTGCTTACACATATGAAAGAGAAACTGAACACAATCTCCATATGTACAGACGAGAAATCTGAATGTGAAAGTAAAACTGCACAGAATCTCGATATGCACATCCCACCTAAAACTACACAAATGAACTCATGGAAATCCAGACGGAACAGCATAAAAACCTCAATCACACTAGTCAGGAATTGTAAGCAGTCTCCATACATGCACCTACACAGAGAACACATACACACAAAAAAAATCAAGACCTAACCACAACATGCAGGGACGTACTATACATCCACACAGCCTGCCTCACGCCTGGAACATACAACCACTGTATTCTTCATACAACTCATAGAGAACACAAACAACAAGTCCTTGAAGTCTAAACATCTACAATACCTACTTAATGCTTCAGACAAGCAAACATCAAATGCATAAATTATTACATTCCTAAGTCATATGACTTCCAGCAAGATATACAATTAACTTTGCTGTACTACATACTAAGGATATCAAGAAGGAACGTCCTTGCCCTGCCAGGTACTTCTAAAATATTTTTCTTACTGTATGTCAAATATAACCTAGAAACAATATCATTAAGCAATTGTATAAGTTGGTACACCACTCCCCATTTTTAAGAATGTGTGCCACTTTCCACATATTTCTCCACTCTGATATATATGCAGAGCAAAACATTTCCCAAAACAACATTTTAATGTGCAAGCATTTTCCACCACTGTAATTTATTTTTTAAATTCTTTTTATAGAACAATCATTATTAAGTGACAGTGACGCTATATCTTGTCGCACATCCGGTATAAGGAAGGAGAAACAGACAGCAGCAGCCTTCGACAGAGACCAATCGAATATACAACTTATCTGAGCGAAGCGTGACATAGAGGTTTCACAGGACGGCAGTATCGTGATAATTACTTCATTCCATCACAGCATCCACAGTACCAGTCAGGGGTTCACACAGCCCCCTCTGTATTCATTCCAGTCTTTCCTTATTTTGTTCCACTTATTCGGTCAGCCCCTACCCAAGTACACCACTCTTTCCGCCAGCATGCACCAGTCCAAACCTTTCTTCCAGTCTCTTAAACTTGGACCCAAGGCAGCCCTCCACATGCAAGCTATATTTCGCTAAGCCGCCGTTAGTCCCAAGGTGACCCAAAGCCGGTTTGTGTGGGTAAGGTCCGAGTCCTCTCACACATTAGCTAGGCACCATTTGAGGGATATTGTCAGAACACTTCCCACCACCTCGCGGAGACAATCGAGCCCCCTTTGCAATAGTCCTGAAGCACGGGACAACTCCAAATCATGTGGAAAAAAAGAACCCTCCTGGCCACATTCCCTAGGGCACCCAGCATGGTCGGTCTTGCCTATTTTTTACCAGGTTAGTGCATGCGTAGTAGCAACGATGCGGTATTTTCAACGGAACCAGTCGGAATCTAGAACGTATGGCCACCTTTCTAGGGGAGGCCAAGCCCTCCTGCGATTCATCACCTTCCTAGACTCCTAGATCAATCACCCAGCTCACACGGAGCTTGATCAGGGGCATTATTAATCAATTTGCGATAGGTAAGTGAGATAGCATATCGTGGCATATATTCATCCAATATTCTATCTTCAAGTGGAGAGGACTCTGGAAGGTCCGCCCCCCGTAGGAATCGCTCTCTGAAGTGCACTTCTGACCTGCAAGTAGCGGAAGGTTTTGGTGGGAGCCAACTGCACCACTGAATTTTTAAAGTGAACATTCAAACAATCTTAGTAACAAAATCTGACTCAACTACTTCATCCTCGAGTTTAGTGCATAGTACTAGTTACAGCACAAACAAAATTAGAACATGTTATCACAATTCCGTTTTTCTCAGGGGAAACCCAGATGTGTTCTCCAAGCTGCGGTCTTCGGAAGATCAGAAAAGAACCAACCCCAGTCCTCCTTTTCGGTAACTAGGAGGCACAAGGACACACTAATTGCTGTTTCGTTTCACTTACAATTATCAGCCCATTTCAGTTCTATCTGACAGGCGGCAGCTTTTCCCTCTTTCATGCACTGACGAAATCCTGAATATGGAATTCCTTGGGTGCTGCTAATGAGGCAGGAGACTGACATGCTTCACGGTCAGTGCGGCCAGGTGCCAGTACATTAATACGAGGTCGCAAATACTCTGGTGATGACAAGCACCGCAAATCTTGACAGCGACTCTCCAGGTCACCTGGACATGGACATGGCCACGTGCAGTGCCTCGTGCTCCGTGCATCTGTTAGGTAGGTGGGTGCCAGGCTCTCATCACAGCGCTTAGCCGGCCATTCAAAACTAGACAAAGACAAATGGCCGTTGCCACTACCGATCAAATGCAAAAAATGTGCCCCAAATGGGAAGATATTGGAAAAAAACACATTTCCCGTCGCTGAGTACTGGTAGACATCCAGGGACCTCACAAAATCTTGAATTTTTATCATACCGTTAACTCCTGTTGGTCGGTGCTCATCTGTCTGGACCCCGAAATGTACCAAAATACCATCTCCTACTACTTCCGCCACCTACCTACATTTGATCATTCATCTCAAGAAGGAACTGCAGGCCCTACACACTAATCAGCCTTTCCCTCTTGTTCAGCCTCTGTCCTTCTCACTAATCAATCACAGTAACGTCTTAAAATGTTCAGCAAATATCTGTCTTTTGCCCAACGACTGCCACTTCTCTTGCACTTGCTCAGGCGCAGATCTGTAGTGCTTCCAGCACTGGGTCCAACTCCAATGAGTCACTGAACGTCTTTCAATCCTCTGCCCACCCTCTTCCCTGGGCTGACCCTGCCCGTGAGCACATACACGCTGATGCCACGTGCCGGTGGACTTGATCTTCCTGGCCTTGGGACCTTCTTGCGTCTCACAGTATGCCTCCCAGTGGCGTAGCAAGAGGGGGTGGGGGGAGGGCGGTCCGCCCTGGGCGGCACGAGTTTTGGGGACGGCTGCCTCCCCCTGCTCTTACGTGCCGTTCTCGGGCGGCAATCGACACCCCCGCTCTCTGGTTCGGCCGCAGGGGAGCTGCGACACGGGGACCGCCACGGGCGGCCAAAGTGCTTGCTACGCCACTGATGCCTCCTCCATCAAGAATGTTTTCATAGCTTCCCTAGAGCTCTCCTGCATTGCTACATGGGCTCTTCTAATATCCTGTCACTGATTTGTTAAGTCTTGAGGGAGCTTCTTCAAGGATCAGATAGGAGCCTCTTAGTTGCAGAATAGTATCTTAGCTCTGGTTAGAGCTTCATCCTCTCCCCAACGGTAACTATCACCAGAAAAATAAACACACACACTCCATTTCTTCATCATTCACTCTCAGCATTGCAGTCACCGACTCACCTACCTACAGGGAATGTGGATAGAGGGGCTCTTTTCTGGGATGTAAACAGGGTTATAGAGTGTTTGATGTCACTTTTTGCTTGATTCAAAGAATAAAAAATAGTCAACGTAAGGGCGGGGATTTACATCTCGGACTGAACATAGTTTTACTCTTTTTTTTTTTTACTCTAGCACCTTGACACGAAATTTTTCAATATAACACCTGTTTACTGGTGCAATGGGGCTCTTACTATGTTTTTTGGCCTAACTATTGATTACACCCTGGCCATGTTTGTTCGTCTATGCCTGAGTTTCTTTTAACCCTATTTTTCGACACTACCCCACTTTCCTTTGTGTTTTTTCCATGTTCTTTATGATGTAAAATAAAATGTTTATTCTCCCATAAGAATTATATGACACAGTCTTTATTATATCTCTGTGTTGATTTGTTCTACTTATCTATGTTGAAAGGGAGCACTGTTCCTTTATAACTACTCATGCCCAAGGTCCCTCTTAGACCCATTGGGTTCCCTTGTCTCTTGAAAACATACTTTTACTGTACTCACAGATATTCCAGCAGCATACCTGGAAAGCTGCACCAGGCTCAGGTTTCCAGCCGTACAACTGGGAATGTCATCTGACATTTCCGTTGGGCTCCTATTCCCACATTGGGAAATCTACACAGTGCGTACAACTCACCGTACAACTTGCCACAACAAAGTAAAACCCGCTGAGCAAATGCACATTTTTTCTGCACAGGGAAAACATTTTTTCCTATTGGAGAAAGCCTTTCTCCTCCTCCCCAACCAAACATGCAGGTGATTTTGTTCTCATAATGGGAAAGGAGTTATTCCTGCCCTCGTGTGGAGTAAATCCCCAGCCATTAGTAGGGTGGGAAGAGGCTGGATCAGAGTTTGTGAATGCCCACAAATGCACATGAGGGATTTTCGATCCTAAACATATGACTGCGGTTGAAAATATCTTTGTGAATAGGGTTCAGAATATCCAGTGCTTCAAAGGAAGGACTATGTTTTAGGACTCGTTATTGCCTGGGGCCAGACATGAAGCAAGAATTCTATGTACTTTTATGTCTTTCGGTAGCCTGCCATAGCGATTTCTCTTTTATCTCTCTGTTTCCCACTCTCACACTCTTTCTCTCTGTCCTATCTGACTCCCTCACTCGTCTATGTCCTTTCGTCATTGCCGTATGTCATCCGCACTCTGGCCCTGATTTAGATCTTGGCGGGCGGGTTACTCCATCACAATGGTGATGGATATTCCGTCCGCTAAAATATAAATACCATAGGATATAATGGGATTTATATTTCGGCGGACGGGATATCCGTCACAGTTGTGATGGAGTAACCCGGCCGCCAAGATCTAAATCAGGCCCTCTGTCTCCATACACCATTCCAAACGTATATCTTCCCGTAATATCTTTGAAGTATATGTTGCTGCATCAGACACAGTCTACTGGCAGCCGGGTGTGCATGCAAAATCATCCCCTTAATACAAAAATATGCATGCAGTATCACCCCTGTAATACAGAGCTATGCATGCAGTATCACCCCTGTAATACAGAGCTATGCATGCAGTATCACCCCTGTAATACAGAGCTATGCATGCAGTATCACCCCTTTAATACAGAGCTATGCATGCAGTATCACCCCTGTAATACAGAGCTATGCATGCAGTATCACCCCTTTAATACAGAGCTATGCATGCAGTATCACCCCTTTAATACAGAGCTATGCATGCAGTATCACCCCTTTAATACAGAGCTATGCATGCAGTATCACCCCTGTAATACAGAGCTATGCATGCAGTATCACCCCTTTAATACAGAGCTATGCATGCAGTATCACCCCTGTAATACAGAGCTATGCATGCAGTATCACCCCTTTAATACAGAGCTATGCATGCAGTATCACCCCTGTAATACAGAGCTATGCATGCAGTATCACCCCTTTAACACAGAGCTATGCATGCAGTATCACCCCTGTAATACAGAGCTATGCATGCAGTATCACCCCTTTAACACAGAGCTATGCATGCAGTATCACCCCTTTAATACAGAGCTAAGCATTCAGTATCACCCCTTTAATACAGAGATATGCATGCAGTATCACTCCTTTAATACAGAGCTATGCATGCAGTATCACCCCTTTAATACAGAGCTATGCATGCAGTATCACCCCTTTAATACAGAGCTATGCATGCAGTATCACCCCTGTAATACAGAGCTATGCATGCAGTATCACCCCTGTAATACAGAGCTATGCATGCAGTATCACCCCTGTAATACAGAGCTATGCATGCAGTATCACCCCTGTAATACAGAGCTATGCATGCAGTATCACCCCTTTAATACAGAGCTATGCATGCAGTCTCACTCCTTTAATACAGAACTATGCATGCAGTATCACCCCTTTAATACAGAGCTATGCATGCAGTATCACCTCAGTAATACAGAGCTATGCATGCAGTATCACCCCTGTAATACAGAGCTATGCATGCAGTATCACCCCTGTAATACAGAGCAATGCATGCAGTATCACCCCTGTAATACAGAGCTATGCATGCAGTATCAACCCTTTAATACAGAGCTATGCATGCAGTATCACCCCTGTAATACAGAGCTATGCATGCAGTATCACCCCTGTAATACAGAGCTATGCATGCAGTATCACCCCTTTAATACAGAGCTATGCATGCAGTATCACCCCTTTAATACAGAGCTATGCATGCAGTATCACCCCTTTAATACAGAGCTATGCATGCAGTATCACCCCTTTAAAACAGAGCTATGCATGCAGTATCACCCCTTTAATACGGAGCTATGCATGCAGTATCACCCCTGTAATACAGAGCTATATCAACCCTTTAATACAGAGCTATGCATGCAGTATCAACCCTTTAATACAGAGCTATGCATGCAGGATCACCCTGTAATACAGAGCTATGCATGAAGTATCACCCCTGTAATACAGAGCTATGCATGCAGTATCACCCCTGTAATACAGAGCTATGCATGCAGTATCACCCCTTTAATACAGAGCAATGCATGCAGTATCACCCCTGTAATACAGAGCTATGCATGCAGTATCACCCCTGTAATACAGAGCTATGCATGCAGTATCACTCCTTTAATACAGAGCTATGCATGCAGTATCACCCCTTTAATACAGAGCTATGCATGCAGTATCACCCCTGTAATACAGAGCTATGAATGCAGTATCACCCCTTTAATACAGAGCTATGCATGCAGTATCACCCCTGTAATACAGAGCTATGCATGCAGTATCACCCCTTTAATACAGAGCTATGCATGCAGTATCACCCCTGTAATACAGAGCTATGCATGCAGTATCACCCCTTTAACACAGAGCTATGCATGCAGTATCACCCCTGTAATACAGAGCTATGCATGCAGTATCACCCCTTTAACACAGAGCTATGCATGCAGTATCACCCCTTTAATACAGAGCTAAGCATTCAGTATCACCCCTTTAATACAGAGATATGCATGCAGTATCACTCCTTTAATACAGAGCTATGCATGCAGTATCACCCCTTTAATACAGAGCTATGCATGCAGTATCACCCCTTTAATACAGAGCTATGCATGCAGTATCACCCCTGTAATACAGAGCTATGCATGCAGTATCACCCCTGTAATACAGAGCTATGCATGCAGTATCACCCCTGTAATACAGAGCTATGCATGCAGTATCACCCCTGTAATACAGAGCTATGCATGCAGTATCACCCCTTTAATACAGAGCTATGCATGCAGTCTCACTCCTTTAATACAGAACTATGCATGCAGTATCACCCCTTTAATACAGAGCTATGCATGCAGTATCACCTCAGTAATACAGAGCTATGCATGCAGTATCACCCCTGTAATACAGAGCTATGCATGCAGTATCACCCCTTTAATACAGAGCTATGCATGCAGTATCACCCCTGTAATACAGAGCTATGCATGCAGTATCACCCCTGTAATACAGAGCAATGCATGCAGTATCACCCCTGTAATACAGAGCAATGCATGCAGTATCACCCCTGTAATACAGAGCTATGCATGCAGTATCACCCCTGTAATACAGAGCTACGCATGCAGTATCACCCCTGTAATACAGAGCTACGCATGCAGTATCAACCCTTTAATACAGAGCTATGCATGCAGTATCACCCCTGTAATACAGAGCTATGCATGCAGTATCACCCCTGTAATACAGAGCTATGCATGCAGTATCACCCCTTTGATACAGAGCTATGCATGCAGTATCACCCCTTTAATACAGAGCTATGCATGCAGTATCACCCCTTTAATACAGAGCTATGCATGCAGTATCACCCCTTTAAAACAGAGCTATGCATGCAGCATCACCCCTTTAATACGGAGCTATGCATGCAGTATCACCCTGTAATACAGAGCTATATCAACCCTTTAATACAGAGCTATGCATGCAGTATCAACCCTTTAATACAGAGCTATGCATGCAGGATCACCCCTGTAATACAGAGCTATGCATGAAGTATCACCCCTGTAATACAGAGCTATGCATGCAGTATCACCCCTGTAATACAGAGCTATGCATGCAGTATCACCCCTTTAATACAGAGCAATGCATGCAGTATCACCCCTGTAATACAGAGCTATGCATGCAGTATCACCCCTGTAATACAGAGCTATGCATGCAGTATCACTCCTTTAATACAGAGCTATGCATGCAGTATCACCCCTTTAATACAGAGCTATGCATGCAGTATCACCCCTGTAATACAGAGCTATGCATGCAGTATCACCACTGTAATACAGAGCTATATATGCAGTATCACCCCTGTAATACAGAGCTATGTATGCAGTATCACCCCTTTAATACAGAGCTATGCATGCAGTATCAACCCTTTAATACAGAGCTATGCATGCAGTATCACCCCTATAATACAGAGCTATGCATGCAGTATCACCCCTGTAATACAGAGCTATGCATGCAGTATCACCCCTGTAATACAGAGCTATGCATGCAGTATCACCCCTGTAATACAGAGCTATGCATGCAGTATCACCCCTTTAATACAGAGCTATGCATGCAGTACCACCCCTTTAATACAGAGCTATGCATGCAGTATCACCCCTTTAATACAGAGCTATGCATGCAGTTTCACCCCTGTAATACAGAGCTATGCATGCAGTATCACCCTTTAATACAGAGCTATGCATGCAGTATCACCCCTGTAATACAGAGCTATGCATGCAGTATCACCCCTTTAATACAGAGCTATGCATGCAGTATCACCCCTTTAAAACAGAGCTATGCATGCAGTATCACCCCTTTAATACGGAGCTATGCATGCAGTCTCACTCCTTTAATACAGAGCTATGCATGCAGTATCACCCCTTTAATACAGAGCGATGCATGCAGTATTACCCCTTTAATACAGAGCTATGCATGCAGTATCACCCCTTTAATACAGAGCTAAGCATTCAGTATCACCCTTTAATACAGAGATATGCATGCAGTATCACTCCTTTAATACAGAGCTATGCATGCAGTATCACCCTTTTAATACAGAGCTATGCATGCAGTATCACCCCTTTAATACAGAGCTATGCATGCAGTATCACCCCTGTAATACAGAGCTATGCATGCAGTATCACCCCTGTAATACAGAGCTATGCATGCAGTATCACCCCTGTAATACAGAGCTATGCATGCAGTATCACCCCTGTAATACAGAGCTATGCATGCAGTATCACCCCTTTAATACAGAGCTATGCATGCAGTCTCACTCCTTTAATACAGAACTATGCATGCAGTATCACCCCTTTAATACAGAGCTATGCATGCAGTATCACCTCAGTAATACAGAGCTATGCATGCAGTATCACCCCTGTAATACAGAGCCATGCATGCAGTATCACCCCTTTAATACAGATCTATGCATGCAGTATCACCCCTGTAATACAGAGCTATGCATGCAGTATCACCCCTGTAATACAGAGCAATGCATGCAGTATCACCCCTGTAATACAGAGCAATGCATGCAGTATCACCCCTGTAATACAGAGCTATGCATGCAGTATCACCCCTGTAATACAGAGCTACGCATGCAGTATCACCCCTGTAATACAGAGCTACGCATGCAGTATCACCCCTGTAATACAGAGCTATGCATGCAGTATCACCCTTTAATACAGAGCTATGCATGCAGTATCACCCCTTTAATACAGAGCTATGCATGCAGTATCACCCCTTTAAAACAGAGCTATGCATGCAGTATCACCCCTTTAATACGGAGCTATGCATGCAGTATCACCCCTGTAATACAGAGCTATATCAACCCTTTAATACAGAGCTATGCATGCAGTATCACCCCTTTAATACGGAGCAATGCATGCAGTATCACCCCTGTAATACAGAGCTATATCAACCCTTTAATACAGAGCTTTGCATGCAGTATCAACCCTTTAATACAGAGCTATGCATGCAGGATCACCCCTGTAATACAGAGCTATGCATGAAGTATCACCCCTGTAATACAGAGCTATGCATGCAGTATCACCCCTGTAATACAGAGCTATGCATGCAGTATCACCCCTTTAATACAGAGCAATGCATGCAGTATCACCCCTGTAATACAGAGCTATGCATGCAGTATCACCCCTGTAATACAGAGCTATGCATGCAGTATCACTCCTTTAATACACAGCTATGCATGCAGTATCACCCCTTTAACACAGAGCTATGCATGCAGTATCACCCCTGTAATACAGAGCTATGCATGCAGTATCACCCCTGTAATACAGAGCTATATATGCAGTATCACCCCTGTAATACAGAGCTATGTATGCAGTATCACCCCTTTAATACAGAGCTATGCATGCAGTATCAACCCTTTAATACAGAGCTATGCATGCAGTATCACCCCTATAATACAGAGCTATGCATGCAGTATCACCCCTGTAATACAGAGCTATGCATGCAGTATCACCCCTGTAATACAGAGCTATGCATGCAGTATCACCCCTGTAATACAGAGCTATGCATAAAGTATCACCCCTTTAATACAGAGCTATGCATGCAGTACCACCCCTTTAATACAGAGCTATGCATGCAGTATCACCCCTTTAATACAGAGCTATGCATGCAGTTTCACCCCTGTAATACAGAGCTATGCATGCAGTATCACCCCTTTAATACAGAGCTATGCATGCAGTATCACCCCTGTAATACAGAGCTATGCATGCAGTATCACCCCTTTAATACAGAGCTATGCATGCAGTATCACCCCTTTAAAACAGAGCTATGCATGCAGTATCACCCCTTTAATACGGAGCTATGCATGCAGTCTCACTCCTTTAATACAGAGCTATGCATGCAGTATCACCCCTTTAATACAGAGCGATGCATGCAGTATTACCCCTTTAATACAGAGCTATGCATGCAGTATCACCCCTTTAATACAGAGCTATGCATGCAGTATCACCCCTTTAAAACAGAGCTATGCATGCAGTATAACCCTTTAATACAGAGCTATGCATGCAGTATCACCCCTGTAATACAGAGCTATGCATGCCGTATCACCCCTTTAATACAGAGCTATGCATGCAGTATCACCCCTTTAATACAGAGCTATGCATGCAGTATCACCCCTGTAATACAGAGCTATGCATGCAGTATCACCCCTTTAATACAGAGCTATGCATGCAGTCTCACTCCTTTAATACAGAGCTATGCATGCAGTATCACCCTTTAATACAGAGCTATGCATGCAGTATCACCTCAGTAATACAGAGCTATGCATGCAGTATCACCCCTGTAATACACAGCTATGCATGCAGTATTACCCCTTTAATACAGAGCTATGCACGCAGTATCACTCCTTTAATACAGAGCTATGCATGCAGTATCACCCCTTTAATACAGAGCTATGCATGCAGTATCACCCCTGTAATACAGAGCTATGCATGCAGTATCACCCCTTTAATACAGAGCTATGCATGCAGTATCACCCCTGTAATACAGAGCTATGCATGCAGTATCACCCCTTTAATACAGAGCTATGCATGCAGTATCACCCCTGTAATACAGAGCTATGCATGCAGTATCACCCCTTTAATACAGAGCTATGCATTCAGTATCACCCCTTTAATACAGAGATATGCATGCAGTATCACTCCTTTAATACAGAGCTATGCATGCAGTATCACCCCTTTAATACAGAGCTATGCATGCAGTATCACCTCAGTAATACAGAGCTATGCATGCAGTATCACCCCTGTAATACAGAGCTATGCATGCAGTATTACCCCTTTAATACAGAGCTATGCATGCAGTATCACTCCTTTAATACAGAGCTATGCATGCAGTATCACCCCTTTAATACAGAGCTATGCATGCAGTATCACCCTGTAATACAGAGCTATGCATGCAGTATCACCCCTTTAATACAGAGCTATGCATGCAGTATCACCCCTTTAATACAGAGCTATGCATGCAGTATCACCCCTTTAATACAGAGCTATGCATGCAGTATCACCCTTTAATACAGAGCTATGCATGCAGTATCACCCCTTTAACACAGAGCTATGCATGCAGTATCACCCCTGTAATACAGAGCTATGCATGCAGTATCACCCCTTTAATACAGAGTTATGCATGCAGTATCACCCCTGTAATACAGAGCTATGCATGCAGTATCACCCCTTTAAAACAGAGCTATGCATGCAGTATCACCCCTTTAATACAGAGCTATGCATGCAGTATCACCCTTTAAAACAGAGCTAGCTATGCATGCAGTATCACCCCTTTAATACAGAGCTATGCATGCAGTATCACCCTTTAATACAGAGCTATGCATGCAGTATCACTCCTTTAATACAGAGCTATGCATGCAGTATCACCCCTGTAATACAGAGCTATGCATGCAGTATCACGCCTTTAATACAGAGCTATGCATGCAGTATCACCCCTTTAATACAGAGCTATGCATGCAGTATCACTCCTTAAATACAGAGCTATGCATGCAGTATCACCCCTTTAATACAGAGCTATGCATGCAGTATCACCCCTGTAATACAGAGCTATGCATGCAGTATTACCCCTTTAATACAGAGCTATGCATGCAGTATCACCCCTTTAATACAGAGCTATGCATGCAGTATCACCCCTGTAATACAGAGCTATGCATGCAGTATCACCCCTTTAATACAGAGCTATGCATGCAGTATCACCCCTTTAATACAGAGCTATGCATGCAGTATCACCCCTGTAATACAGAGCTATGCATGCAGTATCACCCCTTTAATACAGAGCTATGCATGCAGTATCACCCCTTTAATACAGAGCTATGCATGCAGTATCACCCCTTTAATACAGAGCTATGCATGCAGTATCACCCTTTAATACAGAGCTATGCATGCAGTATCACCCCTTTAATACAGAGCTATGCATGCAGTATCACCCCTTTAATACAGAGCTATGCATGCAGTATCACCCCTTTAATACAGAGCTATGCATGCAGTATCACCCTTTAACACAGAGCTATGCATGCAGTATCACCCCTGTAATACAGAGCTATGCATGCAGTATCACCCCTTTAACACAGAGCTATGCATGCAGTATCACCCCTGTAATACAGAGCTATGCATGCAGTATCACCCTTTTAATACAGAGCTATGCATGCAGTATCACCCTTTAATACAGAGCTATGCATGCAGTATCACCCCTTTAATACAGAGCTATGCATGCAGTATCACCCCTTTAATACAGAGCTATGCATGCAGTATCACCCCTTTAATACAGAGCTATGCATGCAGTATCACCCCTTTAATACAGAGCTATGCATGCAGTATCACCCCTTTAATACAGAGCTATGCATGCAGTATCACCCCTTTAATACAGAGCTATGCATGCAGTATCACCCCTTTAATACAGAGCTATGCATGCAGTATCACCCCTTTAATACAGAGCTATGCATGCAGTATCACCCCTTTAACACAGAGCTATGCATGCAGTATCACCCCTGTAATACAGAGCTATGCATGCAGTATCACCCCTTTAATACAGAGCTATGCATGCAGTATCACCCCTGTAATACAGAGCTATGCATGCAGTATCACCCTTTTAATACAGAGCTATGCATGCAGTATCACCCCTTTAATACAGAGCTATGCATGCAGTATCACCCCTTTAATACAGAGCTATGCATGCAGTATCACCCCTTTAATACAGAGCTATGCATGCAGTATCACCCTTTAATACAGAGCTATGCATGCAGTATCACCCCTGTAATACAGAGCTATGCATGCAGTATCACCCCTTTAATACAGAGCTATGCATGCAGTATCACCCCTTTAATACAGAGCTATGCATGCAGTATCACCCCTGTAATACAGAGCAATGCATGCAGTATCACCCCTGTAATACAGAGCAATGCATGCAGTATCACCCCTGTAATACAGAGCTATGCATGCAGTATCACCCTGTAATACAGAGCTACGCATGCAGTATCACCCCTGTAATACAGAGCTACGCATGCAGTATCAACCCTTTAATACAGAGCTATGCATGCAGTATCACCCCTGTAATTCAGAGCTATGCATGCAGTATCACCCCTTTAATACAGAGCTATGCATGCAGTATCACCCCTTTAATACAGAGCTATGCATGCAGTATCACCCCTTTAAAACAGAGCTATGCATGCAGCATCACCCCTTTAATACGGAGCTATGCATGCAGTATCACCCCTGTAATACAGAGCTATATCAACCCTTTAATACAGAGCTATGCATGCAGTATCAACCCTTTAATACAGAGCTATGCATGCAGGATCACCCCTGTAATACAGAGCTATGCATGAAGTATCACCCCTGTAATACAGAGCTATGCATGCAGTATCACCCCTGTAATACAGAGCTATGCATGCAGTATCACCCCTTTAATACAGAGCAATGCATGCAGTATCACCCCTGTAATACAGAGCTATGCATGCAGTATCACCCCTGTAATACAGAGCTATGCATGCAGTATCACTCCTTTAATACAGAGCTATGCATGCAGTATCACCCCTTTAATACAGAGCTATGCATGCAGTATCACCCCTGTAATACAGAGCTATGCATGCAGTATCACCACTGTAAAACAGAGCTATATATGCAGTATCACCCCTGTAATACAGAGCTATGTATGCAGTATCACCCCTTTAATACAGAGCTATGCATGCAGTATCAACCCTTTAATACAGAGCTATGCATGCAGTATCACCCCTATAATACAGAGCTATGCATGCAGTATCACCCCTGTAATACAGAGCTATGCATGCAGTATCACCCCTGTAATACAGAGCTATGCATGCAGTATCACCCCTGTAATACAGAGCTATGCATGCAGTATCACCCCTTTAATACAGAGCTATGCATGCAGTACCACCCTTTAATACAGAGCTATGCATGCAGTATCACCCCTTTAATACAGAGCTATGCATGCAGTTTCACCCCTGTAATACAGAGCTATGCATGCAGTATCACCCTTTAATACAGAGCTATGCATGCAGTATCACCCCTGTAATACAGAGCTATGCATGCAGTATCACCCCTTTAATACAGAGCTATGCATGCAGTATCACCCCTTTAAAACAGAGCTATGCATGCAGTATCACCCCTTTAATACGGAGCTATGCATGCAGTCTCACTCCTTTAATACAGAGCTATGCATGCAGTATCACCCCTTTAATACAGAGCGATGCATGCAGTATTACCCCTTTAATACAGAGCTATGCATGCAGTATCACCCCTTTAATACAGAGCTAAGCATTCAGTATCACCCCTTTAATACAGAGATATGCATGCAGTATCACTCCTTTAATACAGAGCTATGCATGCAGTATCACCCCTTTAATACAGAGCTATGCATGCAGTATCACCCCTTTAATACAGAGCTATGCATGCAGTATCACCCCTGTAATACAGAGCTATGCATGCAGTATCACCCCTGTAATACAGAGCTATGCATGCAGTATCACCCCTGTAATACAGAGCTATGCATGCAGTATCACCCCTGTAATACAGAGCTATGCATGCAGTATCACCCCTTTAATACAGAGCTATGCATGCAGTCTCACTCCTTTAATACAGAACTATGCATGCAGTATCACCCCTTTAATACAGAGCTATGCATGCAGTATCACCTCAGTAATACAGAGCTATGCATGCAGTATCACCCCTGTAATACAGAGCTATGCATGCAGTATCACCCCTTTAATACAGAGCTATGCATGCAGTATCACCCCTGTAATACAGAGCTATGCATGCAGTATCACCCCTGTAATACAGAGCAATGCATGCAGTATCACCCTGTAATACAGAGCAATGCATGCAGTATCACCCCTGTAATACAGAGCTATGCATGCAGTATCACCCCTGTAATACAGAGCTACGCATGCAGTATCACCCCTGTAATACAGAGCTACGCATGCAGTATCACCCCTGTAATACAGAGCTATGCATGCAGTATCACCCCTTTAATACAGAGCTATGCATGCAGTATCACCCCTTTAATACAGAGCTATGCATGCAGTATCACCCCTTTAAAACAGAGCTATGCATGCAGTATCACCCCTTTAATACGGAGCTATGCATGCAGTATCACCCCTGTAATACAGAGCTATATCAACCCTTTAATACAGAGCTATGCATGCAGTATCACCCCTTTAATACGGAGCAATGCATGCAGTATCACCCCTGTAATACAGAGCTATATCAACCCTTTAATACAGAGCTTTGCATGCAGTATCAACCCTTTAATACAGAGCTATGCATGCAGGATCACCCTGTAATACAGAGCTATGCATGAAGTATCACCCCTGTAATACAGAGCTATGCATGCAGTATCACCCCTGTAATACAGAGCTATGCATGCAGTATCACCCCTTTAATACAGAGCAATGCATGCAGTATCACCCCTGTAATACAGAGCTATGCATGCAGTATCACCCTGTAATACAGAGCTATGCATGCAGTATCACTCCTTTAATACACAGCTATGCATGCAGTATCACCCCTTTAACACAGAGCTATGCATGCAGTATCACCCCTGTAATACAGAGCTATGCATGCAGTATCACCCCTGTAATACAGAGCTATATGTGCAGTATCACCCCTGTAATACAGAGCTATGTATGCAGTATCACCCCTTTAATACAGAGCTATGCATGCAGTATCAACCCTTTAATACAGAGCTATGCATGCAGTATCACCCCTATAATACAGAGCTATGCATGCAGTATCACCCTGTAATACAGAGCTATGCATGCAGTATCACCCCTGTAATACAGAGCTATGCATGCAGTATCACCCCTGTAATACAGAGCTATGCATGCAGTATCACCCTTTAATACAGAGCTATGCATGCAGTACCACCCCTTTAATACAGAGCTATGCATGCAGTATCACCCCTTTAATACAGAGCTATGCATGCAGTTTCACCCTGTAATACAGAGCTATGCATGCAGTATCACCCTTTAATACAGAGCTATGCATGCAGTATCACCCCTGTAATACAGAGCTATGCATGCAGTATCACCCCTTTAATACAGAGCTATGCATGCAGTATCACCCCTTTAAAACAGAGCTATGCATGCAGTATCACCCCTTTAATACGGAGCTATGCATGCAGTCTCACTCCTTTAATACAGAGCTATGCATGCAGTATCACCCCTTTAATACAGAGCGATGCATGCAGTATTACCCCTTTAATACAGAGCTATGCATGCAGTATCACCCCTTTAATACAGAGCTATGCATGCAGTATCACCCCTTTAAAACAGAGCTATGCATGCAGTATAACCCCTTTAATACAGAGCTATGCATGCAGTATCACCCCTGTAATACAGAGCTATGCATGCCGTATCACCCCTTTAATACAGAGCTATGCATGCAGTATCACCCCTTTAATACAGAGCTATGCAGGCAGTATCACCCCTGTAATACAGAGCTATGCATGCAGTATCACCCCTTTAATACAGAGCTATGCATGCAGTCTCACTCCTTTAATACAGAGCTATGCATGCAGTATCACCCCTTTAATACAGAGCTATGCATGCAGTATCACCTCAGTAATACAGAGCTATGCATGCAGTATCACCCCTGTAATACACAGCTATGCATGCAGTATTACCCCTTTAATACAGAGCTATGCACGCAGTATCACTCCTTTAATACAGAGCTATGCATGCAGTATCACCCCTTTAAGACAGAGCTATGCATGCAGTATCACCCCTGTAATACAGAGCTATGCATGCAGTATCACCCCTTTAATACAGAGCTATGCATGCAGTATCACCCCTGTAATACAGAGCTATGCATGCAGTATCACCCCTTTAATACAGAGCTATGCATGCAGTATCACCCCTGTAATACAGAGCTATGCATGCAGTATCACCCCTTTAATACAGAGCTATGCATTCAGTATCACCCCTTTAATACAGAGATATGCATGCAGTATCACTCCTTTTAAAACAGAGCTATGCATGCAGTATCACCCCTTTAATACAGAGCTATGCATGCAGTATCACCTCAGTAATACAGAGCTATGCATGCAGTATCACCCCTGTAATACAGAGCTATGCATGCAGTATTACCCCTTTAATACAGAGCTATGCATGCAGTATCACTCCTTTAATACAGAGCTATGCATGCAGTATCACCCCTTTAATACAGAGCTATGCATGCAGTATCACCCCTGTAATACAGAGCTATGCATGCAGTATCACCCCTTTAATACAGAGCTATGCATGCAGTATCACCCCTTTAATACAGAGCTATGCATGCAGTATCACCCCTTTAATACAGAGCTATGCATGCAGTATCACCCCTTTAATACAGAGCTATGCATGCAGTATCACCCCTTTAACACAGAGCTATGCATGCAGTATCACCCCTGTAATACAGAGCTATGCATGCAGTATCACCCCTTTAATACAGAGTTATGCATGCAGTATCACCCCTGTAATACAGAGCTATGCATGCAGTATCACCCCTTTAAAACAGAGCTATGCATGCAGTATCACCCCTTTAATACAGAGCTATGCATGCAGTATCACCCCTTTAAAACAGAGCTAGCTATGCATGCAGTATCACCCCTTTAATACAGAGCTATGCATGCAGTATCACCCCTTTAATACAGAGCTATGCATGCAGTATCACTCCTTTAATACAGAGCTATGCATGCAGTATCACCCCTGTAATACAGAGCTATGCATGCAGTATCACGCCTTTAATACAGAGCTATGCATGCAGTATCACCCCTTTAATACAGAGCTATGCATGCAGTATCACTCCTTAAATACAGAGCTATGCATGCAGTATCACCCCTTTAATACAGAGCTATGCATGCAGTATCACCCCTGTAATACAGAGCTATGCATGCAGTATTACCCCTTTAATACAGAGCTATGCATGCAGTATCACCCCTTTAATACAGAGCTATGCATGCAGTATCACCCTGTAATACAGAGCTATGCATGCAGTATCACCCTTTAATACAGAGCTATGCATGCAGTATCACCCCTTTAATACAGAGCTATGCATGCAGTATCACCCCTGTAATACAGAGCTATGCATGCAGTATCACCCCTTTAATACAGAGCTATGCATGCAGTATCACCCCTTTAATACAGAGCTATGCATGCAGTATCACCCCTTTAATACAGAGCTATGCATGCAGTATCACCCTTTAATACAGAGCTATGCATGCAGTATCACCCCTTTAATACAGAGCTATGCATGCAGTATCACCCCTTTAATACAGAGCTATGCATGCAGTATCACCCCTTTAATACAGAGCTATGCATGCAGTATCACCCCTTTAACACAGAGCTATGCATGCAGTATCACCCCTGTAATACAGAGCTATGCATGCAGTATCACCCCTTTAACACAGAGCTATGCATGCAGTATCACCCCTGTAATACAGAGCTATGCATGCAGTATCACCCTTTTAATACAGAGCTATGCATGCAGTATCACCCCTTTAATACAGAGCTATGCATGCAGTATCACCCCTTTAATACAGAGCTATGCATGCAGTATCACCCCTTTAATACAGAGCTATGCATGCAGTATCACCCCTTTAATACAGAGCTATGCATGCAGTATCACCCCTTTAATACAGAGCTATGCATGCAGTATCACCCTTTAATACAGAGCTATGCATGCAGTATCACCCCTTTAATACAGAGCTATGCATGCAGTATCACCCTTTAATACAGAGCTATGCATGCAGTATCACCCCTTTAACACAGAGCTATGCATGCAGTATCACCCCTGTAATACAGAGCTATGCATGCAGTATCACCCCTTTAATACAGAGCTATGCATGCAGTATCACCCCTGTAATACAGAGCTATGCATGCAGTATCACCCTTTAATACAGAGCTATGCATGCAGTATCACCCCTTTAATACAGAGCTATGCATGCAGTATCACCCCTTTAATACAGAGCTATGCATGCAGTATCACCCCTTTAATACAGAGCTATGCATGCAGTATCACCCTTTAATACAGAGCTATGCATGCAGTATCACCCCTGTAATACAGAGCTATGCATGCAGTATCACCCCTTTAATACAGAGCTATGCATGCAGTATCACCCCTTTAATACAGAGTTATGCATGCAGTATCACCCCTGTAATACAGAGCTATGCATGCAGTATCACCCCTTTAATACAGAGCTATGCATGCAGTATCACCCCTTTAATACAGAGCTATGCATGCAGTATCACCCCTTTAATACAGAGCAATGCATGCAGTATCACCCCTTTAATACAGAGCTATGCATGCAGTATCACCCCTTTAATACAGAGCTGTGCATGCAGTATCACCTCAGTAATACAGAGCTGTGCATGCAGTATCACCCCTTTAATACAGAGCTATGCACGCAGTATCACTCCTTTAATACAGAGCTATGCATGCAGTATCACCCCTGTAATACAGAGCTATGCATGCAGTATCACCCCTGTAATTTAGAGCTATGCATGCAGTATCACCCCTGTAATACAGAGCTATGCATGCAGTATCACCCCTTTAATACAGAGCTATGCATGCAGTATCACTCCTTTAATACAGAGCTATGCATGCAGGATCACCTCAGTAATACAGAGCTGTGCATGCAGTATCACCCCTGTAATACAGAGCTATGCATGCAGTATTACCCCTTTAATGCAGAGCTATGCATGCAGTATCACCCCTTTAATACAGAGCTATGCATGCAGTATCACCCCTGTAATACAGAGCTATGCATGCAGTATCACCCCTTTAATACAGAGCTATGCATGCAGTATCACCCCTTTAATACAGAGCTATGCATGCAGTATCACCCCTGTAATACAGAGCTATGCATGCAGTATCACCCCTTTAATACAGAGCTATGCATGCAGTATCACCCCTTTAATACAGAGCTATGCATGCAGTATCACCCCTTTAATACAGAGCTATGCATGCAGTATCGCCCCTTTAATACAGAGCTATGCATGCAGTATCACCCCTTTAATACAGAGCGATGCATGCAGTATCACCCCTTTAATACAGAGCTATGCATGCAGTATCACCCCTTTAATACAGAGCTATGCATGCAGTATCACCCCTTTAATACAGAGCTATGCATGCAGTATCACCCCTTTAATACAGAGCTATGCATGCAGTATCACCCCTTTAATACAGAGCTATGCATGCAGTATCACCCCTTTAACACAGAGCTATGCATGCAGTATCACCCCTGTAATACAGAGCTATGCATGCAGTATCACCCCTTTAATACAGAGCTATGCATGCAGTATCACCCCTGTAATACAGAGCTATGCATGCAGTATCACCCCTTTAATACAGAGCTATGCATGCAGTATCACCCCTTTAATACAGAGCTATGCATGCAGTATTACCCCTGTAATACAGAGCTATGCATGCAGTATCACCCCTTTAATACAGAGCGATGCATGCAGTATCACCCCTTTAATACAGAGCTATGCATGCAGTATCACCCCTTTAATACAGAGCTATGCATGCAATATTACCCCTTTAATACAGAGCTATGCATGCAGTATCACCCCTTTAATACAGAGCTATGCATGCAGTATATCCCCTGTAATACAGAGCTATGCATGCAGTATCACCCCTTTAATACAGAGCTATGCATGCAGTATCACCCCTTTAATACAGAGCTATGCATGCAGTATCACCCCTGTAATACAGAGCTATGCATGCAGTATCACCCCTTTAATACAGAGCTATGCATGCAGTATCACCCCTTTAATACAGAGCTATGCATGCAGTATCACCCCTTTAATACAGAGCTATGCATGCAGTATCACCCCTTTAATACAGAGCTATGCATGCAGTATCACTCCTTTAATACAGAGCTATGCATGCAGTATCACCCCTTTAATACAGAGCTATGCATGCAGTATCACCCCTGTAATACAGAGCTATGCATGCAGTATCACCCCTTTAATACAGAGTTATGCATGCAGTATCACCCCTTTAATACAGAGCTATGCATGCAGTATCACCCCTTTAATACAGAGCTATGCATGCAGTATCACCCCTTTAATACAGAGCGATGCATGCAGTATCACCCCTTTAATACAGAGCTATGCATGCAGTATCACCCCTTTAATACAGAGCTATGCATGCAGTATCACCCCTTTAATACAGAGCTATGCATGCAGTATCACCCCTTTAATACAGAGCTATGCATGCAGTATCACCCCTTTAATACAGAGCTATGCATGCAGTATCACCCCTGTAATACAGAGCTATATCAACCCTTTAATACAGACCTATGCATGCAGTATCACCCCTGTAATACAGAGCTATGCATGCAGTATCACCCCTGTAATACAAAGCTATGCATGCAGTATCACCCCTGTAATACAGAGCTATGCATGCAGTATCACTCCTGTAATACAGAGCTATGCATGCAGTATCACCCCTTTAATACGGAGCTATGCATGCAGTATCACCCCTGTAATACAGAGCTATGCATGCAGTATCACCCCTGTAATACAGAGCTATGCATTCAGTATCACCCCTTTAATACAGAGATATGCATGCAGTATCACCCCTGTAATACAGAGCTATATCAACCCTTTAATACAGACCTATGCATGCAGTATCACCCCTGTAATACAGAGCTATGCATGCAGAATCACCCCTTTAATACAGAGCTATGCATGCAGTCTATGGTAATTTTTCAAGCAAACCTGCCTCATGAGTAGCTGAAAATATTGGCACTTCTCGCTCTTATAACACCAATTCACTTTCTCTAATCCATTACATTTAGAGGTGTGGGAAATTTGCGTGATTTACTTTTGTGTAGTTACACAAAAATTCAGAAAACTTAAACAAAATGCAAATCCGTCATAAAAATTAAGCGAAAAACAGAAGTGCCATGAATGACAAACTCCCGCGTTCAGGTCCTTTGCGTTGTTCCTGTGCTATAATTATGCTGTGAACGGCAGCATAATTATGTAATGTGGCATTATTTCGGGGATTTCCCTCAGTAAGTGCAACTCAAAACTCCTGAAAATTATACAAGTAATGCCGGCGTAATTTACTTTTTGTCCGGGCCTAATTGGATGCTTAGAGCCCCTCTTTTCTTCACAAAATGCTCCACCTCTTCTGAACTTTCTAAAATTGTATTGTTAGAAGCTATTGATTCACCAGCTCAGATGGCTCATGAAATGCCAACTTCTTCACCAGATTGTGACTCGCTCCCCTGCTTCTCGAGCAGCTGATGGCAGCAGGGGGGCCTGCTTCATCGTGGCAGGTGGCAAGGTGGCTCAGTGGGTGGACCCCTGTATCTTCCAGCATTTCTCCTTGATTAAGAATTTCCCCTTAGAACTTGTGCAATTAGTGTCTGGGATAGGTTGGCAGCAGGGGTGGCAGCATCAGGGGGGGCCTGCTGTGATCCACTGTGCTGTATCGCCAGGCAGCATAGGAACAAATCGACTTGCGCAGCATGTCTGCAAGAACTGCTGCTGTCCATTTTTATTTTTGTGTATTTTAATTTTGTTTCTTTTTTTGTGGAACACTTTAACATCTTTTTGCAGCTTTGGAACACTTTCCATCAACAGAGATGAGATGGAAAGTATACAGAGGAGAATGAATACTTCGTTGAGTGCAGCACAGCAGCAACTGCAAGTCCGCTCTACAGACCTGGTGAAGTCAGTTGGGCCAGGTCACACAAGCATTTATGCAGGCGCGGTGCGTCCATTGGGGCGTAGCCCCACTAAGCCACATGGACCCATTCGCTAGTCGACAGTCACGCAGCACGCTAAATAAATTTAATTGCCAATGCCTTGCCTTGCAAACGTCTCGCTGAATATACGCGGCCGCTACCGGGACACGCCCGACTCAATCGGACTGCGCTGAAGCCAGGGGGTGGGGCTGGGCTGCGGCAGCTTGAGTGACAGACTCAGCTGCAGCAGTAGTGCGCATGTGCATTTTTGGGCTGGTCATTTTTATGACCAGCCCGAACATGCGCGCACACTACCTTCCCCTTACTGAGCGACTGGCGGTGGCGGGGACCCAAGGAAGGGTGCTGCTTCATACAGCAGCCAGGCAGCAGCCCCGGGTCTCATAATGGGCGGAGAGTAACTGTGCCCTTAGCCAATCCTGGCGCTGCAAGCAGCACCAGGATTGGCTGAGACACCGCGCAGAAGGGCAGGCAGTCCATTATTGGGTGCCGCGCGTGGGTGGTGGCACTGCCGCAGCCGCACTTTGTATGGCCAATCACTGTGGCTTCATGTGAAGCCATGCAGTATTGATTGGCCATTTCGGGACGCTGTCATGGTGACGTCGCAGGCTCGCAGTCGCAGCGCAGCAGTCCAACTCCCTCGCGTCACCGCACTGCACACACTAGACCTCGTGCCGGTCTGCTAACTTTACTGGACTGCTGGTGGCTCGCCTGCTCGTGTCGTCGTGTGACGTACACTGGTACTAAGTACTGTCCGACACGTCTTCTAGTGGACTGAACTCACCAGATCCTGAGAAAAGTAAGAGTCGGGCGGCCCGGGCCACATTTTCTCCTAATTTGTGCTCTTACATACATTTGTCAACTAGCCTAAAACGTCCAACTGTCCTGTAGGAAAAGTGCAAAGAGGGCGCAGTCCTGTTTATTTGTACAAGAAAAGGCCATGAATATTCCCATTTTAGATGTTTTGTGGCCAGATCTGAAAGGCATGTAAGAGTGCATAGAGCTACTTCCCATACTCATGAATGTATTTGTGAATCTGCCCGATTTGTTTTTATTCCTCTGACCTTGCATAATGTTCTTGCTTTGTGTGGTGGCGGGTGGGTGTGCAATGAGGGTCTTACCTGGGGCATCTGACAAGCTGTTTTAGTTTTGAGGACAACTTGTAAGATATAGTGTGCACCGTTTACTTAAAAAAAACATCAAGATTGTAATGATCATTACTTGGGTGAGTGCAGTCCTACTATAGCCTAAAAATACTGAGGTTCTTATTTAGATTTTGGGGAAAAGCATAAAAACACAGTGAATGTGAATACAACAGCTGAATCAGGCTCATTTCTACAGACACGCCCCAGAAGGTTTGTGGGTATTTCGATTCCTTGACCACCATAGAAAGGGGCTCATTCGGGTCCTTTTCAGGAGTGAATGACCATGTATGTCAAGGGTCGGAAACCATTGGAGGAAGGATTATGAATGGCCACAACCTAATGTGCTTGTGTGTGTTCACCAAGTGCCATGGCGTACCACGCCTTAAAATGGCAGATCTCACCCTCGCGTGGATTTACTCATGGAGAGTATCACAGGAGCGTGAGGTAAAACACAGTGGGATTAAAACAATTCACAAATGCAGGTCATCCTTTTGTAAATACTTTGAACCCGTAAATCTAGCCAATTGTATTTGTGACAGGTTTGCAGGGAAAATGGATTTCTGAACTGTGTCTAATTTCTTTAGCTTTAGTTTACCTCCTTTCACCAACAGCGTGTGAAAGTTGCGTGCTGGCATCATGCCTGGTGAACAGTAGTCTTTTATGCTAATTCTGTTTTTAATCTTAGGTTGATGATGTATTTTATTATTTGTATATTACACAATCTGCTTTTGGTTTTCCACTGCAGTTCTTTCATTAGTCCAGGTGTGACTTTCCAAATGATTCCAAGGTTTCCAACGCAGACCGGAGTCGCGTCTGGCTTGTGAAGCTGTGCTATCAGTGGTGTGAATGGGTGGGCTCTGATGTTGGGTGAATATGTCAACTTCAGTGAGCTGTGGGTGAAGGAGTCCAGTAGACTGTCCCAAACAGCTTACCTAACAGTATGTTAATGAAATGTAGAAAGCGCACCTAGACCAATGGTTTCTTGGCCCTGGAATGACCTACATAACTTTCTACTGAAATGAGCCGATGCATTACAATGCTTGACTCTGCAGCTAAGGTTTTAGATCCCATCTAAAAATACATAGACAGGCATTTGCTCTCAAGTAATATGGCATAGAGTTCCCGAGTCTGGCAGCACCGAATGAGAAGTTCAAACCACCAATTCTGTCTTTGGCGAATTTGGGGATTATCAGGAGGTTCCCCTTTGAGGATCACAGAACCTTAGGTGGGCTGATAAACCTTAATCCGATTCTGTATAAACCAATGATATTATCAATACATTGCTCTATAAACCTTGCGTTCCGAAAAGGATACTGTCACTGATAGGAAGCCAATGTAATGACCGGGAAGGAGACACACAAAGCTGAATCTGGGAGCTTCCAGTTCAAGATGTGCAGCGTGGTGCTGGATCGCCTGTATCATATGGAGTAAGTACTGAAATAGGCCCAAATAAATGGGATTGGCATAATCTAATTTATCTGAAATATGCCCAATCTTTTCCCATCCTCTCTGAGGGAAAGCATGACTCTATGCATCCTCTAGGAAGGTAGGCATACTCACTGCCCTGCAGAAGTGTATGTGTATGAGGCAGTATGGGGGAGCGAGTGCCTTTGGGTGCTGTTAGAGACCATTAATAGAGATATGTGCTTATGTGTGTATGTTTCGGGCTCCTGTAATGCGTTTTTTTCTCAGTGCTCCCGGCTCGCGTGCATGCAGAGGAGGTTGGGAAACTGGTAGATAACACAAGCTTTTGGATGTGTGCCCTGTTATGCAAATGTGTTATGTAAATGCTAGTTATTAATAATGTAATTAATAATTTTGTAAATATAGCTGTCGTGTTGAATTGGCAAGAACAAGCAGCAGACAGCTGAGCTGGCAGATGGCAGGGGGAGACTTGCAGGGACTGACATGAATGCGTGAAGGTGACGTGGAGGCTTGCGCATGAGCGCGAGGGCTTCAGGCCCACCATTGTGTCCTAGTCATCATCACAGCCCTTGCTCTGTGAGTGTGAGTCCGCGACAGGGGCGGGCTGCGATGCTGGAGCTGGCTGCCCACGGAATGCCCCTCGCACAGACCTGCACACGCTGAACATGAGCTGGGAAAAGGGTCTGTGAGAGGTCGGTAGCTGTTCCCAAGGTGACAGGAGGAGGGGCTGCAGCACAGCACGTATCCTGCACAAGACAACTTTACAAACATGTTTTTACCTGTACATGCTAGCTTGGATGTGGGCCTGTTTGGAAAAGTGGCTTTAAACTAGAAGAGGCAAGGCAGGATGAACCTTGGGATAGCTGTGCGAGTTGTTCTTTGTCTTATCCTCTCTTGTCCTGTTCTGCCCCATGCCATCCTGACCTATCATGTCACATCCTTTCCTGTTGTATCCTGTCCAGTCCTATTCTGTGCCATTGCATGCCATCCTAAAGCCTGCAATCCAAGTAGCCGCCCTGGACATTACCTCTGCCATCCTGACGGACTATCGCCCATCAAATTTAGAGATTACCTCCAGCCCAGCGGTCATCTCTGTACATTCAAAGGAACCTCCTTGATGGTGGTTCCTTCAATGAACACAAAGTTTGTTGGATGGCCACTGTTGGTTATAATGGCCATCCACTAAATATTTGTTTTATTTTTTTGTTTTTAAAAACAAGAAACTAATCACCCCCACATGTGGAAGTTCTTGCCCATGGTGTAGGGGACATTATTATTCTTTTCTGTCCCTGGTGGTGGCAGACATTAAAAAAGGAATTACACTGTAACCCTCAATAGGGTGGGCGGTGTAACATCCTCCTTCTGATGGCCCCTACTCGGAGCCAATGAGGTCTACTTCGATGAAGAAGTTAAGGTACGGCCGTCTCTAAATGAGGCGGTAGGACAGTGGGTTTGGCGTGCAGGGTACCCGATCATGTTTGCGACAGAGTACACTCTCTGCCAAATTCTAAATTGGACCTTAAGTCTATTGTAGACTTAGCCCCAAACATTTTGAGATTACCTCACAAAACATCCTTTGTTGCTCTCTTTTCATCACTTTCTCAAACTGGTCTGCCAACAGATACGTTGTCACTTCCCTGTAATCACAAACATCAGATTCCCTAATCCACATGAGTGGCAGCTTTTCTCAAGTCTCTCTATCAAGTGCAAATGAAAAGTATGTGGCACTTGTCCTCAGTGCATTAGTCTTCAAAAGGCCAGTTAAGATCCTCTGCACATTCCCCTTTTTGCTAGTTCTGATGTTTCTGTGATGGCCAGTCTTCCCTGGGTAAACTTGTGTCTCTCATTTGAGGTTGCCAGCTTAGTGATGAGTAGCTGTGGGAAGCAAATCTCCATGAGGATCTCCCTCTAGTGAATATAAGAGTGGGCGAAGTGAATCCTTACACCTGTAAAGCTGGGTTAAGTTGGGGAACTTTACACTTTGTGAACTGCTAAAGCAAGTTTCACCTTTCCGATCCCATTCCCCCAGAGATGGATGTCTTGTCGAACATTGATGAGACATCTGGCTGCAGGGAAGTGTGATTCCCAGCTTTAACTCAGGACTGCCCTGGCCCTGAGTGGATCCAGGGAAACTCAATATCTGTCTCTTGGCAGCCTCATCACTTCCATCACCTGCTGCTGGAATCTCATCCTGGGACATCTGCTACTGGGATGTGTGTGGTGCTGCCGAAAACAAAGGTGAGAAGCTACTGTGTAGAATGCTTGCAGCTGCTCCAGTCGCAAGAAGGTTCCTTATGTAGCACAAGGCTCCTTTTTTACTCCCTGTTTTATTTTTATAAACTCTGCCAGCTTTGGGATTTGCTAAGCTGCCAAAGTTTTAAAAAATACTGCGAGTTACCAGTTCTAGCATACCACAATTTTGGCCTGTTCTAATATTGGGTTTTCCCATATATTTGCGTCCCAGGAATTCATCTAAAGCTTTCTGTTTGTTTATCATTTGATAATTCCAGCCATTCTCCCTCTAGTCACTACCTTTCACTGACTGATTGTAGGAGTCATACATTCTTCCCAACGCTTATTGATTACATTCTTCTGAGAAATGGATCTTCTTGCAGCCTATATCACATTTCTGACTACGGTGCATCAAGCGGTACCAGGAAATAGCCACATCTGGCTTCCAATAAAGAACACTGACTCGCCAATTCAATTAAAGAGTCCCCGGGGACTCTAAAGGAGGGCCATCTGCCCACCGTACTGATCTCCACCTGTCTGTCAGGGATCTCTGTGCACTGAAGGGATCCACTGCGGCTCCCTTCACAGTGCTGAAGGTTTGCCGAGAGGGCAGACGTTTTGTATTGCGAAAGTAAACACCCAGAGCAGGAAGCTTTTTCTCAGTACAAAAAACAAATGGCCCTGTTCAGCAGTGAGGTTTCTCGATACACGTGTGAGCCATTCGACATTTTCTGCATCCACCATGCATTGTTTGCGCATACAGGCTGGGAAAATTAGTCATGGCTGCCCTTCCCTCAATATGGCGGCATGACCATCAGTGTGATCTGGGGGCCCCTTTCAGATGGGCTGCCGGGTCAGAGGTTTACATCTGTTGAGCCAGCAGATGCTCTGCCAGGGTGCTCCTAGTGCTTCCACCACTCTGAACAGAGGGGGAGAACCATGGGTTTGACGAGAAAAAGCACTGGTGATTTACGGCAGCAGTATGGCTTCGACAAACACTAAATATGGCTTTCAGGTGATCCAGCTTTCTGTTTCTCAGAGGTAGTGTCCTGCCCTCTTAGGGGATTTCTACAAAAAAAGAGCAAAAGCCCGTACTGTGGGATTCTATTTGATACAACACTAACTCTCCTGCGAGGAACACAGGTGTAGGACACTACACTAACAAACCTTGCCACAGCCAGTAGGTCTGGGTTTAATGTGCTAACACATGAACCTTAGCAAATTAGAGTGAGGCACATGGGAGAGAGCCAGCAGGAGTGGACAGAGAGGGGGGGCTATCGTTGTAAAGTATTCCCCCAAGTAGTTTAAGGTAAACACTCACGTGTAGACAGTAGGATACACCAAAAGAGCCAATAGCATTAGTTAAGAGACGAGTACTCCACTGGGTTGAGTCAAGGCATAAATGACAAAGTTTCAAGCCAATGGCTGAAAGAGGCTGGTTAAAGAAAGCCAATAGCAGCAAGGGGGGGCCCAAAGCCCACTTTTGTATATTTTATGCAAAAGATCTGTTTGATACCCAGACCTAAAAATGGAAAAAAAGAACTGGTAAGAACAGAGGTGAGGAGCTCACACCAACTGTTTTTCAAAAGAGGCCCTCACAGGTTCCAATAAGCATGGTACCCTCATACCTATAATTCTAACCTTTCAGCTGGTGTTAGCAGCTCATGTGTCACAGCAGTGAAAAACAAATGTTTTTTTGTCACTAGGAAAATACTCCCTACTTCCCCAGTCTTGCTTATCGGACTATCAGAAGACTCCTTCCTGACTTTATATAAGTCCACGCAGCGAGGTCTAATTAAATGTAATTAGAAATTAAAGACATGCAAAAAGAGTAAATTGATAAAGTTGTGCAAAATCTAATTACTTCTTGTATCATAGTGAGTGATAGATTATACTATTCTGTAGTGAATTCATAGTGTTAAGTATTTTATTACTGTGTTAGAAGAAATAAATACATGTTTCCAAACTTGCATTTGCAAGCATTGTTTATACATATGGGTGTTGAGATACTTTATGCCTTACCAGTAGAGTATAACTCCAAAGGGTGGGCGAATGGGGCCCTTACTTAACACTTGGGTATATGTCCCCTGACTTCCCTGTTGATTAGTGGTGCCCTGTTATTGTTATTTTAAAGAGGATTGCTTGAAGTTGGCTCTTCACTTTCACACTGGGAGCAGAGATCACAGCTTTGTTTGGGTATGGGAAGGAAAGGCACAGATTGTGCCAGGGCAGGAGGGGGGCACAGATTGCCAGGTATTTAAAAAATAATATTTGTGTGATGGAGGAAAGGTTTAAACTGAGAGTGCTAGAGACGGGTGTCAGGATGTGAGGTATTTCATCTTTAATATTTAGGCAGAGGTGGGGAGGGCATTGCCAAGGGAAAGGGCAAAGGTGACAGAGTTCCATGTGTTTTGAAAAAATATTCAGGAAATGGAGTTGTAGGTTCTACCAAGGATGGTTGGGAGGCTGACAGGACTGGTCATTTATCCCGTTCTTTTTTTAAGGAGAGGGTTGCCCAATTAGAGGCAGGCCAGAAGGTGTATATTATTTTAATATACAGCCGTGTTGGGGCAGATGGAGGTAGGTCAAGCTATGCTATGCATGGCTCTACCTGACTCCTTTACTTATGTGGAGCTGATCGGTAGAATGAGCTGTACGGAGGGCTTGGGGGAGATGAATGCACAGCATAACACTAGAGTGAAGTTTTTCATCTCGTAGTTACAGGTGACATCATAGACAACTCAAGTTTCACTCTTGTTATCTAAGTTTAACTCTTGTTGTCTAAGTTTCACTCTTGTTATCTAAGTTTCACTCTTGTTGTCTAAGTTTCACTCTTGTTGTCTAAGTTTCACTCTTGTTGTCTAAGTTTCACTCTTGTTGTCTATGATATTACTCAGACCCCTCGGTGAAAAGTTGCCTTATTATGGCTAACTCTGTGTATTCAATTCTACATGTTACATTTTCTAGTTATACCTTTTTTCTTACTTTGCCTATACTGAGGCTCCATAGCATGAAACTATTTTTTGATACTATAATCACGCCTTTTTTTATCCTTGGGTTGTCCACTTTCTTCTCTCTCCCCAGGGCCCAATGGCCAACTTTCTCTTCCACCACGTGCTTCAATAGTACCTCCCACTTTTGGCGGGACAATGAGAGGCAGTGCAAGTCTGGGTTGGGAAATGCATTTCTACATTCAATATTACAGTGCTTAAAATGAAATGAGATTCTTGCACATAACCACACACCACGACTGAACAAAGGTTTCTTTTACAGAATCTATCTTAAATATTGCTAGTAAAAACAACACTAGCTAGATCCAATAAAATGCAATATGTCATGTGGTTTTTTGTATAGGCGACACACATTGGTCGCAGCTTAACCATGACTGACCAATCGACTATCTGTACAGTGAAAGGCTTTTTTTCCACATCTGTGGGGACGTGGGGGAGACATAAGTTCCTCATTTAGTGAGGGCGGAAGGCATCTGCACTCTTGAGAACAGTGGGTTGGAACAGCTTCTCTTCTGGGGGTGGTTGATACTGGAGTGCAAACAAAAAACAATAGAGGTGGGGTGGGGCAACAGCTCGTGAGAACTCCAAGCCTGCCCAACGAAGTGCAACCCCCGAACCAGGACCAAAAGGGTACAGTGACCCGGCCCCTCCCCTGCTCTTCTTGTAGAGACAAGATGTGGAACCTTGGCCTCCGATAAAGCCTTCGTATTTCCAGACTCATTCAACATCGATCAGCACAGTCTGCTCCTGGTGTGTGAAGCTACTTGGGGGTGGAGACACAAGATTCTGCTCATCCAGCAGACACCTATGGAGCATACCCCAAAAAATGGTAACTAGGTCTTTGCTACGTGGAGCACAGCCAGGCGGCTCTACTACAGCAACGCCTGCACCGCTTCCCTTGAGTTCAAAAGGATCCCGACTCTACCTGCATAGGTGGTGTGCAGCGCATGGGCGTGACACCTCCTAGAGTCCACCATTGGCTGAGAAGGCCTGTCTAAAGGTAGTGACCGCCAATCCTAAAACAGCCTAGAGTCAGGATTCCATCCCTGACTGCTTGGTAATTAAGAAGTAACAAACACCATCTGTCCCACTATGGAATGATTCCCAGAGATCTTACTTCGCCTCAAACCGGTCTAAACAGACTGAATGAAAGCAATGGCTGTATAGCAGACCTGTGTGGAGTTTTCATCATGCCTGCATTTCGCCTTACTTGAAATGTGCAACATTTTCACCATCTCACATAACTCAAAATTTTGTGTAATTTCTGCACGCAAGAGACTGGTTTGAGCAGAAAATGTCATGCTGAAAGATATTTCTGCTCAAACCTGTCTCCTTTGGAGTCTTGAATATCTTTTTTGTGCGAGATATGCTCTTTCCTAGAAGAGACACAAGATCCTGGCCAAAACGTGTATACGTACCTCGTGTAATTTTATTCAGTTTTCACAAAATCTTGTGACATTTCCGAAAAAACATCACACAGATTTAGCACAGCCTTATAATATATATTATGCTTGTGCCAAAATGCAAAGAGGCATAACTGCTCTACAGCGCGGCGGCCCACTGTAAAACTTCTAGTACATCCAATATTTTCTGGACTTTGAAGACTGAATATCCCACAACTCACACCAGTATTTATAGTCTTGACCCTCTATCAAGGTGACGGGGTACTTTACAAAATTTCACAAACACAGAGTACCAGCGGCTCAGGCCTATAACTCGGGTTCAGGGCCTTTAACAACAGGCATAGACCTCAGTAGCAGGCTATAAGGCTACATTAGAACATTGAACGTTGGGCGCCCCATTGAAGACAACGGAATAACCCAGGGCATAGGCCTTCAGCTCAACTATGCCGGTGTTTATTATTTCTGCTTCTCCCTGTATAATTTAGAACATTAAACTCTGTGTGTAGAATATTCCAATAGCCTTGTAGTCCTTATGCCTTGGGCTGCACTGGTCATTAAAGCCCTCTCCCTTTTTGTTGACCTTCACCTGCAACTTGGGCCTATAACTTAGGTTCATGGCTTTAACAACCAACCTAGCGCTTGGCAGCAGGCAATAAGGCTATAGTAAATGTCAGAAATAGTTTAAGGTCAGATATGTCACTATGAAGCTCCTTATAGCCAGTCATGTTTACATGGTCTCACAGTAGCAGGAGGCTAGGAAATGGCTGGTTAGGCTGGTTTTGAATTTTGTAGCCGGGAGTTCCAAATTTCAGTGTTGTTGCAGAAGAATGATAATCTATAGTTGATCTTTTCTTGTACTTGGGAATTTCAAGTCATAATCATGATATTCCTCTCAGCTCTGTTTCCTCCATTGAAGGCGAGTTTGTGTACCAGGTAATTGGAGGTGCTTGTATTTAGTGCCTTGTAGATGATGCAGGCATATTTGTGTGTGCTTCGTGCCTCTAGGATTAGCGAGTTAAATGAGGCCAGGACCGGCTTGATGTGATCACATTTCTTTGTTCTTGATATGAGTTGAGCACCAGAGTTCAGGGCTGCTTTAAGAGGAGCAAGTCAGTCTTTAGGGACACCATTAAGTAGGGAGGGGGTAGCCATGTTTGCTTTTTGAGATGCCCATAGCTTGAATTAAGCCCTTTAGCTCAGGTCTCTGGAGAAAGTGTCTGTCTCTCAATGAAACCCATGAATTTGGTGAAGGTTGAGAGCTTAGGTGTGATAATTATTTTGCTCAGATGTTTTCCCCCAGTAAGTCAGAAACAGACAGCTTTGTTTAGGAGGCAGGATAATGCCTTACTATAAATAAAGCATGAATTACACAAGCAGTAACGTTGATGGTAGTAGAAATTCACCAGGAGGTCCACAGTGGGCCTCATTCTGTTACTTTTTCCGTATTGTGCATAAGCATGTGGTCAGGTGGGGTGGGTGGCCTGAGGCAAAACATCGAAGCCACGTTGTTCATGGGCTCACACTGGAAGTACGACAATCTGATGGCTAAATCCTTGGAGAGTGGTAAACCACACTGATGCCTGGCCTGAAAAGAAACAGTGGGCGATGGCAAACTAAATGCTGACCCCCGTTCTGTAGCTCATTCGAGGTGCAACGGGCTGCAAGAAGATGGCACTGCCTCTCCACCTGAGGGAGGGCACCTCTCTCTGTATTAGGCTGGATCCAAGACGGATGTACATGGAGATGGAGGTTTTGAAACACAGTGATCGACTGTGGTCCTGCCACTGTAGTTAACGAGGTGCCTGCGGGGCTATATCTCCTGTGTGGGTGCTTTCAGGACTGTGCTTCAGACTCCATTTTATACAGTGTTGAGGCGTGAAGAAACACAGAGACCATTTATACTAACATAGTCGAAAGTGGGGTGCAGTGAGCCCTGCCTGCTGAGATGAGCTGCATCAGGTTTGGGGGTACTCAAGACACAAGTCTGACTTTCTGTCCTACTAAGGAACATAAGTGGACAAAGTGGGAAACAGCCTTAACCACGAAGGCTGAACAACGATCAGCCTTAACAACGAAGGCTGAACTTCGCAAGCCCTACCACGCATATGTCTTAACCACGCATATGCGTGGTTAAGGCATATGCGCGGTAGGACTTGCGGCCGGACGGAAGCAGGAAGAGATCGTTGTGAGGTAAGTGGGGTTGGGGGGGTGGGTCGGGGTTGATTTGTGGGCTTAGGGTGGGTCGGGGTTGATTTGTGGGCTTAGGGTGGGTCGGGGTAGTTTTCTGGGCTGGGGGTGGGTCGGGGTTATTTAAAGTTAGGCTGGGACGGGTCGGGTGTTGTTTTTTTGGCTGATTGTGGGTTGGGGGTAGTTTTCTGGGTTGGGGGGTGGCTCGGGGTGTTTTGAGGGCCGAGGGATGGTTTGGGTAGTATTCAGGGATTGGGGGGGTTCGGGATAGTATTCAGGGCACGGGGTTGACGTTTTAGGGTTCAGGGCGGGGGGTAGGGATCGTGATAGAACTTAGTACTTAGGGGGCAGGGTCGATTTTAGGGCTTAGGGGGTAGTTTAGTTTTCAGGGCATGGGGGCCGTTTTAGGGTTCAGGGCGGGGGAGGGTCATTTTTAGAGAATAGGGGGTAGTTTTTAGGGATATGGGGAGGGCGGAGGTGAAAAAGTGACTAGGGATGGGGAGTGGGGTACTTTAGGAACTCAGGCCAGGTGCAGGGGTCAGGGGATTAAATTCTTAACCGCAAATATGTATTTACCAAAAATGCCTTAACAACACGATTCGTTGTAAAGGCATGCGTGGTAAAGGCATATTCATGCTTAAGAATTTCGTTGTTTAGACTTCGTGGTTCCGGAATGCGTGATAAACGCATTCGTGGTTCAATCATACAATCGGACAAAGTATTGAGGAGATGTGAAGATGGAGCGACTTACGATGTCAAAGAGGAGCCAGAACTCTTACTAGTGTGCCCAGGGTTCTTCTGCTTCACAGTATTGGGCTGGGAAAAGGGGAGCTTGCAGTTTGAAGGATAGCTCTTAAAGGTGCTAGTCTGAATCTGTTGTGTAAAAATGAATTTCACACGCCATGCTTTACTACGAAACTGGATAGTTTTGGAAGTTAGATTATTTTTTGCAACAATTCTTTCTCATTAATTGTTTTAATTAGAGCAATAGGATGAATAACAGCATGTCCCGAGTCTCAAGAATTCAAATTCCTGCTCATCTTGGGGTAAAGTGTAGAACCTAGTGTTACTAATAAAGAGCCAGTCACAGAGACGTTAGGTGTTCTAGGGAAGGCATAAGTAAATATTCAACAGTATCTCATGAAAAGAGATGTAAAGGAACATATGATCCAGGACTAGACAGTCAAAGGATCTTTCAAGAACCATCACCGGGGGAGGTGTGCATGGAAAAGGAAGCATGGGTAGGGTACAGTCTAAACCAAGTCGGCAGGAGTTGAGGAAGTCGTCAGAGCAGATTTATCAGGGAGTAAAAACTGGATGGGACGAAGAGGTGTTGATGGCTGCGATCTTATGTCTCAATTCACTACCAAGGCCATGTTATGATTGTGTCAGTCAGTCTGGAAACAGACCGGGTGGAGAAAGACATGCTTCATGGAGAGTTCAAGAAACGGGGTTTCAGGAAAGCTGTAGCCTCAACAGCCACTGTCCAGTATTAATAAGGAGTGTGCTGTATTAGACGGCTGATGTTGCAGTCCCACAGGCCCAGAGGTTGTGCAGTCCTGGAATGAAGGGGTTCCATCTGTGGTCGAAGATGTCTAGATGATTCTTGATCTTATAATCACTTGTTCACAGGACACGACATGCGATATGTCAGACAGCCATTTGTCCACTCAGAGTGGACTGTGTCTCCAATGATGGACTATGTCGGCAAGGAATATCGCTAACTATCTGTGTTCATGGTGGACCAATTCAGGAAGGTTAGACGTGTCAAGCTAGAGACCCAGGTCAGCAGTTCGGGGTATCGGAGCATCATGGGCTGATGAGATCGACAACCATATATCCGACCAGTATCCAACCATTTTAGGGAAGTGCCACAAAATGTGTACTAGGACCACGTCCAGTGGCCATAGCATTAACAGTTTGAATGAGAAAGCAAACCCACCCTGTGCAGGGAGTAGGATTTCTAAACTATAGGCAAATACCTGATGTGAAAGAGATGGAATATGCAATATGGCACAGAGATAGGAGGTCAAACCGAGATTGCTATTAGGAGACACCTACAGGTGCTACGACAAGCAACGTTTGGGGCTGGTGAGAAGACCAGTTGATACATTACTGTGGCTGAATCCCTGGAGGCAACAGAATGCGACTGGTGAAGCCTTGGAGGCTACACAAAGAGGGTGATTAATATGATTAATCTGAAAAAGGGCCCCTGGGAATTCCCAAACAACTGCATATCTGCAGTTATGGAAGGCCACAAAAGCCACCAACGCTAGCCACGCCCCTCATCACACCCTTCCCTCCTTTGCACTTGTTCATTCGGCTGCACTTTCCTATTTTCCTACCCTGCGCGCTCAATTGTCACTATCCTCCCGTTCTCGGTTGCCACTGTTTGACTCTTCATCCGCGTGCCCCACTTATTCTTTCTTACTCCGTGTGCAATGTAACAGCCGTGTTGTAAAGGCTGTTTCCCTCTTAATCTTACCTTCTTTCCCCTTGTATGGCACTCTCTATCCACCCTTACAACTCCTTACTCACAATCATCGACCTGGCCTCTCTTTGCATGTGCCCACAGTAAACTCAGGCATGGGTGCCAAACACCCTTCCTAATCTGAGTGGTGAAGCTACCAACTTGGGTAGCTGGGTGTGGGTGCCCTCGAATCCAGCACCCGCGGGTGGGCTCTGTTGCAATTTTTTGTTTCGAATTCTGTTTCTCTCATATATCGGCGTATTGCCTCCTGGCTATTTTCATCACAGCTTCTCAATTGTGGGGTTTTTGTGCAGGTCACCAGACGTCCACTTTCTTGACTTGATTATAATACGTCCCGCATTTGATTAAAAATAAAGCTACAAAAATCCAGCTTGGAGAGCCTGTGTCACAGTGAAGCCGGACTAAGTGGCATTAAACAGATTTTGAAGAAAGAGCTTATGCCAGCTGCAAGCATGACCTTTAAAACCACTCACTAAAGCATTTTAGGTAAACTTCTAAATAAAAATGACCTTTGAAAGCTAGAATAAAATGTAAGGCATGGGCTGGTTCCCAATACTAAGTGTGATTACAAAGCTAGAACAAGAACAAAGAGTTGATTGCTATGGGTCAACCATACTTGAACTGGGTAATCATTATACGCCCCCATCTAACATATGGACCGCATCCCCCGGGGGCTGATGAGCAGAGGCCGCTTCATCAACTCCAAGCGTCATGGTTTGTAAGCGATAAGTAAAGTTCTGCGTGGAGCAGATGCCCTTCCAATCTGTGGGCACCACTGGTCTTGCACACTGAGATCACACTAAGGGACAGCAAGACCACTCAGTAGAACTTCTGCCAGTCCACTACTGGTCTTGCACTCTGGGATCACATTGAGGGACAGCAAGACCACTCGATAGAACTTCTGCCAGGGGAGTACATTGTTTGAGCTGGAGTTCTGTTCTGAGATTTATTTACAGAAATTGGGGTAACTTTTTATAAATAGAGATGGAGTTTCCCAAGAAGATGTTGATGATAAGAAATGGAGGTACCTTATTGGAATGTCAGTTATGAGAAGCGAAGGATGCCTTTCAAAAGTGCAAGTTCCTTTTGCAAGTGACATTGGTTTTTTGAAGCGGAGGATAAGTATTGAAGTTTGTTTTTCATAAATGGAAGTTGATTTTCAGAAGGTTGATTTTCAGAAGTAGATGTCAATTTTCAGAAGTAAAGGTTACATTTCAGAAATAGAGCTCAATTTTCCGAAATACAGGTGGTTTGAAGATGAAGACCTAGATTTTGTAGTGGATATTTATTTTGATTGGGGATTATATTTCAGAGATTGTGATTCATCTTTGTGTGTGAAGGCTCATTGTAAGAGTGGAGGTTGAAGTTCAACTGGATTCTACAAAGTTGGGGTCTGATTTTCCAAAGTGGTTTTGAAACTTTGGCAGATTTTCACAAAGGTTTAGATTTTTTTTAAATTACACAAGAAGCAGCTCATGTGAAACTACAGCGCTAATATATTTTGGGGTCATTAGATTGGTTTACTGCCTGCCGGACACATGGGGCAGCTGAGAGGAACATATGTAGCGAACAGCTAGGGCGCCACACCATTGGTTATGGAAGTTGAACCACATAACTGCTGTTTGTACCTTTACTGACTATACATGGATTTGTAAGAATCAATTATTTTTTAGAGGAATAGTGTTGGCCCTGTTATATGATTAGAGTAGCCAAGAATGAAAAGAGTCGTCATCTTCTCGTAGATTGTAACAGATGCTCTTGAGGAACACGACGCAATCCGCCCAACGACAGCCCTCGCTTTGGCATATAGTACTTCTGCCGCAACAGTGTCGCTTTCATATTTCTCATAACAGCGTAGTTGTAGGGTGGCTACAGACAGGTTCATTGCACAATCATCTCACAGTATTCCATCCGTATGTTTCTCAGGATTTTCATTCCCAGAAAGCACCGGCAGCACTTCGATGATGTGGTGTCTCAGGGTCTCATCAGCAAGATGTGCCGCACCAGGAGCGAGAGCAGCGCTCGACTTCGCAGGAGCCGGAGTGAGGACCATCATGAGCGGCTGCTGGTGTCCACGCGGGCCAGTTCGGTTCCAGGGTGCCAGGACGAGGTGGTGGTGGGGAAAGGACTACGGAAGACAACCTCCCTAATAGCAAGCAACGTGGGATCAGGAAAGGCACGCAGGTATGTCAGTTCTATGTGTGTGTGTGTGTGTGTGTGTGTGAATATGTAAATTATACAGCTATAACTGTGAAAGACACCGCCTCTGAAGACGGCGCAAAGCAGGGGATCCACTGCATGACATGAGGTGACATCACTGTGGCCAAATTTGTACCGCTTATTACTCAACTGGTAGGAAGTCCATATCTATTCCTGTGGGGCTGGAAAAGTTTCCTTATACCTGTGCTAACAGGAAGCCCTTAGTTTTATTTCTTTGTTCCTTGCTTATTCACCGTATTGTTATAGGGCGGATCAAGGGACAAGAGTGGGCTTTGCAGAGCTGAATGAGTTTATCTTTGATTGAAGAACACGATGCAATTATACACAATATAAATGGTAGGTGGAGTTCCCAGAGGGAAGCAGGTGGATTGAACAGGAAAGAGTGCTTCTGACATGTACAGAGGAGGGGTCTGGGAATAGTAGCACACAGTGATCAGTAAGATGGTTCAGTGAGTTGAACATTCATCACTAACCTCTGCTGTAATGTGTCGGTAAAGAGTTGGAATCCTGACAAGGCTAACGTGGCCTTTCATCCTTAAGATGTCAGTAAATTGAGTACCAGTGGATGTAGTAATAGTAACACCTGGTATTTACCTTGTTTAGACATGTGAAGGAGACCCACTGTTCTGGTTATGTCATTGTGGCTTTTTATTGATATGTGCTCCATTGTTCAAAGGTATGTGACGTGCCAAGTTTCCCGTAAAAGTAGTATTACCTAACTGAAACCCAATCTTGCGTTATAACCCTCAGAAGAATAAACAGCTGACTCAGACATTCGGAGATTCAAACCGCTGACTCACTTCTGCTCTAGGTTCGATTGCTTTCCAAATCATAAAGACCCAGGCCTAGGCCAGCATGTGTCATGTATCAAGACACCAAGCTATGAAACCAAGGAGTATCCTATGTGACCCTTTAACCCGGCAGGAGATTGAACTGTGACAGGAAGAAGCAAACACGGGAAGTAGGGGTTAGAGACAAGAGAGAGAGAGAATCAGAGGTCTCAGGTGCTGAGTCATGGGCGTCTCTCCCGCACAATGAAGGACTTCAGTTCAGTGGGATGTAGGTCCTCACACTAAATGAGGCACAACAGATTATGTACCAGTGCTTCTAAGTGGAACATTATGAAGCAGCACTAATGCACCTTAACAGTCTCCGAAGGGAGCGGCTGCGGACTGAATACCAGGAGCCCTTCCAGGATCTGTGGAAGCGCGGGAGAGCGGCAGCAAGAGATGGTGGACCCAGTAAAAGGAACCAGGTCTCCAAACAGCAATACATTCATTCTGATTGGAGATTATATTTCAGAGATTGTGATTAATGTTTGTGTGTGAAGGCTCATTTAAAGAGTGGAGGTTGAAGTTCAAGAGGACTCAACAAATTCGGTGTGCATTTCGAGAAATGGAGCTTGATTTTCCAAAGTGGTTTTGAAATGTTGGACATAAAGGCAGATTTTCACAAAGGTTTGGATTTTTTAAATAGTGAAAAGGAAGTTACAATGAACCGGTAAGGAGAGTACCAGTGGAACCGAGGGGGAGTACTAAACAAAATTGCAGGACGCGGATGCCAGGTGTGAACTGTAGAGCACTAGAGTAAAGCGCTGCCAGGCGTGGAACACATGGTGAGCTGGCCTTTTGTCCTGCAATTACCCAAACTTTCCTAGAAGTGTGTCAGTCAACCTGGAAATGGAATCTACCGTGTGGAGGTTATTGGTCTAAATTCTGATGGGTTTGGTAACCTGCCACCTCCCTCTCTTCCAAACTCTCCAGGCCTCTCTCCTTTTAGGTGTATCAATATCTATTTGTGATGTTATATGATATGGTCAGACTTTGGGCTGCTTTTGTACCAGAGCCTTTAACTCAATTCCTCTCAGCACTGCTCTCAAACATCTACTTACCTGAGGAGGACATGAATGCTCTCTCCTGTCTCCACTGTTCTTCATTGTCTATACCTGTCAGCAGGAAGGAATGCAATGATCAGTCAGTCTTTGTGACGGGAGTCTGACAATGAAGATGCAGGCTGCTTTGACATTCTTCACAGGTACAGTGCTCAATTTATTGTCACAGCAGGCTGCCTTGATGGCTGCAATGCACAGAAGACTGCACGAGGAGCACACGAAGACCCCATGATGTTCCTGATAGAACTCCATTGGCTCCTCGTGCCGGCCCACACCATCTTTAAACCCAGCTGCATCATTTACAAAGTTACCATGACCAGCTTCCTGCTTCTCTTGAAGACATGCTCACCATCATTGATAGCTTATGTCAGACCACAGCTAGAGCGCCATCTGCTTAGAGACTAAGGATTTTATAGTATAAAAAAAAGACTGTAGGCCTTTTTTATGTAAGCACCCAGCTTTTGGAACAGCATTCCTGTATCCGTCAGGACTGCCTCAACAGTGCTCCAATTCCAAAAAGCAATTAATTTAGGAAAGTTGACATGCCGCTTTAAAGAACACTACTTCACAATGCAGTGACAATACACTTCTGCCCCAGAACCATGTTACTGCTGCTGTCACTTGTTGACTGTATGCTTGCCTTTGACTCTGTACAAACATCACGCAGTTGCAAGTGTGCATACGTATATTAATACAAACATGCATACAGACATACATAAGTACACATTAGGTCCTAAACTGACAATGGAGGGTGTTTGGGCCTCAGACTAATCTGGTATATTAAGCATGCTGCTTGTTTTGGTTGGCTTGCAGTTTGTCTCTTTTCATATCTGTCAATCTGGAGTTACTAGTGTTGCAGCAGTCGTAATGGCAGCCGGTGAGGTCCTTTTCTGTGTTGGAATAGAAGGTGAGCTGCTTCTTTAGCTCATCCAAGCTGATGACGTGTCTCTAATCGCAGTTTCAGCTTGTGGAGTGAAATACAGATTGCAATTAAAAATAATGCCAAGGTTCTTGACAGTAGTCCAATGCAGCTGATAGCCAGCCAGGAACAAGTTAAAGAGAAGCGGATATATATAATATAGATAAAGTAGGCCTGTTGAGAAATGTTTTTTTGAGCTGCAGAATTTCAGTGTTCTTGTAACAACAGATTTCCTCGCCCTCCCCCACTTAAAGAAAAACGACAACATCAAACAGCCATGATTGGAAGATGTTGTTGGCTGCTTTACATGGGGTGCGATGGAATTAAAAGCATGTATGACAATAAGTCAACTTTACTAACAGGAGTAATTCTTCAGCTACTCACTCTGGGTTTCGCTGATAAGGATTCTGCAAAAGAAGGAGCCAACAGTGTGGAATCTTAGAGCACTTCTGGCAAGGGTTATCAGTAATACTAATTTGATTTTACAGATAATTGTTATATAAAATGACAGTTTTCTCCCCGTGGATTAAAAAAAAAAAGAAAACCCAAAGTAATGTCTTTTTGATGCACTTCTGACATATTAGTAAAAGCTGCTAGGTTTTTAAAGATACGCGTTATGGAGTACTTAGGCACACACCCTCAAATGCTTTTTGCCAGAATGAGCCATGTGGGCCAGTTCAAGCTTTTCTGGTCTTCTTAATCATAAATGCAAGGGCTGGCATCATTGACCCACCAAATACAAATCTCGTCTCGTTTCGGAATATTCACTGCGACCACGCATGAGGTGAAATTACTTAGAATGAATTACAGTTTAGAGTATTTGCATATTTTCAGGGAACACTTAAAATCTGACTTGATTTTACTATTCACTGAAACAACAAGCTCAGCCCTACTCAAATGGATTGTATTTTAGAAGTTGTCAATAATGGGGTCTGAACGTTCCTCCCTAAAAGAGTGATTACAACTAAGGGGCAACAATCAGTAGAGTTTTAACCACAAGCAAATATCACAGCTATCCTTGTGCTAAAGAATATTGTACATCATAGCGACAGAATATTGTCCGCCAGTAGTACAGAACACTTGGACATTGATACTGTATATTAGCAATGAGTGTTAGAGAACAATTCACATTAGTGCTACAAAATAAAGCCCAGGATTGTCAAATAGTACTGCCAGTCAACTCAACCTAATATTGTCTGTCATTGGAACAGTAAATTAGCCTACTGGATAGTACTGAAACTCCCCTGAAAGGCGTGTAATATGTGTCCTCAATGCCACATACTTGTTATCATTAGTATCACCAAATATTGAATATATACTCTTGAAGTACCGAAGCCGCCAATGATATCCATCTTGGCTCTAGCCCTCACAAACAACTCTAGTCTCGTACTCTGTGTGCAGACTTCTGAGCAGAGTCTGTGGGGTGGCATATGTGTTGTTGTGTACTGTTTGTTATGTGTTTCCACACTACTGTGTGCTGACCTGTTGCATATGGTATGCAGGGTTCACGTTGTACAATGTCTTTGCTTTGCTAAATTTCCTTTTCCTTCTTTCTGTTCTTTCCAATTAGGACTGTCCGGATTTATAAAGGAAGCAAGAGCTTTGGCTTCACGCTACGAGGTCACGCACCGGTGTGGATTGAGGCAGTCCTTCCTGGTAAGATGCTCAACTACCCTCACATCCTACAGTAAGGGTGTATGGAGCTACAGTCACTTTGCTTGAAGTGGTTGGGTTTCTTGGTTGTACCTCTCTGGCAGTAGACACATCAGACTGGCCATGCTGTCCAACTCATGATACATTTTGGGAATGGCTCTATGACTGTCAGTTTGTTTCAAAGGACTATGTGTTTTTTATGTATTTTTACTTTTCCCTAGAGTAAATATATTGCTCCCACCTCTGCTAATGAGTAATTAATAGAAACAAATCCTGATGTTTTATCCAAACACGCCCAATGGTTTTCCTAAACTTTGGCATTACAGTGTAGAGATCCCAATATGCCCCTTTTCATATATCTGTACAGCCCCGTTATTCTAACCCACACAAGTGTTTACATCTAGTCACTTTCTATTGACCATGTTATCTAGACCTCTAACTTTTCCTCTCTTCATGCCAAACTTGTGGGCAATACTACTTGCACTTGTTATGAGTTTCCAGATGGTTCTCAGAAGGTTCCTTCTCGCTACCATATTGTGGATGTGTTAACTAAGACCACACTCAGATTCTCTGGTAGAGGGGGCAAGATTCATGATCACGTGGACCTAATGCCTGGTCAATTCTGCTTCTCTCACAATGATGCAGATAGAGTACAATGCAGAGGTAGCATTTTGCTCTTTTTTGAAGAGGAATACTTGAGGCGGTACAAGGCTTCTGCGTGAGATAAAACCATCTGAAAACTGAATCCCTTAAGTTTTGAATATACAGTAAATTAAAAAAAGGAAAATGCTACTTACCAGTATGCATCTGTTCTTGGCATGTAGAGCTGCAGAATTATATACTTGTGCATAGATCGCCATCTGGTGTTGGGCTCGGATGTTTGCACTTTGTTGTTGTATTGGAAGAAGTTCTTTGTAGTCACGAGATAGGTGACTCCTCCTTAGGACGATAGTGCGCATGGGCATCGACTCCATTCTCAGATTGTTTTTTGCCATAAAGGGTGATGATGGAGTTTGTGAGAAAACAGAAAGAGATGTCCATGTGTGATGTATCTAAGTAAGATAGCACTGCAACAGATAAAGGTATCCGGGGAGGCGGGTGGGCGTATATAATTCTGCAGCTCTACATGCCAAGAACAGATGCATACTGGTAAGTAGCATTTTCCGTTCGTGGCATATGAGCTGCAGAATATATACTTGTGCATAGACTCTACAGTAGTACTCTCCCTAGCGGTGGCCACCTGTATCTGTTGCAGTGGTTTGAAATAGTGTCCTTAGTACAGCCTGGCCCACACTCGCCTGTTGTTTTGCCTGCACATCTACACAATAGTGTTTTGTGAAAGTGTGCGGTGTAGACCATGTTGCTGCTTTACAAATGTCATCTATGGGAATGTTCCCTAAGAATGCCATAGAATCCCCTAGTTTGCGTGTGGAATGCGCTCTAGGGGGAATAGATAATGTACGCTTTGCTCTTTGGTAGCATATATGGATGCATTTCACGATCCACCTGGCAATTCCAGCTTTTGATATAGGGTTGCCCTTATGTGGTGGTGAGAAAGCTACAAAAAGATGTTTAGTTTTCCTGAAAGTTTTTGTCCTTTCAATGTAGTAAAGGATAGCTCTTTTGACGTCAAGCGTATGAAGAGCCCGTTCTGCTCCCGAGTCTGGTTGAGGAAAAAAGACTGGCAGCTCAACAGACTGGTTAAGGTGGAAAGCAGAAACGATTTTTGGTAAGAATTTAGGGTTTGTCCTAAGAACCACTTTGTTGTGATGTATTTGCAAAAATGGTTCTTGTATGGTTAATGCCTGGAGTTCACTAACTCTTCTGAGAGATGTGATCGCTACAAGGAAAGCTACTTTCCAGGTGAGAAATTGTAACTCACATTTATGTAAAGGTTCAAATGGGGGACCCATGAGCCTGGTAAGGACAATATTTAGGTTCCACTCTGGAGAGGGTGGAACTCTGGGAGGAATTATCCGTTTAAGGCCTTCCATGAATGCTTTGATGGCAGGTACCTTAAACAATGACAAGTGTTGTCTATTTTGTAGGTAAGCGGCTATGGCAGCAAGATGTAATCATATAGATGTGTATGCCAGATTACATTTTTGTAGATGCAAGAGATAACAAATAATGTTTTGAATTGAAGCATCTAGTGGAATGATTGTGTTGTTATTACAGTAGATAACAAATCTTTTCCATTTAGCTGCATAGCAGGCTCTAGTGGTAGGACGTCTAGCCTCCTTAATGATATTCATACAGTCTGGCGGGAGATTGAGGTAACCAAACTTGAAGACTTCAGGAGCCAGATTGCTAGGTTCAGTTGAGCTGGATCTGGATGCCTTATTTCTCCATGGTTCTGTGTGAGGAGCTTTGGAGAAAGGTGCAACTTTTGATGTGAAACTACTGAGTTCCAGCAGGGTTGTGAACCATGGTTGCCGGGCCCATGTTGGAGCAACCAGGGTCATTGTGAGAGACTGTTGTTTGAGCTTGCGCACCAGTAATGGAATGAGCGGGAGAGGCGGAAAAGCGTACGCAAATCTGCCTGACCAGTTCATCCATATTGCATTGCCTTTGGACAATGGGTGTGGATACCTGGAGGCGAAGCTTGGGCATTTTGCGTTTAAATGTGTGGCGAAGAGATCTATGTCTGGGTGGCCCCACATCTGAAAAAACGGATGAAGAACTTGCGGATGAAGTTCCCATTCGTGGGTCTGCTGTCTCTGACGACTGAGCAGATCCGCAATTTGATTGTGTACCCCTGGGAGATGTTCTGCTAAGAGGTATATTTTTTGAGGAATGGCCCATCTCCATATGCTTTGCGCTAGGCGTGAAAGTTGCAGAGAGTGTGTCCCCCCCTGTTTTTGTACATAGTACATTGCTGTCATATTGTCCGTACGAACTAGGACAGCTTTGCCTATGAGATGTATTTGGAATGATTTTAATGCGAGAAAAATCACCAGTAATTCCAGGTGATTGATGTGGAGCAGTTTCTGTTGAGGGGTCCACATGCCCTGAATGGTATGGTTTAAGAGATGAGCCCCCCAGCCGGTGAGCGATGCGTCTGTTGTTAGCACTATCTGTGGAACCGGGTCTAGGAACGGCCGCCCTTTGGAAAGGTTTTCTGTGTTCCACCACTGCAGAGAGCGATGTGTGCGGCTGTCCACCAACACCAGATCTGTAAGCTGACCTTGAGCCTGGTTCCACTGATGTGCTAAACATTCCTGTAATGGACGCATTTGGAGTCTTGCGTAAGGTACGATGAAAATGCAAGAGGCCATCATCCCTATTAGCTGCATGAACACTCGAGCTGGTAGTGAGTGTTGAGGTTGAACTTTTGTTATGAGAGCTTGCATGCTGGCTATCCTGACTGGACTGGGGTATGCAAGGGCTTTTGAAGTATCTATTGTGGCGCCTAGATACTGTTGTGTGTGGGACGGTTGAAGATGTGACTTGGTGAGGTTTATTGTGAATCTTGAGTTGTGCAGTAGCTGGATTGTTTTGTGTGTGTGGTGCACACAATTGCTGTGTGACTTGGCTTTTATGAGCCAGTCGTCGAGGTAAGGAAACACATGAATGTGTTGTCTTCGCAAGTGAGCTGCTACTACTGCGAGACATTTTGTGAAGACTCTGGGTGCTGTAGTCACTCCGAATGGGAGGACTTTGAATTGGTAGTGCTGACCGTCCAGTACAAACCGTAGATATTTCCTGTGAGCAGGGTGAATCGGAATGTGAAAGTAGGCGTCCTTGAGATCTAGAATGGCAAGGAAATCGCCTTGTTGGAGCAGTGGGAGGACCTGTTGGAGAGTGACCATGTGAAAGTGGTCGGATTGTATGTACAGGTTTAATGGTCTGAGGTCGAATATTGGCCTGAGAGTACCGTCCTTTTTTGGGATGAGGAAGTAGAGGGAGTAAACCCCTGTACCTTGATGCTGTAGGGGAACCGGTTCTATTGCGTGCTTTTGCAAGAGAGAGAGAATTTCTTGTTTTAGAAGCGTTAGATGTTCTGTGGACATTGGACGTTGTTTGGGAGGTATGTGTGGGGGAGTAGAAGTGAGTTCCAGGCAATAACCATACTGGATAATTTGACTCACCCACCTGTCTGTGGTGATGGAATTCCAGACAGGAGGAACTGTGATAGTCTTCCCCCGACCGGAGTGGAGTGGTCTGGGGGAGTGGAGGGAAGTCACTGTTTTGTGGTAGGGGAGGTGCAGGTGTTATTCCCGCGGCCTCTTCCTTTGTTGTTATTCCCTCTGTAACCCCCTCTAAAATATCCTCTGTTAGAGGAAGTTTGAGTGGTGCTTTTATAGGAAGAAGAGGTGTTGTCTGTCCCAATGGTTTTAGAGGCACCCCTATAAAAGGAGCGACAAAAGGAACCTCTAGTAGTTGGTGACTGTAAGGCCACCATGGACTTAGCTGTTTCTGTGTTTTTTTTCATCTTTTCTAAAGATGTGTCTACAGTAGGTCCAAACAAGTGTTCTTGATCAAAAGGCTGATTAAGAATTGTAGACTGCACTTCCTGCTTAAAACCAGATATGCATAGCCATGCGTGCCTGCGTAGTAAAATGCTTGTATTAATGGCACGAGATGCTGTGTCCACTGCATCAAGAGCACATTTGATAGAGGTGTTTGTAATTAGCTTTCCCTCTTGTATAAGGTCGTTAGCTTTGGACTTATATTGTTCTGGAAGATGTGCATGAGCGGCTCAAGATCATCATAAGGCGCCCTATCATACCTGGCCAGTAAAGCTTGAGCGTTGGCAATGCGCCAGAAATTTGCTGCCTGTGACGCAACCCGTTTACCAGATGCGTCCAATAATTTAGATTCTTTATCTGGAGATGGGGCATCACCTGTTGTTTGGGAATTTGCCAGTTTACGGGCATTTGAAACTACTAGGGAATCTAAAGGGAGGTGCCCTTTGATATAAGCTGGATCATTTGGAGCTGGTTTATACTTTTTATCAACCCTGGGATTGAGAACTCTAGCCCTGACAGGGTCTTTAAACACTTCAGGTGCATGTTTAATCATACCTTTTAACATAGGTTAAGTACTTGTTGACTTTTGTGATTGTGTAAAAGTCTCTATTAGGTGGTATTGTTGTTACATGACCTGTAACAGGGTCAATGTGTAGGGTTTTTTGTTTCGGATCCGATGGATCTGGTTGAAACAGTTCTTTGGAGCCATTGTCTTTTTTCGGCACCGACGATTTTGGTTCAGAGTGGTGCTTTGATTTAGTCTCTGTAGCTTTAGGAGGGGTCTCGGTCCCCTTTTGCTTTTGTGGAGTTTTCGAGTCCGAAATCTTTTTCGGCTCCGAAGATTTATGGGGTTTTTCGGGTCCGAGGGTTTGTCCTCAGTGTGTTTTGGTGCCGAAACGCTCGGCGTCGAAGCCATCTTCGGTGCCGATGTAACAGGGCGTGGCACTGTGTTTGTTTTCGGCTTTTGTTTTGGTGCCGGGGATTGTTTTTCGGTACTGGTACGCGGCTGACTCGGTCCCGAGCCGCCTGAAGGCTTTTCTTTGGGCTTCGGAGCCGGGCCCGAGGGTGGGGCATCTGAAGTATTATCTCGGTGTCGACCTGAGCCCGAAGGCGAAGGTGTTACTGGAGCCGTATCTTTTGTTTTAGATGGGGCAGGGGTGTCGAGCTCGGTACTCACGATCCGTTGACCTGGAGTAACCGTCTGATCCTCGGCATCTGACTCGTCGGCCTCGGAGACGCTGATGTCTTCATCCTCCGGTTCTTGTTCTTCTGGAACATCGGGGCCTGCATCGAAGATGTCGTCCGGCGCCGAGGTAGTTGATCTAGACATTATGTGACGTCGAGCCCGGCGATCACGTATGGTCTTCTTTAATCTGAAGGAAGCACAGGCCTCGCAGTCTTTGTCCTCGTGTTCTGGAGAGAGGCAAAGGTTACAGACCTCGTGGAGATCAGTGTGTGGGAATTTAGCACCACACAGGGGGCATTTTTTAAATGGAGTTCTTTCCATTGACTGCAGGGCCTAATGGCGCAGATAGGCCCAACGGCCAGCGTCGATGACCGGAATCGAAGGTCTTGATGAATTTTTGGATGCGCGTCGAAGGGGAACGCGATCGAAACAATACCGTCGAGCGGTGAGGGATTGCGCGTCGAAGGGGGATCGAGTACGACACCGACCCGGAGCGCAGCAATTTACATCCGAACCCCATGGCGGAAAAAAACAATATGAGGATGGAGTTGATGCCCATGCGCACTATCGTCCTAAGGAGGAGTCGCCTATCTCGTGACTACAAAGAACTTCTTCCAATACAACAACAAAGTGCAAACATCCGAGCCCAGCACCAGATGGCGATCTATGCACAAGTATATATTCTGCAGCTCATATGCCTCGAACATATATATATATAAAAGAAAGATAGATGGTGGAAAATCCGAAATCATATCTTTATCAGTTTATAGGTAGATATATTGTTTAAAATCTTTTATTAACAATATCTGGCTGATGATGAACCAAATGGCACACTATGGGCCTGATTAGGATGTCGGTCGGAGTTGCCTCCGACTGACATCACTGGGGTTTCGGAACCGACCGACCCCGGGTCGGCAGTCCGAAACCGCAATTATAATGCGACCTAACATGGTGCAGTCGCAGACTTCTATTTCCCTATGGGAGCTTGTGCGGTGGTCGGAAACCGGCCGCAGCACAAGTTCCCAAAGAGAAATGGGAGTTACTGTAAATCCCTGCACTGTGTGGTAGGCACCCCAACCGGAGGCCGCCGCAGAAGGGGGGCCGGCTAGGGGCTCCAAAGTCGCTTTCTGACAGGCTTTCCATATCGAAAAGCCCAACATGGAAAGCCTGTCGGAAACTGACATCATAATCCCGACGGCAGAAACGCTGTCCATACAGGATTATGTGACCGTTCTGACTGGTCGACGGGCTCCTTGAGCCCGCCAGAAGCCAGTCGGATTGACCGGCCGGTTTCAAATCGGACCGCCGTCATTGTAATACGACGGTCAGATTTGAAACCTTGGATGTCGGTCGGAAAGTCTCCGACCTGCGGTCGGATGCTTTCCGACCAACTTCCAAATCAGGCCCTATGTTGCTTTTTTTGGTTATGGCCCTGGCAGCAATTTTTAGGTCTCGCCTGAGCCAGCGCATGCGCTGCTCTGGCGAGACATTTAGGGAGTGGGCTTTAAAAAGCCGACCACAGCTTTTTGTGTGGCCTAGAGCGTGCGGTTACGCGCACAGTTACGAGCAGAGGCGCCATCTGGCTTTCCTCTCTCGTCATGGCTCATTAAGTGCATCGCTCGCGGGCACCCTTACAGCCCGCGATCGCGATCACTTTCACTTTGGCGGCCGCGCGGCCAATGCTTGTTTTACTTTGAGCGAGAGGCCCGCGCGCTTGTTTTTCCGCCTTTCGCTGTATTTCTTATTGATTGGCCTTACGTTTTCTACCCTCACTCTTTTTTCCTTTTCACTTTTATTATTTCTCCCCCTTTCATTATCCCGGTTAAGCTAATAACATCGTTACTTTTCTCTTTCTCTTTATTTCTTCTCCGTTGTTATCCCACGGTCTCCCTTATTGCATTCGTTTCTTTGCGCATCTCCGTGGCTTTTTCCCGCTACACCTTCAGTTGCTCTACGCAGTGGTACCTCCTATTTTTGACTCAGCTCCGTTGTCCTTTAATATTGACCCGGCTTCCCCCAGTCTCGCGCTTGTACTAACTAGTTCTATCGCTTGGTTTGACGCATCTGTTTTGTATATAATTTTAACGACACATTGGCGTTTGGACAGCACCGTATGCCTATGGGTACGTATTATATTAACAAGTTGCACACAGATTATTATTGCAGACTTACACGAATATCGTCCTCTCACCCTTAATACACTCCCGTCCTTCAAACAGGCAATGCCCGCGCCCCTAACTCCCTTGCACCTATGGAATTCCGTTCATTCCTAACCCCACCCTCTGTCTCCCCCTCTACAATGTCCCCAGCTGCCTGTTCCCCCTTTTGATTTCAACTGCTCTCCCCGTGGAACTCCCATAATCCTCCTCGCCCTCCATCCACCGTCCCTTTTTTTTGATAATCAAGTTTATTGAATTTTTTATAACAACAATACGGTAGCATGTCAGTCAAAGCAATAAATACATTATAGACGATGGAGGCGACAAAGTTTGTAAGGTACTGATGGTGGGAATACGGTACACATTTACAAGCTGTTACGTATTTTAGCCCTTCTAGCCCCTCAAGCGGGACCACCGTCCCTTAAAGGACAATTTCCCCTCACTCAGAGTTGTCTGCCTTAACCTTGTTACCTCGTCTGTGGAAGGATCCAGTCCTGCGGTCCTACTGGTGTGGGAGCGGCGCGCGAGTGATGAGGGAGCACTGGCACAGCCCGCGCTCCCCACCTGCAGGCACCTCCCCCGTAAGCAGACCGGTGCCGACGAGGCTCAGGAGGCCTCCGCCTCCCCTCCACCCTCTGCGGCCTCTCTGCAGGTGCAGGCTGAGGGCATTAATACTTTTGAATAGTGCGTCCCGTGAAAAAAGCCGCCTCTAGGTGTCCGTGAGTTCAGGTTTGGGTGTACCGGAGCCATGACTGACAGTTCTGGAGTTCCGGCCGAAGGCGGAACGAGTTTCTCACAGTGCCCCTCAGTGGATCATAAAGAGGGTTATTATGAATACATGCTCACCCAATCCGTGGCCTCTCTGCAGAGCGCACTTTTTTCTCCCTCTTCTCAACATACACCCATCTCCTCCCATTTCTGTTTTCACAGCTATCGCCCGTGTTTCCCCCTCTCAATCTGAGCCTTCTTTTTCCCTTTTCCACCCGCCTTTTTCCCTCTTACCCTTCTATCTCCCTCTCTCCCCCTCTTTTCACCCCCTCTCACCCTTCTTTCTCCCCCTCTTCCACCCTATTTTCTCCCCCTCTCCCACCCTATTTTCTCCCCCTCTCCCAGCCTCCTTTCTCCCCTTCTCCAGCCTCCTTTCTCCCCCTCTCCCACCCTCTTTTCTCCCACTCTCCCAGCCGCTTTTCTCCCCCTCTCCGGTCCTCCTTTTTCCCTCTCCCGCCCTCCTTTCTCCCCCTCTCTTCTAACCTGCCGCCTCTTTCTCTCAATCTCCCTCTTGTATCTCCACACTTTTCGTCTTTCCTCTGTATTTGTCCCTCTCTCCTCAGCCAGCTTTTCTCCCCACCTCCTCTAGCTCGCCGTCTGTGCTCCACTCTCAGCTGGTTCTCACTGGTATGTTCTTCCCAATACTCTTTGCTCATCTGTCTGCGACCAGGCAGGGGTTAACAGCGGAGTGAGGTGGGACTGACCTTCACTGTCCCAGCTGTCTGGTCTGGTTAAAATGTAATTACAGTCAGCGCACGTGCAATCTACTGTGTTGTGCAAACTCCGGGTGGAATGTGTGCCTGGTGCAAGCTGGGACTACTGGGGGTGTGTGTGTGTGTGTCCTACAATGTCATGGGTTCACCATCACAAAGGAAATATTGCTTTTTTTCCTTCAAGCTCTTCTAGAGCACACGAATATTCTGTTTGCACAGTGTGTTTGCGACATGCAAATCTCGCCAAAGTTGTTACTCCTTCATGCGTTACCCTGATAACGCTGTTTACATACTTACAAGAATGGGGTTTGTAAGTAAATAAAATGTTTATTTACAGCATCTGCCGAAGTGAAGGAATTTCATAATACTCTAAGGGAACAGTTCATGAAAGATGATTGAATGACCAAAAAAAAAAGATTCAGACTAACACTAACTTTCAGGGAAAAACTACAACCCAGACAGCGATTTAAGCTGCAAGGGTGGCTCAGTGAGTTAAGCAAAATGGCTCAGCAAATTAAAAGCTTACCTTTCACATTTGGTATACTCTGCATAATGACCTACATCAGCACAGCCATAACCCAGTGTGTAGCAATTGTATAGCTCTTCAATCCCTGGTTAGATTTCCCAGTGCAGAATGAGAAGAGTCAAGCTCTGCACTTCCCGAAGCTGCGCGGGCTGCCATGATGCAGCAGTATGTTTGTGATGTATATACCGGCAGGTATGGCTTTGTAGTTGTTGGGTTTGGTAACCGCCACATCCTGAAGCCCTCCAGACACCGTGTCTCGAGTCTGCAGCTTAGTAGTAACCCCCTTGAAGTGCGACTTATTAGCAGTGTCTGCAGCATAGCACTGCACTGATTCAAAGAGTGCCCACAGTTGCAAACATTCATGTGCACAACAGAAAGCGATTGAGCTCCGGAGAAACCGCGCCGTTCATGACATGAGCTGTAAGTTACAAAAAAAAGCATTTGCATAGCCAATAGGTCTCGCTTTTGGGACCTTATAAGTATTTAGTTATGCAGCACAATATCCGTTGGTGCAACACATCAACGGTTGCATGGCTAAACACTTATAAGATCCCAAAGGCGAGACCTATTGGCTATGCCAATGCTTGTTTAGGAAGACTCCAGTTTCTCATCAAGACAGATAAACATGCATGGATGGTGAATAGAGCCTAGCTTTGGATTTCGGCTTTTAGATTTCGCCTTCTGCACCATCAAGGGCCACAGACAAATTGTGCTGGTTTTTAAGCATCAGTAAATAAATCCAAGTGACTAGACATGTCTGCGTCCAACCATTTCAAGATGTTGTGCAAGGCCACTATTAGCAGAAAACATAGAGGCCAAGATGTATTGGAAAATCAGGTGTTTCACCCTTTTCTGAACTTCTGTCGAATTATCCCGAAGGCTAAAGGACATTGAAATATTGGCAGATTATTCCAAATGAGGGTGTGTCTGGACTCAAATTTCACCTAACTGTCATTGCAAGCCTGAATTTAAAGTTTATCAGAAGACCTTGATAGGCAAACTTCATCACTGTACTAGGCACTCGCATGTATACTGTATGACAGATATTGCCGTGGGATTTTCCATGCAAGCTTTTCTGCACAAGAAAAGCTTCTTTAAACCCTATGCAACTTGCCCCCGCGTTAGTTGAAGATTTGAACGTTGTACATGTAGGACTGTCAACTCTTCTTAAAATGGAGATTGGGTTTAGAAGGGAGACAAGGAACAAACTAACTGTATGAAACTGAGACCATACATGGAATGCAGTCTGCCGCACATTGTAGAGATGAGAAAGGAGTTGTCGTAACTAATTGTGTTCTGCCATCCAGAAAAGACTGTAGCCATTGTTGGACACCTAAATGTCCCCTACAAACTCCTCCTACAGTTGTAAGAGTGGTAAACAATCCATGGTGATGCCTCGAAAAGGACCACAAGGAATAGCACATGGTGGGTCCTGGCTCACTCGGGTAGAAATATTAATCCTAAATCCCAGCAAGACAGTTGCTGAATGTTCTTAATGCAGAACAGCAAAGTTCTTTAGGGGTTCTAGAAATGATCTAACAACTGTCTTCTCTAAGACTGCATAGGAGAACAGAATCGTAAGTGGATATTACACCGCTCTAATGTAGAGATTCAATGAGGTTTCTTAAGAAGGCGTGTACGCCTCCTACATTTCCAAGGTTGTGGAAATCTGGCTTCTTGGGGAGAGTGATTTACGTTTTCTCAAAGGGGAGGGTCTAAAATCATTCATAAACCAGACTGAAAATAAGGTCTACAGAGGATTCTCTATCACAGGGGATACATCAGTAGCTCTTCCTCATCCCCATAAGCTTAACCAGGAGGCAGGTTCCAGTAGTCCCCAGGATACGCAGGACTTCCATGTGTACATAAAAGGGTCACATAATACACAAGTTGAGATCACCAATACAAACTGAACTCCCCCAGTTCACAGATGACAACACTAATGGCCTTCACTATGGCACCACTGACGAATAATTTGTTTATTCTTGGGATTATGAAGTAAGAATGAGAATAAAGGAGGAAAACGGTATAAGATGAATGTTTTTGAAAAATCTGAAATAAAAGAATTGACTGGCTTACAACTAATAATGATCTCATACATGCTGGAAACACAACACAACAAATGCATTGTTGGGGTTGTGTGTCTTACAAGCACACAGAACAGCAGGTCTACTCATGTGTAGAGACAGACACATGCACTCAAAGCACACAGAAGACTGCCTTGCTAACACAGACACTCTCAGCGCACAACTTTCATACCAACCCATCCAGCACATACACATATATAGGTATAGGGTGTGCCTGTTCCCAAGTCACAACCTATCCCCAGGGTGAAGACTCATACATTCCGGTTTTAAGTTACTAACTGATGATTTCGAGTTTGGCAGAGAACCTACTCCATCGCAACAGCTACCAAGTTCTCTCAGCCAGTCTGCAGGTCCACCCGCCTGATTTACAGTCAGGCATACCTTACGTATGTCAGTGGCGGAACTTACTCCGGCTCAGACACTGATGTACTCCTCTGATGACTTGACGGAGTATGGATGTTGGACATCCACATATAACACCGTCTGCTCGCTTCAGAGTGGACTGTTTTATATGGTTTTTATTCTGTTATTTACCGCCTTGTGAGCTACAGAAGAAAAAATAATGAACCCCTCCCCACCATGAGAGGCAACTACTATGTAGTGGTGACCTTTTGTTTTACTTTTTCCAAAAACCAAACTGCTTTGGGAGTTTGTTTTTGGAAAAAATTAAACGTTGTAGAAGTTTTATGGGTGTCCATCATGTCTGTCAAACTTATATATCATTGACAGAAACCTTCATGGTGGCGGCTCCTGCAAATGTATAGAGTTGTCTTCAGGGCTTGCAGACAACTCTAAATTTGGCAGGTGGAGGACCTGCGGTATGGTAGGAGTAAAGTATTCTGCCATACCAATGGACTTATTCCGCCCACCAAACTTTAAATCAACCCCTATATTCATATGTAGTCCTTCTGGTCTCTCAGTCAGCACCCTTGGTAGATGCTTGAGAGATCAATGCACCACTTCATGGATTTTCCATTGACCTTACCCTCTGCATTCAACCATTGCAGAGCACTGTGATCCCTTTACATTGTGAAACTGAATCTTACTGTGTGTCCTTAGGTTTGTTCAGCCCTCATGAGGGCTAACTGTTGCTTTTCGAAAGGGGAGGCATTCTTCCCCAAGCCGTTCCTCATCTGGGCAGGAAGTCGCCTCCGCCCAGTCTGCAACACCTCCGACCCTCCGCTCTGAGTCTAGACCGCTAATAACCACTAACGTTTAAACCACGCATATGCGTGGTAAAGGCATATTTGTGGTTTAGATGTGCGTGGTACAGCCTGCGTGGTTTAGGCTAGTGTAGTTCACGTTGCGTGGTTAAGGATGTTTCCCAAAAAACAGAATAGTATCCCCTCAAGAACTGGGATGGTTCATGCAGAAGAGAAAAAGGAAGGGGACTGGGGGACGGTTGGTACGCAAGATGGCAAACCACCTGATATTGTGGGTGGGAAGGGAAAAAAGACCCTTTTCTTTAAATAACCCTCACTCACTCTAATAGTGACATGCTTCATCATCGGGTTCACCCCAACTCCTAAAGGTCGGGGTGGGCTCAACCATATTTCAGGGAGCACTTATGAAGACTGGGTGTATGGCGGCGTAACCTTAAAGATAAAATTCCTCTCCCACTCCAAAAGTATCCTTTATTCGTAGGGTGGGAGGGAAGGTTAAAAAGGAATATAGGGCTAAGAGGATGTGATGGTCCTATGACCCTAAAGCACCAACATGTTTCAGCCCTTAACTAACAGCCTATCTGAGGTCCTGGGCTTTCATCAGGGTGGGTAGCGAAGAAGTCACTTCCCCCGAAGACGTGACTAACGTGTGTATGCAACTTGCATGTGAGAGAATTTAAAGGAAGACATATACTTGCAGCAGCATTTTCAGGGAATTACCCAATATTAAAAGGGGCATCTGCTCCCCCGGGGGCATGAGAGGGAGGCCCTGTAGTCACACATTTGTCAAGGGTCCCTTCCCTGCGTTTAACCTACTGTTAACTCTGCTCCCCTGCTTGCGGACCGCAGGGAAGGGACCCTCTCACATGCAAATTGCATACACACGTTAGTCACGTCTTCGGGGGAAGTGACTTCTTCGCTTCCCTTCCCACTCACAATAACGAGTGGTTTGCCATCTAGCGTACCAACCATCCCCCAGTCCCCTTCCTTTTTCTCTTCTGCATGAACCACCCCGGTTCTTGAGGGGATACTATTCTGTTTTTTGAGTCTACGACAGGGAGGAAGTATCTCTTCCATCCTCTTCATTTGAGGACCTCTCTACCCTTCTAGGGTTCCCAATCGGGACCCCTAACCTTGTGTATAAGGATGTTTCCCCCCAGAAGCTCTGTAGCTGAAGTTGAAATTACACTGTATCTGGGAACAAATCTTGAGTAATGCCTAGGTTTGACGACTAAGTCACAGAAGTGCTCAAGAATCTTAAAGGGAGGCCACAGTACAAGGATCTACCTTCGCCAGCATATATCCATCCTTCGTCCTTCATCCTTCCAGATAGAGTACTTCCTCCAAAGCCATAAACCATCTCAATGTCTTATGAACCAATCTGCTTCATAGAGGCGCTCCAGACTGTGCATGACGTGATCCTAATTGGCCTCCGAAGTGTAACCAAATACAGCACTGAAATCTATCTGCGATATGGGATACTCTACATCTCCTTAGATGACTTGTTTTGAATATTCTGGGATGATCATTCTCTGTCAAGTGTGTTCCTGAATGAGGCTCATCCATTGCTGACCACGTAAAAATCACTCATAACTGTGGTTTGGCCATGAAAATAAAATCCTCTGCAGTTGGTCTAATATGCCTGGCCACATTAAGAAGCCATGTACTCATGATCTATATATCACTGGGTTAATTCCACAACATCAATGCAATACTTTTTGTCTGTTTCTTGTAACCAGGTAGCCCAGCAGAAATGTCTGGCCTGAAAGCCGGTGATCGAATCTTATTCCTCAATGGTCTTGACATGAGGTGCGTATTTGCTACTTATAACTGACTTTTGCTGCCTTGCTCTCTTTCTGTGTTATTCCAGCCGTCTTACACTTCCTGTCTTCTCTCACTCCTCCTATTACTTTTGTTGCCACTTTCCTTTATGTTCTCATCTCTCACTCTCTCTGTACATTGTTCTCTGATGGATTATTCTTTTTCCTGTAGGAACTGCTCTCATGAGAAGGTGGTGTCCATGCTTCAAGGGAGCGGTGCAATGCCCACCCTGGTAGTAGAAGAAGGGTTCATCAGCTTCTCTGAAGGTGAGCCTCTATTATGCATCCAAGCCTCCCTCACACATCCTCTGATGTACCTCGTACCTGGCCTACAAGCATCTCAGCATTCAAGAACTCAGCAGATTAATCTTGATCCTGCCCTGCAGCAACCCCACTATTCCAGAGCACGTAGGCATAATCAGTTCTGCCCTCTCCCTGCCAATCATTCAGGTTCTTAGGAGAGAGGAGGAGGATCACGGTCATGTCTAGAAGTGGTGGAAGGAGATTTATAATCAGAGAAGGGGGGAAGAGTGGGAGAGAAAGGTCTGGACGCTTGTGTGGAAGCGGGAACACTTGTAAATTGTAGCTTTATGACACTCCCTTCTCTAAACACTGTTCAACTGTTTCCAAGGATGAGGCTAACTAAAACAGTTGGATTTTCAGTATAGCAACAAAATGGTGGAATATCTTTTGGTCTATAATTTCAATGCCAGTAAATCCCATATGTTTGTGCCTTTGGAGCCTAACCTTCACCCTTCCATAGTATTTAGGTAAATGAGGACATGAACAAGCCTAATTTTATCGTGAGACCACAGCCTGATGCCAGTTTCAACCTTGTTGGGGGCATCCGGGAAATGCAGACACTTGTCCTGTGCAAATTGTGGCAACGGACTCATTGATGAGACCCAACAAGGCTGAATGCGCTCTGGAGCTGCTTTTGTTCTTGTCCAGGTGGGACTTGGCATTACTATTCATGTTGGAGCAGGACCAAGACTGATTTGTTTGGAGTGGCACAATAAGCAAAAAACAATGTACTGGAATGTGGCCTCGATTATGTACCAATGGTTGAAATGAATTCTATCCATCACTTGTTTTCCTTATTAAGATGTTCTGAAAGTCAAGCTTCTGTGTCATAGTCCAGCCTCCCAGGTGAGGAATTGAGAGCGGGAGGTGGGTTTAAGAAACTGACCTAGGCTGGACAAGGAAAGGGTCACAAGAAGCTAGAGTGGGCAAAACATGGAGGACATGAGTGCGCACTGGGCGTCTTGTAAAGAGGTTTGGCATAGTTATGCTACTGGCCTCACATACTCTGTTTTCACATGCTTGCAAAGATAGGGGCTGGAACAGGATACTTTTTGATATCCTTTTAACTGAAAGGTGAATTGCTTATATTGCAATGCATAAAACCAGTCCAGCTTTCTTTTCTGTAGTAGAGTAAGTTCACAAAATGTAAAAGCGCGTGGACATGGGGCTGGCATAGTATGTGCAATTTAGTAAGATTTTAGCTCCCAACCAACTTCCCATCCTCCGCATCTCCAGATAAAGCAAAGTTCTTCCCTCCACTTATCTGCTGGCATTTGACATGCTAATTTCTGCTATTAACCATCATGTTTTTCAGTTGGTTGAGTGTGATTTATAAGCTGTTCATCCTCGCCTGCTGTACCCATCACAGGAGCAAGGAGACACATAGGGAGCTAGTTGGGTAAGTGGGTTATGGAGTTAGTCACCCCTGGCTGCTGGTCTGAGGCTGACCACAGTCTGCACTGACCACAGTCTGCACTGACCGAAGTTCATTGCCAGCTCACGATTTGCTGGTCGCCTATGTGACATGGGTAGGCGACCTCGGCTCAGCTCACTGTGAGCAGGTATCGCTCCACTAAAAAGCACCCTCACAATGGCACGGATTGGCATCCTTCATGGCACCCCTCCGGTGCACAGAAAAGAGTGACAACAAGATCAACCAACAGATCTGAACGGGGCATAAATATTGCACTCGGGTGCCCGCTCTCCAGTGCAGTTTTGCTGAGCATACGTTGGCTCTGAGTAGTTTGAAAAGGTTTGGTGAATGACTGCAGTCTTTAGTGTTCTCAGTGCAAGGACTTTTACTTGAGGTATCATTCACTGGAGTGCCAAGGCACCATTCCGATGATTGTATAGAACTTGAACCCTGATAAAGTATAATAAATGTTATACTTTCTCTGAATCCGTCCTCAACCTCCTTGCTATTGCAATTGACTCAGATGGACAAAGCTCTTTGGGAATGGTATGTTCCAAAACAATTGCAACTCTTTTCATCTGGCAGACTCCGTGTGCTACAGTCTGGGAGGCTTTTACTTGGTCCTCGCTTCACGCTTTCACCGAAAATGGTGGTGTGGATTCTGCTCATGCACTTGGGGTCTGCACTCTCCATCTTGTTTGGTGGCAACGCTTCTGTTCATCTTGGGTCACCAGCTACCACTTGTATCTTGTAAAAATATGGATCTAGTCGAGCTCAGATGGGTAGAATGGTCAGGACTCGCACCAATCTTCATTTCTGATTTCACTGATGTCCCTTTATCACTGGAAGGAATTATTGTGCATGGTGGGGATATCAGGAATGCAACATTATGGATAAATAGTTTCTTGCCTCGTGAATCATGATGCTATTCATCCCTGCAGAGCGGTTCAGTAGGCGTACCTATTAAGACATACTTACTCCTTGCAGTATGGAGAGGGGGCCCTTTAAGATAACCTAGGCATGATACTTTTACATCCTTAAAAACACTGTGGTATCCAAGAGCAGTGTTTTGTTCTTGCCTTATTGTAATTTCAGGGCCCGAGAACCAATAGCAAGAGTTTGCACCATCTAGAACTCAGTTTGCACTATCAAGGCTAGAGGGTGCTTCCATTGATCACAAGTGATTTGAGTGACTTGCTGTTTGCAGGTAACCTTTTGGGGTTGAGAGCGTCCCCGATATGTATGTGTTTATTACTCTCTCACATCGATAAATCCTCAGTCGTTTGGAAATGGGATGAGGGAACTAGAAAGGCCCAGCACCCCTTGTCAGTTGAGAATAATTGTCAATGACATTTTAAAACCCAACACTGTCATGTCAAGTGGATTCCCTCAACGAGAGATTTGCTTGTGGATTCATTGATATCCCTCCAAAATGAACCTTTTAGGTTTCTTCGACACAGGAGTGTCTAGAGCTGTGATGCATCAGCTTGTGCACACAGGAATATGTTATAAGGCAGAGGAAGAGAGAGTTGGAAGAAGGTCATAGAGAGGATCAATATGGTAATGAACAATGAGCTCAAAATGATACCTATGTTGGGCAGTTCACTGCCTACAGTGCTTAATTTGTGCTGATGGTTACAGGTGGTTTGTGCCAGCACTTATGTTTGGGGACTAGAACCTAACTTTTCCTCATCAGACTTAAATTCAGACGGAGAGATAGAAAGGCAGATAGGGGAGAAGGAAGGAGGAAAAGACAAAGGGAGAAAGCAAGGATGAAAAAGAACCCACTTCTAACCCATCGAAATGAACTTTTTGAACTAGAGGGATTTGTGTTACCATACAGCATGGGTGAAAGGTAGTCGAACCAAACAAGAGCCCACTGCTGACGCTGGTGAATGCCGCACTTCCGGAAGACCAATGCTCCCTGATTTTGATTTCACTGTATGCCTTTTTCTTCACGGCCAACCTGGACCATAGCTTCCTTCTTTATGCTCCTTTTGATTGGCTGACTTGTATCTTTCTACTGCTCACATTTTGGGAACTAAATTTTTCTTTTACATTAAGCACTCAATGAGAGTGCATGTGTTTTCTTTCTATCTGACTCATGTGGTGCTTCCCCTCTCCTAACCCCCCTTGCTGTGTTGCTCCCCCCTCACCTCCCAGCTTGCCTGTAAAAGCAAGGCAACAGGTATCTTTTTACTGTGGTATGACTAAAAAGCAGACTTTAAGGGTTGTTTTTGTTTTATCAACTGCATTCCACATATTGCATGAAAACACATACTTTGCCACACAAAGACATTTATGGTGCTGGGGGGAGGGCCATCTGCTGCACTCACTCAACAGGTGTCTGAGGCAGAAGGTGTGCTTAGCATGACATGTCTCCATGAAGTGGAAAAGTATGCTCCCTGGGCTACTAGCGGCACAAATGCCTGAATGCTGTGGAAAGTAAATTAGGACTTGGCAGGAGTTTCCTTTTACATTGTGACACTTTTTAAATGCTGCTTAGAGTTTCCTGAGTGAAAAGTATTTGAAAAATAAACCACACTATTTGTAAAGATTGAAAAAATTGAATTCAGTGTACAGTTTTGACATACCATAAGAAATGTGTTTGCTTATCCTCCAGTATTTTGAACTTTTTTTCTTTTACTTTTTTAACAATAGTTTACAGACAAACACAGGCACGGCCAGTAGCTCACCACTCACATGACCAATCAACGCCTATTGGCTTTGCCAATGCTTGTTGTTTTTCATTCTACATTTCTCATTTTACTTGTGTATGAAATATGTGTTGTTGTAGGGTCCTTCTTTAGTTTTTGTATTTTCACTATGGACTCAGTCCCTTAGTGTTGTTTCATCAATTCTTGAAGTTTTTCTTCTGATACAGTTTTATTATCAATTTGACTTTTCTGTCAAGTTATTTCATCCACTTCTTTCCTCGAAGTTAGTATTTGAGGAACTAGGCGTTCTCTAAGATGTCAAAGTACTGTGAGAGTGGGGTGTCTGCATCTCTTGTATTTGTTGATTATTGTTCTTTATGTTCAATGCAGATCCCGATGGGAAAGATCCGCTGAACCCCTCGTCCGCTCTGACATCTGTACAGTGGGTGGCAGAAATCCTGCCTTCGAGCATTAAGCTGCAAGGAAGAACATTTAACCAGCAGTTGGACCATCTACTCACCCCGCCTGAGCGCTACACCATCTGCAAAGCCCTGGAGGCTTTCTTCCAGCATAGGTAAGACAGCACAAACTCCTCTTAGTGTGTTGTTCAATGTATCGGAACTACAAACTTGTGATTTTCAAAGCACCTACAGCATCTAATGTCTGCTAGCAATATTTACCCTATGGGCATACCATATGTCATTCATAGCATTCATACGCCTCCCCCTCACCCATGCATTTATACCATTCTGGGGTCTCATGGAGCAACAAAACTCACAATCAGCAATATTAATAAATCTACTTCTGATCTCATTAGTAATTTAAATGCAAACCTGTGTTGTACAATATTGTCTAAGATATTCAAAGTCCATGAACGAGTCACGTCCATCTATGAAGTACTTCGTTGGTGATTCATCAGTAAATCTATTTAATCTGTTGTTCACAGCATGTAATTAATTAGTCATCTATTGTCTTCCAAACATCACAGATCCATGACTTATGCAATTTTGCATGCCTTCCACGGTCACGTTAATCCACCAAACCTCATGCCCGATCCACTGATTTAGGCCACCTCACATTCCCACAGATCCGCCCCAGTCTGGTAGTCCACCGTTGCTGTATACAAACCAGGATACAATATCCCCTATTAATTGTAGTAATTGTGATCTGGAATCACAAAGTCTTGCCCCTCTTCCGTCTAGACGCCACACTGTGTATTGGATTGTATAGCCCTTGGTACCTTTACGTGGGGCTCTGAAGCACTTATCCACACAGTCAGCACTCTACACTATATGTGTGTGAGTGCAGGGTGTCTTCTTTGTTTTGAGTCTGTATGGGAAGTGTTTCCATGTCATGCGTGATGACCACTGAGGCACTCTTATCATGCTACTCGACGTTGAGCTTGGAGGTGTGACGGATAAGGGTGTGTAAGAAACAGACATGCATTTCTATAGCTTTATAGCTTGTGGTACATTGCCAGCGCCTATTAGTCATGCAGGTCCCTTTATTGTGTTGGCTTTTGGTTTTGTTCTTAATCCCATTCCCTATGCTGGCTGTAGAAAACTGCGTTTCCTGGTTGGGCAAATTCTGCAGTCACCGTGCAAAACTGGCTAATTGTCAGGCAAACACTGTTTCTCTAAGACAGCCTGGTCTACAACCAAGTAGCGCAGGATAGAGATAGAAGGCACTTCAGACACTGGGGTAAGGTTTAACAGAACGAGCACAACACTTGGATCACGAAATCACTTAGTAAAGCTCCCAGACCAAAAATATTTAATGATTTAAATAAGGCTAAAATGAAATAAGTGGATCAGTCACTGCAAAGTTATAGATTGCCAAAGTGATCGTTCCATTACGCATTGCTTCGCCATTCTGCATGGACAGTCAATGAAAGTTCCTGCGCAGTAGTCAGAAGTGGCCACTGGATGCTTCTTCCCCTCCAGTCACAAGCAAGAATGACTCCCAGCAACAAGATGCCTTTAGGTTTCAGTCATGCTGGAGGGGTTGGATGAGAGTCAGTCACCTAGGCAGGCAGGCATAGTCCACAGATTCCAAACTTCACATTGTTCATGTGAGAGTGCCTCTGGCTTGCATCCCCATGGCAGACAGAGTCTCTCTGGTCTTCCTGAGTCTGTCTAAACCAAAAAACAGTGTTCCCCCTTCTCAGCTACCAGTTCAGTCCTTGGTGTTGACACCAATGTCCTCGCCCTCTGGGGAGTCCTGTCTCAAGATACCAGTTGACAGTGAGTGTAAGTTAGCTTTGTCAATCACTTTCCAGTTCCAATGAAAAATCTTCACCATCACCAAGTCCAATGCCAGATCAGTTACAACTGGTCAACTGGGATGTTCCTCAAAAAGTCAGACTTCCAGATGTGCCCTGTCTCTTGGGAGCTTCACAAGTCACACACAACCTCCTCCTGCTTGCCTCAGGGTAGAGGGCCTGTGTTCTAGTCTTGCAAGTGACTGGTAGCAGAAGTACGCCTGTGTCAGATACAGCTCTTCTCTCAGAAACACCATCAGATATACTAATTATCAGTTGTTGTTGAGGGGGGAGGTGCACGCTCTTATTCTTACTCCACTATGTACTAATGTACAAAGCCTCCAGCTACTCAAACAAAGTCAAGTCACCACCCAAAATCCCTGGTTTTGTGCAAGAGATAGCAGGGGTATATCTCTTTTTTTCAAAGAATGGTATATTTCGTAAAGCAATATATCACAAATGCAGTGGGTCTTTCACATTGCTCCGCTCCCTATCACATAAACCCAGTGTTCTAAAGCTTCAGGTCGTCACTGTTACTCTACTTGTTAGTCAGGAAATTAAATATTTTTTCTTTTGAAAAGTAATTTGTTTGCAATACTAGTTGGGGTGTATGTTGTGCCTCCATAGATGTAGATATTTGTTGTTACTTTCAGTAATGTTCTCTTAATGTTTTCTAATTAATTTCTATATATTAGGAATTGTTTCTACCCAACCTCGAACCTTATCAGCTTTAGTTTCCATGACCAGTGTGCCTTATCCTTGCCCAAAAAATAATTATTTCAAGGCCTTAAATGCAGCAGGCAAGAATGTGTTCCTTTCTGTGAGCTTAGGCTGGTGGGAATCTGAGGACTTAGAGCCTCATTTATAGCTGAATGGTAATGAAAAAGCCGGTGGTTTCTCGGGGTCTGCTAAACCCAGAGGAAACAACTGGCAGAATCTAGCGTTATATGTACAAAAGCATTTTGGAGGTTGGAAACGGCCCGATTCACAGAACAGGGCCGTTACCGACTGCAAAAATGCTTTTCTATATGTACAGAGCGCAAACTGTGATTGGTAACATGTTACCGAATAGCGATTTGTGTTTAGCGATTCGGTATTTGGAAGGGGGCTGTTTAGGGTGTCCCTCCCAAATACCGAATTGCAGTGCTATGTATGAATGTTTTGCGACTGAATTATGGTAGCAAAACATTCATTTTTTACCAACACCGTAAGGGTCATGGTAACCATTCGCAATTGGGAAGGGGTCCTCACGGAACCCCTTCCCCTTTGTGAATGTTGAAATGGATATTTTTTAAGAGCAACAATTCATTTTGTTTTTTAAAGCGCAACCCATTTTCCTTTAAGTAAAATGGGCTGCATAAAAAAAAAATTTGCTTTATTGAAAAGCAATCACAGACATAGTGGTCTGCTGACCCCAGCTGGCCACCATCCCTGTGATGGCTGCAATTCCCAATGGGTCACAAACAGGGACATGCCTCACTAATATTCATGAGGTAGGTCTGTTTGCAACCCCATTTGGATTCGCTAAATGAAACTGTGTATTTCATACATTAGGAATAGCAATTTACAAATTGCGATTAGAAGAAAATCATACTTAGGTAATCGCTAGCCCGAAAATCTGTGGCTATGGACCCTTATGCACCATAGCTTTAGTATTGTGGAGGAAATTCCACCAATAGATTGCCCTCCAGATATAGCCCTTCTTATAGTACCAGAGATTTTAACCCTCAAGGTTTGTGTCAGGATTTTTGCCTGATTCTTGCACTCACAGGCAGAGGCGGGCGGTAGGGAGCGGGGGGGGGAGGTCTCAAGGGGTCATGGCGAGGGAAGGTGTGGGGGAGAAGTGGGTTAAAAAAAAAAAACTTACCTGCTGCTCGCGCCGCCTCTCTGCAGCCTCTTCAGTCTCCCCCTCGCAGGTCAAGCACCTGGATTCCCAGGGTCCCTAAGCCAATCACATGATTGGTTACCCTAAGTTCCCCAAAGCCAATCACAACGCTGCATTGCAGCGTTGTGATTGGTCTGAGCGCCGTGTTTCGGCGCTCAGACTGGGACAGGGAGCCTTTGCATGTTTCCCTACCAGGCTGTGTAATGCAGCCTGGTGGGGAACAAGCAAAGTGCACATGAATGTTTGGCTGGCCCAAGACGGCTGGTCAAACCTTCATGCATACTTTGGAGTGGGCAAACCACTCCTCCCCTGCCCCTGCTCTGGCCCGCCCCTCCCTGCACCCGAGAAGGGAAAAAGAAAATGATAATAACGTGTTTCGTTATTATGATTTTCTTTTTCCTCTGCACTGCTTTAACGCCTTCCATGCGTCGGACGGCCCCCGGCCGTCTGACGTCACGGTGGGCGTGTGCGTCCGATTTGCGCACGCGTAGAATTCGCCCGCACAGCGGGGGAATGTGCGCCGCAGCGAACGGGTTAAAGGAGTGGGGGGACGTTCCTCCACCTTAGCGGAGGAGCCGCCCCTGCTCACAGGGACAATCCAGCAGTATAAAAAGTGGGGTTGTAGGTGGTCAACCGCAACCGGTGGCACTGGGCACTCGGTCAGTGATGGAAGGTTCGCCTCAAAACCCTTCATGGTAGCACAAGAACAAGACTTTAATAACAGCTTAGATATATAGATATTAGTAGATAAAAATAGGAAGCAAACACTGTGAATCTTGCAAAACAATATGCAAGACACTACCTCATTTCAGTTAGAAAACTGGACACCCTTCAAGGATAAATATACACCCTTCAAGCGAAGTATACTGCTCACGATCACTAACTGCTTGGAAATGATGTGCAGTTTGTGATGCATTTGGGAACACGGAGCACCACGACCTTCCTGCTTAAACGATAACTCCTAAAAAGCTGCTTGCCATCGCTTGCTGATTGAAAGGTGAATTACAAAGAACACACAATGAAAATAGTGCAATCTGTTGGGAGGGAAAACAATATTCCACCATGGCAAAATCAAGGGATTAATGTTTGCGGTTATTTTGAGACCCAAGAGTCATAGCAAGACATCCACTATTGACAGAGTTTGGTAATTAGGGGTGGGGGCAGGCTGCTGTCTGACTCTAGGGTCACATCTGGATGAGCTTTCACTCAGCTGCCTCCCTGCACTTGTAGATAGGTGATGTTTGAGTAGTCCTCCTCTGGCGAGGAGTAGACAGTACTTCATTTGTGTTGTTGCCAGTGAGCACCACTGGCACTTAATTCAGGGGGCCCGTCACTCTGTATCCTTCACTACTGTCTCAGCAACAAGAGATAGCAGAGCAGCCCTTCTTTTATTTTCAACAAATGCCAATAGGAATAGAAGAAGATCAGCCAACACAGAGAACCTTTACCATTCACTGCATTGGCAGTCCTTTTTAGGTCGAGCCTAGCGCAGTGCGCATGCGCTGCTCTAGGAGATGACCTCTTGGAATCGGTCTGCACTTTTCTGAAACTTGTGCGTGTGGCTTTTTTTTTTTGCAGTAATTGTATTGGCCTTTGCGTTTGTCTTTCAGAAAAGAAAGCACGCAATTGGACTAGAGCTGGTACATGTCCCACCTTTTTCTCAAAATGTTGACTCCCACGGCATCCACCTTGCGGGAGCGAGCAGCGGCGCGCAGGGGCCATCTGTTTCTAATTAGCGTGGCCGTGCTTGTTTACATTTGCCTGTCTCGCGGTCGCTTTCACTTTCGTGCGTGCTTGTTTCTTTCAGTCGCTCCACTTCGAGCTCGGTTGCAGTATGTTATTTGTCTTTGCGTGTTGTGCAAACCTTTACCAAGCCTCGGCGATGCTTTTCTTTAAAGCCGAGTTGTAAAGAAGGTAGGTTACACTGGTGCAGTGGCACATCATTTGGCTGCCACTTTTATTATGCTCAAAAGAGTGAATTTGGATGACAAAGGACAAAATAAAATACAAGCCAGCGCAGTCCAAAGTCCTTTCACTTTCATGCCGTGCTTGTTTCTTTCAGTCGCTCCACTTCGAGCTCTGTTGCGGAATGTTATTTGTCTTTGCGTGTTGTGCAAACCTTTACCAAGCCTCGGCGATGCTTTTCTTTAAAGCCGAGTTGTAAAGGAGGTAGGTTACACTGGTGGGGTGGCACATCATTCGGCTGCCACTTTTATTAAGAGTGAATTTGGACGACAAAGGACAAAATAAAATACAAGCCAGCGCAGTCCAAAGTCCTGTCTACACCCATCAATGTAATCCGGACATCTTTGCCTGCTGTGCGTGCATTCTTTGTGTCGGCTCCGCAGCAGCCCTTTCTCGTTTTGCAGAAGAATAACAAATCTTTTGCAATTGACCACGCGCTGCTAAAATCAGACGAGTTCTGCGTAGACTGCTAAGCACCGTGTGTTGCGGACTGCAATCACTCAGCGCCAGGTATGCGATTCCTCAGGTGCGCCTACAGTGACTGCTAAATCATTCTCCACATGAGTGTAGAAATGCGGGGCATCCTTGATTAAATATGTTTTCAGCAATCATGTATTCACAGGCCCTGAAAGGGGTCCTGAGCGATGAAAAGTTGAGTGATTGTCAAGATCAAGTTCGTACTTCAGAATGTTATTTTTAGTGTCTTTTGCCTCTGCTGATTATTACTAATTCTTGCAAATTCAAAATCTGCTGGGCCATCTACACCTTTCATCTTTCTCAGGTTAATAAATTGTGTACTGTTAAACAGGGTAATAATCACACTTGTTTTTATATATATTTGAATGGTGCAGCAGGTGCAATGGCACCGGGCCAAAAAGTTGTCAGAACTCCTCTAAACACCTAATATTGCTATATTTTACTACTAAACGGGCAGTCAAATTGCAGTTACCTTGCAGTTGAAAGAGGCTTTATTTAGATGGTGCAGCAGGTGTAGTGAATCTGGGGCCCAAAGCTCTAGGAGCCCCTCTAACCACCAACTATTGCACTATTTTACTACTAAACAGGCAGTCACAGGTGCTCTACAACATAGCTTAAACACATTAACAAAGCCAATAGCTCTGGCAAAACACTTATAAGGTCCCAAAGGCGAGACCTATTGGCTATGCCAATGCTTGTTCTATTTTGCCACACAATGGAAACAAAAGGACAGTGGTTGTCCATACTGAAGAGATGCATGCTACACTCCAGTCAGGCTGTCAGTCATATTGTTGTCAGAGATGGTTTTGGGCTTCAAGATGGTGTGCTGGGGCTGCTGCTGCCAGGATCAAAAAGCGGAAAATGCCTACCTCTTCAGTGCACACCACTTCCTCACTCAACCTCTTAAAATAATTGGGAACAGACAGTTTTATTATTTTTAAATTAATCACTGGTGTAGAGAAGACTTCTTGGCCATCAATGTCCACATCTCTGAACGCTTAAGCTTGCTGAAGGCTTCCACGCAAGCATGGTCCTCAGCAGGGCAGGCTGCAGTCTTTTGCAGGGCACCATGCTTACTCCTAACCCAAATAGCCCACTCTTTAGCACAGTGAAAAAGGGTGAGCAAGTAAGCTAGTTGACTAAGGGCTGATAATGGTGCAGGATTGCTATGTGTGATTAGGATATATACCTCACGCTACAGATTACATGTTTTTGATTCCCATTAACCTCCTAGGAACATTGACACTTTAATAGTGGATGTATACCCAGTACTGGACACCCCTGCCAAGCAGATCATCTGGCAATTTATCTACCAGCTGCTGACTTATGAAGAACAAGAGCACTGCCAACAGAAGATTGCACGGTTCCTCGGCTACAAGGCTGCTGCAGGTGAGAAACTTCACAGGCAGCCGCTACTTATTTTCTTCGTTTTGTATAACTTATATATAAGATCAAACCTATATTCTGCATCGCTAACAGCACTAGCGACTTGCAGCATGAACTCCTCAGTATAACCAATAGAAATGTAAATAGCCCATTATTTAGATTTAGAGAGCTGCATGCCCAACTCGATTCTGCCCTCAAAAAACGTCAATGAATACCCATGCAATGGAAGATCCTAAATGCACAATTCACTCAACCAGCCGAACTATCCCACACATTTAACTATCCCACCCACTGTCATCTCCTCTACTGGCCGTCCAACCTACCTTTCACATTAACTTCTATGGACGTACAGTAACAAAATGACCACGCTCATGCTTACTCTGCCCGAGGTATGAGTTGATACTGCCCGCAGCATCAGAGGGCCCAGGGATCAGTCAACAAAAGCCTGGATGGCATCTTGCTCCACTTGCTAGGACGGTTCCCAGTGCTTGAAGAAGCCAAACAATATGTCTTCTCGGCAGGACCTGTGAGATGTTCTTGACAGATTGGCTTGGAGTTTGCACTAAGTTCCATGTTTCTTTCAGATGCAGCAGAACCAGAACCAGAGGTGCCACCGCGGAACTCTGTGAGAGTATCCTCGATGTACCAGGGGAGTGTTAGGGCAAGAGGCACTGAAGATGAGGAACCAGGTACCCGTCTACTTTATTGTTCCACCCCACTTGCTCTCAAAGCTGAACATCGTAACATTGCTTCAAAATTCCACTGAGAGTATTTCAAGCTAATGGCAGATGTGCAGTCTGCCCCATTCTATCTAGAAGAGCCCAATGTAAATACATGGGAAAGGAAATGCACTGCTGAAACTTTGTTAAAGTGAATGGAGAGACAAAGGTCTGATGTACTCTGCAGGCCAGCAAACCTCATTTGCAGCCCTTCACATATATGCACACGTCCAAATCCATGGTCATAAATAGTGTGAATTGTCTCTTAGCGCCATTATGGATTGGTACGTCCAAAGCAGGGCAAAGACCTGGACAGGTTGCAGCACATATGCTGTGTAGGATGGTGCTACCGTGACCCGGTCAGATGACACATCTGACCCAAGGATCCTTAGTAATCACTATTGTAAGTTTGTCCAAACGCACAGAAGTATACGACTTCGCTACTCTAATTTCTGCAAGAGCCCTGCACTCACATCCTGCAGCTCTAACTGAATCTTGTCCATGAAATGCGCTTCCTGGTGTGTCCAGTACTATGAACTATAAGCTGCCAAGACCTATCTAGGACCCCAACCCTCACATATCTTCTTATAAAGTTGCCCCATGCTCCGGCAACTGGGCTTTTTTGTTATGTTCTAGGCCTGCTATAGTTTTGCAACTAATTCCACCTCCATTAAAAGACCCTTGGATATATCTATATTTTATGCTATCCTATTCTATTTTTGTATTTTTAAGCATTTGATTGAGTGAGTCTCAATCAAACATCCCTTTCTTGACTCCAAATGTATCTCTATGGCTGCTTTATGTTCTCACCACATCCTTCCCCCATTCATAAAATACCTACAAACTAGCACAGCTCTCAGACAGGCTCGGGGCCTAGATCATGATGTATGCAGTTACAAAAATAACAATAAAGATAATCCTTTTTCTCTTTCCTCAACAGGGAACAGGGACTCGGGGGACGCTCCTTCTCGGCTCAGCTCAGGAGAGAGGCAGGCAGGCGATGGCACATCACTTCCGGAGACACCAAACCCCAAAATGGTTCGAGACTTTAGCATTACACTCTGGTGAAGAGGGTGTGGTATGCCAGAGAGAAGCATAGAAAACAGAAGGCAGTGTTCCGGGTTCAGCCAAATACGCCACTGTACTTTGTAATGCACATAACACCTTCATTGAGAATGTTCCTAATTGTTTGTAATTTTAGCAGAAAGGTTAACCGCGGTGCAGCGCAATGAAGCAGTTTGCAAAGCATCACAGAAAGTAGGGGAAGCTGAGATCGGACCTCAGAGTGCATGAGCAGGCTTAATCACTGTGTTGAATATCTATCTCAGATCAAAGGCATTACACAAATTAATATAGCCTTAGGTCCCACGCAGAGGGCTATACCGGTTGTTTAAATCCCTAAACCTGAGTTACGCACACAAGCTGCAGATGAACGTCTATTACAAGGGCTTTTAACAACCTGGTTAGCCAAGGCAGAAGGGTTATAATGCTACTGGAATATTCCACTCAACAAGGGTAGAATGTTCTATGTTAAAGATTAGAAACAGGAAGGCAAACATTGGAATTTTGGAGCAGAAGGTCTATACAAGACATTAGAAGCCTTTAGCCACTACAATGTCTTCAAAGGAGCTCTCAGAACTCAAGTGTTCTAATTAAGAGTCATTCCTGTTGGCTGTTCAGTAACCTCCTTGTAGTTATGAGCCCAAGTCACAGGTGAGGGTGCTTGAAGAAGGTAGTTATTGCCCTGCAGGTGAAGGCAATAAGGTTATTGGTTCCCACCACACACACACACACACAATATGGAGCAGTGCAGGAGCAATGGGCTCATCCTCTCTCAGCTCCACCTCTTTCAAGTGAGCTGCAGTCCACAGACTGCTCTCTGGAAGCCTTCTCTTGCTTCCAGTGAAGGGAACCCCAATAAGCCAATAGAAATGTAAAAAAAGAAAGAAAGGTTTGTTTATAAGAGGCAGATAAGCAATGTAAGATCATGGAGCCGGTTTTATCATTCAGACTTTCAGGCAAGAGATTGCTCATATTCCCATAATGCTTACATTTTGTGGCCACATTACAGACGCTGGCAGCTGTCAGCCACACAATGCTCCCTTGATGGGCTTGTAATGTTACATATAGCCAGCAAAGGGAGGACACTTATTGACTGACCAGCTCCCAACATTCTAGTCAAAGCGCTGATTGCTGGAATAAATGAACAACATGTGCCACCATTAGATATTATATCATTCTGGAAGCTGGGAGCCTTACATTTACAAACAATATTACATTTTAGAAATTATATAAATGGAATATAGAACCCATATTAATACATTTATAAATCTAAAAACTAAAATAAAAAAGCTATACTTTAAGAAAATGTAAAAACAATAAGCATAATATGAACATAATTAAAATTATTAAACATGAATAATAATATACAAAATAATAATTAAGAATTAACTACTACACATTGAAAGTTATAATACAATAAACAGTGCAATAAAATTATTCTAATTAAAAAAAAAATGTAATGAAACAATTACTCCATAAAACCAAAAGAAACAATAACAAGTAACAAAAATTCAAATAACAAAATAGGGTTTGGAAGGCTCAGATTCACTATTCCCACTCCAGCCTCAGCAACAGTGGACAAACCCAGCACCTCACATACAATGCAGTAGCAGAGCATAAAGCAGGGCAATAGAAGTTTGCGTTAAACATTTTCTTTTCTCTTTGTAGATGTCCGCCGTGTACGCAGAACTAGAGAACCGCTTCACCAACAGTTCATTCAGAAAAAAAGAGTACGGATACCAGCTGGGGAGTGCACCTGTGCCACCGGCGGACTTGGTCAATGCAGCAGGTAGAGGTTTGCAAAAAGGTCTGGTGTCTGGTCTAGGACGAAGCAGCTATATTCTGAGGATTTTCAGAGCTCTAGGCAGAATAATATGTTGTGGTTATCCCCTATGCCAAGTTCCATCGCTAAATGATGAACAAACTGCAGGCCCCGTAAATACCATACTCGGTGGCATTGGTTATTACTGGTTGCGCAATTTACCCAGAAAATGATTGGAAACTTGTAATAAGGCCCTAAGAAGTTGAACACTGACAGGCAGGCTAGAAGTGAGATTTGTACAGAGGGATTACAGATAACAATTTAGGAGCCTCTCAGCCCAACAGGAGCAGAGGTGAATCAATCAGCTTCACAAAAATATTGGTTACACTTGTAAAATAAAAAGAAGATTCCTTTGACTGCAAAAAAGCAAATTATTGTTACTGTGAAACAGTTGTAAAAAGTAGCAGAATTACATAGCAGTAAAAATAAAAGTAGTGAAACTCAGTTCCGGTTAGTTCCTACTCTCTTCGTCCTCCACTGTTTAGAGTTCAATTTCCATTATGAACCCACTTGCCAAGTGCCTTGCAGACTTTTCTGAAAAAGCAAGATGTGGTCTACCTAGAAACCCCTACCAGCACGCTTCTATACTCAGCTGAATCTATTTGTGATTCTGAATGGAGAAATGTTTAGGTTAAAGTTCTTGATAGTTAAATAATGTTATTAAGGATGATTTATGAAGTGCTGGACTTGAACTTTGTAGCAGGTTGATTGTCAATCCACTGCATAGTAAAATCCAGTTGGGTTTTCAGATTGACCAAAATAAATGCAAACAATCTCCATTGAAATTCATTAGAAGCAGTCTAGCATATACATCACCTGGGTGAGGCTGCGCAGAAGCAGAAGGCGTTCATTCACAGACCTAGCACAGAAAAAAGGATCCGTTTTGATGGCTGTTAACATATTTTTTGTTACATTTCTTTACCCTGATCTTTTTGAAATAGGAAATGATGTGAAAGTGAGGGTGAGATATTTGGTTCTGTGCTACTCCATGAGGGTTAGCCTGGAGTATAAATATTCTAATGTGTAATTGAAGGTTCTGTACTCCTATAGCTAGGCTTTTTTGTTTAATTTGAAGAGACGCTCTTCTTTCAGACATATGGGCACTTTGAAGGGTTTTGCAGCTTGTTTTAGGAAAAATTACCATTTTGATAGATTGAAGAAGAACATCCAAAAAGGAATTTATCACCCTTTATTTTTCTTTTGATTTGTTCACAAGCTCGAAGGAGAATACTGGAATTGCCAAAGTCCTTGAGGCAGTGACTTACAAAACAACTAATTTGTTCTAATTTTATAGTTCCTAATCAGAATTGTTTTAAAAATACAGGTAGTAAAGGCTGCTCATTGCCTCCTGCCCCTCAAACCTGGAATTGCTGGTGCTGTTTTAAATGTCGTCATATTGGCCCTGGCCACATGTCAGACAGGAGTATCCTAAATGTGAAATTAATTTCGTTTTTATGGTTCAAAAACTAGTGCCCAAAGTTTGGGGGCAGGGCATGTTGTTGAGTGGAGGATGTTATCAGTATGGGAAGACCAGAGAAGATGTAGAATGTGAGAGATGTGTTCTGAATGGGAAGATGTAATCTATGCAAAGAGGCACTGTCGATGGTAGGAGGCGTGTCTTGCATGAGAAGCTATAATCTATGTGAGGAGGCGTTATCTATGGTAGGTGGTGGGTCCTGGATGAGAAGATGTAATCTATGCAAAGAGGTACTATCAATCGTAAGTGGCGTGGCCTGTATGAGAAGTGATCGATGTGAGGAAGCACTATCTATGGATGGTGTGGCCTATGTGAGAAAAAGTGAATCTGTGTAGAGGCCTATCAATAACATGAAATGCAGTCTATCAGATGAACTGTGGCTAGAGCGGCTAGGGGAGGAGATGCAGTCTGCGTGAGACGTGGGCTCCATGACAGAACGTAACAGTCTATAGAAGATGAGATACGTAGATGAAGGTATGGCTTGTATGAGAAGCAGTCCATAGGATAGGAAGAGGGCAGGGCATGTTGTCAAGTGGAGGATGTTCCTAGTATGGAAGACCAGAGCAGATGTAAAATGTGAGAGAAGATGTGTTCTGTATGGGAATATGTAAAAATGCTGGCTGGCATTGTTGATGGTAGAATGTGTGTCCTGCATGTGAAGATGTAATCTATGTACGCAGGCATTGTAGGAAAGTAGGATCTGCTTCTTATGGTTACCCCCACTTTTTGCTTGATGCTTCACTGTTTTTGACTAGTCTGACTGGGATCCTGCTAATCAGGACCCCAGTCTATCTGCTTTCTCCCTTAAATTGTCATGCTTGTACTTTGGTACACTCCAGATTGGATACTGGGGTACCCTTATCAGTCCCTAGTATATGGTACCCATGTACCCAGGGCATAGGTACCCCAGAGGCCTCCCATGGGCTGAAGCATGTATTATGCCACCCATGAGAGGCCATGCAAAATGGAACTCCAGGTCTGCTACAGCAGCCTTTGTAAGATGGTGCTTGCACCACTTACTTTAGATATAGGTTCACTATATCTATAGGTCACTACACTTAAAACTTATAAGTCACCCCTTTAGCAGGCCTTAACAATCCTGAAGGCAGGGTGCTGGGTTTTTAGTGAGAGGGTGCCCCTGCATGAGCAGAGCCTCTCTGCAGCCTTCGGAGACCATTCTCCCGGGTTGTCTGTGACTCAGCCGGACATTTAGGTAGAGGTGCATTATAACCTTGCAGTAAATGCTATCTCTAAAACGGCTACATAGAAACATATCGTGTTTGGTATCAAACACCTTGGAATCATACCTCCCACACCGGTAACTGGTGTGGGAGGTATGATTCCCCCCTTCAGAAGCAAGCTTCGTGGGGTCACTGGTCTATCCAGTGCCAGACTTCTTGACCCGGTCAGCACAAAATGGATGCTGCCCACCAGAGACACACTTCTGCCCTCCTGCTGCTGAGCCAAGCTCGAACAGTGGAAGGCAGCACAATAGGCATCCTGTCACAGGGAGGTGTGACCACCTCCCAGACAGGATTTAGTGTATTGGGGCTGGGTGGGTGCACTCTTGAGAGTGCCTGAAAGTCTGCACCCGGGGCACATTTGGTGTCCCTGTGCATAGTCCACCTCAAACCAGTTCTGGGAGCCATTGGCTCCTGCTCTGGTGCGAAACTGGACAAAGGACATGGGTGTAACCACCCCTCTGTCCTGACCCTCCCCTAGGAGGGTCCCCCAAGACTGTCCAACCCTCTCCTGTGGGTACATAAGGGCTTACCTGGCTGTAAGACTTTAGATTTTATGTGGACAAGATTCTACAAGAAGAAACCACTGGCCTTCGACCGTCTGGACACACTGGACTTCGCTGGACTTCGACTGGGCCCGACTTAGTCTCCCTCTCCGTCCAAAGCTTTGTCTGTGCCCTTGCTCCATACAGGCTCCGTGCAGGACCTGTGGTGCTCTAAGGACAACTGAAGAATCTCCCTTGGAGAGAAGGAGTCACTCCCCTGCCCCAGCAGGCACCTTAACCCAACTGACCGGTCCGCTGCTCCTGAGCTCCTGCGGACTCCGAAGATTTCAGCAACACAGGAGGTAGGTTTTCGAAGGTCCTCGAGGTTGATCTGCCCTCTCAGCAAGTTTGAGGCCAGTATCCCTCGTGGGGACTGCATAACACGAACCCCTGTGCACCGCGTCCATTTGCAGTTGCATATGCTTGTTGGCGATTCCCAAGCTTGTGCATTGGACTCCATGTAGTCCTGACCCTGAGCAGTATTTGCTCTAAAGAACTCCGGCCTCCTCGCACCAAGCGCTCCGTGGGCTGGTACTTTGCAATCTTGCCCGAGGTCCCCTCGCGACTCCTGGTCCTTCAGCCAGTGGGTCCGTCAGAGGGTCATCTTGATTTCTGTTGGGCTTTCCTGGTTGCTCAAGACGTACCCTGACTCCCCATTGCTTGGTGAGTCCCCTGGACCTTGCTGGTCTACACCGTAACCTGTTTGACCTTCCTTCGTGGGTTGCTTTTGCCAAGGCTTGTTGGTGCTCCAGCCGGACACCGACCCCTCAGCACTCGACATCCTTCGTGGGACAGCTCACTTCCGGCACCTGGTCGTCCTCGACGTCTCCTGGTCCTCGTGGCTGCAGAGTCAAGCATCCCTTCTTCGCACCTGAAGCACCCGACATCGGTGGGCATTCGTCTACCGAGCCCTGGTCACTCTGAAGTGACCCAGACTCTGTCCCCTCTGCTTTCAGGTTCCTTTCTTCCTGAATCCAGGCTTGGATTCCACCGGACCCTTTTCACCTTCACGGCAGCAGTACTTCTTAGCAGCCCTCCATTGAGAACAACGGCAGTTTCCGATGCCACTTCAGACCTATGCACCCGGCTCCTCTGGGATAGGTAACTCGGGTACTTCGGTATCCACCGGTGGGGTGGCTCTTCAAACTCCTAAGTTCCAAAGGGTTCGCTCGAAGTCCTCCTAGAAGGGTCCTTAAACTTTAAAAGTGTAACCGCGACTTTCCCATAGCATTGTACGGAGCCCGCGGTCGTGTTCCCACACTGCACCCAGCCTCCGTGGGGTCCCTGTCTACTCACCTTGGGTGGTTCCTTGGGGTCCCAGCGATTCTACGTGCTCCAGACCTTGTCTTGATCTCAGTCGTGACTGTTATACCACTATTTTAGTATATGGTTTGGTCTGCCCCTGGAGCCCACTGTGTATTGTGCTACTTACAACTGTTCTATTGATCTCGTATTGTGTGCTTTGTGTTCTATCCTTGTGTAGAGGATAGTAGAGAGTGTTATATTAATAAATACATATTTTTATATAACTACTGTGTGGTTCTCCTTTCATTTAGTCAATATAGGAGGTGATATTCTGGTAAAACAAGCTGCTTTACAATCCTTCAAGATTAAGCCTGAAGGCTGCTCTCCACAGCTACCACTAGGATAGCTTTCTAAAGGTTATCTTTGACCTCATACATCATAAGGGTCGCTTGGACTGGTGCAAGGTGCCCACTTTAATTTGTGGACAGCATATACCAGGCCAACTTCTCACAGGCATTATCTATGGTACAAGGTGTGTCCTGTATGAGAAGATAAAATCTAAGAGAAGAGGCATTCTCTGTGTTAGCAGGTGTGTCCTCAATTAGAAGATGTAGTCCATGTGAGGAGGCACTATCTATGGTTGGTGTGGCCATATGAGAAAAAGGGGAATCTGTGAGACCTATCAATAAAATGTCTACTGGAAGAGCTATGGTCTGTATAAGAAGGTGGCTATGGTAGGAGGTGCAGTTTGCATGAAGCCGTGGGGTATAGGAGAGAAAGTATGGTCTATCGAAGATGGGGTACATAGAAGGAGGTATGACTTGTATGAGAAGCAGTCTATGGATGGGCAGAGATCTCTATGGGAGAAAGTGTTGTCTACTGGAGGTGTGAATGTAAGGAGAAGACACGGTCTATGAGAAGAAGTACTGGTCTATGGGAGGAGAGGTAGTCTGTGGGTGGAGGTGGGGCTCGTTTGAGAAGAAGCAATTTATGGAAGGATATGGTTCTAGGATGAAAAGTTGACCATTGTAGCTGTGATCTTTGGGAGGGAGTGCAGTGTAAGGGCAGTGGTGTAGTTTGTATGAGGAGAAGTCATCTGAGGAGGAGGTGTTGTCTATAGGAGGATGTGTGATCTTTGGGGAGAAGTGTGACCTGTACGATAGAAAGTGTCTTAGAGAGAACAGTTGATGACTATGAGAAAAGGTGTGCTCTAAAGAGAAAAGAGATGTCGTCTGAATGGTCTGTGTGGTATAAAATGAGGACTGTTTAGAGGTTGGAGGTGTAGTCTAACTGGAGTGTTCATGTCAAACATTCCCTATAGTAAACATTTTGTCTTTATAACAGACAATGCAAAATGTTGCATATTATGATTCAAAATCCCAGGAATTCTGTTAAAAGGCTCTAAATGTTGTATTTTACTCTCTGATACCCATTTAAAATAGCATGAACGATAAATGAATGACAATTCTTTTCAAGTGTGTCAACTACACCATCAGTGTCAATAAAGTGCACTTCTGAATCAGATGGAGAAAGTCCCCCCACCTAGAAGATATTTTCAATCAAGGGAGCACTGAAATTATGCATTTTGCGCCTTGGTTATAAATATGTATAATTGCATAAATACCAGGTTTGTGCTGCTAAATGTATATTTTCTTCTACAAAACCTTGAAATCAATGTTACTGTATATTTGCGAGACTGTCCAATGCAGTTAAGTCTTTTGCAGACAGATGTGTTAGCTAGAGGAAAGAAGTGTAGTCTGCGTGGTCGAAGTGTGTGTAACAATGAATGTCAATTCTGTCTGATTAAAGTAGGTGGGGTCTAGTGGACGTAGACGTTACCCAGAGAGCGGTGATGTTAAATCTTATCTAGTGGTAGCATATGTCATGTCTTGGGCAGAGATATTAGATGTTGCCTAATGGTAGAAGATGTCATGTTTTGGGCAGAGAATTTAGATGTTGTCTTGTGGATGGAGACGTTCTGTATTAGGCAGAGATGGCCCTATCTTGTGAGTTAAGATGTTACCTAGTAGGCAGTAATGGCAGTTATTATCTATTTGAAAAGTATATTGAATGTTAATTACTGGGGGTCGATGTGTTGTGTGCAGAGATGTTATACATTATGTGTTAGGCAAACATGTTATTTGGAAAGTGGACATTTTATTTTATCTATCTAGTGTACCAGACCCTCTTGTAGGTGAAGATGTTACCAGGTGGGCTGTAATATCAATTGATATCTATTGGAAAAAAGATGCTGTATGTTATCTATTGGGTGGAAATGTGTAGTGGGCAGAGATGTTATTTAGTGGGTCGACATTTTATTTAGTGTGCAGAGATCTTAAATACTATCTTGTAGGTGGAGGTGTTTCCTAGTGGGCAGTGATATCAATTGTTATCTATTGGAAAATCATGTTGGATATCTAGTGGGCAGAAATGTGTGGTGGGTGGAGGTGGTACAGCCTATCAATATTATTTGATGGGTGGACAGTTCCTCTGTAGAGTTTTAATGGAGGTGAAACATCATCATGTCAGGAAAGTACCTTAGTGAAAATTCAACTGTTTAAATGAAAGATTTCCTCATTGAAAATTGGTTAGTATTTTACTGTTAAGTGAACATTGAAAATGAAAGAAAGATGCAAGGACTACTTCTTCCCTAATGCTAAGGGTCCATAGTGAAGGAAGTCTTACTGAAGACAGACATCTGTGAAAAGTTCTTTACTGCTTTGTTTGAGCATTACCGCGGTATCTGTGTGTTATTTATTTATTTATTTATTCTTCATATAGCTTATCAAGACCCAGGGCAAAGGATGGCAGAGCAATTTACAGAAGGGCATATACATTTCTGACATAAGAACAGGCGTTTAAGTGTTGAAAAAGATGCTGGTATCTTTGTAGTGCAGGTTTGGGAAGTCCTGATACAATAGATGAGTACAGGTAACAAAAGAGAGTGTAGTGTTAATTCTCTCAGCACCATTTGCTTCTTTTCTTTGACTTTATCGAGAAGCTGGCCCAGGGTCATATTTCAGTGGACGTCCTACACTACAGGTTTAGTCATTTTGTAAAATACAAACTGCAGTAACCTCTACAGTATTGTCCTCTTCCTTTCCCACAGGATGGAGGAAGTCTGGGATGACCATCTCATGGCAGAAGGACCCACCTCCAGTGCCCCCGTGTCCTTATCACTTACGGAATAGTCCCTCTCCTGGAAGCACAGATTCAAATCCTTACGTCAGCCTGGACAACAGTCGGGCGCCATCCCCCACACACACCGAATATGCCAGCAGCCCCCTCTCTCAACGCAAGAAGCTATTCACCTTCTCCAGACCGCCACGAAGCCGCGATACTGACCGGTTTCTGGATGCCTTGAGTGAGCAACTGGGCCACAGAGTGACCATAGTGGACGAGTTCATGACCCCTGAAAACGACTATGAGGAAGTAAGAACGGGTTTAATGTTGAGCTTAGGGTAGGGAGTTTGAAGGATCTTCCCTGATAATAAGCTATGGGTAAATTCCAAACACTGCAAACAATGGTTTGCATAGAGATCAGAATTACGAGTTGTATAATAATTATTACACCCCCACAGTTTTTCACTGGGAGGGTCTGATTACAACTGTCTCGTAAAATTGTGATCCTTGTGTAAACACCTGTTTGCAAGGGAATCACAGTCATACATGGGGAGATATTTGCTGCACTTGGTTATTACCGGGTGTCATAAAGTTTGCACCCTCCGTTACCATTGCAGATTTTGGTGCGCGTAGCATCAAATCTGCATGTTATTCCCCCAAAATTAGAATAGGTTAAGGCCATCGTACCCAATACATTTTTAACCCTGGGGTATCGGATTTTATCAGGTGTGATAGATTTCAATGACCCTTTTGGGCCACTTGTAATGGTATTTATTGGCTTTGTGAATCCCCCACACTGTGCCACACAACTTGTTACCAAGGACCCTATGAGTTGTAGGGATGTCAGAAATTCATTATTGCAGCTTCCTGTGATAAGTGCATTGGCTCCATCTTCCTGGAAACACAAGCACTTCCTTCTAGAATAGTTCCTGAAGAACAATGATATACAAAGGAAAACGTTCGCCAAGACTTTGTTGATAATGGTGGTAACACTGGAAAACAGTTCCCTTTTTAATGATAAAAAGTAATGGTTTAGGCTGGCCGCCTCTTCAACAAACACCAGACTCAGGAAGGATTTTATTCCTAACTACGGTCAGACGTGTTCATTATTTAACCAAGATGCCTGCCTAGAGCTAAGCAATACAACTTGCTTACAAGAGGGGAGGATCAGAACATAAAGTTAACACAAATTAAAGACATTTTATAATAAAAGATACAATTTCCAAACAAATAATTCTAGATGCAAATATACTAAGGGAGAGGCTTGTTGACCGAGATACACTCATGTACCTTTCATCATGCCCTTTTTGACAGCGGGGGAGAATGTATACGGTTAACAGATGACTCCATGTCATTAGCGATACCATTTAATCATTTTTATGTCTCGCCTAGGCAGCGCGCATGCGTTGCTCTAGGAGATGGCCTTTAGAAATTGGTCAGCTCTTTTCAAGCACTTGTGCTTGTGCTGGCATCCACCTTGCGGGAGCGAGCAGCTGTGCGCGTGCTAATTAAAAACAGATGGCCTGCGCGCCGCTGCTCGCTCTCGTGGATGCCAGCACAAGCACGAGTGTTTGACTAGGCTTGTCATCTCTGCACGGCTGTCCTTGCCCTCACTTCATCGGCCTCCCAATGTCCGTAAATCCGCACCAATAGCGCGCACAAGCTAATATGCATGGCCATCCCCTCACTTCAACGCACTAATCTATCTAATCCGGCAGTTAATCCCCCACTCTCTCACCAGTCCTCCTTTCCATCGCTCCTTCCTTACACAAATATTTACACCCTTTCTCCTCCCTTTCTCTCCATTTAGTCACCCTTTTTGCTTTCTTAAATTTTATATTTAGTCACTGTAAAACTCTGCTGCTTCACTCTTCTGCAGCAAAGCAAAGCCTGCACCAGCCGTCACCCTCTGATGCGGCGCCAGTCCCCGCACCTCTAAACCTTCGGGACACGCGCGTGCCCTCCCGCGCGGCTCCCTCTCCAGCATGGCTCGCTCTGTACCTCCCCTGGTTGGCCCCTGCATTCATTAATGTTACTGGTGCCGCTCCTCTGAGGCTGAAATGAAACTGTCCATCTAAGAGCCAGGCGGACAGTCCTCAAGGCGCATGGCTTCGGCATTTACAAGACCTCCTATCAAGAAGCTGCTTGGGGGAGGGGCTCACACAGCCCAACGGCTCAGGCTGCACGTCTTCCGTCTCGTTTCCTGTATTCTGCGATAGCGAAGTAGTTTTATTTTTTATTTTATTCAGTTCTCCCTCCTCTCTGATAAATCTTTTTTCTCTCTGTGATCCTACGCCCTATTGCTTCGCTCGCTCGACATTGTCGTGTCTATTTCTCACCCCCATCTCTTCCTTTCTCACTCATAAGCCCTCTCTTTCTAACCACGTATTATTTATTCCTCTTTCGGTTTCAATAGCACTTGTTTCTCAGCCGCACTCCTCCTCTGCTGCCCGCATCTCTCTCTTGCCCTTCACCCTCTCCCCCGTCGCCCCCCCTGCCCTTTCACAGCATCTCTTCCCTCACTCGCCATCTCTCCTTTTTATAGTCTTTGAAGCCCAATCTCGCTGTATTCGTTCCTTGTAGCCCATGCTCTCGCATCCCAGCTCTCAGCACACCCTCCTTTATTGTACCTTCTACTTCCGCCCTATCCCTCTGTATGGTGCTCCTGGCTCTTACACTTCAATGCCCTCCTTTCTTCATTTTATTGGTCCCCCAGTCTACCTCTCTCTCTCCCTCTGGTCTCTCTTTAAGGCCCCTCTCCCAGCCAGCCCCCACCCCCTCCACCTTTATACATATGGGTTTGCCTTTTATCCTCACCACCAGTGCTCACCTCCCACCACATTTTCTTTCTCCTTCCCCCTGGCAGTCCCCACTCTCTCCCATTCCACCCAAGGCCCCTCGCTGTCCTCACTCGCTCTCTCGGATTAGTTTCTTCCTATGGTCTTCTCTCTGCTCCTTTCTCTCAGTCCCATTCTCTTCCTGCCCTCTTGCATCTCATCCTCGGGCCTCTGCTCTCCCTTCCCAGCTCCCCACACTTCACCTCAACTTAGTGCTCCCCTTTACCAGTCCCCCTCCACTGTCCTCCCATGCTCGCTCCTCTGTCCTTCTCTTTCTACCGACCCCTTCCCATGCCTCCTTCTGTGCTGCACATTTGACTGTATTTTCATATATGGGATTCGTACCTACAGTTCTGTGGGTTTTCGTACATTTTCATGTTTTGTGAATACATTTTATAACTTTTTAGCACATATAACGTCATATATTGTCTGTACAACATTGCTGCGTGCTCCAGACACGTTTGGTGTTTTATATTGGGGATTGCTCAAGGAAAACATAACCATGGCAGGTTTATATATTATAACTTTACAACATGCTGCACAACAGCCACACTACTCTACAACATAGCTTAAATACAGTGGCAAAGCCAAAAGCTCTGACTAAACACTTATAAGATCCCAAAGGCGAGACCTATTGGCTATGCCAATGCTTGTTCATTTAACAATCCAGTGCATTCTGCGAGATGTAGTACAGATTCACCTCATTTGAAACAACTGGACTTATGGCATGGAGCAATCTGGTAGCCATGCAAACTGTTGAAGACAATCCTTTAAGGTTCTCTACAGGACTGGAACCTTTCCATTGGGTGACATCTTATACTGTGTTGTGGCTTTGCTCCATTACCCTTCAATAGTGGTGCCTTATGATCACAGCATTTGGGGCATGCTCCTTTTTGACTGACTTTTGTCTCTGATTTCCAGCTTTAACTTTCTAATGGATACTTTCTTCTATTCTCTTGTGTTCCCTTCTCTTGCACCAGATGAGCTTCCAAGATGACCAGGGTAGTGTTCATACCAACGAGATGAGTAGTGCTAGCGAATACGTCAGCAGCAGCGATGACGGAAGCTCCCTCACGTACTCTTCGATGTCAGATAACATCCCGCCCCCACCTAAGAGTCCGCCTCCCCCACCACCTTTACAGTTCCATGCGCACAAGCCGGTGACGTTGACTCTTGATGCCAGTGGAAATCCCCACCTCAGGCATGCAGGGCGCGCAGAAGGCCACTCTCAGACTGTGTTGCCACTAACTCCACCTCCTCCACCTCCACCGTTGCCCCCAGTGCCTTGCGCACCACCTCTTCTGCACCGTGGACCGCATCACAGGAGTGAGTCCAGCCACATGAGCGTGAAACGACTGAGATGGGAACAAGTGGAGAACTCTGAAGGCACCATCTGGGGTCAGGTGAGATGAGGCAGAAATACCACTTTGGTGCAACCATAAGCCAGCAACTAAGCAGTGGTTGAGGCTCTGAGGCTTTGCACCAGAAAATGTTGGTAAATGATCAGCACATTAATCCCGTTAACATTAGTTATAAAGTTGTGCATTGCAGGATCTCAGGAAGCACCTAAAGTAGGCTTCTCCAATGATTAGCTCATGAGCTACCTACCGGTAGCTCTCCAGCTACCTAGATGTAGCTCTCCTTTGTCCAGTCCACCCTAGTAAATTAGAAGGTTTTGCTTGACTGAATTATTACATTATGCCAAAATTGAAAAATGTGTATTTGAAATGAAAATTTGTGTATTCTTAACTCAACTGATGGTTGAATTTACAAAATATATTTAAAGCTGACCATGTAAATAATTTTCATCTAGCTTTGGGTGAAAATGTAAACTTATCTCATGCAGATATTCTGAAGGTGGTATTGTTGTGATTACAGCCATGGAAGACCTGGGTTGGTGTAAAGGATCACGTGGGCAAAGTTATGGTTGATCCTGCAATGCTGAGTTAATCCAACAATATCTCTGATTCACTAACAGGAGCTGCACGTGTGTCACAGTCGGCTGTGCAGTGGCATGTGCCGTGTTGCTGGACTGCTCATGCTGCACAGCATCATTTGGAGGGCAGGTACAAAGGCATCCCTAGACGCTGCCAATGTACTACAGTTACACACTTTTTTTAATTTACTCTCTTCATGGAACTCGCAGTATGCACACTTCTAAACTGTCTTTGAGCAAACAAATGTACCATAACTGTGGTAACAGAAAGATGTAGTTTACAGAGAGAATTAGATCAGATCGATGTTGGCTAATTTAAGCTTGACACCACTCCTGCCCGTTCACTCTTCAGGGATGTCTAAGCCCTGATGGTGGTTTTGGTGAATGTCTCTTAGGGGTCACTGCCTGTTTGGGGGATTTTTAAATCCTTAACTAGGACTGGAGGTGAGACTGAACCGATGACGATCGACATGACGGAGAGCATGAAAGTTCCCAACTGGAAAGCAGTGCTGTGGGGAGACTTGGGATCCAGTAGCAGCTGCTATGGGCCAGTAGTAGTGGGGCGGGGAAGATGGGGCAGGCACGGGGGGGGTTAAAAAAAGAAAATTGGACTTACCTGCCCGCCGCCTCTCCTCCGGTCTTCTTACTTCAACGAGGCAGGAACAGGAAGGAAGCAACCAGGCTCCCTAGCCAATCACAACGCTGTTGATTGCAGCGTCATGATTGGTCTGAGCGCCGTGGCTCGGAGATCAGTGAGGGAGTGGGAGCCTGGGCATGTTCCCTACCCAGGCTGTAATGCAGCTGGGTGGAGAACATGCAGAGTGCACATACCACTCCTCCCCCTGCTGGCTGACAGCTCAGCCCAGCCCCGGCCCTTAATCAAAACTGTGCCAGCCGAGTACCGTAAAAATAAAATGATAATAAAGTTAAGTTATTATCATTTTATTTTTCATGGGGACGAAGCTCCTCTGCCTTAGCGGAGGAGCCACCACTGTTGGGATGAGCTGTAAATTAAAAGGTGATCTCTAATAGAGAGCCATCTTTGACTTGCATCAGCCAGGAATGAACTGAACCACTCAGGAGTGGATCTTGTGACTAGTGACAACTAGATCACGTCTAAGGTGGATAACAGGTCTGGGAGGTCAAGCAGAGCCAGTACCATGAAAGACACTCCTAAAGAATCAATGAAGTTGTTATTCCAACAAGGGGAAATTAAAGAATGGCGCTAGATCACAGCATAGGCGCCATGCAGTAGCGGCCTGTCCCCTGGCAAAGTGGCGCGGCGCGCCGGGCCGGAGGAGGGAGGGGGGGCAAGGGGCTCGGGGGACAAAAAAAATAAAAAACTTACCAACAACTCTGCCGTCTGCCGCATCTCGCTCTTCCTCTGGGCACAGACTCCCAGACTGCACTGCGGCCAATCCTGAAGCTGCATGAAAGCCTGAGCGCCGGCAACTTGTGCTACCAGGCAGAGTGGGAGCCTGTGCTTGCTCTCTCTGCCCCAGCAATGCAGCTGGTGCTGGAGAGAGCCTCACTGCGCATGCGGGGTTTCGCTGGCCTGAGACGGCCGGCCAAACCCTCATACGCAGTGAAGGTAGTGCCCACCACTCCCCCACCAGGAGTGTCATCCCCTGGACCCGCCCCCTAGACTCGTCGGAGTCCTGTGGGAGGGTCAAAGGGATTAAAATAAAACGATAATGAAACGGGTTTAAAACCCGTTTTGTTTGCTGGTTGTGGCGGGGGGGGGGGGGTGTGGCGGCGCTCATCCGCTCTGTTTGCTTCCGAACTGCGAGATGTCATGTCTCACAACAGGCACTTTGGATGAATGAAAAATGAACTACAGTGCATCTGCCCCTTACAGATGTACTCTAAGTCTAGTTTCTGGGAGGTTTCGGAGTAAATCAAAGAGTTAATCCCGACCTATTTTCCTTTCTCATTTTTAGAATTTTTCCCCTAATTATTCCGATTTTGTTTGAGGAGTTGCAGGAGCTCCACGGAAGGTTAATGTTACACCAAACTAATCCGCCTTCCTTCCTCCTGGCTAAGATTTACTCGAGAGCAGGTTGAAATCTGCGCTGGCAGAATTGCCACTTGGGGCGAATTGAAAGTGAAACTAATAAAAAAACGGAAATAAAGGAAAGGTAATACATTTTCCTTTACTTCGCCTTTTGCACAGATTGACAAGAGCTTCTGAGTCACACAAAAATGGGAAGAGGCTGGGGCTGTGGCAGAGGTACTATCAGAGCATCATGACACTTCACTGGGAACAGAATCCCTGCTTCACGTTACCACTTACATTAGCCTGGTATGGAGTTAGTCAGAGGTGCAGTGCCAGCAGAGGTCAAATGTAACTGTGTACCTCTTGTTCATGCTTGTATATCCAACGTTTTATGCACCTACTCATCCGAGACCAGCCGGTGTGCACCTCCTCATCCGAGACCCGCAGGTGTGCACCTCCTCATCCGAGACCCGCAGGTGTGCACCTCCTCATCCGAGACCCGCAGGTGTGCACCTACTCATCCGAGACCAGCAGGTGTGCACCTACTCATCCGAGACCAGCAGGTGTGCACCTACTCATCCGAGACCAGCAGGTGTGCACCTACTCATCCGAGACCAGCAGGTGTGCACCTACTCATCCGAGACCCGCAGGTGTGCACCTACTCATCCGAGACCAGCAGGTGTGCACCTACTCATCCGAGACCAGCAGGTGTGCACCTACTCATCCGAGACCAGCAGGTGTGCACCTACTCATCCGAGACCAGCAGGTGTGCACCTACTCATCCGAGACCAGCAGGTGTGCACCTCCTCATCCGAGACCAGCAGGTGTGCACCTACTCATCCGAGACCAGCAGGTGTGCACCTACTCATCCGAGACCAGCAGGTGTGCACCTACTCATCCGAGACCAGCAGGTGTGCACCTACTCATCCTAGACCAGCAGGTGTGCACCTACTCATCCTAGACCAGCAGGTGTGCACCTACTCATCCGAGACCAGCAGGTGTGCTCCTACTCATCCGAGACCAGCCGGTGTGCTCCTACTCATCCGAGACCAGCAGGTGTGCACCTACTCATCCGAGACCAGCAGGTGTGCACCTACTCATCCGAGACCAGCAGGTGTGCCCCTGCTTGTTTTGCATTCCCAGTTCAGTGGCGTAGGAAAATGGTATCATACAGATCCCTGTAGGACTACGCTGGATGGTACAGTAGAAATAGAACTCCTAGCTGTCAATCCTACCCCTGGCCTAGGAATATTTAGAAGCGCAGAGCATGTCCAACTACTGCATATTCATGTAAGGGGGAAGGCTGCCCAGGATTTGCACTTCACAGTGGAACCCTCCTTTAAGCAATGCATGTGCCTGTAGTAAATCAGTGTTCTTGGGTGGAACCCCAAGTGCATGCTTGTGCTCTCTTAAACTGCACCTTGACAGATAGCCATACCCATAAGAGATGCTACAGGTATAAATGGAAATACTTTCAGTATCTATGAGTCTCTGTAGGATGCTTTGGGCATCGCCAGTTCTACTCCACTGTGAATGGAAATAAATGTAGGGAAGCAAAACTGGTATAACTGTCTGGGGTTCCAGTATCTTGACTATGCCTTTAAGCCAAGTGTATGGAATTTTGGGTATTGCGGGAAGAGAAGTTCTGATGGAGACTTACAGCCTTATGTCGTTTAATCTTTAAATACACCAAAATGTGAATGATTTTCTTTGCAAAATAGTCAGTATAACCGTGCAAGTTGAGGCGTCAAGAAACAAATATAGAAAATATAACCTCCCTATTAAACTGCTGCAAAACATTATTTACAAAAACGTATACTGGACTAATTGTAATATTTTCCTAAAGGTAATGGTGATTATAAACTGCTGAAGATAAACTTTCAGAGGTCGGAATGGGATCTTGGAGGTTCAGTTGTAATGAACATAGGTTCCCATAGCCCCTCCTCGCTAGCCTTTGTTATTGGAAGTTCATGTGTAGGGCGCGAGAACTCAAATAACTTCTTTCTTTCGCCTTCTTCTGCAGCTCGGAGAAGACTCGGAATACGACAAGCTGAGTGACATGGTCAAGTACCTTGACCTGGAACTTCACTTTGGAACACAGAAACCTGCAAGTAAGTGAGCATGGTACAGACAGACACCTGGGCATTTGTGAGACATTCCCAGTACAAGGTGAGGTACCTGCCCAGGGGTCTTTATTGGTTATGATGAGTGCTAGAATACTTCAATGTGTGAATGTGTGTCCCGGTGTCCAGTGTGTATATTAGTGCAAAGATTTGTATTTTGTCTGTGTGCATACACACACATACATGCATGCACACGCAGATATTCATACACACACATATGTAGATATATAAGTGTGTGTGTGTATAAATATATATACTTCCACCAACAGGAACGTTCAGTGGCGTAACGAAACTTGAGGGGGCCCCCCTGCAACGTACATTGAGGGGCCCCCGCTCCGGATTTAGTCTGGAGCTCTCAGGCCAGAGTACTGTACTGAGGGCCCCCGCACCGCATGGGCTGCAAGAGCCTGTGTTACACCACTGGGAACGTTCTAATATACTTACCACGATTCAAGATGGCAACCTGGTAGTGGCAATTATTTGTGCAGACAAGGTTAATGCTTCACAATACGTTTTTTCCATCATTTCAACTAGATAATGGTCACAACGTCATGTTAAAAAGATCCATGTGTTTCACCACAAGCTACCTTGGTGTGACACTGAAAAACGAAATTGGCAGTTTTTACACCTAATTTTTTTAAACAATCTCCAAAATATCTAGTTCCCAGGTCTTTCTTACAATCAGCCTATAATCACAATTCTATCCACCCGACACATGACAAATGCTATACACCCCTACCCCACCCAAACGTACCTAATACAATATCTCTCCAATCTCTTATGAATATTATGAATATTTCTTATACATATGATTCATGGGATAAGTGCATACTATAGTTTTTGACAAAGGAGGGATTACAGATTAATTCTACCCTTGTGTAGTAACTTTCTACACTTTCTCATGCCAAACTCTTCATTTTACTATGAACATTATCTTAAATTATGGTCCCAAACATCTGGGTTTTCAAATTTAAAAGAAAATCATAATTGGTATAAACGCTCAAAATTTCAACACTCATACATTACAAAAAAATATGCAAATCAATTCATATATATATATATATATATATATATATATACATATACCATTTAAGACACTAATAACCGGTTGTTTTCCATGTATTGTTCCACATTTTTATTTTATTGATAAGTGTGAATGGAGAAGGACACTAAACCATTATAACTCTCAACCACTGGCAGTTATTAGATTTGCAAAGGTTTCAAACATCTCATTGCCAAGAATGCTGCCTCAAACTAACGTAACATTAGTCCAAATAAAATATAATTATAATTGTCAGAGTTGTCAGTCCTGATCCTTGCCCCTAATTTGTTCAGGTACTATTCTGTTTCAAAAAAGTCTAACAGAGTGTTATTAACCCGTGTTTGTTTTCAAAATTAAATACCTCTGTATAACTAAAGTCCAGTTCCTTGATGGCTCCATCTGCTCCATAACTCATTTTTAACAGCACAATAATCTGTAAAATATATAAGCAGACAAGCATATTTATTTATCCCCCACTCTTATTTTAATTCAGAATCTATGTGGGAAAGTGTGTTAATCTCTAGACTATATATTCTGCAGTTACCTTGGTGTTAGGGTGCTAACACCTTACTAATAACAGGATACACAAATAACACTTCCCAGAGTATCTGCAAAATTTGTGTGATTCTGTGACTATCCAAATTGTATTTTACTGACATTTAATAAACCCCCTTGACTCTCAGCACAACCCTTAATCATTCTGGTGGTGGTGGTGGTATTATGCTAAATGTCAGATCTCAGTTTTCAGTTCGGCTTTTCTCTCTTTTCCTCTTGCTTTTATTTTTATAAGAGGATACTAGAACATGTGCAAATAATCCCCTTTCTTTACATATTCTGGACATAGCATTCAGACTCTCATTGTGAGTTGCACGTTCTCTTAATTCAGCCATAGGAATGCAGTTAATCAGGCACCTTGCACATTTGACATGTAGTACAGAATTAGCAGTGGTATGCTTATAAAACAACCCTCATACACAGTTTGTCCTCATGATGATTAAGTAATACAACCTTCTGATCACTAATTTTACTCGTAAGTTGATATTAAATTGAATCTCATTCAGACATTTTTACGTTCTAAAAGCTGATTTTTGATCCTTTCCATAAAATGAACAGATCATCTATAAATCTGATCAATAAAACCATATTATCAAAATGACCCTGGAATGCATAGTATGCATGCACCATCTCTTACTAACCCACACAGATTAACAAAAGATGGAACAAGGGTGTCCTCATTGTCAAGCCCCTGATCTTTTGAGAAACTCTGTTATTAAGTACAAATGTATTCTACTCCAGGCACATCTGCATTATCATGAACAACATCTCCATGTAACATAACATAACGTGTATTTGTAAAGCACACGTTCACCCAGAAGGGTATCTTGGTGCTGAATAACAGATGTTTATTGTTACCCAACTCAATGGTACTAATTTTATCAACCTCAGAAGGATGAAAGGATGAGTGGACCCGCCGGGATCTGAACCTATAACCATGAGGTCGAACACAGGCCCCTACAGTGGACGCATTACTCTACTAAGCACCAGACAGGGCTTGATCCATAAACTGGGTGCCCTTTATACAGAAAAAATACTGAAATCTCTTAATTCTTACATCTTATTCCATAGAACTGTAGAGTTGCAACATATCTAGTAACACGTCTAGGTTAGCTTTCAGATGTGCTGTCCCCTGCCCAGGTATTACAGTCTATCTTATTTTAAAGTGAATGTGATGGAAACAAAAACTGATCCGTATAATTAGATACACGCTCTAAGAAAGACCCTTTGTGCTCAATATTGGTGTCGAGGCTGGACTATTTATTGAATGGGTGTTGTAAGGAGAAACTAGATGATGGGCACTAGCACATGGCCTTTAAATTATGAAATACCTTACCATCAATTACCGATGCTTCATACCATAGTTCTAATTTCTTATGTACTATTAATTTTAAGTCTGGGAGAGTAGTTCTATCAAAAACAATGTAATTGTTTCTGTTTTCCTATTGGGAAAGTGCTTTCTTCGCTATCCAAGAGCACAATATTTCCCCCATTTTCTGGTGGTTTTATAACCACAAATACGTCTTTACTCAAATCCCCAAGGGCTTAAGACTGCTTTCTGGAGATATTATACATAATTTTACTTTTTTTCTCATCTCAGCTTCGGTAAATCTTTAGTTAGAAACAGTTCAAAACAGTAAAAAAAATTGTATGTAAATTTTAAATGTGTGCTGTAACCCTGCACTATCTGAAAGAGACTATTAGTTATGGATTCCTTACCTTAGAAATTACCCCCAGGCGTCAGACTGGATCTGGATAACCTTTCTTCATCAGTACCCCTGCGCGTCGGTAGGTGGCGTCGGTCGACTCCGCGTCCTTCGTTGGCGCCGTGATCGCCGGAATGACGTCGCGGTATCTACTTAGACGCCGCCCCTGCGCGCTGACGTCAGTTCTTTTTCCGCACCAGCCAGCCCAGATCCGGAGAGAGCGGTACCTCTAGTCACTTTTTGACTGTCATTTTTCGACTTTTGTCGACATCTTTTTTTGAGTCGTTCGACTCCTGGTGCACACCGATGTCACATCGGCGGTCCGGCTTCAAACCTTGTGACTCTTGTCACAAGTTGATGTCGGTTACAGATCCGCAGCCTGTGTGCCTGTGGTGCTTGGAGCGAGTCCACGACCTGACGTCGTGCTCCGACTGTCGGGCCATGAATCCGAAGTCTTTGCGGGAGCAGTCCCTAAAGCTTCTGGAGGCCCGGCAGTCGGCTCCATGCCGCTCGAGGTCCCGGTCGAGAGGGAGGTCGCGGGACCGGTCGTGGAGTCACCACCATCACTCCTCTTCGAAGTCTTCGGGTAAGTCGAAACACAAAAAGAGGGCAAAGAAGCACCGTCGCTCTTCGCGTTCTCCCCTTCTGTCGCCCGACGCGACGCGTGATGCAGACGGTAGTCGTCCGGCTCCGCCCGCGGACCCTGTTGGGTCGGCTCCGAGCTTCCCTCCCTTCCCGGGCGCCGGAGCGACCCCTGTCCACTCCATCTTTGGGCAGCCCGACTCCGCCGGCGCGCCTTTGGGCCCCGTGGACTCGGCTGGGGGTTCTAGGCCTTCGATGCCGGCGGCTTCCTCCCCGGCGCCACAGGGCCCCCAGGGATCCAGGCCTGGATCCGGATCGGCGCGGGTCGACCTTACGACACCTCCTCTGGCGCTGAATCCATTGGCGACACCTCTGCCCCCTCCGACGCCATTTGTGTCCCCAGCCGACGTCGACCCCAGCCTCCCCCTCGACATGGACACGGAGCCAGACCGGCGTCGACCTGACGCCGGTACCGGCGCCAAGCAGTACTTTTGTACCTCGGTTCTACCCTGGTGTTCCCTATCGCCCTGAGTGGCAACTAGAGGAGGGTGAGGAGGACTGGGAGGGGTCTGTGGACCCTCTGGCAGACCAGTTGGAAGAACCGGACTGGAGAGAGGAGTTGGGTGAGGCCAGTGGTCTGGACACTTCTCCAGACCTTGGCATGCTTTCTCCCCCTACCGTGGCTACGGAGGAGGGAGCCTGGTGTTGCGTAGGGCGGCTGAGGCCTTGAACCTTGAGCTTCCTACGGTGGCGGTCAGGACTAACCTCCTGACCAAGGTGCTTCAACCGGCAGCGGCCTCTTCGGAGCCCCTGCTGCCGTTCAATGAGGCCCTCACGGACATCCTTCTGGGCACTTGGTCCAAGCCCAGCACAGGGGCCCCTGTGGATAGGATGATTGCCAGACGCCACCTCCCGGCCCCGGGCAACCCCATTTTCCTCTCCCAACACCCTACCTCCGAGAGCTTGGTGGTCCAAGCCTCAACTTCCAAGGGCGCGTTCCCTACTGCTCCACCTGATAGGGAATCCAAGAAGCTGGATAACCTTGGGAAAAATGTTTTCTTCCGCCAGCTTAGGACTACGGTCGGCGAACACCGCATGTCTCTTGGGCTGTTACACCAACTCTGTGTGGGACACAGTCCCGCAGGTGCTGCCACAGTGCCCGGAGGAGGCCCGGGCTGTGCTCTCCCGTGCAGTTGCTGAGGGTAGAGATGCAGCGAAGTTCGCCATACGATGTAGGCTGGACACCGTCCGACTCGCTAAGCAGGACGATTTCAACGTCGGTAGCCCTGCGACGCTACGCCTGGCTGAGGTCCACTGGCTTTTCGGGTGATGTCCAATCGACTCTTTTGGACATGCCCTTTGATGGCCGTCGCTTGTTTGGCGACAAAGCGGACAACGCGCTCGAGCGCTTTAAGGATTCTAGGGCTATGGCCAGATCCTTGGGCCTCGCTACCACCTCTCGGCCCACGCAGTCTGCTTTTCGCCCCTTTCGTGACTACGGAAGGGGTGCCCCACCACGTTCCGCCCAGAGCCACAGGCTTGTGCAAGCTGTCCAGCCTCTGCGTGGCCGGGAACGTGGGATCCAGCGTCGTGGGTCTGGGGGCCAGCAGGCGGGCCAGTCCACCAGCGCCCCCTCTGCAGCAGCCTCCAAGCCTTCCTAGTCCGACTTTTCAGGGCCACCAGTTGCCAGTGGGTGGCAGGATTCACCATCACCTCCCCCACTAGCACAACATCACGTCGGACAGGTGGGTTTTGCAGATAGTCCGTAGGGGCTACTCCCTCCATGCCACCTGCTTTCCATCGCATGTCGGAGGATCACTTGGCCCTTTTCCGACAGGAAGTTGCGGTACCCAAGAAGGACAAAGGCCTGCGTCCTATCTTGGATCTCAGGGACGTCAACCGCTTCCTCCGGAAGGAGAAGTTCAAAATGTTGACATTGGCTCAGGTCCTGTCTGCCCTTAACCCTGGAGACTGGATGGTAGCGTTGGACTTACAGGGCTCCTATTTTCACATCCCCATCCTGCCTGCCCACCGGCGTTACCTACGGTTCATGGTAGGCCACGAACATTTTCAGTTCTCCGTGCTCCCCTTTGTCCTTACCAGCGCCCCTCTGGTGTTCACGAAAGTGATGGCGGTGGTCACGCTCATCTGCGCAGATCAGGGGTTCCAGTCTTCCCCTATCTTGACGACTGGCTGTCGTCCCCACCTCCAGACTTCGCCGGACCTCCTGCATTCGCTGGGATTCACAGTCAACGTGCCCAAGTCACACCTGATTCCCTCTCAGAAGCTCCTTTTCATCGGGGCGGTTCTGGACACAGCGCAGTTTCGGGTTTATCCTCCCAAACAGCGAGTCCGGGATATTCGGGCTATGATTCTGATCTTTCAACCTCTATCCCGGGTATCGGTCAGGATGACCCTGAGGCTGCTGGGCCTTGTGGCCTCTTGCATCCTGCTGGTGGATCATGTCAGGTGGCATATGCGGGCTCTGCAGTGGGACCTGAAGTTCCAGTGGGCACAGCATCAGGGGAATCTCTCCGATTGCGTCCAGATCTCGGAGGGCACTGCTCACCAATTGCAGTGGTGGCTAATGAACCAGGATTGGGTCAACAGCAGATCCCTCTCCCTTCCCCAACCAGAGTTCACAGTGGGGACAGATGCCTCACTTCTGGGGTGGGGCAGCCACATGGGAGAGGCGGAGATCAGAGGCCTCTGGTCTCCGGCGGAGTCCGGGCTCCACATCAACCTTCTGGAGCTCTGGGCGATTCGTCTTGCACTGAAGGCATTCCTTCCTTCTGTCAAAGGGAGAGTAGTGGAGGTGTTCACGGAGAACACCACCGCCATGTGGTATTGCAACAAACAGGGCGGGGTGGGTTCGTGGACCCTCTGTCAGGAGGCCTTTCGTCTTTGGAAGTTGCTGGAACATCAGGGCATGTCCTTGGTGGTTCAACACCTGGCGGGTTCCTTGAACGCCAGGGCAGATGAACTCAGCCACTGGTGCATGATGGATCATGAATGGCGTCTGCACTCGGAAGTGGTGCAAGATCTCTTTCAGCAGTGGGGAGAGCCTTGGTTAGGTCTATTCGCCACCGAAGAGAACGCGCAATGTCAGCAGTTCTGCGCGTTGGAATTTCCAAGGCGGCACTCGATAGGCGACACTTTTCCGTCGCGAGTGGAGTTGCTGTCTTCTATATGCCTTTCCGCCTATACCACTTCTGCCCAGAGTGCTGAAGAAGATCAAGCACGACTGGGCTCAAGTCATACTTGTGGCTCTGGACTGGGCACGAAGAGTCTGGTATCCCGAGCTCTTGGACATGGCCATCGATCCTCCGATCAGACTGCCTCTTCGGGAGGATCTTCTGTCACAGCAGCAGGGGACGGTCCTTCACCCGAACCTGTCCAGCCTCCACCTCCTTGCGTGGAGATTGAGCGGCGACAGTTGACAGCTTTCGACCTTCCTCCTGAAGTCTGTAATGTTATCTTGGCAGCCAGGCGTCCCTCCACCAAAACGGTATACGCCTGTAGATGGAACAAATTTGTGGCATGGTGCACAGCAAAGGCTGTGGATCCCCTTTCTGCCCCTCTTTTAGAAGTTCTCCTCTTCATTCTTTCTTTGGCCCAGCAGGGCTCTGCTCTGGGCACTCTTAAAGGCTACCTTTCTGCCATTTCGGCCTTTCCTCGCCTTCCTGATCAGCCTTCTCTTTTCAAGTCCACTATTGTAAATCGCTTCTTTAAGGGCATTACTCACCTGTTTCCTCCTATTCCTTTCATAATGCCCCAGTGGGACTTGAATCTGGTCTTAACTTACCTTATGTGTGCTCCTTTCAAGCCACTACATAATTGTCCTCTCAGACTCTTGACCTTAAAGACTGCTTTTCTGATTGCCATCACCTCTGCTCGCAGGGTGAGTGAGCTTCAGGCTCTTTCTTCTAAGCCTCCTTTCCTGGTTGTTCATCCGGACAAGGTTGTCCTTCGTACTAGACCTTCTTTCATCCCAAAGTGGTTACTTCTTTCCACGTAGGAAAGACCATCACTTTGCCCACCTTCTTCCCCCGCATCCTTCTAAAGAGGAGGAAAGGCTCCACCGTCTGGATCCAAAACGTGCGCTCTCATTTTATCTGGATCGCACAAGACAATTCCGGGTGGATGATCAGCTCTTTGTTGGCTATGTGGGCGCCAAGAAAGGTTGTGCCGTGCAAAAACGAACCATCTCTTGATGGGTCATTCTTTGCATTAAAATTTGTTATTCCTTGGCGAAAAAGGAACCTCCAGTAGGGTTGCGCGCCCATTCCACCATTCCATGCGACGGCAGCCACTACTGCTTTGGGACGTGGAGTTCCCCTTCATGACATCTGCCAGGCAGCCACATGGGCTTCATTGCACACGTTCACTAAACATTACTGCCTGGACAGCCAAGTCTGGAGGGACGGCTTCTTTGGCCGCTCCATTCTTCAGGACTTCCTGGTGTGAACTTGGTTCGCAGTCTCACCTCCGGGGTTGGTATTGCTCGGGTATCTATTCTAAGGTAAGGAATCCATAACTAATAGTCTCCTTCAGATGAACAAGTTACTTACATTCGGTAACGATGTATCTGTAAGAGACATATATTAGTTATGGATTCCTTACCGCCCCACCCATCCTCCCCGTTCTGCGCACTGAATTCTAGGGATAGGGACTCCCTTCCAGGGCCCTAGTTTTGTGCACCAGTGGTCAGTGTCTTGCATGGCTCTGCGCTTCTGGCGTAGAATGTTGTGTAAAGAACTGACGTCAGCGCACAGGGGCGGCGTCTAAGTAGATACTGCAACGTCATTCCGGCAACCACGACGCCAACGACGGATGCGGAGTCGACCGACGCCACCTACCGACGCGCAGGGGTACTGCTGAAGAAAAGTTCTCCGGATCCAGTCTGACACCTTGGGGTAATGTCTAAGGTAAGGAATCCATAACTAATATATGTCTCCTACAGATATATCGTTACCGAAGGTAAGTAACTTGTTCATCACTTATTTTCAATAGGAACAGTTGCAATTTCCTCATAAAATTCCTTTTGCAAGAAGACCAGATCTCTAAAGCCATTCATATTACCCACCATTTTTCCCCAGTTTAGATGCTAGCACTGGTAAATCACTCTCTAAGGAACTGCCTTGTGGGGTATTACAAAGATATACAGATAGCTGGAGCATTTTTTTTTAAAACATATTTTATTAATAACATAGTGTTCACGGGGCATACTTTACAGTACAATTATCCACTTGTTTTTCTGTCGCACTATGTAACAAAGCCATGAAAGCTCTCATTTGTAATACACATTCATAATAATTAATCGAACCTTCTAACTTTCAATTCCCCTCCCACCCCGTTACAGATCATTGCCCTAAGATAAGGATTAACATATTACTGTTCTTAAGTTTAGCTGTGGTGATTTCCCATCTTTGCCGTCTCTCACCTTATTGTTCTAAGTATTAGTTATTCTCGGACGTATCTGGGGCAGCTTGGGGTCCCTCCCCTCCTGAGTTTTGTTGTACCGGGCTCCTCTGAGGACAAGGTCCCACTGGAGTGGATTCTCCTGATTCAGGTTCTGGGTCTTTTAAACTATCTACCAATGCTTCCCAGGCCCTGGCTCTCTCTATTGATCCAATCCCCCGGCGGGCATTCCTAAGGAGGATCCTCCCCTCGCATCCCACCCATTTTTTGAATTATTTTTTCCATATTGAAATTTGAGGTCCCTCAGGGGGGCCTCAAATTTTAGCCAAGATCAGGGCCAGGTCTTGAAACCTGCTAGTGACCCATGTTTTGGAGGTGTGGGGAAAAAGGCCCAAGAGGCAGCGGGCAGGGGCACAGGGAACCGGGCGCTCTATAATCGCCTCGATTGCGTTTGTAATTTCATTCCAGTAGGTCCTTAACGTCGGGCATGTCCAGAGCATATGGAAGAGTTCTGCCGCCAATTCTCCACACCTTGGGCATCCCATGTCCTCCCTGTGAAAAAATTAGTTGATACGTCCCGGGGCGAGGTATCCCCTGTGTAGTATAAAGAAATTAATTAATCAGAAACTGGCATTCTTCGAGATCCTTGGGGTCCCAGCCAGTATAGTTTCCCAGTCTTTGTCTTCAAGAGAGGTATTCAAGTCCTCTGACCATTGGTCTTGCAGAACAGTCAGCAGTTGTAGGGTATTCCTTCCCAGTGCCTTGTAGAGGCACGTGACCGCTTTGATTCTCCGCCCTGCGACGCCGATGTATCTACAAGTGTCATGATGCGGAGGTTCTGATATTCCCGCCCCCCCAGTGTTCCTGGATCGCGCCACTCCAGTGTAGTAAGAAATTACTGTGGGGGAGGTGTAGGTCCTCTCTAAAGTTTTCGAATTGGAGGAGTTCCCCGTCTCTGTATAGGTCTCCCAAACGTGTTGCCCCCTCTTGTACCCAGTCCCAGAGGCCCTCCCACTGTCCCCCATGTGGTAGTATTGTTATTGGGAGGTCAGGTGAATAGGGGATCCGTGTTTGCGTTTTTTGGAGACAACGTCTCCAGCAGCACCACATCACTTGTACCTCGCCGGTGCCGTCATGCGGAACCCTGCCTAGTCTCACCAACATTTTCAATAGTACGTTCAAGTCTGGTGTGAAAGGTCCCGTTTCGCGTGTCTGCGTCTGCTGATCTGCTAACCAGCGGGCAAACCACTGTAGTTGCCCTGCAAGATAATATATTTCAAAGTCGGGGATTTCAAGGCCTCCTTCCTCGGAAAGGCACTGTATTGTTTTCAGGGCTACACGTCTTCGGCCAGTGCCCCATAGGAAATCTGACACTAAGGAATGTAAGTCGGCATGCCACTTTGTCGGTATCCATATTGGAAGTACTGTGAAAAAGTATAGTAGGCGTGGTAACGCCACCATTTTTAAGAGTGCCCACCCTCCCCACTAGTGACAACGTCAGGCCTTTCCAAAACTCCATGCTGGTCTTCAAGGATCGTACAGCCGCCCCCATATTTCCCTCAAATAGGTGCGGGTGAGAGTGGTATATTTTTACCCCTCGATATTCCAGGCATCTGGGTTCCCATTGAAGGTTTCCCAGTTCAGTGGGGAGGTCTCTATCTCTTGTCAGTGGGAAAAGTCTAGACTTTTGCCAGTTAATTTTTAATCCCGACATTTCCCCAAATTCCGTCATCAATTCCTTTGCACCAGGTAGGTCCTCTCTCACGCTCCCCATGAACATCAGCAAGTCGTCAGCATAATGCACTATATGGTGTACACAGTTCCCCAGGCGTATCCCACTGTACTTTGTGTCTGTCCGGGCTTGGCAGGCCAACAGTTCCATGGCAAACAATAGTGGGGAGAGGGGGCACCCCTGTCTTGTGCCCTGCTCCACTCCATACTGCTCTGAGACAGTGCAGCCCGTCCGGACCCGTGTGAAGGTCTTATATAAAGCAGCCTGACCCATTTCAAGAAGCCCTGTCTCAATTGCATTCGTCTCATGACCTCATAAAGAAACTCCCACTCTAGGCTATCGAAGGCTTTTTCAATAACAACAGCAAATACCACTCCCTCCTCCCTATCCGGCCATATGCCTCCATAAGTGCCAGAAGGTGCTGTATATTGAGTGCAGTGCTTCGGCCTGGGATGATTCCCGCCTGATCTCGGTGTATGAAGTCGGTCATTAATGGCAGGAGTCTTGTTGCTAGTATTTTACTGAGTATCTTAAAATCTAGGTACAGATAGCTGGAGCTTTGTGCCAAATTTGCATTGATCAGTTTGTAATTGATAATTGAGCCCAGCCAAACCTCATACAGAGGGCAAACATAATACGTTTGCATTTCCTAACACCTTAATCTCTGTTTGATTCAGTTACAAAGTATGGTAAATTGATAAGTCATTTTGTCACTGTTGCATTTCCCGTCTCCTCTATGTCTGGAGCGTGTCTGCCTTTATATCCAAGGGCCCTAGCTCTGGTGCAGTGTGCTGAGACCCCCATTGAGGGTCTGCCCTGTGCAAGGTACAGCAGGAAGTAATCCCCCTAGCAGTGTTGGCCGTAGCAGAAGCTGAACTGGCATCACTGCTGCCAATGGAGGTTGTCCATCGTAGACTCCCTTCGCCCTTGAGGGGCACTACTTACTGTTCCTTTGCCCTTGGCGACCTACAATGTCCATTGAAGGCCCGGCTCCTCAAAGAAAGGTTCAGGAACAGCTGGCCTGCAGTCCCAGCAGACGTCTGTCCCCAGACATCCACAGCACAGTGCAGGCCAAAGGTCAACCTATCTAAAGACCAAGCAGGGACGTGGCCAGCTGCATTGCAGCGTCCTTTGGGCTCAAAACTCATGAATGGAGTAGCATGAATGACTCCAGGTTTGGATGATCTCTCCCTTGGTCCTCTCTTCCCGTTCACACCTTCTTCCCCCTTCTCTATTATTGTATCTTATTCTTCACGCCTGACTCTGTTTCTCCTCCTTTCATCGTACCGGGCTCTGCTCTTACATCGGGTGAATGATTCTTACACACGCGCATCATCTTTCAGGATCATATCTACAAATGACGTTTCACTGTTCTTGACGAGTTTTAGTTTTAACTTGTGTTGTGTTTCACGATTCATGTGTGTGTTGCTTTATTTCTAATTGTCCTGTTTCTGCCCCATTCTTTGGTATCCGCTGCTTACATTAAAATGACCAGTGTGCTTTAAACCTACATGAGGGAGGAGAACCGAGGGGGCGGCAAATCCGAACCCCAAAAGAGGCCTCGCTCTGTTTGTGTACGTGGAGCAGTACATCGAGGCACAGCAGAGGTCCTTTCAGTACAGGGCAAGGAACGAGCAGAGTGCGCCCCCTGGTGGAGACCGATAGAAGTGCTGCTTCTCATACACAATTGATGGCTCTTGTCTGAAATCTTGTCCCAGCTGGGACCACATTTCACCTGTGCCAAGCAAAAGCACGTCCCAGCAAGGTTCTTGTGCCTCCAGTTTAGCTCTTCACCTTCAACAGTTACACATTTTATACTACAAGGATCTGCGGAGAACTCCTCGCCCCTGGATAACTCTTTTCGTTTCTCTTCCAGAACCGTCGTCGCGCCCGGAGTCTTTGAAGAAGAAAGACGCGGTGGAAATACTGTCTCACAAGAAAGCTTACAACACGTGTAAGTAACTACTGTAACTGTGAAGTGAAAGACGACTATATCACCAGCTCTGACTTCACAAGGCTCCCACCCCCCCCCCCGGCTGCCCCCCTTCACTCACTTCCGGTTGCCCCGCCCTCTCCTCTCACCTTTATGTGAATACACTAATTAGCTCTGTTGTTTCTCATGGGGGACGGGATGTGACAAAAAATGTTGTGAATCTTTAGATAAACGTGGCCCAGGTGCCATAGCATAACCAGGAGATGGTAAAGTCTACTGAAGAATCTGGAGCGGCATCCCCAGACAGGCCCTGCTCCAGGAATTTTTATTTGGGTGGGCCAAGGGTGCATTCGGGTGGGCCACTGCGGGCCCGATTTGTCGCTTATATGTCTAGCCAGGCCTGCTTCTGGGCCGTCCTTTATCTCTTCTTAGTCTTACAAGGCCCAGTAAAACACACTCTTTTCCAAATCTCTTTCTAAATGTTATCACTCTCAAAAAGTGTTTTTTTCCATGTAATGTCCCTTTGATGGGAAGAGGAGGTTTCTGAGGTGGGAGTATCAGGCAAGTGACACTACTCGGGCTCCCTCTGTGCGAGCCTTCAGGGAGAATCCCTCTTCATTACTACCTCCACCTGACCCTGCAGTGCACTCCCTTCCAGGCTTGATTGTCCACTTTTCTACCACCCCTTTCCAGTGCATCTTATCTCACAGCTGACCTTGGTCCCCAGCCCCATACCAGCCACCATCCGGTTCCACTGTCATTATTCCCGGTAAAAAACATTAGTAAAATCACCTCCAAACTTGAAACATTGAATATAGCAGTAAATATAATTAGCACGCACTTTAAAGTATGTTCCACAGTTGCCCTAATGACCCGACTGCTAATTAAATAAACACGCATTTGCAATGCAGTAGGTCTTGCATTTGCAAGAGTTGAAGCTATTGGCAGTGTAAATGACTGTGCCTTTTGTTTATGTGTTGTTTTTAAAACAGATACATAAAAGGCATTGTCATTTAGAATGCCAATAGCTCAAACTCTAGCAAATGCAAGACCTATTGCATTGCAAATGCTTGTTTTAAATCGTGCGCCTCTTCTGGCCATGAAGCTCCCTCGTCTTGCGGGTCTTCAAATTCTTCACTCACAACCTTCGTTCATCGAGAGAGCACTTCTGTAATGAGGACACGTGTGAATGGCAATTTATTTATATAGCACTTACTACTTCTGATGAGGCATCGTGATTTAGTTGTTTTGGCTCTGAATGTACATAATGTACAATGTCTATTGTGCCTTTTATTAAAGGGCTCTGACGTCAACTCGGACTACATGCACACCATATAAAAGAAAATAAGCATTTCTGCAGTGTGAACCCTCTGGCTGTCCTTCAGACAGACCCTGTCCGCCACCCGTTCCCAGCGAGCACTTAAAAAGACACGCCCGCTGTGCAGGCTTCCAGCACATAGGCCATGCAATGAATGAACATGACTGCCCCTAACGTATGTCTTTCCCGCATGTCCACATCTGTGTTCCGACCTGCCATTGGTTGTGAAGGGCTTGTTGGGTGTAAAGTGATAGGTGCAGCATGCCAATGAAAAGCACTGAGTAGATAGACTTCTGAACTGAAAGTACCTGTGTAAAAAACACAAATCGATGTTTTTAATATGTGTTACCAATTGCATGACTTTGTAAAAAGTTAAAAGTTATTGGTTTTCATGTATATTTTTGTATGTTTGTTTGTACCTGTAGGGGACAGTGGTGCGGTAAATTTTGCGTTTATTTTAAATTAAAATGCCCCTTTTGAAGGATGTTGGTTTGAATGGGGAGTGCTGTCTAGAAGGATTTAGGCGAGTGCCACTGTATTGTTTCACATTGTAACTCATTCTCAGGGGACGACCATACAGGACTAGGTCATCTGTGGGTACAAATCACCCCGAATTCACAGTGCCCATTTCAAACTCAGAGGGATGAAAGGCAAAGCTGGTCCAGTAAGAATGTCCGTCTAAGCTGAATGTTGCACACAGCAGCAGCAGGCGCATTGACACGATGGGCTATACTGCCTTGCTTTGTATCCTATTAAGTCCACTGAGTTGTATGGTTTCACACAAGCCTCGCCTTTCTTTTGATATGCAAATCTCCCCACTTTGAACCCCATTTACGACGTAAACGGCCTCTTCGTGTTGATTGTTCAGGAGGTAGGAAGAAGGGGGAATGTGCAGAGTCTCTGTGACAAAGGCAGTAACCCACTGAGCTATCCACATAAAATTCAGTTTATCTGCATTTAAAAACTACCAACAGACAAAATGATTACTCTCCAGCAGGATCATAAATCACCAGAGTTATCGGTACATTTTTTATTATCGTTGTGCATCGTTGGCAGATTCATTGTGAGGGCCAAGGCTCATGTTTGGGTGAACCAGGCTCATGTTTGGGTGGGCCTGGCCTACCCGCTAGAACCGTGCCTGTCCCCAGACTTTAGAACTTCTCCCACCCTCCTGAAAGCACACCTCGTCCCAGAGCGTCATCATCTGACCCTCTCTGCCCCCAGGTGAACGTTCACATACCCTGGGCCCTCAGCCTTCTGTTCAGGTCTCGGCTGCTCCCAGTTATATTCAAATATGTAAATACACCTACGTAGGCGCTGTTTAATCTAACTACTCAGCCACTCACACGCTATGCGGTCCTGGTTTGTACTTTGATCTACTACCAGAGTTCCAAGCAATCACTACACAAGTCAACCATTCAGGACAAGTTCATTTATGTAACACACACACCACGCACATTCCATCCCAGCCATGCAATCGGCCCATGAAGCATTCCTGCCAAGAAGTCTCAGTAGACTCAAGCAATGGATAACCATGCACACCAGACGAAAGAAACAAACTCTAAAGTCCTTTAATACACACATCCATATACACAGGGCACTGCAGACACACACGGCAGCCTCTAGCTGTCTGCTACCCAATGTGAACTATAATTAAACAATCTTACTGAACAATATAACAGCCCCAAACCACTTGGAACTAGTCAAAGAATGCCAGAACCACAATCGGTGCCCAGACAGGGAAAGTGCTAGGGGGCCATAGAAGTGGTGGAAATGTGTTATGTAAATGCTTGCAAAAACATATCATGAAAAACAGGAAGTAAGCATTAAGCTACAGAAGGTCAAAGTCCACCATTGAAGTTCTCGTCCCGTGAACTCCTGAGCTACCATCATTTGAAGGTTGCCTTGTTATCATCATTCAATGTCTCTTCCGAGTCCAAGTCTCAAAAACATATCATGAAACATAATTCACTAGAAACAGTCCTATAACTAGAACACACACAATTCAACAATAAATGGATTTTAATCAGTTATGCAGGTGTTTAAAAATGTTACTAATAAATTGACCCTCAAGACATTAATTAACAACATGTAAGGTAATCCCTCTCATTTGTCGTCCAATTTTTGACACTGAATTAATAACAGTACAAGCAGATTACAACTAACGGCAGGTACTTTTCCATTAGTAACTCACACTCTCAGAAAATCATGTTACTAGGAACACAGAGTTCCAGGCCTAGGTATCCATTTAAGATCCAAGTTCATCTTGGGAAGCTTAGTTCTCGTTCACCACAGTTGAATGGATTTGGCTAATGAAAAATAAACCAATGAACTGTATTATGGAGTCCTACATGATATGGAGTCATCTGCTAATGTTATGTTTATGCCCTGGAATAAAAAGATAGTTAAATATCTACATGCCTCTCACTTGTTGACTGAAGCAACACACCAGAGTTTCAAGGGAACTGCATTGCAGCCCTTACAGAGCATTCCTATTTCCAGAAATATGCATGAGTGCACACCTTTTACACATAGATAAAAAGGAAGGACACACCTCTGAAACAACATTGGAGCCAGGCAACACAAACAAACAGATTTTGGGAACGTAAATAAACTCTGTCGGGTGTTTGGAAGAAATGAAACTTTTTTAGAGTAAATGTTGTCCTTAGAGGAAAATTTGTCAACCTTCGCGATATCCCTTGCGTTTCAGACAAAGGACATTGGGGAGGGGGTGATTGCCTGTTCAAGAGAGGGAGGGGATAAGAAGACGAGGGTGAGTTATCTAGTCTTATGTTGAACTGTGACAAATGTAGGAAAGGCCCACTATTTCTCTCAAATGCAGACAAACATGGAGATGGGCACAGACTCGGAAATGACAGTCTAGGAGATATCCACCGTTTCTGCAGGAAAAGTTACTTTGCATTCATAGGGGAAAACCACAGGTGCCCATAAGCCGTCCTGCCCGGTAACTCACCAGGATTCATTTCAATGAGTGGGTTCCTGAAACAAATTCACCTGTTTCACTCATTGTGCACCTCTCTGCTTTCCCCACTAAATCCCCAGACATCACATTACCCACGTAGTCTAAACTGCTGTACCCTTTCAATTGCCCTGTCTACTGACATTTACGCTTCACTTTGACCCAAGTACACACTACAGACCAAGGCACTGCTGAGTTTTCCAGAGGGAACCCCTAATATTGTGCAGTGTGGTAAGAGAAGATATTCAGTCCAAGTGACCAGGCTGCTGTCTAAGTTTTCAGTTGTGTTATGTTAAAAAATGTGCTTGTTGATTCATTTTGTTTTCGTTCTCCTCAAAATCCTTAAAATAGCTCAACTCCCACTCCACTGTCTGTAACAAACTTCTGAAATGTCTCGACATGAACGTCTTGATTCTGTGAGGCTATCTCTCCAAAGCACTGTTCCGCAGAGTGCCAAAACAGAAATGAGATATAGGCTAAACACGCGAATGGAAAAGTAAGGCAAGCATTAAGGTGAAAGAATAAATTCAAATCAATTCACTTGAAGATGCACATGTACTATTTGGAGGTGAATATATTTAAAAGAATGAATCTGAATGATCATAAATAAACAAAAATATTTTTATACATGTTTTAATGTTAATCATGTTCGCTAACATAGTGTGGCCTTGCGTTACGTTCCACTGGGGACACGTTACATGGGTGGAGCATAGCCATTCGCTTGCATCCCTTGCATCCACCCATGTAATCTGATGCAAGCCCTGATGTAAAACCATATTTACCAAAGTCAGTAAACATGGGTTTGGGCCAAAATGGTGCGCCTACCCGAGGCTGGCATAACGAGGCTAAATTCTGCAGCACACCTACATAGAGGAATAAGCCTCTAAGGATATTTTTTTGTAGGAAGGTTTTCCTACACAAAAACTATTCTGACAATAACAGAGGCACCGTTGTGTTCTAGTGCAAGGCTGCCTGCATTGGCCAGGAGAGTGGAACTGTGCCTTATCTTTGTAAATATGGCACATTTCTGCTCTCTCCCTTACACGCAACGCAGCACAGCAACTTCCCTTGATGTACAGCGTTGTGTGGAACATTAGTAAATATGCCCCTGTGTATGATACGAGGCTTTTCTCAATCTCACGGCCATCATTAAAAAGAGTAATGCAAGGTTAGCATGGCACCGGTGTTGACTTGCCTTACATGTGAGTACTGTCCGGTATCAGAGATCTGTATTACCAAAGACCAATTACTCAAAGGTTGCAGACATCCTATATATAATCCGGTAATGCTTGATTGCTCCTCAGCAACTGCAACCAATGTCAAATGTGGCATGAAACGTTTGTACTTACCCCTACAACTCGACTGTGAACAGTGCACGATCACCATTCTCTGGATCCCCTACTTTCCTAGCAGTGGGTCCCAATACTTGGAATGCTGTGACAATCACTTTTGCAGTAACCAGAGTAAAAAGAGACCGCCAACCATGTTTCTGATTGACATTAGGAACAACCACAGACAGATGTCTAATGGAAAGGTTCAAAATGCGAGTAAATTGGATAAAGGTTCTCAAAATTCTAAATTTAGAATTAGAAGACTAAGAATAAAAAAATCACGAAGGACTATTGAGTATTGGGATTGCTAAAACTGATCACAATTGCAAATGGTGAGTCTGAATTCCCAACAACTGGAGACTTGCAGTGAAATTAGCCCTGCACAAGAATTTAACTTGGATACAAATGACCCATGAATAGAAATTTACAGCTGACCTCCATTCCAATTGTTTGCTAGTTATGTGGAATTTCCTGAACCCTCTTTCCCATTAGCTTTTTTTATCCAAACCCTCCTCCTTCCCTTTCATGATTCGCCATCCTCTCATCCCAGTCTCCCACTCTGTTATTTTTGCTTTTCAAATGCATGGTGGGTACCACAGGTCCCTCTACCATCTCCCTCCCACTTTTGTTTAGTATTTATATTTTATACTTGTTATTTTTTCACCTTTTGACTTTACCGACCTTTGTCCTTCTTTATCAGCATTCTCCCACTCAACCACGTTCGCCCCAGTTACTCCACTGTTGCCCCAGTTAATTCCCCTCTTCCACTGCAGCTGCTTACCCTTTTTAGGTCAAAGCCTGCCAGATAGCAGAGCTGTCTGGTTTGCTAACGACATCTTGGGAACATCCGGAAAGCTGCCCTGGGAAGGCATTCTGCCCATTGCTTACCACTGGCTTTGTGCTTTGTAATTTACATTTGCTTGCTTTCTATTTGCTGTCTCTATTTCTTTTAGTCTGGTCAGCTTGAGTTCGTCCCTTCCGATGCCCAAACCCTATTTCAATCTTGTTCTTATCTTGTAACATTTGCCGTGCAGTCAACAACTGATGTCAAATGTTAGGCTCTGTCTTCCGAGGGAGCTTGATGTTTACTTTTCTTTCTTTGACTTTAAAGTGAGAGTATTTATGTGACAATCATGCTGGCTCTTGCTGGTGTGCTTGAGGAAGGCTGTACGATGGTATTTTTTTTCTAGCACACTACAACATTCAAATGTCTGTAAATGAACTCTGCAGATATTTCAGAATATGTCAGAATTAGAAAAGCACATTTTTAGTAATTCTGAAGTGTGGGGGGAAACAAATATTTTAATGCGATCAAAACAGCAATACACTGGGTGATGACATTTCCATACATTATTGTTTGTGTGCTGTATACTTTTATCAGTATGTCTATGCAAATGTAATAGTCATTTCAATTGAAGATGAGTTGTCTGTAATGCAAGTGCACTACCACACCATGTATGATTCACTTTACCCCACTTCACTCTACTCAGCTGCACGACTCCACACTATGCCTCTCCACACCACTCCACTTCCCTCTATGCCTCTCTACTCTGCACCCATCCTACTCTACTATGCACCACAGCACTCTTCACCACTGCATTTTACACCACTCAACTCTGCGCCACACCACTCTATGCCACTCTACCCTGCAACACCTCACTCTACGCCACTGCACCCTACACCAATGCACTACACTCTGTACTACTCCACTCTACGCCCGTGCACTCTATGCCAATCCACTCTACGCTACTCTAATCTATTCTGCACTCTACGCCACTACTCTACCATACACCACTCCACTCCACTCTATGCCACTGCACTCTACTCTCCACCAACCCACTCTACGCCACTTCACTCTACAGCAATCTACTCTGCAACACTACACTCTCTGCCACACTTCTCTGCACCACTGCACTCTACTCTGCACCACTCTACTGCACTGTACGCCAATGCACTGTACGCCACTACACTGTACGCCACTATACCCTGTATCGCTCCACTCTACGCCACTGCACTCTGTGCCAATGCTCTCCAATCCACTTTACTCAAAACCAATACACTCTACACCAATCTACTCTGCACCACTGCATTGTACGCCACTATTCAATGCTATTGCACTCTACGCCACCGCACTCTACACCACTTTACTCAAAACCAATACACTCTACGCCAATCTACTCTGCACCACTACTCTCTACACCACTATACAACACTCTATGCCACTGCACTCTGCTCTGCAACATTGCGCTCTACATCACTTTACTCTGCACCACTGCACTCTACAACTCTACACTGCAACACTGCGCTCTCCGCCACTAAACTCTACTCTGCACCACTTTACTCTACGCCACTCTACACCAGTGCACTCTATGCCACTACACTCTGTCACTCTAATCTACTGTGCACCACTGCACTCTATGATAATGCACTCTACGCCACTTCACTCTACAAATCTCAGCTCTACTCTGCACCATTCTATGCCAGTGCACCATACCTCAATCTACTAATCACCACTGCATTCTACTCCACTCTACACCACTTATCTCTATGTTACTCTATTCTATGCCACTATACTCTGCAACACTGCACTCTACGACAGTGCACTCTACCTTACTATTCTATGCCACTGCACTCTACCCTCCACCACTCCACTCTACCCTGCACCACTTCACTCTATGCCACTTCACTCTACTCCGAAACAATCTACTGTACACCACCTCACTCTGGCGCTGCAATCTACTCCACTCTGTGCCACTCAACGTCAGTGCACTCTTCGCTGCCCTACTCTACGTCACTCTACTCTGCATCCCTCTAGTCTAAACCAATGTACTCTATGCCAATGCACTCAACACCACTTAACTCAAAACCAATGCTCGCTACACAAACTACTATGCACCACTGCACTCTGTGCGACTATACTCTACAACACACTATGCCACTGCACTGTATGTCGCTCTACATCATGGCACTCTACGTCACTGCACACTATGCCACTCTATTCAGCTCTGCACTACTGCTCTCTGCACCACTCTACTCTGCGCCACTCTACGTCACTGCACTCTATGATACTCTACTCTGCAAGACTGCACTCTCTGCCACTGAATACAACACCACTGTACCCTGCTCCACTGCACTTTACGCTACTCTAAACCAATGTGTTCTACATCACTGCACTCTAAGCCACTCTGTTCTACTCTAAGCCACTGTACTCTACACCACTGCTCTCTGCAGCACTCTAATGTACACCAGTGCACTCTAAGCAACTGCACTCTATGCCACTGCACTCTACTCTGCACCACTCAACTCTATGCTCCTCTCCTGCACTTTACGCGAATGCACTGTATGCCACTACACTCTGCATCGCTGCACCTAATCTATTCTGCACCACTGCACTCCAGGCCTGCATTTGACACCACTCTACTCTATACCTTTGCACCAGTAGCGGCCCGTGGTGGGAGTGCTGCTGGGCGGTGACGAGGGGCAGGGTGGGGGTAGTAAACAACAGAATACGGCCGCACAGAGGTAAGTGAACAAAAAAATAAATAAAACGAATTTCATTGCGCGCGCTGCATCGCGCGCAACAAAATTCGTTTTTTGTTCACTTACCTCTGTGCAGCCGTATGCCGGAGTTTACTACCCCCGACCCTGCCCCTCCCCGCGTCACCGCCCGGCAGCACTCCCACCACGAGCCGCTACTGCTTTGCACTCTACCCTGCACTACTCCACGCCAGTTCACTCTGCTCTGAAACAATCTACTCTATGCCACTGCACTCTATGCCACTGCACTCTATGCCACTGCAACATACGCCACTACAGTCTACCATGCAGCACTCTTCTCCATGCCACTTTACTTTGCGTTACTGCACTCTACGACAATGCACTCTACACTGCTTTACTCAAAACCAGTGCACTGTTTGCCACTGCACTCTATGACACTCTACAACACTACTCCACTCTACGACGCTCTGTGCAACTCCCTCTATGCCACTCCATACCACTTTTCTCTACTGTATTCTACAACCCACTACTCCACTCCATTCCACTGCACTACTCCACTCAGTGCCACTCAACTCTACAACATTCTACTCCAGGCTATGCCATTCCACTCTCCTACACTGCTCCACTCTATCCCACTCCACTGACTCTACGACAATCTATTCCACTGTACAACACTCTGTTTCACTCTAAGCAGCATCCTCTCTGCTCTACAACACTCCACTACACACTACGCCCCTCCATTCTGCGACACTCTACTCCCTCCACAACAATCCACAACTCTCTACACCACTCCACGTAACTCCATGACACTCCCCTTCACTACACTCCATGGCACTCAACTCTACTCCACGCTACTCCATAACACTCCACTCTACTCTCGACACTCCATAACACTCCACTTAAGGACACTCCATGCCACTCTCCTTTACTCCACTAACTTTTAGCCATGCTGAACAGCAGCCATGCTGGTGTACAACATGGTTAAAACATATTGGCAAAGCCAATAGCTCTTGCATAGGCGAGACCTATTGGGTTTGCCAATGCTTGTTTCTTCTTCCACTGTCTACTGCAGATTGCAGCAGAAATAGAAAACGGACCACAGCAAACTTTATTTTCTTTTTTCACTCATTTCAATAGTCTTTTTTTCTCCCACTTCTAATTCAATTTTTTTTCAGAAAATACAGAACTCAAGCCTGTGAGCAAGACTTACATATCTGAAGGCCGCCTTGGGCTCTCACTCACTCAGAGCAGGCTACATTTAACACCTTGTCAGAAGGACTAGAACCTGAACTCTAAGGGCAGCTCCATTCAGAGCTCTGTTGTGTGTCGCATCCCACAGAGAGAGCCCTCCTACAGAATCTCTCTTCTGATGGAAGGAGCTACCTTGGGCTCATCAGAGTATGTCTCCATACAACTCCGCTACCTTTGTAAGCCATGAGCAAGGCTTTGTTATTATATTTAGTTTACATTTAATTAGATTGCTTAAAGTTTTACTGTCTTAAGGGCTATTAACGGATGTTAATTTTAGAAATTACAGGAGGATGCTGTTTTTCCCTGGTTAAAACTCACCTGAGTTTCACAAGTGAGGTTTATGTTACACGCCAACCTCTGGGTTGTAGGCATTGACAGCTAAACCAAAAATAAAAAGATGTAAACCATAACAGCTAGAGGTACCGGAAATGTTTGTGGACCGCCCACGTTAAAGAAACTGCCACTTGCTTTCAAATCACTGTTGCTTGCGTTCAGATTTGTAGCTTCGTACTCGGGTAAAAAATCTACCTGAAATGCCACTTGTGTTGCGAAATTACCTAACGGGAACATCTCGCATTAAACTTTCTCCGCGAAATCATGCGATGTGCAGTAATGACGTAATCTCGATAATTTTGCGTATATTTTGTTATGAGAAATTACCAAAATTATGCCAATTACGCCGTCGTAAATAAACATTTTGCCCAGGCCTAGAAATAATGCTGGAAGCCCAGTGCAAACCTTATTTACACAAAACTTCATGCCTGGTGTTTTCACCAAGGACCCTGCACAGTTTCACACGATTCGACATCGTGTCCGGGATTTTTTTTTGGGGGGGGTGTTTTTTTTTAATATTGATTATTCACCAAAATGACTGGATGAAAAAAAAACTATTATTTCTAGGTACAGTGCTACAATTCTAGATATTTCTAATGTATAGTGTCACGTTTACAGTTGGAAGGTCCTTCTGTGCTGTCTATATAGCATAGAAAACAGCTGCTTACTAGCACAGCTGTACAAGACGAAACCGTAATTAAGAGGACAATACCAATCGTGACGAATATGTCACTATTAGCAACTGATTAATCTAAAGCCCCCACACTTATGCCACTTTTAAAGAAGAGCCAGCTGGTGATGTGAGAGAATCCCAACAAAGTGAACGTCATCGGCTCACATGCCAGGCATTCCCGTTATTTATTCTCTGTGCATCACCCACTGCATACTCTTTAGAACAGAACGTCAAACATTGGCTGCTTGGCACAGTAAGCTGAGAACACAGGCTTTATTGATTGACAGTGCAGTCACCCACTCAAAAGAAAGTATGCAAACTCGTGCAATTTAGGAACAAAGGGCCACATGTACGTAGCTTTTTTGCTGTCGCAAACGACCCGATTCGCAGAATCGGGGCGTTTGCAACCGTAAAAAGCCTTTTTGTATGTACAGAACCCTACTTTGTGATTCGGTAACCTATTACCGAATCGCAAAATGGGTTCGTGATTCGGTATTTGGAAGGGGCGTGTTAAGGGCATCCCTTCCTAATAGCGACTCGCAGTGGTATGTAAGAATGTTTTGCGATGAAAATGCGATCGCAAAACATTTGCATTTTACCAACAACTTGAAGTTGGTGGTAACTTATTCGCAAACAGGAAGGGGTACCCAGGGGACCCCTTCCCTCTGTGAATGTATGCGAAAACGTTTTTAAGAGCAGGCAGTGGTCCCACTGACCACTGCCTACTCTTAAAAAAGAAAAAGAAAACTATTCATTTTTGTTTTTGAAACGCATCCCATTTTCCTTTAAGGAAAACGGGCTGCATTTTAAAAAAAATAGAGTTTTATTTAAAAGCAAACACAGACATGGTGGTATGTTGTCTCTAGCAGGCCACCAATCCTGTGTTTTTAGCGATTCCCAATGGGTCGCAAATAGCGACTTACCTCATGAATATTAATGAGGTAGGTCAGTTGCGACCCCATTAGGAATCGCTAGATGTGTCAAAGACACGTTAGTACATAGGTGTTTGCAATTTCCTAATAGTGAATCACAAAAATTTGCTATTTGGAAATCGCAAAATTAAACCTATGTACATGTGGCCATCAGTGATAAATCTGGGGGAGAAATCGCCGGTGGAATTTTCCCCACCCTAGATACAATAGAGTCAAAGAAATTCCAGCAGTGGATTCTACTCTGGATTGTTATGTTATGTTATACAGATTTGTATAGCGTGCTAATCACCCATGAGGGTATCCAGGCACTTTGCAGTTGGGTAGGTGAAAATTATTTCGTATTTGGACAAGGAAATCGATTCACGGTTTCATTAGGGAGAGCCTGTCTGTGCCCAACAAGGCTCTGATGGTATCCATACACAGTTCACTCAATGTGGTGCCATACCCCACCCACCACCCCCACCCTTGACCACTAATGCTGAACACACCTCCTTCAGCCCCTGTTTACATCTTCTCCATGTGGAGGTCCAACTTCTTGCAAGTCAAGAATTGGCCAGAATGTCATGTCTCATATGCTCTGATGCACGTTGGTATTAATGTGTTTTCTACGCCGTAAAATAAGATGCTGATGTTTTCTCGTCATCCCCATCTCACCCACAGCCATTCTCATTGCACACCTGAAGCTCTCCCACCTGGAGCTGCGCCGCCTGCTGATGACTATGGAAAGTGAGCGCCTCGAGCCATCTCATCTCAAGCAGCTTCTACTCTACGCGCCAGACGAGGACGAGACCCAGCGGTATCAGCAGTACCAGGACAGTCCCAGCAAGCTGAGCGAGCCTGACCAGTTTGTGCTGCAAGTATGTATGCCTTCTGCTGGTGTGGTGGACAGGACGCCAGGCGTCGTATCACTAGATTACGTACCGCTAATCTTCATTACTTCGATTCCACATCCCACGCCCCAATACTTACAAAAAGCAGAGTCTCACCACTGCATTTAATAGGAAATGAGATCAGGAATGTGGTTGAGGAGGTAATGTGTATTCATTGCACTGAAGCAGCTGGTGGCATTCTCTCTAGTTAATTCTCAAGTGTATTTTGGTCATTTTTGCCAGATACGTGATTCTGTAGTTATCAGATGTTGTCCTGACTATCCAGTATTGGGGTATCTTTCATAGATTCACATGCATGAATCATTCCCCGTCGTCGAGATGGGAGTCCCACGGTAAAATAAACAAACAGTGCCATAAATAATACATAGGCTAAAATGGCCCAAGGCCATCTAATAGTAGCCTATCTATGTCCTTTTTAAAAAAGGACCAAATGTTGGCTTCAGCCAATCAGCTGCTAGCACCCTCTAGAACACTCCCAGCAGAGGCAAGTTCTCCTCAGATTTTCACCGCACGTCGTGTGGAAGGGAGTTTCCCTGAGTGCTACTCAGTTTTCTTCTATTCAGCTAATTTTTACATCATGTCAGACAAGAAAGGCCTTTTCCGCCCTTGCAAGACCTGTGGGAAGAAGAGGGTCAATGTGGATGATCCACATAAAGAATGTATTTATTGCCTATATCCCAGGCATGAGGTGAAAGACCGTAAGATCTGTCGCACCTTCTCTAACAAAACCCTCAAGGACAGAGAGGGAAGATTACTATTGTGGCTCCAAACCACAAAACAACAATCTCGTTCTTCTGATGAGGAAAAGGAGTTGGCTTCAACATCCCACAAGAGGGCTAGATCCCAGGACAGATCCTCAGGTGAGGGAAGAAAACATTTGAAATCTTCCCAAGAAAAGCCTGTAAGCAAGGAGAGGATTACCAAACATTCCTCTGAACCAACGCTGTCTGTGCCCTCTACGCCTGTCAAGAAAGAAAGAGATCATCCGAGATCTTCCTCTTCTGATACTGTGAGTAAAAAACAGTTAAAAAAGCCATAGTCGACGACAATTTCTCTCTCGTCGACGACAATATGTGTAACATCGTCGACACCAACCGTCACGACGACAGCGATCCAGTCCCCTATTCTATCTACTAAAGTTTCTATCACGACATTGAGACCTTCGTCGTCGAAAACCGTCGATGCCCCAGCGTCTACGGCAGAGACACCATCAACGAAGACACCACCGTCGACGAAGGCAACACCGTCGACGAAGACACCATCGTTGCCGAAGGCAACACCGTCGACGATGACACCGTCGACACCCGCGATGACATTACAGTTGACGACAGCACCGTCGACGAAGGAAATCCCCTCGATTATAAATTCTGCACCGTCGACGAGGATAACACAGGTCACTACCGTTACAAAGACATTTTTACACCCGTCTTTGCAGGACTATAGCATGGTGTCACCTTTTCTTCCATCGCATCTTCTGGAAGGGTATATCGAGGATGATGATGACGGCACCTATGGGGTAGCTCACAGTCCATCTGAGCTCCATGTAAAATGCCAAGATGATGATGAAGAGGAGGAAGATTATCAGGAGGCACGTTATTACCACGAACAGTATATGGCTCCACATTATAGCTACCAATTTAACCTCCGACAGGAACCGTGCCACAGAGAAATGGCTCATCTACCGCCATCATTAATACAAGATCTGCAAGCCATGTTAGCAGATTACAGACAAAGATTCCCTCCTCAATAACGCCCACCAGAAGACCAGGTTCCTCATGTGGAAGAACCTACAGGCGCACCAGGCCCTCAAATGCCTAGCGCACCTGTGAATACAATGGGCTCGGTGGCAGCCGACCCTGAAGGACAGAACACTTCCTTTCGTAAGAAGAGGTAGAGGAAGGTGAATTACCAGACCCGGCATCTGTTCCTGATCCTTGGGATGATTATGTGATTCCAACACCATCCCCTCCTCCGCACTTACCTACAGACTCTCCCCCAGAAGATATCGGGGGATTTCACAATTTAATGCAAAAGGGCAGCCAACAGGTTCCACTTACCCATTGCTGTAAAGCAAACAGTATGTTTTCTGTATGATTTTAAAGAGGACACAAAGAAGGTGGTACACTCAATTCCTATTATCGACCATATATGGCAGGAGGGCATGAAGATTATGAAGACACCAGCATCCATACGACCAGTACTGCCTCGTGTAGAAAAGAAATATAGGACTCCGGATGACTCTCCATCTTGCCTTATTGGGCATCCGAAGCCAGATTCTGTCATTTCCCAGGCTGCACAGAGACGCTCCAAGAACCCGGCCACCCTGATTACTACCCCCCCAGACAAAGAAGGGCATCGGATGGACATTCTGGGGAAAAAGTTCTCATCAATGGCAGCTGTAACAATCCGAGCAGCAAATGCTCTAGCCATTATTAGCCGCTATGACCGTCAGATGTGGTCCGATATGACAGGAATGATAGACCTCATCTCGGAGGAAAACAGACAGGATGTTCGCAAGATCCTATTGGAGGGTGAGCGTGTTGCTTCAGAGACAATTGACTGTGCCCTTGACATAGCAAATACTGGTTTTAGGCAGTTGGCTGGAGCGGCTGTACTTCGACGCCAGGGATGGCTAAAAGCAACTACCTTCAGACCTGAGGTACAAACAAAAGTTCTTGATATGGCTTTCGATGGAGAATCGCTCTTTGGAAAGCACATTGATGAAGCTTTATTGGCGATAAAAAATGATACGGACACCGCAAAATCTTTGCGAGCTCTGCAATATAGAAGAGTACCAGTCAGAGGTGCTAGAGGGCGAGGATTCCCCACTTACAAAGGAGGATATCAGAGGGCTCAGCAATATCAACCATACCAATCTCAGTATCGCCAATCTTACAGCCCTCCATCGTATCGCCAATCATCGACGGCTGGTTTCTCTCGCCAGGGAGGCCGCAAGCGAGCACCCCAACAGGGCCGTGACTCAGGCAGAAAACAATGAGTACGTCAGGGTACCATCCCAACTTCCCTCCCTGCCCGTGGGTGCGAAGATTTCTGCTTATGTACAGCGGTGGCACGAGATAACATCAGACCGCTGGGTGTTGGACCTAGTCACCAAGGGTCACACTCTAGAATTTATTCAACGGCCACCTATCACTCCACCCAGGGGTCCCCCTCCCCCTCGTCTTCACTTATTACGAAAGGAAGTCTTGACCATGCTCCTCAAGGAAGCAATAGAAGCAGTACCATTCGCTCAGAAGGGAAGAGGTTACTATTCTCGTTTCTTCCTAATAAGAAAGAAGTCAGGAGAATGGAGACCGATTCTGGACCTAAGGAAACTAAACAAGTTTCTCAAGAAACAGACGTTCAGGATGGTAACACTCTCCGATATTCTAGGATGCTTAAACAAAGGAGATTTCATGACTTCGCTCGACATGGAAGATCCATATTTCCATATCCTCATCCACCCAAAGCACCGGAAATATCTACGGTTCACAGTGGCTGGTACCCACTATCAATTCAAAGTGCTCCCGTTTGGCCTAAAATCAGCACCACGGATTTTCACCAAGTGCCTGGCGCCTGTAGCGGCAGCCCTGCGGTCTCCGGGGGTTTCAAGTTTTTCCATACCTCAACGATTGGCTGCTCAAAGCAGCAACAGCGCAAGAAGCCGATCAAACAACAAGAGCTTGCCTCCGTCTATTCAATACATTGGGACTCACCCTAAACAGGGAAAAATCAATTTTATGTCCAACTCAAGTAATATCTTTTCTAGGAGCATCCTTGGACACCGTTCAATGCTAGGCGATCTTGTCTCAAGAGAGACAGATGCGTCTAAAAAGGCTGGCAAAGACCATTTCAAGAAAAGGGTCAGTTTCTGTACGAATGTTCAAATCGCTCCTGGGGATGTGCTCTTCAGCAATAAACCTAGTACCTCTAGCCAGACTAAAGATGAGACCTCTTCAGGAAGAGCTGCAGAAACAGTGGCAACAAGCTTTGGGAACCTTCGAAGATGTAATTCGAATCACAACACGGATGGTGGAAACACTACAATGGTGGTCTCAAGCGACAAATCTCGTTCAAGGCCTAACCTTTCTTCAAAATACCCCAGACTTCATTCTAACAACAGACGCCTCCATGGAGGGATGGGGAGGTCATCTGCAGGACTTGCAAATCCAGGGCAAATGGTCTTCGGTACAGAAAAGGCAGCACATCAACAGTTTGGAGCTCAAAGCCATATTCCTATCTCTCCAAGCTTTCCTGCCAAGAATAGCAGGTTCCTCAGTGTTGGTCCGTACGGACAATACGACCAGCATGTACTATATAAACAAGCAAGGAGGAACAAAATCCATTACGCTATCTCAAGAAGCGCAGGAATTATGGGAATGGACAACGTACCATGGAATCTCGTTGAAGGCCGAACACGTCCGGGATCTGCACAATACCCTAGCAGACACGTTAAGCAGGTCTCAGTCCAGTTGCCACAAGTGGGAACTAGAACAATCACAGTTGGACAAGGTCTTCCAAAGATGGAGGAAACCAGCTTTGGACCTCTTTGCAATGAAGGAGAACGCCAAATGCCAGTATTATGCCAGCAGGTTTCCACTGCCAGGGGTAAGGGGGATATATGCCTACGCTTTCCCCATCCCGTTAATTCCCAGGGCGCTAATCAAAATGAAATCCGAAGGTTGCCGCCTAATCCTGATAGCACCACGTTGGCCCAGGCAATATTGGTTCCCAGAGCTGCTCCTGTTGTCGCAAGCGAGACCCATTCGTCTACAACCGTCCTCAACAATGTTATCGAGGAACAAGGGCCAAGTGATCCACACTCTCTTCACTTGCACGCATGGCTCCTGAATTCCTAGAATTTAGAGATCTAAATATTCCGCAAGACTGTAGAGAAATAATTGCTAAATCCCGTGCTGAAAGCACTATCAAGACATATCGTTTGAAATGGAAAAGATTCTGTTGCGGGTGTGAAAAAAATAACGTTCATCCTCAGCAAGCCCCTGCTGAGCAGATTTTGCCGTACCTCCTCTCTCTGGCTAAATCAATAAGTTCACCTAGCTGCAATTTCCCGGTACAGGAAATCTCCTCAAATTCCTTCTCTCTGTGCATCTAATCTCATAAAGCAATTCATGAGAGGCCTTTTCCGCGCTTTCCCCCAGTGCGCGTGCCTCCTCCGGAGTGGAAACTCAATGTGGTCCTGGTGCAGTTGATAAGACAACTGTTTGAACCGATTCATAAAGCGGAGCTTAAAATTCTCACATGGAAAGTATCCCTCTTGCTAGCTCTTACTTCTGCAAGAAGAGTGAGTGAGATACAAGCCTTTACAGTCAAGGAACCTTTTCTACATTTCACTGAAAATTACGTCACCCTACGGACAAACCCAACTTTCATTCCAAAAGTACCAACGCAATTTCACCTCAACGAGCCGGTGATATTACAATCTTTCATTCCTAACCCATCTAGTCCAGCAGAACAGGCTTTGCATACGTTGGATATCAACAGATGCTTGAAATTTTATCTTCACAAGACAAAGGAAATAAGGAAAACAGATCAGCTCCTGGTAGCTTACGGACAAGGAAAACAAGGAACGGCAGTAACGAAGGCCACGATCGCCAGATGGGTCGCATCTGCGATACAATTCTGCCACGAAACGGCTAACAAACCTCTGACAGTGAGGTCTAAAGTACACTCCACAAGAACAGTCTCTGCATCTGCAGCCTTGTTTGCAGGAGTGACATTAGACAAGATATGCCGTGCTGCGACATGGAAGAATGTCCACACGTTTACGAAACACTACTGCCTGCAATCTGCACAACGAGAGGATGCAGCGGTTGGCCAAGCTGTACTGTGTCATCTCTTTAACTAAGGTCAGCCTCTTTATTTTACATAAGAGGAATTCTTTCTTTCTTTCTTTTAATCAAGATAAATGATCATGTAACTGTATTTAATAATTTGTACTATAATATATGGTTTGTGATGTATCTTTGGATAGTTACTTCAACATTGCTGGTTTTAATATTTCAATATGCTGTAACGGTTAGCACATGCATTGTGTAAAGGATAGTGGATAATTATTGGGAGTGGAAAGTTACATGTCTCCCACCTTCCGCTAACAACAGTACAGTTATGGTACTCCTTGCTATTCTGATTCAAGCATGTGAATCTATGAAAGATACCCCAATACTGGATAAGAAAACAAGTTACTTACCTGTAACTACGGTTATCCAGTATTGGTATCTTTCATAGATTCACATGCAACCCACCCTCCTCCTCGTGGAGTCAGTTCTCATTGATTTTGTAATACTTGCTTCCCACTTGTGCTTAGAAAATCTGAAGAGAACTTGCCTCTGCTGGGAGTGTTCTAGAGGGTGCTAGCAGCTGATTGACTGCACCAACATCTGGTCCTTTTTTAAAAAGGACATAGATAGGCTAAAATTGCCCAAGGCCATCTAATAGTAGCCTATGTATTATTTATGGCACTGCTTGTGTAGTTTACCGTGGGACTCCCATCTCGACGACGGGGAATGATTCAGGCATGTAAATCTATGAAAGATACCAATACTGGATAATGGTAGTTACAGGTAAGTAACTTGTTTTCTTCTACGAGTGCTGACTAACTATTTTAGTCCCAGAATATTTGGGGAAGGTGCAGTGTTTTATACAGTAGTGCATGGAGATGAGATACTATTTTAATTCCATTCCTAGAATACCTTGGGGAAGGTTAAACATTCCCAAAAGCGTCTACTTTAATGCTGGCCCATGCAACATACTCTAAACGGTCCGAAGGGCATATTCTTACCTGATTTTCAGTTAACCACTGACTATGTAAATGAGTTGCATTTAGCCTTAATGTTTGTAAATATTTTGTTTGTAAATACATTTGTTATATTTTTGTAAAAAGATCCTGACAATCTGGCATGGATGTGACCCTCCGAGATCTATGTTGTACACCTGTGAAATAGCATTAGAGGGTTTTAAGTTAGCCTCTCCCTTCAGGCCGCTGCTGGCCTGAGGCAAAAAAACTAGGCATACGCATGAACAAGTTTTTTCCCTAAAACAAGTTCCTCTTGAGTTTAGCTAGAATCTGGAGTTTGGACACTGCTGCGATTTATATTGCAAGGTCCACTGGTTCAACTGGCTTGCATGTGGGCGCTGTCTGGCTGGTGGTTTGAGGGGCTATGAGAGATGCAAGGATTATGAGCTACCGTTTCACGGTTCAGGGGAATCCAACCTGGATCAAGGAGGGTCGGATCCATGTTTTATTTTTGGGGTAGCAACTGTCTTTTTAATTGAGATCCATTTTTTATTAATCACATGTGAAGTTATTTTATTTAGAAATCCTGACAACGTGGCATGAATCCAGCCTTTCTGGACCTAAGTTGGTCAACCCTGCAACAGCTTATGTCCTTTCTCCTACTTTTCAGATGCTTTCAGTCCCAGAGTATAAAATGAGGTTACGCAGCCTCTACTTCAAGACCACCTTACAGGAGAAGATGGAGGAGATCAAGACTAGTTATGAGTGCATCCACCAGGCCTCCTCAGAGCTAAAGAACAGCAACAAGATTGGAAAAATTCTAGAGGTGAGAAAAGCTGTCAATAAACACAAACACACGCACACACACACACACACACACACACTCGCGCTCTCTCTCTCTTTCTCAAAATACCCTTTATTCTTCATTTGGGAGGAGCAAGTAAGAATGATGCATAGTCCAATTGGAGGGACACTGATTTAGAAATAGGTGTTTTCTGTGCAAAGGAAGGTGGCTAATATTAGGAGGTGTGACCTATGACAGGAGGAATATTTTAGTAATAGTGAGCATGGAATATTGAAGGAAGAGTGGTCTAGTGTTAGGTTCCGTGGTGCAGTGCAAAGAAGTTGGATGTCCTGGGTGATGTTTTATCTATGGGACTCCTGGTGGGAGGATTCTTCTGGGATACAGTGTGTTTGAGAGAGATGTGATCAGCTCTTCCTTTTGTGAATGTTGTGGTGTTGTGGCAGTAATTGTGATCTACTGGGAAGAAGTGTGGTAGGTGAGGGGGTGTGGTTTGTTTGCAGGAATTGTGGTCTGAAGATAAGCTAAGAGGGTAGGGCTGATATGGGAGGAGTTGATGTGAACTGGAAAAGTGTGTGATTGGTGGGAAATACATGGTGTATGGCTATAGACATGATCATATAGCAATATCATAGGGAAGGTTGTCATTCAGTCAGAAGATGTGTGGGCTGGTGCTCCAGAAGGTGACATCTAGTGTAAATAAGTTGTAATGAGTTAAGGTTATAGGCAGTGGTCATATGCATATGTTCAGACATTAACCACCTGGAGGCATTTAGTGCTAAAGGTAGACATTGGCTGATCCGAACACCCACAAGATGGCTGCTACAGACTTCTTTAACTTCATTTGCCTCTGTCAAGATCTGCTGCACCAGATGTCCTGCCTTGCAACGTTCTCTTACTGAGTTCTTGTTAAGAATATGTTGGATTTAAATATGTTTATCCCAGATGTGTTTCTATATTACTCACCATAGAGACAACTTCTTAGGTAAAAGTTGTACTTGAGCAAACTGCTCAAATACATTTAATAAATAAAAAAATAATAAATTGCCAAAAGTTAATCAGGCAGCAAGGTGGTTAATCTCATGACCATCTTGCTGCCAAAAAGTCCCTAGTACTTGTCCACTCTTGCTCCAGATCACAAAGTCTCATGGCGCAAAGTCAGGATCTCCCTGATGCACCCTCTACTAGAGGACCTATTTTGGCCAGGGCAGAGCAAGGAACACACACTTAACAATGGCATAGTGCAAAATGATAGGGCATCCCTGCAGAATGTGATGAGGGTTCCCTGGGTGTCCCATATCTCACAGATACTCATTGGTCTTGGGCTGAATGAGGGTCCCCTGTAGATTTGGGGGCCTGTGTTACGAGGCAAATTTAGAGATCACCAACCCGACCAACTTTTTGCCAGTAGGCCCCTATGGGCTTTCAGCTGCTTCTTGGACAGGCTGGAGGGCTTCAGGGATAAAAGCAACATGAAGGAACCAAAAGGGGGTCAAGTTGTCTCACTGCAGAGATCCAGGAAGCCTCTAGGAAACTACAAATAACATCAGAGCTCATTAAAAGGCTGGTGATCGACCCCAGGCCCATGCCCAGTTGGATCAGCATTAGGAGGGAGTATGGAAGAAAATGGGTGAATGAGAAAGGGCTTCCTGGGGATAGAACAACAGGTTATTTGTGTTTGTGTAGGGACTGAGCAATCCATCCAGGCAGGAACACTGTTCATGGAATTCTCTTCTGCATGTATACAATAATAATTATTTTTAGGATGGCTAAATTCCTACACCGCCACTTGTCTCACAATCAAGTGGGATCCATGGTCTCTGGTAAAAACAGGAAGATAGTACTTGTCTCCTGATTGACTCCTAGCGCTTGTATACTTCTGCTTCTTCATGCAGTTTCAGCAGCAGGCATTCAGTTCATGGGCAGAACTTCCACAATCTGAGTAGCACTAGCACACAAGTTTGCAGGGCAAAATGTGAACAGTAGCTTCAGAAAGTACTGTCCAAAAGGGGCCAGTAAATATCCTGGTTGTCAGGAGCTGGGCACGAGCTCAACTCTGAAGGACATTCTAGGTATGAAAATTTGTCAGTGTCCTAATGGAAAGAAAAGGTAGATATGCTTTCTTTTTCACAGGGTGGCACACCAGACCAATTTTAGCCAGAGTTGGATGTTGATTCCAACCCTGAGATGGCAAGAAGGAATGCTGCACAATAGCCTCTACCTGGCAATATATAGGGGCAGGGCACAAGAAACACATGTGATCTTCCTGAGCCCTAGAGGGACCCTGGTAACCTAATCCACAATATAAGGAGACAGAAGGAAGCAGCAACTCCATTTGGTACATACACCCTCATACATACAGTGTCTGGTAAAAGGTTACGTTTAGAGGTGACCACAGTGGATTTACACAAGGACAGGCTTCACTCTTGCTATCACCGGTCAATACTGCCACAAACCATGTGTCACTCATTTTTTAGTGTGTGCTACTACCTATCAAGATGATATGAGGGTGGCTGTGAGTGCTCTTCAATCAGGCAGAATCTATGCCTTCCTGGTGGAACCTTGGAACAGTCGCATGGTTTATCTCTCTTCAGAGGCCACAAGGTAAAGTAATTACAAATATAGAAACTTTCGGGAGAAAAGAATGAATGATCTGGAACATGGATCACTAAACCTTCGTCCTCATGGGCACATTTTGACGCATTGGATGAAATTAGTAGCTCTTCTACGGACCAGTTGCTAAAATCTGTAACCTTTCAGCCAATGTATTTCAAAGAAAGTATTTTTTTGTTTTGTTTTACTAAATATTTTCTTTTTTTAAATCTTGAAGCATTAGGGTTGTCCGAACCCCTTTCAGAGGGCCACAGGGCATGCAGGGGCTACTGGGCCCAACCGTGGAGCTTGCAGCCTTTTACTCCTGATGTCCCTTGGCCCGACCTACTGGGCCAAGTAAATCTTCTGCAGCTAACTCTCAGTGGTAGCTGTGGTCGAGCAGGCAAGGTTCCCTCAAGGGGGGGGTGTAGATACAGATCAGTGAATACAAATCATAACTCAAAGTGCAGACAGCACGAACAATAAACCAATGTCCAGCCAAATGCTTGCTTTTATAAGAAAAGGTAGTATTTTATTTCTAACTCTACACATGCAAAGGAATACAACACAATCACCCTTGAGGTCGTGCTCTAGTAGTTGTCAAGCAAATTCCTGTCCCGTCCTCCTTAGTGTAATTAGTTCAGGGTTATTCCCCATTCACTGGTGGCTTCATCAGGGAATGCAATAAATTGGGCCACACTCAAGAGTTCCTGTTTGATCTTCGGAGTTTCAGTCAAAAGTGTCTATGGTGCTATACCCCTCTGATGAATAGTACAGCTTAGGAGCGAGGTCCAGAGGGCATACTGGTCTTGGTAAGCAGGCAGGCTATGGTGCTCCAGGGCAGGTGGTGTTGGTGCCCTTAGGTGATACCCCCTCAGCCAGCAGGAAGACTAGCAGGCCTTGGCCCCCAGTCCTGGTCAGACAGAAGTCTTGCAGACCTTCCCCTCCTCAAACAGCCCATCTGGCTGCTTGGCAGATGACAACTGTTTGGGGACACATAGTCTTTTTCCAGGCACCAAAAGTAATTTAGGGTCTGGGTCTTTGGAGTTTAATGTTGGGGTTCTGCTTCTTTTGAAGTGGGCACTTCTCCTTTTCATCTTCCTTCATGAAAGAGGTCTGTCACAACAGGCACGACTCCGAAGCTGATTGTCCACAACACAATTCATGGGAGTGACCAGAGTTTACACCTGGATTGCACAGTGACATGCGCATCAAAGGGTTAATCCCACATTCCAAGTCCTACTCTTTATAATTCTCTTATCAGCCCCAGCTCCCTTTCGGAGATGTGTCCAGGCCCCCTCCTGGTGATCTATCATTTAAAGAGCAGTCTTTTGAGATGTAAAGGAAGTCTGTTCCTTTTCTTCAGTGTGTCCTCACCCAGCTCACATGAATGCAGCAAAACACTAATCTGCCTGCGAGGATTCCTCTCCTCCTCATGTCTTATGTCTTCTCCAGTCAGGCCTTGGTTTCCCAAAATGAAAACCAGGGTCCTCCATACACTGTACCATTGCAGGCACACTCAGTCAGTGTACATTCATAACACACTTTCTGTTCAGCACTAATACATCTATGCATTGCACCCTCATGTACACATGCATTCAGTACATAAACACTCAGTCTGCATGCATGGTTTAGCACTGAAGCTTTTCTATTTTTAACCAGGCTGTTATTTCAAAACACATGTACTGCCAGCACACACACATGCTATGTGCGCACTGCACAACTCTTCACCCTTCATGTATTGTACTTCACACAAGCACAGATACACTCAGCACATGCGGTCCCTGCACACGCACTGAACAACTCTACATCTCTCATGTAATGTATTCCTCTCAGGCATACATACACTTGGTACATGTATTATCCACACTTGAATCACACCGTACTGCTCTATCCTTGTACAGTACCTTTCCCAGGCACACATACATGCAGCAAAGAGTCACTACCCCTGCGCTATGCATTAGCACACATTTACCTGAGGTAGGCCAAGGGTGAGTTAAGCACACAGCAGCAGAACTTTTAAAAAGGGGAGTGAGCCTGTAGGCCTCACCCCAGTGACACAGGGTAAAAAGTACCTGATCACTACATGGTATGCTGCCACCACCGCTCTTGTACTGCTTAACTCCTGGCGGAGGTGGTAGCCTTTCACCACTATGAGGGTAGCTCCTTGGGTGCCCCTCCCAGTCCAACAAGGCAGCAATCCGTTAGGCAGATCTTTGTCATGGCGCATGCATGATCCGTGTTTGCCTATGACAAAAAATCAGCATTAGGGATCCAGACAGATTACAGTAGGGCACTCAGGGCAAGGGTACACATGTCTTAACATGCTGAGGACTTTTCTATCCCAGCAAGAGTACCCACAATGCACCTTGAAAAGGCTTAGCTCGTCTCATATGCACAATGTATCTGTTACTGGAAAGGCTGTTTATAATTCCCACCCATAACCATTTTGTGAAATAATCCCAATGCATGCACCACACTTCTGACCTGCACCTTTGTATTTTTCCAACACTGAGAGCCACTCATTGCTTTCCCAGTGCATGGCAATGAACTTAGACTCCCCCACACGCCATCTTTGTTGTTGTGGGATCTGAACAAGGTTAAACAGTGCCCTCCCGCTCCCACCCCCAATCTTCCCTCCAACCCCCAATCTTCCCTCCAACCTTTAGTGATGCACATGGCAGATCCGTGTTCCGACAGCTAATGTATGAACAAAGAAATTTACACATTAACTCTGTGTAGTAGCTAAAACATAGTGCTAACTTGCAAAAATGTGACACCTAGTTAGCCAAATTACAGCTGGCAGGTGAATATTAACCAACTGTTGATTGAAAGAGCCATGGCTGGAAAAAAACTTCAAAGAACGATATAGATGGAAAGCTACTACACTATGAGGCACAACCAACATCCAGGTGTTAAGCAGGCAGTTAAGCAATTTTAATTCATGTCACAATGGAAGTTGGACAGCTTAGTGTAATTTTGAAAGCCAAATTCCCAACCTTTCCTCCGAAACATATTTGGAGACTCCAATCCTCACAACTGTTGTTTATCGTATTCATAGATTTCCACTGGAGCAAACTGGGAGTGTCTGGAACAACTTGAAGGTGCATTTGAGCACATCTTAATGGAATAGTTCAAAGATGATCCCGTCTTCTCCAAATGTGTTCCTTTACAAGTCTTAGTGCATAGGGCGTAAATTGGCAGGTGTGTGACCGAGATGCTCCCAGGCATCTCCTAATCTGCTCAGTGACACTATGTGCAGTCAGTCACATGAGAGATCACATAGTTCCTAAATGCACCAACAGTAACTTCAGTACTGGAACCAATGGATTTGCTGTCCAAGAGAAAAGAACCAATGTAAGCTCGAATCTTAGACTGAAAGAGGCAATTGGTCTACAAGGCCTTCAGCCTTCCCTTAATAACCATCACTCTGCTACCTGCCAGTATGCAGTGCACATGTGTGACACCTGGGAAAACAAGCAGAGTCACATGCAGAATGGACGTACTGTCTGGAGCTAGGCTGGTTCGGGTCAAACTGCTACCCTTTTAACTGCTGCCTAAGGATGATGTGTCAGCCTGCCGTGTTGCAGAACCAGGCTTGTTGCTGGGTAGCCCACTGACACAGGTTACTGCATCTCATTTCCCAAGAATACAACTTACACGCAGTCAGGCATGCAAGTTGATTTTAGAAGCACCTTACCAGCACCAGATACTCTAGTACTGGGACAAGGACAAAATGTCAGATTCGCCTACACATGACTTGCAGCAACTGTCCAGTATTGGGACCCCACTTGCACATAACTCTTCCAATGCACCCCAGGTGCTGCCTGCCACAGCGCATCATATTCATATTCTGGACCCCACCCCCCCCCCACACACAAAACACACACAAATGCTGCTTTTCCAGACACATCAGTGTTTACATGTAGAACCTCCTCTGTACCACTTCTGTTTCTTCACAGGAATGTCAACCTGTGTATCTCAGTTCTGGCCTGCCCTGCAACCTGTTGCTGCAGTACTAAATCATCGCCACACAGTGCTGTCCTTGTACCCAATTCTTGTTCTTGAATAACACTTTCTGCTCAGGGACACCTGAAAACTGCTCTGATAACCTTCAAGAGCCTGAGCTATTCCAGAAATATTGTATGGCAAATGCGATTTGTGGCTCTGAGCGACAACTTTGTCTTTCTCCTCAGTTTGTTCTGGCCATGGGGAACTACTTGAATAATGGGCAACCGAAGACCAACAAGACGACAGGGTTCAAGATCAATTTCCTGACGGAGGTAAGACTACCCCAGGTGGCCAGTTTCTATCACTATTGCTTCGAAGAACATCAATGCGACCTGTACTCATCACAGATTCCGGTTCACCTGTGTTTTTTGTCTCATAATTGATTCTCATATAAAGCGGACAAAGGCCCATAGGGATTCCTGTTTCTAGAAATGCATGTCTCAGGTGGTTGACGCAGATATGTGGAACCTTCACTTCTAGGAATGCATGACTCAGGGGTACATAGAGGGAACTCTTCTCAAGAAAAGCGTAGCTCAGTGACTTGATGCCAAGCAAGAGGAACATTCATCTCTATAACTGAATAATTCAGGGATTGGTATAGTTATATGGAACTCTCAACATTACGACAGCAAGCTTGATGGCATTGGTACAAGGATATGAAAACCTTCACTTCTAGGATTGCATGGCTTAGGAGTTGGGACAGATATAGAACCTTCACCTTTAGGACTTCGTGGTACAGAAAGTTTGTACAAGAACACAGATACCTTTAGCTTTAGCACTTGATGTTTCAGAGGGTTGTTACGCAAATATAGGTTCATCACGTTTAGGATTATATGGCTTGGGGTGAACAGGAATATAAATATAAAACCTTCACCTGTAGGACCAGTGGTACAGAAAGTTTGTAGCACACAGACACCTTTACTTTTACCACTGGATATTTCAGGGGCTGGTAAAGGGATATAGAACCATCACATCTAGGACTGCATATCCTATCAGTCGGTACAGGAATATAAAGTCTTCACCTCTAAAATGTTATGCCTTAGTAGTTAGTAATTTAATGCAGAAACTCTACTACTACGACTGCATATAGGAAAATAGAAACCATCACCCCTAGGACTGCATGTCTCTGGGGCTGGTACAGGGATATATAAACCATGACCTCCAGGACTGAATAACTTAAGAGTTAATCCATGGATATATGGGGGGGGGGGGGCATGGCTTGTCCATGGACCAAGATGGCCGCAGTGTAGCGGAGCTCCGGTCCGAGTCCAGAACATCTGTCCAAATCCTGGTCCCTGGGGGACGTATTGCATATTGCTTACCGGGGAGCAGTGAGAGGCAGGGGGACGTCCCCCCCCCCCGCACCCTTCCTTTCTTTTTGACCCCAGCTCTGCGAGAGGCATGGCATAGAATATTGCCAGAGGCCCGGGACTACGGCCGCGCACCACCAAAGCACCAATCCAACGCTGCCTGCACGGAGGTGGGCCGAGGGATACAGATCTGACGGCTGGCCCGACGCACCGCGGTGGTGTGCAGTGAGCTGGCAGACTGAGGTTGCCGACACAGACGGGCGGGGCTCGGAACCGCAGGTTAGTCCAGGCGAAGCAGCCGAGCCCGCCATCACGAGCATCGACCCGGCGCGTGAACACGAGGGGGTGTACAGCCGCGGTCCAAGGCCGCACCTGAACTTCAGCAGGACCGCCGGGCGCTGCCCATTTACAAGCGGAGGTGAGGTGCCGTGTGGTGGCAGTCCAAGGCCCTCATCCGAGGCTGGGCCTGAACTACAGAGGAACGCCAGGTGAACAGCGGGGCCCGCTTACAAGCGGCGTTGCAGGCCTGCCTAGGGGCGGCTGAAATCAGAGGCTGGGCAACGGCGGGATTGCCGAGTAATATCCCGTCTGCGAACAGCGGTGCATGGCCTGCCCAGTGGGAGCCGGAGCGGCACAGGCTAAATATGCACCTTGCCCAAGGGAAGGGCTCCATCGACCTGGAATAGTAACCCACCGCAAGTATCCAGCAGCACATCAAAGGAGTAGAGGGTCGGAGGCCACAAGATCACCAGGCCCGTTTCCCCCCCACCCCTCCCAAACTCTAACCAGACCAGAGCCGGCAACTTGCAGACCGGGTTTTGGGTCCCACAGGGCGGGACCTACTGCTACTGGCCTGAGGAGGACAGTGAGGAGCACCAGCCGGGCCCACACGGAACCCACGCAGGGGTAAGAGGTGTTCAGGGGGACCCCTAATTAATGTATCCGCCGGCGAGTTTGGCGGCTCAAAGATCCCCACCCACGGAAACCTGGCAACAGACAGGGAGAAAATGGGGGAAGCCCAGAGGTGCGGGCCCCATCCAAACCAACAAGATGGATAATGACGCCATCTCGAAGCCTGCTACGACCACGGAGGAGGAGGGGGGGGGGGCAGAAGAACCTTCACTGTCAGCCATAATGGCGGCGATCCGGGATGTAAAGGGCTCCTTAGAACCGAAAAAAGACTCGGTGTCGACTGATGTTACCCTGATCAGGGCGGATCTCCGCAAACTGAGTGAGAAGGTTTCAACAGCTGAGACTCACATTGCCCAACTCCAGTCTAAGACAAAACACCTGGAAGACCAGGTGCACGTACTCACACAACAGGCCACGTATATGGCCGCAAGGCTGGAAGATCAGGAAGGGAGAGCAAGAAGAAACAATATACGGGTAGTGGGAGTTCCCGAAGGGGCAGAGGGACCCAGCGTCGACCTATTCTTAGAAGACTTCATCGTCAATAAGCTACAGCCCCCAAGACTATCTAAGTTCTCCATCGAGAGAGCGCACAGGGCTCTGGTACCTCCTCCTAGACCTGGGACCCCGCCTCTCATGATTATTGGCAGAATATTCAACCACCGTGACAGGGACGCTATTCTACTAGCAGCCTGAGCAAAAGGAGACATACACTATGAAAATTCCCCCCTGATCAGATATTTCCCAGACTTCACTCTGCAAGTGCAGTGACAAAGGAGAAGTTTTGAACTTGTGAAAAAAGAACTGAGAACCAAAGACTTGAAGTACATGATGCTCTTCCCAGCTCGGTTGCGGGTTATAGCCAACGGGAAAACCTGGTACTTCGCCTCTCCAGAGGAATCCTGGGAGTGACTGGTCTTAGGAGGCGACATGAATGACATTGTGTCGGCAGAGTTGGATGCGGCTGGGAGGGGAACCCCAGAGACAAGTACTGGGAGACAGGGAGGTCAACTTGGGGGGGGTTCCTCGAAGCCATGGGCCTAGGGGACATATGGAGACACCAACACCCAACAAAGAAGCAATACACCCACTTGTCGTCAGTGACGGGAAGCCTCTCTAGGCTTGACTATCTCATTACACAGGGCCCAGGGTTATGGGAATTTATGGAAGCCGCACACATAGCATGGGGGTGTCTGACCAGTCCCCGGTGGAAGTAAAGCTGTCAGGTCCCGAAGACCACACATTGCCCCCGCGGGTAGACCCACGGTTCTTTAAAGATGAGGAATTCAGGGAGGACATGCGGAAAGGAGTGGAGCACTTCCTTAGGGACAATGTGGGATCAGTTGACTCCAAGGTGTCCCTCTGGGAGGCCTTTAAAACAGTCCTTAGAGGTTGAGCTCAGGCGAAAATAGGGGCCATTAGGAAGGAGAGACAGCTTAAATGCCTCACCCTGGAACACGAAATAACAAACCTAGAAGCCCGGGCAACCGGAGGTGACTCCCAAGCAATCGAAGATCGACAGCGCTTAAGACTGTGCCAAGAGGAACTACGTGACCTATTAGAGGACAGTGCTAGGGCACAGGCATTGGCTATGCAACATAAGCTCTATGACATAGGAGACAAGGCGAACAAACTATTGGCCTGGTTAGACAAGAGGAGGACAAATGGAGGATGGGTCCCAGGACTGGGAGATGAAGGTGGGGGCAAATACGAAACTGGGGCAGAAGTGTCTGAGAAATTTGCCACATATTATGAAGGGATTTATGCGTCCCTCTCAGCAAAAACAGAGAAGGACTGTAGCGATTTCTTACGAGACATTACTCTGCCAAGACTCACTGGGGAAGACCGAGAGATGTTAGAGGGCGATCTGACAATTGACGAAATAAAGGCAGCCTCCCAAGCTATACAGTTGGGCAAAGCAGCGGGGCCGAACGGCCTACCAGTAGAAATGTATAAGTCCATGCTGAATGAAACAGCAGAGCATTTGCTGGATATGGCAAAACAAGATGGTATACTGCCTTCAGATCAAAGGACCGCAGTAATAACGGTAATACCAAAAATAGGTAAACCACCAACGGAGTGCGGGTCATATAGACCAATCTCGCTACTCAACTATGAGGTGAAAGTCCTGGCTAAACACCTAACCATGCGCTTGGCTGGAGTGATTACCACCCTTATACCCCACAGGGGAACTAGGCTAAATCTCCGGAGGTTGTTCGGAATACTCCATTTTGCCTGAATGGCATTTGATAGTGTGGAATGGAACTACCTCTTCGCGGTCTTGGATCGGTTGGGTATGGTCCCAAATTCATAGGGTGGGTTAAACTTCTCTACCAAAAGCCACTGGTCAGAGTACGGGTTAATGCCACAGTGTCTCGAGTGTTCGCCTTGCAGAGGAGAACAAGACAAGGCTGCCCTCTGCCCCCAATTTTATTTGCTTTGGCTCTGGAGCCACTGGCGGCATGGGTACGTCAGGACCCACTGATTTGGGGGATACCGATTGGGGAGGATTGGGAAGGCCGTATATCGCTATATGTGGATGATATCCTTTTATATGTTAGGTAACCGAGACAATCAGTAGACCGAATATTACAGATATTTCGCATATATGGAGAGTACTCGGGCTACCAAATTAACTGGGACAAATCGCTGCTGTTCCCCTTGTCAGGGGGAATACCTATGCTGAGGTCCAGGTGTGCAGTGCCAATAGTAGAACAAGGCTTTAAATACCTCGGGATCCACATAACAAAGGATACCCAAGAGTTCTATCGGAAGAATCTAGGCCAACAACTAGACAGACTCATAACAGATGCTAAATATTGGCGCACCCTGCCCTTAACCATGATGAGCCGTGCGGCAATGTTCAAAATGATGGCTCTTCCCCGACTACTGTTTACAATGCAAAACATGCCATATGAGGCGCACCCCCCCTCCTTCTTCCAAAGGGTGAATTCGGAAATCCGAGCTCTATTTTGGTGCGGATCTGCGCCGCGAATAGCATTGGGCAAACTTCAGAGGGATATATGATGGAGGTCTAGCGGTACCCGACATTCGTGGCTACTACTGAGCAGCCTAGCTGGTCACAATAAATGGGTGGATGTTCGGAGAAAGGGCCGAACCAGCATATAGGGTTGATAGACTGGCCATAATCATGAAAGGTCCACAGGCAATAATATTCAATAGGCGAGCAGGGAGGGATCTACCAACTCATACCAGAACAGTGATAAAAGCATGGTATGCAGCGACAAAATATTTGGGTTGGGAAGGCAAACTTACAGGGATGACACCCCTCTGGGTGGGCGAACACCTGAAAGGAATACGTGACCTGGGGGCTTCACCAAGTGGGAGCTACTGGGTTTGGAGACTCTGGGAGACGTGTGGAGAGGATAGGCTTGCATCACGTTCACAACCCTACAAACTGAACATGAAATGGGGAATGGGGAGTGGCTCAGATACACTCCGTTAGGACATGCCCTGCGGAAATATATCCGGGAAGGGGAGACTCTGGAGGAAGGCTCTCTATTAGAAGACAGGATACTGACAGAATAGCTACAGGACAAAGCCATTTCCTTACTGTACAAAAAGATAATTAATAATGTCCTGGACACTCTGAGAAATACCTGGGAACAAGACGTGGGCCCCCTAGAGGAGGAGGAATGGGCAGAAGTGCTCCAAGGCCCAAGACAAGTGGCAATACAAGCAAGGTTCCGATTGATACAACTCAAAGTGTTACATAGAGTGTATTAGCCCAGGTAGGTCAGTGCTGCACCGAATGGGACGTAGGGAAAACACACATTGCCACAGAGGGTACGGGTGAGAAGGGTCCTTCGATCATCTGTTATGGGAATGCCCAATCCTGCAGACATATCAGCGGAAAATACCTGAGGAAATAGCTGCAGTGATAGGCTTTGAGGTACCAGTGGCGCTCAAATGGTTCCTATTGCTGACCGCAGGAGAAGACGACTGGCCGAGACATGTAAGACGGTGGCTGGCACTAGCAGCAGTAGTTGCAAAACGGAACGTCGCAAAGAAATGAGGGGCGACTGCCATTCCAACAGTAGAAGAATGGGAAAATGATTTAGAATGGTTCTGGCAAGCAGAAAGCACGATATACAAGAGTAGAGGGTGCCCTAAAAAATGGGAGAAAATATGGGGGGCCTAGCAGGCATACAGAGGTGGATTAAAATGGTCTTTATTATTCAAGATTGCTGTAAGTAATAACATTGTATAGCAGAACTTAGAAAATGTATAACCAAAAGGAATGATGCTACAATATAATTGCTCTATGCATGTACAACTCACTGTATACGTACCAATAAAAAAGTTTAAAAAACAAATACATGGATATAAAGCATTTACCTATATAACTGTTTGACTTAGTTGCCAGTAGAGAGATATAGAATCCTTCACTGCTAAGACAAAATTAGTATGTGATATCGAAACCTTCCCCTCTAGAACTGAATGTTTCAGGGGCTGTTACAGGAACATACAAATACACCTGTAGGATTGTATAATTATGGGGTGTATATACAGAAATGGAAAACCTTCACCTCTAAGAGTGCATTGCTTAGGGATTGTTTCAGGGGTATAAAGCCTTCACCTGTAGTGGTCTGTGGTTTGGGAAGTTAGTACAGGGATATGGAAACCACCCCCCTAAAAGCTACTTACTTTGGGGGCCATCAGGACTGCTATAGGGATATAGAACCGTCACCACTAGTGTTGGACACCTCCGTTGGTTGGTCTAACACTGGGTGGCAAAGGGGTTGATGGTTGGAGAAAATACCTTTTACCTCTTGGGATAAGATTCCATGGGGTTGGTTCAGCAATACAGAACATTGTACCTAGGGGACTGAAACACTCATGAGGTTAGGGAATTTGAAACTTTGACCTGTCAGGTTTCGTACTGGGATTTAGATCTCTCCACTTCTATAGCTGGCTGGCACGAGGGTGTGATACATAGATAAATAACCTTTCACCTTTTACACTGGACAGTTCAAGGGTTTAGGATTTTCATGGAATCATATGTAGGGTTTTCACTGCAAAGACGGGACATTTCAGAGGGTTGGTAAAGGAACACAGAGCCATTCACCTGTAGGAATAAATGGCTCTGGGTAATGGTGCTTGACCACAGAGCTCTAAAATTCTACGTCTGTTTAGTCCGCAGTACAAATGCATAAAAACCCTTTGGCACAAGTAATTATGGCACATTTGTATTATTAATTTATTCATAAATACATTTATAGAGTGTTCAAACACTGGTGTATTAAGCGCTAAGCAAGATGACAAGCATGGAACAATGTGGTTATTGGAAAAGAGACTGAAGGAGGTGGGTTTTCACTAATTTATTGAACACTGTAAAGTTTCTTTGCTCTTAATGGGAGCGAGCTCCATCTCTTGTGGCTCAGGGAAGGGATTCTTTTTTCTCCCACAATACTTCTGTTAACATTGGGTACTTAAAGGGAGTGTTGGCTGAAAGAAGGGCTGACCCTAGTTGTAACAGAGGTTGAATAGGGCTTTACTGTGAATCTGCGTGTGAATCCAGTCAGAAGTTTAAAGTTGATACTGGCTGCGGCTGGGAGCAAGTGCAGTTTTCTTATTGCAAGAGTTCTGTGGACCTATTTGTGTGTTTGAGCCACAGTTCTAGCAGCTACATTTTGTGCCTTTTGAATTTGGATTTGGAATTTTTAGCAAGGCTCCTACATGAAGGGAGAAGCAGTAGTTGATTTGGACTCCACTATGACGTGGGCCATGGTTGCCTGATGATCTTCATAATGAAAAGGAAGATCTTTCTCAATACCCTGAGCAGATTCCATCACCAGGGGTCTCCTGGACCAGATGATTCTAGGACTAAGTAGTTACTGGACCAGATGGTGCCTTGGTCTTCTCTTCCATGGTGACTTTGTTGTTAAAATAGCATGAAGAGGTTTGACCTTTTGCTATATGATAATTAAGAGTTGACAGAATTGCGTAGGTTTTTTGCTTACGTAACTCAGGGAATTTCCACAAGATGTATGGGTTTTACATGTTACATGAGTGGGTAATTTCACAAGTGTCTGTGAAAATCAAGGCACTTGCAATAGTGCATGAGATGCCCATTTTTGCCATCTTTTCATAAGAATACCTTTCGATCGCAACTGTCCATCAGTTACAGTGGGCTAAGAGCCTTCCCATTGCTTACCTTTGGTTGGCTTTATTGTCACTCTCATTTGTTTGCTTCTTGTTTGATAGCTTGCCTTCCTGTTCTTGTGTTTTTCTCACCCCTCGGAGCATAGACTCTTTATGATCTTTTTGATTGGCAAACGTGTATCCTAACACTGCTCACATTTAAGGAACTGCTTTTTTCTTTATCATTTGCACTCCATAAGAATACAAGTGCTTTCTGGCTCTCTCCCTTATATGCTGCTTCACCTCTCAAATAACAGCCCGCTATGTTGCTTCCTCCCAGATGGTCTGTAAAAGTACAGTAAGGGGGAAATTTTGGCTGAAAAGTAGGCTTTAAGGGTTGTTTTTGTTTTATCTCGCAGTCACATATTCAGCGTTAGCACAAGTTTTGACACACAATGGGCTACATGTATCAAGCATTTTTGTGTTTGCAAACGGGCCGATTCACAGAATCGGCCCGTTTGCAAACGCAAAAAATGCTTTTCTCATGTATCAAACCCTATTTTGCGATTCGGTAACCTGTTACCGAATCGCAAAATGGGTTTGAGAACCGCAATTTAGAAGAGGCATGTTTAGGGCATCCCTTCCAAATAGCGAATCCTAATGGTATGTATGAATGTCTTGTGACCGTGAATGCGGTCGCAAAACATTTGCTTTTACCACCTACTTCAAGTAGATGGTAACCCATTCGCAAATTCCAAGGGGTCCCCAAGGGACCCCTTCCCCTTTGGGAATGGCAGTAAAAATGTTTTTTTCAGAGCAGGCAGTGGTCCTACGGACCACTGCCTGCTCTTAGAAAATGAAAAGAATTCTTTTCATTTTTCTTTTTTAAATGCAACCTGTTTTTCTTTAAGGAAAATGGGCTGCATTTTAAAGAAAATGTTTGCTTTATTTGAAGGCAATCACGGACATGGTGGTCTGTTGACACCAGCAGGCCACCATCCCCGTGGTTTTTAGCGATTCCTAGGAGGTCGCAAATTGCGACCTACCTCATTAATATTCATGAGGTAGCAAACCCAAAGGGGATGATGGACGGAGTGTTGAACATTGCAAGCACTCACCCCCAGTCAACTGATCTGGGTTTAATCCATCATCATTCTTTAGCTCACTCCGCCACCACAGTTCAGACATGGCCATATGCAAATCAGTCTGACCCTGTGCCTCATGGGAACAGTCCAGCCCGAAGTGCCAAGCCATGTCTTCCCTGGACCGGAAACAAGCATCCTGGGACCGGTTTCTGGCTTACAGCCGTCATCAGCCAGGCTATCTTGAATCCAGTGGCAAAGTGAGCAAGGGACCCACGTCTGGGCATACCCTGCCAACTTAGGGCAAACATAGCAAAACCAAAGGGGATGATGGATGGAGTGTTGAACATTGCAAGCACTCACCCCCAGTCAACTGATCTGGGTTTAATCCATCATCATTCTTTAGCTCACTCCGCCACCCCAGTTCAGACATGGCCATATGCAAATCAGTCTGACCCTGTGCCTCATGGGAACAGTCCAGCCCGAACTGCCAAGCCATGTCTTCCCTGGACCGGAAACAAGCATCCTGGGACCGGTTTCTGGCTTGGCAGTTCGGGCTGGACTGTTCCCATGTGGCACAGGGTCAGACTGATTTGCATATGGCCATGTCTGAACTGGGGTGGCGGAGTGAGCTAAAGAATGATGATGGATTAAACCCAGATCAGTTGACTGGGGTGAGTGCTTGCAATGTTCAACACTCCGTCCATCATTCCCTTTGGTTTTGCTATGTTCAGCCCTAAGTTGGCAGGGTATGCCCAGACGTGGGTCCCTTGCTCACTTTGCCACTGGATTCAAGATAGCCTGGCTGATGACGGCTGTAAGCCAGAAACCGGTCCCAGGATGCTTGTCTCGGTCCAGGGAAGACATGGCTTGGCAGTTCGGGCTGGACTGTTCCCATGTGGCACAGGGTCAGACTGATTTGCATATGGCCATGTCTGAACTGGGGTGGCGGAGTGAGCTAAAGAATGATGATGGATTAAACCCAGATCAGTTGACTGAGGGTGAGTGCTTGCAATGTTCAACACTCCGTCCATCATCCCCTTTGGTTTTGCTATGTTCGCCCTAAGTTGGCAGGGTATGCCCAGACGTGGGTCCCTTGCTCACTTTGCCACTGGATTCAAGATAGCCTGGCTGATGACGGCTGTAAGCCAGAAACCGGTCCCAGGATGCTTGTTTCCGGTCCAGGGAAGACATGGCTTGGCAGTTCGGGCTGGACTGTTCCCATGTGGCACAGGGTCAGACTGATTTGCATATGGCCATGTCTGAACTGGGGTGGCGGAGTGAGCTAAAGAATGATGATGGATTAAACCCAGATCAGTTGACTGGGGGTGAGTGCTTGCAATGTTCAACACTCCGTCCATCATCCCCTTTGGTTTTGCTATGTTCGCCCTAAGTTGGCAGGGTATGCCCAGACGTGGGTCCCTTGCTCACTTTGCCACTGGATTCAAGATAGCCTGGCTGATGACTGCTGTAAGCCAGAAACCGGTCCCAGGATGCTTGTTTCCGGTCCAGGGAAGACATGGCTTGGCAGTTCGGGCTGGACTGTTCCCATGTGGCACAGGGTCAGACTGATTTGCATATGGCCATGTCTGAACTGGGGTGGCGGAGTGAGCTAAAGAATGATGATGGATTAAACCCAGATCAGTTGATTGGGGGTGAGTGCTTGCAATGTTCAACACTCCGTCCATCATCCCCTTTGGTTTTGCTATATTCATGAGGTAGGTCATGTGCGACTTCCTAGGAATCGCAGAAAATGTTCAACACACTTTCATACATGCCGTTTTGCTATTTCCTAATTGTGAATCACAAGGATTCGCAATTAGGGAATCGCAAAACGGTTCCTACGTACATTTGGCCAAAAGGCTTTTGTGACTCTGGGGTAAGATCCATCTGCTGCACTCACTCAGCTAGCAGAAGGTCTACTTAGCATAATACTTCTGGAGGTCAATACATCTACCCCGGGCTAGTGCAGAGGACCAAATGGTTGAATCCTGTGGATAGTAAATTAAGCCTTGGGAAGTGTTTCTTTTTACCTTTTGACGTTTCCTTATTATTTTTAATATTCTGTTCAGTTTCCTGAGTGAAAAGTTTTTGAGATATCATAAGATACATGTTTCCTTTTCCTTCAGTATTTTTAAATGTTTTTTTATTTTACTTTTTTCACACAATGCGTTACAGACAAACGTTGTCAAAGCCAACAGCTTGGAACTCACACTATAAAGGCAAGACCTGTTGTGTTTGCCAATGCTTGTTTTAGAATTGTGGCCGCAGAGGAATATAAGACATTCGTCCAACATTGACAGGATTGTTAGTATTTACTGAAGGTGTTTTTAGCGGTGAGTTAACTTGTATCCTTTTTGACAGTCGAGAAAGAGCCACCCCGGCATTGGGCATATTGTATGTCTCAGTTCCGGCCACAGCATTGGAGTGCTGTTTCTTTTCTAATTACATAAAAGAAGGGGTTCCTTCCTTTCCATGTTTAACTACCATGTTAAAGGGGTTTGTCTTTTCAGTTTCTACTCCAGGGAAGAATATATATATATTTTTTTAATCTCTGTCCTTGCTGGAAGGGGATTGCCCCATGCTTCTTGTATTTGAGCCTCTTGGATTTGAGGGTGGCTCTATTCATGTTCCGTGGATGCTCTCATAATGCTTCGTTAATGAGAAGGCAGTTGTCCTTGGCTGTTCTCCGGCAGTTCTTGTGTACAATCTTCAGGTTCTGGACTCTTCTCCCTTTTATAGTACAGAGTTCTGATGCAGTCATTCAGTCGAAAGGTTCTTCAGTGAAATAATGAACACAGCTCTCTTTTTGTTTTCTTGCACTCAACGTTTCCCTGCTATCGGGCGTCCTACTTCTTCTTGGGCACCGGTCTATGGGGCAGGCCATTATTCTGATCTCCCGGATTATACAAGGGGAGGATACTCAGATGCTCCTCCCTGACTCCGAGTTCATGCTTGCCTTGCTATATTCTCCTGGCCCAGCACACCTTTATAATTGGCCCTGCTTCACTTGACAACCCCAGGCCTAGCTGTTGATGATACAGTTCCTCCACTTCTTATAGTCCTTGGGGCCATATGCTATCACAGTGCCCTCTGCGGCCCTGGCAGCATATGAGATCTCCTTAGATAGTCCAATGACCCAAACAGGGGGTGGAGCTGTGGGCTTTTATATACCACTCTGGCACAAGTCAGCGACAGAGTGAATTGCTGTCTTGATGGTATACTGAATGATCTGACATCATCATAGAAAAATCACTCTCACTTAGAAATGGATTGTGACAAGAACTGATATACAGATACAGACACTTTCCCCTAGCTTTCTCTGATTTCAGACAATTAATAGTGCATCTTTTTCCTTTGTCCGTCTCTTGAAAGATTTTCTCCTGATTGGATGCTTAGAGCCTGGCATATTCTGTACATGGTGTACTATATTCAAATTGTGCTACTTTGAGTTGTGGGCAGCGTCCATCAGCTTGTCTCAAACCAGCTGTTAACTCATCTGACTTTCCCCATTACCATTTTACAGTTGAACACCACGAAAACAGCAGATGGGAAATCCACCTTTCTTCACATCCTTGCCATGTCTCTGAGCCAACACTTTCCAGAACTTCTGAGCTTTGCCAAGGATCTTCCGACTGTGCCCCTCGCTGCCAAAGGTAAATAACTGTCTACTAGTGATCCTGACGGTCTCCGCGTCACCTGTTGTAAGGGGTTGAGGTTGAAATGCGTGGAACAAGATGAATTCATTGAAGTATTCTCTAAGTGCAGGTTGGCTTTCAACAGTGGAGTCAATGCTTTCTAAGAACAAATGCCAAAGCATTTATTTCCACACCCTCACAATTGCCTAAGTAGCCATCAGCACCCAAGGACAAAAGTGTAGGCTTAACTGATACAGTAGAGTGTCCTTTTGCTCAAGAAGGCTTGTTTTGTTGTCTTCTAACATTACAATGTCCCTGTACAAAGAGCAGCAGGGGCTGTCTTGGAGCAATCACATTGATCGGTACTGCATGGTGATGTCGTTTCTTAGTAACATGTCATTTTCTTACAGCAGAGCTAAGGGTAGTCATGATGATAGTACCATACAAATCTAATGAGCACTTCTTCCCAGAGATTCCTCATCTTTGAAGTTTTTCTACACTTCAGGATGGATCTGGAAAATGTTTGCAGCAATATCACCCATTCCTGAATGCACCTAGAAGTGGCACTGCGGAACAAAAAGAGGTCCACTCGATTCATAACTTCTGTTTCTATTTTCAGCTTACCACAGATGCAAGTTTCCATTGAAGTTTAACATTTTTTCACCAATTTTGTGAGGATTTTCCTCAGTACTTGTTTTTTTAGTCAGCATCACATCTCCCAAGAAAAAGTAGTCCTAGAACCTACAGGGTTATCATCACATGATCAATCTTCTTTCATTGGTAACAAAGGCTATGAAAGCTTTAGAATTACCCATAGCAATCAAAGAGGTTAAATAGATTTTTTTTACAGAGATTACAACCTGTGGAAATGTGGACATAGCTGCTTTTACCATTTAATGTGGCTTTACAGGATTCATTATGGAGGCCTTGGAGGAACCACAATTTACATAAAGTGTGACAGGATTTCTGAAGAATTAGGAGGGATTACTTTGGAACGGTGAGTTCTGCAAATAATTCAAAGTTGGAACTCCCTTCCATTCTCCAGAAAGCTGCCACCTGTCCAACTATCTCCCCACTACTAGGATAAACATTTTGAGGAACATATTGAAAAGTTCTTCTAAAAGAAAGACAACCACTATAAAGGAGGACGAAAATGTTATTTGAGATACTTCTTAATTCCTGAGAAAGGGGAAGACTTCAACCATTACTATAGCTTCATTTCCTCAACATTCTCTTCCACAGACCCTTCACACCCTAGAATTCCAGGATAGCCTATTGCTTCTAAGCCCACAAGATGAATATTTTCAATTCAATCAGAAGATTTCACATTAAATACCAATGGAGGCAAAAGGTTTATGTAATCCTTACATCAATGACTGATTCCCAAAGATATTTCCTCCAGAACTGGCAAAAAAAACCTCAAAAAACTTGCGATTAACCCTATGGTTGGCGCTAAATGTGGACACCATTACTACCACCCTCAAGAACAATAACAATCATTTTTTAGTTGAGAAATACAGGACAATGCAGAAAGCTGTCCTGGCTATGGACAATATGGGGTGCTTTATCCACATTCTGTCCACCTCCACATTCCAGAAGGGATGAGAAAGAGGTACATAGGCTTGGCCGCAAGAGAACTCTGACTTTTTGCATAAAAGTATGAGTTTACAAGTGATGGTCAACTCTGTTGGATTAGTATGAGCAACAAATGTGAAATCAGTAACAAAACACAATATTTTAATGTGGTCCAGGCTCTTCATTAAACTCTGTTCCACTTTCTCTCATAAAGAACCCCATACATGCCTCAGATCAACTCCACAAGCAGAAAAGCAACTATGTTGACTTTATCCTTAGCAACATCAATTGAAGGCAGGTTGAAAAGCAACCAGGCTTCAGTGCACACATTTGCTAGACATTGCTGATTGAATTCAGTAGTCATACGAAAGCCCATTTACAAGGGTATTGCAACAGAATGTTTTGTAGCCATTAGCAGTGCAAGGTATTTACCATTCGTAGTGCTTATACTACTGGATAATTTATCTTCCCACAGGTGCCTCATCATCCCCCCTTTCACAGAAAGTGATTGATCATTTTATAATACTTTTTGTACTTATTAAATTGCAAGTCAGATCTGTCTTTTTATCCTTTTCTCTCTGTGCTGCAGAAATTAGGGACAGTACAAAAACACTAGCATGGGTGGCGCCTTTATGGACCTAAAACATCAGTTCTAGGTTTGGCGCTACCGAGCACCCCATTGTAGGGACTGCTGTAAAAATGTTCCAGCTTCAGTCTGTAACCTGGGCAGACTTCAAAGATGAGGAACCTATGGGAAGGCAAAGGAAGTATCCAAATGGCTGAAACCTTACCAAAGGTAAGTAGCTTGTTAGTAGGTTGATGTTTGCTTTATGTGAAAGGTGACTCATATCTCTACAAGTGATTCTACCTCCAGCTCCAAAGAGGTGGTGACATTTCACCAATGTTGTCTCAGCTAGATAAGAGCCAGAGTGATTGTATTTTCAAAATAAACCTGTGAAAAATCATTTGTTGTGTTGTGTAACAGAAAGTAAAATCGCATTGAAAACCCATAGAATAGTTTTATATTAATTTCCTATTGGACAATAGTGATAGTTTGGCAAGGAATTCCATGTTGGCTGCTGTAATATCCTACTATTGTAGTTGGTCACACTGAATTCTTATAGGAACTCATCAAAGAAAGCCATAAAACTGTCCTAGAGAGACTTTTCCTGTGGATTGCTTGCTCTTCCTTCAAGAACCCCATCAGAATCCTCTAGGAAGCACACAAAAACCACTAGGAGTAAAGCATACAGAAAGGTAGTGGTCTGAGATGGTGTGAACCCGTGCAGAGCGATCATCCACCATTGTATTATATTTCCACTTGACCCGGGTTATCTCTACTCATACTTTAACTTGAGCAAAATTGGAATTTGTCCAATCCCTTGTTATGTTTCAAGATCTCGCACTGATACTAGGTTTACTTAGGCTAGGTTTAAGGGGCTAGGTGGTGTTACATACTCAAGGAGGAAATGGATGAGATCAAGTTCAATGCCAAGGTACCCTTGTGTTGACAGTCGTTTTTGGTTTTATCTTCCTTCAGTTAATCAAAGGATGCTCACAACAGACCTTATTGAGCTGCACAGCACGATGCAGGACATCCGGAACTGCTGCCAGAGCACTCCTGCCACCCCGAAGGACAGGTTTGCAATCGTGATGAGTGTATCCTTCCCAGAAATGTGCTTACATGTGACAAAGACAATGAGCTGAGTAGGGAAAGAGGTCACAAAAAGTACCCCTTGTAAAAACATACCTAACCATTTGGCACCAGAGACTGCCACCTCTGCCAGGACAATTTAGCCTCTGCCCAACATCAGCCTTTCCTGATATGTCAGTACACATATATTTTTTCCAAACAAGAATCTTTGCAACAACATCAATCTGAAATTATGCTTCAACAATGTTGTGTCCCTCTTGGTCAGAATCTCCCTTACCCTCTCCTGCTGTATGATCCAGCATGCCTGCTTTGTAGTGCCAACACAACTGTGTGCTTCTGTGCCAACACTAGTTTGCCATTTTATGCAAACAAGACAATATTAGCCTGCACTTTTATGCCCATACTAAACTTTTCCCCAGCCAACAGATTTCCCTCAGTTGTCAATTCCATCTTCCCTCTTTGTATTAAAAGAGCCCATCCCTTTGTGCCACTACCAGGCTATTTCTGTATGACCACCAGCCTGGCACTGTGTGCCCATACCAGCTAGTCAGTTTGTAAAACAGAATCTTCAGCATGGATGTAGAGATCAATCTCTACCCCTCTGCGCCAACACCAGCATTCCCCTCTGTGCCAAAACTACCCTGTTCATTTGTGTGAAGCCTTTTCTCAGGGATCAGTGATAATGCCCCCCTAAGAGGCTACTTTCCTTTACCACTGGTATCACAGAGCCAATGATACTGTTGCACCCTAATTCATTAAACAAGTACCTTACTCTGGACTCTTGCCTCTCGAGAGGTAGCAAATTCAGGCAGGCTAGGTTTACTTTAGGAGATGGTAGGGTTAGAGATGAGGTACAACATGAGACAGTAAACAACACTCAATAAACATTGGGGACCTATTTAAAAACTGTGCTTTGTAATACATTTAGTTATACTACAATAGTACTACTAACTTAATACAAACGGCTATTCTCAAATCTATGTGCGGAGGCCAACGCCTCTCTTTTTCATGTGGTGGTCTTTGTCACATGTGCAGAAATCTCCATACGTTTGTATACGTTTTAGTAGTAAATGTGGGAGAAACTGGAGAATTGACTGGAAAACAGGGAATATATATATATATATATATATATATATATATATATATATATATATATATATATATATATATATATCTCGCACAAACTCCAACCTCCGATCTCCCCAAGCAGGCAGGAGCACGGACCACAAGTAAGTGCAGATTTCTGTTTATTGAATTCAAATAGGCACCAGCAGCATTATGCGTTTCGGCTCCGGAGAGCCTTGATCACATGATGCGCCACATAGTTAATGGTCAGTTTTTATACACAGTGTTTTTTCCCCCACTTTTTTTGCCTTTTTCTCTTTCTATTTCCTTAAAGTGACAAGTGCATAGTGTGCAAGATAATGCATGGAACTAGACAACATCCTGCCAGGTCAAAAGTTCTTAACTTAACGCATAATTATTACATTCAGGTAAAATACCCTTAAATTTATGCAAAGTTAAAACGTAATTGTCAGATACATCCTGGTATAAACACCAATCCAAACATTTTTGTAGAAGATTATAAAGTGCTAGTGCAAACAAATGTGCAAGGTAATGCATGGATACAGACAACATCCTGTCTGTTCAACATTTCTTAACTTCTGGCACAATTAATACATTCAGGTACAGTACCCGTTAAAATTATGCAAAGTTAAAAGATACTTTTAGGTACATCCTGGTATAAATACCTGTCCAAATGTTTTTTGTATATCCGATACATAAAGTGCTAGTGCAAACTACAGTACCTGTCCGAAAAGTGCCTGGGTGCTAACCTTGTTACCTACAAGTAATCATGTCTAAAACCTGTGCAAAGTTACGCTATAAAAAGTGTGTAAATATTCTAAAACCCTTCTTGTAAAAAACCGTGAATACACTAGTGTTAAAAAGTCGAGATTTGAGCGACTGGATAATTACCCGGTATTAGATTGAGGATGACAGTATGTTCCTGCGGTTTTAAAGGCAGGTGTACAATTCTTCCGTAATGTTAAGGCCTCCCGGGAACTTGGTGTCGAGTTCTATGATATATCTGGTCTCTAGACGTCTGAGGGCTTTCTCCCTATTCCCCCCTCTTTTGTATGGTGGAATGGCATCAATGATAAAGTATTTTAGATTTTTGGGGTCTGCATTGTGTGCCTCCCCAAAATGTCGCGCTACGGGGTAAGTGGTATCCTTGTTTCTGATGTGCTGGAGTATCCTCTTGTGCCCCTGTAGTATAGTACTCCCTACATATCGTAGGGCACATGGACACTCCAGCACATAGACTACATGGTCCGATTTACAGGTTAGGAATTTCCCTATGGGTTTCTCTAAATTACTGAATGGGGTGTCATAGGAGACTTTGTTGACTCCAAATTGACACGCCTTACAGGTCTTACAGCGATGGAATCCCTTTCTTTGAGACAACCATGTGTTTTTAGTTTGGGTAAAGGGGTCATTTCGAACTAAGACTTCCTTCATGGAGGTGGCCCTGGAATATTTTATGGGGGCATTTTTTGGGAGAGTTTGCCCAATTACGGGATCATCAAGGATGAGGGGCCAGTTTGTTCTAATGATTTTCCTGATTGCGTTGTCCTGTTTGCTATATTTCAAGATAAATCTGAAAGAGTCTACAGATTTCTGTGACTGGCTGCCCTCCTTCTTTCTATCTTTAGTGATTAAACTCTCTCTTGTGGGTACCTTGCTTTTCTTGATGGCTTGATCGATACACTTCCTAGAATACCCCCTTGCACGGAATCTAGCTGCGCTGGCTTGTTGTGTTATAATTAGATCATCTTCGCAGCTACAGATTCGTTTAAGTCGCAGCATCTCCCCATAGGGGATGCTCTGAATCATATGCTGCGGATGAAAACTGCCCGCATGTAAAATCGAGTTGCCAGCTGTAGGCTTCCTGTGCAGTTTTGTCTCCAGACGACCGTTTTTGATGTAAATTTCAACATCTAAAAAATTAATAGCTGTGGCACTAATAGAGGCTGTGAAATGCAGGTTAAGACTGTTCACATTTAATTCACTGATGAATTGTTCTGCTTCCTCTACCGACCCCTGCCATATTAAAAACAAGTCATCTATAAATCGTAGCCAACATTTAATTTTTGTTGTGACTGTAGTCATGTGTTCCTTCAATAGTACCAGCTCCTCCCACCAGCCCATGTGTAGACAGGCATAAGAAAACGAGTTACTTACCTGTAACTTTAGTTATCCAGTATTGGTATCTTTCATAGATTCACATGCTTAGAATCATCCCCGCCGACGAGGTGGGAGTCGCTCGGTACAATAAAATATATATATAATAGTCATAAAACATATATATATAGGCTACTATGTACAGTAAAGTCACTACATTAGCCTATCCTAGTCCTTTTGTAAAAAGAACCAAACTTGGAACACAGCCAATCAGGCTGCAGCACCCTCTTAGAACCTTCCCCCAGAGAGGCAGACCCTCAGATTTTCGTAGCACAAGTGACAGTAATATACCAGTAATAAGGTAAGCCTCTCCGGGAGGAGAGGTGGGTCGCATGTGAATCTATGAAAGATACCAATACTGGATAACTAAAGTTACAGGTAAGTAACTCGTTTTCTTATCCAGTATTGGGGTATCTTTCATAGATTCACATGCTTAGAATCAGAATAGTTAGCAGTAAAACATCCTTAGTCGCATAGTGGATGGTGGGTATCATAAGAAAAAACCATAGATACCCCGTAATACCAATACAGCCATGTAATATATCATTCTATCCCCAGTAAGGGAGAAACATTACAAAATATGCATAAATATAAATATATATAAAATACACAGAATAATAATAATACTCATGTATATATGAACATGCAATAACGTAATCACCTCCATACAGAGGCTTACCTTATTTAAAAAGGTTCTGCAACACTGCTTGACCCACGGCTGATTCAGCCTCTGTCGCCAGATCCAGACAGTAATGCCGGGTAAAAGTGTGCACAGTTTTCCAGGTTGCAGCATGGCAAATCTTGTCTATAGGTACTCCGGCAAATAGAGCAGTAGATGAGGACACTGCCCTTGTAGAATGAGCCTTAGGTCTTGAAGATAAAGCATGTCCAGCCTTATTATGGCAAAATTGGATAGTAGATGCAATCCACCTTGCAATAGTGGATTTCGTAACCGCTGTTCCAGGCTTTTGACCACCATAAGAAATGAATAGTTGATCCGATTTCCTGATGGATACAGTTCGTGAAATATAAAATTTCAGACACCTTTTAACGTCCAAGGTATGCAAAGTCTTTTCAGCAGAGGAAGACGGGTTGGCAAAGAAAGAACGCAGTATCACAGGCTCATTAAGATGGAATGTAGAGGGAACTTTCGGAATAAATGTAGGATTAGTTCTGAGGAGAACATAATCATTGGTAAATTTCAAAAAAGGTTGCTTGATAGTGAAAGCCTGAATTTCGCTGACTCTCTGAGCAGAGGTGAGTGCCACTAAAATCGCCGTTTTCCAAGAAAGGTATTTGAGGTCAGCCTTGTGAACAGGCTCGAATGGATGTTTCATAAGTTGTTGTAATACCAGATTAAGCCTCCATTCTGGAGGAGGAGCTTTGACAGGTGGAAAAGTTCTGAACAGTCCTTTTAAAAATTGCTTGATCAGGCGATTAGAGCAAAGGGATGCAGCTCCTGCAGAACGTCTGTAGGTTGAAATAGCCGCTAAATGCAACTTGACAGAAGCAAACATAAGACCAGACTTAGATAATGAAAGGAGATAAGGCAGAACTTTATCTGGAAAACATCGAACAGGATGTATATCTTTGTCAACACACCAGGCACAGAATCGTTTCCATTTCAACGCATAGGTCTTTAGGGTAGAAGGAGCTCTTGCCCTAGCAAGAATATCTCTGCAGTCCTGGGGTAGGTCTATCTCCTTGAATTCTGTGAATCCAGAAACCATGCATGAAGATGCAATTGGACTGGACGAGGATGAAGAATCTGGCCCTTGCTCATCGACAACAGGGTCGGAACTGCAGGAAGGCGGTATGGCCTGCGTTTGGATAGCAAGAGAAGCTCCGTGAACCAATGCTGACGCGGCCACCGCGGAGCAATTAGAATCATGCAGCATGGCTCCATCTTGAGTTTGTGTAGGAGTCTTGGGATCAACGGAAAGGGGGGAAATGCATAAGCAAAGATCCCTGTCCACCTCATCATGAAGGCGTTCCCCCCACGAGCCCTCTTCCGGTTCCCAACTGGCAAAGAACGGGCACTTTCGATTGGTTTTGGAGGCAAAGAGATCCAGATGTGGTTTCCCCACATCTGAAATATGTGATCCACTACTGACTGATCCAATTCCCATTCGTGACAGGACTTCGACGTCCTGCTCAGAGTGTCCGCTAGAGTGTTGTGAATTCCTGGCAAATGTTCCACTTTGATCGTGATGTTGTGAGACAGCAGCCATTCCCAAATGCTCTGAGCTTCTTGAGACAGAATGTGTGAACGGGTACCTCCCTGCTTGTTTAAGTAATGCATGCAGGTGGTGTTGTCGGTCCTGATGAGAACTGTTGACCCTTGAAGCCTTGGGAGAAAAGATTGCAACGCCAGGAAAATGGCTCGAAGCTCCAGGAAGTTGATATGCATTTTTGCCATCGCCGAGGACCACCTTCCTCTTATGCATAGATCTTGAAGGTGCGCGCCCCATCCTTCTAGGGAGGCGTCTGTGGTCAGGATGAACTCTGGCACAGAAGGAAGAAAAGGAAGCCCGATAAAGACATTCTTGGAGCGCATCCACCAAAGAAGAGATTTCCGCATAGTTGGAGTTATTATAACTATGTCGTCGAACGACCCCGAGATCTGCAGCCATTGACTGTCCAGCTCCTCTTGGATCGGCCTCATCCTTAGACGGGTGTGAGGTACTAGTAGTATTGCTGAGGAAAGTATTCCCAAGAATGACTTGATGGTTCTCACAGAAGCGAACCGTTTTCTTTTGAGGTCTGATGCCAGAGAAATCAGACGTTCTTGCCTTTCTTTGGACAAGAATGCCTTGTCCTGAATAGTATCTAGTATCGCTCCCAGAAATTGAATCCTTTGTGAAGGGACGAGGACTGATTTTTGGATGTTGAGGGCCAGCCCCAGAGACTGAAATAGTTGAAGGCATGTGGACGTTGCTCGAGATGCCTGCCGACAAGTAGGTGCCTTTATCAACCAATCGTCCAGATAAGGGAACAATTGTATGCCTTGAAGTCTGAGATAAGCCGCCACCGGGGCCATGAACTTGGTAAAGACTCTCGGGGCTGAACGCAGGCCGAAAGGGAGGACTTTGAATTGGAAATGAGCACCTGCTACAGTAAAACGAAGGAATTTCCGATGTTTGGGATGAATGGGGACATGGAAATATGCATCCTGGAGATCCAATGTTGTCATGAAATCTGCATGGTCCAGAAGCTGAAGGATTTCTTGAAGCGTGACCATGCGAAAGGATTTCTTTTGAAGATATTTGTTCAGCTTCCTTAAATCCAGGATAGGTCTCCATTCTCCAGACTTTTTCTTTATCAGGAAAAAGCGGGAATAAAACCCCTTCCCCACCTGAGAGCGAGGCACTCTTTCTATCGCTCCTTTTGAAAGCATGATCTTTGCTTCCTTCCTGAGAAGAACAAGATATGGAGGTTGTTTCTTTAAAGGTGGATGAGGAGGGGGGGTACTGATAAATTCCAGTGTATGTCCGAATTTGAGGATATCCAAGACCCACTTGTCTGTGGTTAACCTTTTCCAATTGTTGACATATTGGGATACTTTTGGGATCTTGTAAAGAGGATGCGGCAGATCCGCTGCAGGTGCTAAGAAGTCGTCACTGCCTTCTAGCAGAGTCTCTGCCTTGAGATTGACGTCTTCTATTCTGCTGTCTGTAAGCGGCAGCTGGCAGATTTCTATAGGACTGCTGCTGTTGTTGCTGTTGGTAATTATATCTTCCTTGGTTACCTTGGCATCTCTGATAGCCACCACGAAAGGAATACTATCCTCTGCCTCTAGATCCTCGAAAAGGAGTCTTTCGATACTGTAAAGTGCCAAGGGCTCTAGCTGTGTCAGTATCTTTTTTGATGTTCTGCAAAGCCTCATCAATATGCTTTCCGAAAAGCATATCACCATCAAATGGCATGTCCAAGATTTTAGTTTGGACTTCAGGGCGAAAGGTGGTAGATTTTAACCATCCCTGACGTCTAAGGACTGCTGCTCCGGCAAGTTGGCGAAAGCCCAAGGAGGCTATGTCCATAGAAATATCTATAATTTCTGATGCAGCCCTTTCTCCTTCAAGAAGAATTTTCCTCGCCTCTTGTTTTTTATCGTCAGGTAAGTAATCGAGGTATGGGGAGATATCAGACCATAGCTGGCGGTCATACCTCGCTAGAATCGCCAAAGAATTTGTTGCACGAACTGAGGCACCCGCCATGGTGGTGAAACGCTTACCGATGTTATCAAGACATCTCCCATCCTTATCTGGCGGTGCAGTCACACGAATGGATGGATTCCGAGACTTCCGTTGAGCCGCTTGTGCAATAACGGAATCTGGTGTAGGATGTCCGGAGAGGCAAGCAGGAGTATTATCCGGTGCTTTGTATTTCTTATCGATTCTAGGGAGAATCGCAGGAACTGAAAACGGATGTTTCATTATCTTAGCTCCCTCTTACCAGATGTGATCTATTATGGGAATGGACGCACTGACTTCCTACCCTGGTCCTTAAAATCGTAAAGAAAACAATCCGTTTCCTTCACAGTTACGGTAAGATGAAACCGGGTTGCTGCCCTCTCCATAATTGCGTGAAATCCTCCAATATCCTCTGGAGGGGAATCTATTGCCTGAGGAACTGGTGAAGATGGCGTAGGAATTAAATATTCATCCCATTCATCCACAGTTGTGGGTGAGTTTGGTCATTCTCCCTCTTCAGCCACAGTATCCCCATCATCATCATGGGATAGATGTTGCGCAGGTAGGACTTCCTGCGGTTGAATAATAGGTGTTGAAGTACTTGCAATCTGCAAACCTGTAGGTGTAGTAGGTTGTGCTTGTATAGGTGCCGCTGGTGGGAAACGTGTATGGTAATCTCTCAGCATAGCAGTTAGATCCTGCATTAAGGCAATAGGCATTTGCACCATAGGTTCCTGCTGAAATGAAGGCTCTTGAGGACCTTGCAGAGACTCGCAAGGCTCGTAATACTCTTCCTCATCCTCCTCACCCTGATATTTAATCCGGAGTTGAGAAGGGTTGCGTGCTGGGCTAAAAAGTCCATCATCATCAGACTCCTCTAAATAGTGACTAGGAGGCAAGGGAGAAATATGTGAAACGTCCTGGTAATAGTTTTTTGAAGATTGGAATGATGATGTTAATCTTGATGACAACACTGGCGTAATTTGTAAAGATGTAGGTCTTTTACGCTTCAGCGCCGTCGAAATATACATTGACGGTGAACTAGCCTCAGAAATAGCCATAATGGAAGTTGTCGTCGACGTTGTAACCATTGACGTCGTCAACGGAAATCCCATCGTCGACGAAGTTGTCGTCGTCAAAGTTGCTGTCGTCGTCGACGGTGGACTCATCGACGGAAGGTGTTTCGTCGTCGACGGCGGCCTCGTCGTCGGTGGGCTCGTCGACGGTGGACTCGTCGACGGAATTTGGATCGTCGTCGACGGGAGCTGTATTATCGTCGTCGGTGGAGCCGTAGACGGGACACTCGTCGTCGAGAGTGTCGACGGCATGGGCCCTGTCGACGACAATGTAGGCGTCGATGTTATGGGCATCGTCGACGGCGATGATACAATCGTCGACGGTAACGTCGTCGACGGGAATTTCTTCGTCGACGACGAGGAATCACTCACCGTCTGAGGAGATTTCATCGTCGACGGTGCTTTTTTCGACGTCGACGGGTTCCTGACAGACTCAGGGTGAGTTTTTTGCTGTTTTGGAGCAATTTTACAGGAATCTTCATTTTTTCCACAGTTGTCACCTCTGAAGAGAATGAAAGCTTCTCTTTTTTAGAGGAAGAGTGACCCGTCTCGGAATGAGACTTCTTCAAGGTCTTGCTCTGTCGCTCAGGGGGATCATCAGATCTATCTCTCTTTTTGGCAAGAGGGGTGGACGCCTGAGGACTATCACTGCCATCATCTCCTGAAACAACGTCAGAAGTAGCCTTCAACTTCTCCAGCCAAACCAGCAATCTTCCTTCTCTGTCTTTTAAAGTCTTGGCAGGAAAGGTTCTACAAATCCTGCAGTCCTTGACTTTATGAGCTGGATAAAGACAGTAGATGCATTCTTTGTGGGGATCCTCAAAATGCAGTCTCTTCTTCCCACATGAAGGACAGGGCAAAAACAAGCTTTTCTTTGAAGAATCAGACATAATTACTTACAAAGTTCAGCCAAAGGTGAAGAAAACTGAGCAGAGCTCAGGGAGACTCCCTGTCACACGACGTGCGGTAGAAAATCTGAGGGTCTGCCTCTCTGGGGGGAAGGTTCTAAGAGGGTGCTGCAGCCTGATTGGCTGTGTTCCAAGTTTGGTTCTTTTTTACAAAAGGACTAGGATAGGCTAATGTAGTGACTTTACTGTACATAGTAGCCTATATATATATGTTTTATGACTATTATATATATATTTTATTGTACCGAGAGACTCCCACCTCGTCGGCGGGGATGATTCTAAGCATGTGAATCTATGAAAGATACCCCAATACTGGATAACTGGGGGAGAAGCTGGCACCCATGGCTACCCCTCGTTGCTGTTTGTATAAGACATTCTGGAATAAAAAAATATTGTTGTTCAGACAGGACTCAACCATATTTAAAAGCATCTTATTGTGCTGTGCAAATTCGGGAGTCCTTTTCCTAAATAATATTGCAGTGCTCGGAGACCATCTTGGTGATTAATGGTCGTATAAAGTGATGTCACATCCATCGCAATGAGCAGATAATCTTGGTGCCATGCAATGTTTTGGGTTTTTGAAAGAAAGTCCCCAGTGTCCCTGATGTAGGACGGCAGTTGTTGCACATATTCCTGTAGATAATAGTCTACATATTGGGAAGTTTTCTCAAGGAGACTGTTACGTGCCGAGATGATCGGTCTTCCTGGAGGTTTGAGAGCATCTTTATGTATCTTTGGAATAAAGTACAGGATCGGAGTAAATATATATATATATATATATATATATATATATATATATATATATATATATATATATATATATACACACACACACACACACACACTGTACACAGTGGCAGTCGCAACTGTGTGGTTATAGTTCGGTCGATGTTTCCATAGGAAGAGCAGTTTTTGTTTCACTATTAACTTTGCCACCATTTGACAGTTAGATCTTCACAAACTCTTCAAAAATAGAGTTTATATGCATCAGTTCTAGCCTGGAAGTTTCACACCGATCTGTTTAGTGGGGGCCAAGAAAAAGGTGGTGCCAAAACTTTGATTTCGCATAGGAAACTTCTGTCGCAATTACAGAAAAACAGCTGAACGAAATGATTCCAAATTTGGCAAAAAAATAGAACTTTACTCAGAAAGCTTGCTTTTGATAATATGGTGTAAATCCGTTCAGCCAATTTCAAGAAATTGTTGGAAGAGAGGCACAGGTTAGGCATAAACAGGTTAAAAAGATAAGTATATCTGGACTGTTGGTGCCCAGATAATGCGCTAATTGGTCACTTTAAAGGGGCCTAGCCAATCCTGATTTACTGACCCCAGCCCAAACAATATGTTGTGGCAGCCTTTACAGGACTCAGAGATATGGTCCCTGGTCCTGAATTTTTTTAACAAATATATATGAGGGCATGTTGGGCATACCGTAACACTGAAGGGCATGTTGGGGTGGTCCCAAAGGGACTGCTCGTGAATGGCTGGCCACAACTGGAACATGTTGTGGCAGCCAATACAGTACTTGAGGGCATGGTCCCCATTGAAATGCATGTAGTGAAAGCCTGTTTGAGGGTGACAAAAAGGAGCACATATAAAGGGTGATAACAGATTTTAATCACAATGTACATCATCTGTTGGTGGTACATACTAATTTTAAAAAGTGTGATGTATTCTAAGGAGATTTTACTCTGTGAAAAATGCTGATCATCTGCTGGGATTTGATTAACCATGTCTGACATAAAACTGTTTTCTTTAATGTTTTTCTCATAGAGGCTATTGGAGGTGCTTCAAATAGTAAAACTGGTGCACATTTTCTATAAGTTCACACTATCTTCCTCAGTCATGTACGAATAAAGTCTGATATTCTAAGTAAAACATGTACTTCTAACAGCAGCCCCAGCCCTATCAGTTGAATCTCCAGTGTTCTACTGCAGATTCCAACTATGTTCTAATGAACACCTACAGCACTAACATTCTGTATGTCTGACAAAACTGTGGCACATCTGAAGCCATCTTGATGGAATCAAAGCTGTAAAACAAAGAATTTTCCCTAGAAATGAAAAAAATGATGTTCGTTTTGTCATAGAAATGATGATTAGTGCCCAAGAAAGCTAAAATGAGGACACATCTTCTATAAATTCTCAAATGTCTTTCTTATCCATGTCAGTAAAACTTTCTGACATACAATCAGTAAGACTTTCTGACATACAGTCAGAAACTTACTTTCAACACCAGCAACTGCCTGTCAGATAACTACCCTGGGCCTGATTCTTTAAGGTTAGTTACACTTTTGAGTAAGTTTACATTTTGTAGTAAGTTTACTACATACGCTAATCACAAACTCCAAGCGTAAACTTACTGCAAAAGTGTAAGTTTCATGTTCACCCCACCCAGAGTAATGCAGTTGGCTTATTCTTGTATGTGTGGGTGACGTCCCTCCTGAAACTGTTCCCTGACCTTCTTTAACCCCTTTGCTGCTAGGCCTCCCCCACCCCCCTTTGTGCTAACCCTTTTTTGGGCTATTTGGGGTAGTTTGCACTTAGGCCCCTGTAACGTTTTGTCCACATAAGATATCCATGCCAAATTTGCGTTCTTTTCTTCCAACATCTTGAGGATTTTAAAGGTACCTAGGGCTTGTGGATTCCCCAGGAGGGGACCAAGAAATTGGTCAAAATACAGCAAATGGTTTTTTTTCAGACAAAAATGGGAAAAAAGTGCTGCAGAAGAAAGCATCTGTTTTTTCCTGCAAAAGTTATCAACAAAGAATGTGTGGTGCTAAAATCACCATCTTCCCAGATTTCAGGAACAGGCAGACTTTTGTCAGAAAACCAACATTTTCTACACAGTTTTGGCATTTTACTGGCACATAGCCTATTTTTCCATTTTTTGTGCTTTCAACCTCCTTACAGTTAGTGGTAGAAATGGGTGTGAAAGCAATAATGGATCCCAGAAAACTAAACATTTCTGAAAAGTAGACAAAATTCTAAATTCAGCAAGCGGTCATTTGTGTAGCTCCTTTTTCTATATGAACTAACAATTGAAATAAAATAATATTGAAGTTGAGTTGAAAAAAACAGCTATTTGTGCCAACGTTTTCACCTGTAACTTCTTTTAAGTATGGAAGATTTTTGAAAGCAATATACAGTTACGTCCGCTGGACCCTTCTGGTTGCGGGGATATATAGGACTTGTAGGTTCACCAAGAACCCGAGGCACCCAGAGCCAATAACTGAGTTGTCTTGCAATGGTTTTTCATTGTGTACCGGCTAGATAGCAATTAATTTGGTAAAATATAAAGAGTGGAAAAAAGGTACCAAGGAAACCTATATATTTCCGAAATGGGAACAAAATATAGAGTTTAGAAGCAGTGATTACTTGCACATCTCCGAAGTTGTGGGTACCCACAAAAGCATGTGAATTAGAGGCCATTTTTCAAAATGACTTCTTTTTTACACATTGTCTTACATTTGGAATGCAGAAATGCAAATAAAGTCAATTGGTAATAACACTTGTTCTACTATTCTGTGTTCCCCTAATTCTCCTGATAAAAATGGTACTTCACTTGTGAGGGTAGGCCTAGTGCCTGCAACAGGAAACGGCCCAACACGCAACGTGGACACGTCACATTTTTCCAGTAAAAACGAACCCTTTTTTGGCAATGTGCCTAGCTGTGGATTTTGGACCCTAGCTCAGCCGGCACTTAGAGAAACCTAGCAAACCTATACATTTTCGAAAACTAGACACCAAGGGGAATCCAGGATAGGGTGACTTGAAAGACTCTCACTAGGATCTGTTACTCCGAATCCGTTGCAAACCTCAAACTTTGTTAAAAAACACATTTTCCTCACATTTCTGTGATGGAAAGTTCTGGAATCTACGTGGAGCCACAAACATCTACTCACCCAGCATTCCCCAAAATCTCCAGATAAAAATGGTACCTCACTTATGTGGGCGGGCCTAGTGCCCGTGACAGGAAACGGCCCAAAACGCAACGTGGACACATCACATTTGTCCACAGAAAACGGACCCTTTTTTTGCAATGTGCCTAGCTGTGGATTAGGGACCCTAGCACAGCCGGCACCTAGGGAAACCTTGCAAACCTGTACATTTTTAAAACCTAGACACCCAAGGGAATCCAATATGGGGTGACTAGTGTGGCTCTCACCAGGGTCTGTTACCCTGAATCCTTTGCAAAGCCCAAACTTTGTAAAAAAAAAAACACATTTTCCTCACATTTCTGTGATGGAAAGTTCTGGAATCTGCAGGGAGCCACAAACTTCCACCCACCCAGCATTTCCCTAAGTCTCCCGATAAAAATGGTACCTCACTTGTGTCGGTTGGACTAGTGCCCTTGACAGGAAACGGCCCAAAACGCAACGTGGACACATCACATTTTTCCACAGAAAACGGACCCTTTTTTGGCAATGTGCCTAGCTGTGGATTAGGACCCTAGCACAGCCGGCACCTAAGGAAACCTAGCAAACCTATACATTTTCTGAAAACTAGACATCCAGGAGAATCCAGGATGGGGTGACTTGTGGGACTCTCACCAGGTTTTGTTATCCAGAATCCCTTGCATACCTCAAAGTTTGTGAGAGAAAAAACACATTTTCGTCACATTTCTGTGATGGAAAGTTCTGGAATCTAAGGGGAGCCACAAACTTCCACCAACTCAGCAATCCCCAAGTCTCCCAATAAAAATGCTACCTCACTTGTGGGGGTAGACCTAGTGCCTCCGACAGGAAATGGCCTAAAACGTACTGTGGAGACTTCAAAATTATTGATTACAAAAAGACCTTGTTTTGCGAGGGATTCACCTGCATTTTAGATCCCGGGCTTGGCGGCCATCTAGGGAAACCTACCAATCCCAGACATGTCTGAAAACTAGACACCAGGGGGAGTCCAGGGAGGTGTGACATGTGTGGATCCCCCAACATTTTCCTACCCAGAATCACCTGCAAACCTCAAATTTAGCTGAAAAAAATAACACTTTTCTCACATTTGTGTGCGAAATTTGTGGGATCACCGGGCTGACACAAATTTCCTACCCCCCCAGCATTCCCCCAGGTCTCCGGATAAAAATGGTACCTCACTTATGTGGGTGGGCCTAGTGCACGTGACAGCAAACAGCCCAAAACGCAACGTGGACACATCACTTTTGTCCACAGAAAATTGACCCTTTTTTTGCAATGTGCCTAGCTGTGGATTAGGGACCCTAGCACAGCTGGCACCTAGGGAAACCTTGCAAACCTGTACATTTTTGAAAACCTAGACACCCGAGGGAATCCAGGATGGGGTGACTTGTGTGGCTCTCACTAGGTTCTGTTACCCAGAATCCCTTGCATAGCCCAAACTTGGTAAGAAAAAAAAATACATTTTCCTCACATTTCTGTGATGAAAAGTTCTGGAATCTGCAGGGAGCCACAAACATCCACCCACCCAGCATTCCCCCAAGTATCCCGATAAAAATGGTACCTCACTTGTGTGGGTATGCCTAGTACCCCCGACAGGAAATGACCCAAAACGCAACGTGGACACATCACATTTTTCCAGTGAAAACTGTCTCTTTATTCGCAATGTGCATAGCTGTGGATTTTGAACCCTAGCTCTACCGGCACCTAAGGAAACCTAGCAAATCTGTACATTTTTTAAAACTAGACACCCAGGGAAATATAGGATGGGGTAACTTGTGTAGCTCTTACCAGGGTCTGTTACCCGGAATCCCTTGCAAACCCAAACCTTGTAAAAAAGAAATTTTTAAAAACATTTTCCTCACATTTATGTGATGGAAAGTGCTGGAATCTGCAGGGAGCCACAAACTTCCACCCACCCAGCATTCCCCTAAGTCTCCCGATAAAAATGGTACCTCACTTGTGTGGGTAGGACTAGTGCCCTTGACAGGAAACGGCCCAAAACACAACGTGGACACATCACATTTTTCCACAGAAAACGGACCCTTTTTTTGCAATGTGCCTAGCTGTGGATTAGGACCCTAGCACAGCCGACACCTAAGGAAACCTAGCAAACCTATTCATTTTTGAAAACTAGACATCCAGGGGAATCCAAAATGAGGTGACTTGTGTGACTCTCACCAGGTTCTGTTACCCAGAATCCCTTGCAAACCTCAAACTTTGTAAAATAAAAACATATTTTCGTCACATTTCTGTGATGGAAAGTTCTCAAATCTAAGGGGAGCCACAAACTTCCACCAACCCAGCAATCCCCCAAGTCTCCCGATAAAAATGGTACCTCACTTGTGTGGGTAGACCTAGTGCCTCAGACAGGAAATGGCCTAATACGTACTGTGGAGACTTCAAAAGTATTGATTACAAAAAGACCTTGTTTTGGCCAAGTACCCATGGCAGGAAAGGGCTCAAAACGTATTGTGATGACATCAAAATCATCTATCACAGAACAACTTGGTTTAGCAAGGGGGCATCTGCGTTTTTGGTCTCGGGTTCGGCAGCTATCTAGGGAAACCTACCAATCCTAGACATTTCTGAAAACTAGACACCAGGGGGAATACCGGGAGGTGTGATGTGTGGATTCCCAACATTTTCCTACCCAGAATCACCTGCGAGCCTCAAATTTAGCTGAAAAAAAAACCATTTTTCACACATTTGAGGTCAATTTGAGGTTTGCAGGGGATTCTAGGTAGGAAAACGTTGGGGGATCCACGCAAGTCACACCTCCCTGGACTCCCCCGGGAGTCTAGTTTTCAGTAAGGTCTGGGTTTGGTAGGTTTCCCTAGATAGCCGCTGAGCCCGAGACCAAAAACGCAGGTGCCCTCTTGCAAAACCAAGTTGTTCTATGATAGATGATTTTGATGTCATCACAATACGTTTTGGGCCCTTTCCTGCCAGGGGTACTTGGCCCACCCACACAAGTGAGGTATCATTTTTATAGGGAGACCTGGGGGAACGCTGGGTGGTTGAAAATTTGTATCAGCCCAGTGATCCCACAACTTTCCCACACAGAAATGTGATAAAAATATGATTTTTTTCAGCTAAATTTGAGGTTTGCAGGGGATTTTAGGTAGGAAAATGTTGAGGCATCCACGCAAGTCACACCTCCCTGGACTCCCCCTGGTGTCTGATTTTCAGAAATGTGTGGGTTTGGTAAAAAAAAAACGGAAATCCCTCTGTTGTAAACAGCAGAGGGATTTAGTGCGTGTGCTCATGACGGAATGGTTCCGTCATGAGCACTGATGCTCAAGACGGGAAGGGGTTAAACCCCTCTTGCTCCTCCCTAATCCCATCCCTTTAGTAGTAAGTTAGTCCCTCTTTGCACCCACTTCTATGTGTCCGTCCCACATTTACAATTTAAATCTATATTTGCATGTGGGGAGACTCTGCAGTTGGGGCGGAGAACTCCACACACATAACTACTGGCAAAATTTACACTTTGTTGTACGTTCTATAATACATTTTGTAGCATTATAAATGTAACACAAAGTGCAATTTGAGAATCGGGCCCTAGTTTTTTTACAGCAGCTTCCCACTGTGTTCCAATGAACAACTAAAGAGCTAACAGTTGTATTAAAGACAAAAGTGAGGCACTCCGGAATGCCATTTTGTTGAAATAGGAGCTGTTAAATTTAAAGCATTTCCTGCGAAGCAGGCTGAACTAAGTGAACATTGAGATGTTAATGTAGGCATGAAACCAAATGAATAAAACCAAAGGGTTATAAATGTCAGGAGAGGTGGTGGTTTTCAGTAATTTGAGGCATAATTTATTTTTAAAGGGGCTAAAAATATTTAAAGATAAAAAGGCAGCACTTAATTTGTGAGAAAATAAGTGCTGTGGCCCTTGTCAGAAGGCCACTGCAGCTTGCACCACCCATTGCAACTACCAGCATTGCCAATATCAGTACCAACACAACGACTAAACGGCGTATGCCCCCAAGTATGACACTTCACACTATTCCAATCTCCAAACCTATAAGAATGGCTTCAGAGGCAGGTATTAGTCATGTTTAAGAAATATTGAATCTGTTGTTGTGCACCTCTCTATATTAGTCAATCTGTGCCATCATGTGTCAGACTATCATAAGTTTCAGTGTTGACAATTAAATGCCTGTGCCCATCACTGGAAACCACTGGCTTAAATTAAGCTCTGCAAAGAGGTCTGCATAAGTACAGTATCCACTTTCCACATCTGTTCCTCATCCTACCCATCTTCTCAGTCACTTAACAGCCTCCTAACTTTAAAACAATAAACATTTGGTAGACAAATAATATGGATCTATATATCTATATATATATATATATATATATATATATATATATATATATATATATATATATATATATATATATGCAAAAAAAGAAGCAGAGAACTCTGGGTGGTTCTCAAGTTTAGGTGGAAAGCACATCCTGTATAGAGCACTCTCAACACCAGAGACACTCTAGATCTGCTCACCTCAAATGTCTGCTTTTCTATCAGAGTCTTTAAGCATAGGATTAGCACAATGTCATCCACGCCGAGATACAAAGAGACAAAGTCTTTTGCCATTTCTACAGCAAAGTCTTAAAGCATAGGACTAGCACAGTGCTGTCCATGCCGAGCTGTAAAATGACAAAAGCCATTTACCTCTCCAGGCTCAGTATTACAGCTTTGAATTGGTAAAATACCAACTAAGCCAACCTGAAATGAGTAAAAGCAATCCCTGACACAGTGTTTCGCTCCATGAAACTTTCCCAAAAAAAAGCTTTGTTGCCTAGTTTGCTAACAGCAAAAACAAACATAAACTTCTCCAATTCAAGCAATCAGGGCCAATACATTTGCAGTATTAATGAGCCATAAGTCAGACCAGTTCAATTTACAGTTTATTTTTCATCAATATAAATATTTGTATTTTATGTTAGAAAAGATTTTTTATCAAAATTATATATATATATATGGCGGTGGTGCAGGGCATCTTCGAATAAAATCTGTGTGCACCGATACCTGGGTCTGTCTTCGTCTTTCCGGTGGACTGTGGTGGCGAAGTACTGTGGATATATATATATATATATATACATACACACACACATGGATTTTGTGAGCTCCACATAACTACAGAACATAGATAAACAAAACAAAAGACATAACTACATTACGTGTTTGATAGAACAGTTATACCCAATCATAATCTACAAAAAACAAACATGTCAAAACATTAAACATAAATAAATCATGATAATTGTTCCATATTATGATTCAAATTATCATACAGCTTTGAAACTTCTTATATCCTTTTTTTAAAATTTGTGAAACAGAATATATATATATACAGAATTGCCCCGACGCGTGTTTCGGAAGTTAGAAACTGATTGAAGATGGTGCAACCTTCATAAAGGCAGTCTGTGTTGAGTAATAAGTGGCAACCGCCATCTGTTCTGAATTTATTAAGGAAATAGAGGGGGCTCACAACAGATTTCAAATACTGGTCTGCGTAGATCTATTATATAATCATAATCTCCAATCCATGGAGGGTATCAAAGAGAGAACCAAGTTCAGAATTAGAACTGGAAAAACAGGTTTCCCATCAAAAATACAGAATGATAAAGGCGTCTCATATGCAGTCCAAAGGGAGACCGAGGGCACTACAATGAATCTAAAATCAAAAGAGGTAACCGTGGTGATGTAGTAGAGCCCTTGTTCTCATAGTTCTCCATCGAGAAGAGAGTAACCTTCAAATTACTCACCCACGCTTACAAATCCCTCCACAACATCAGACCCAAATACCTCAACGAGAGAGTCTCCTTCCACGTACCCAAAAGGAACCTCCGCTCTGCCGACCTCGCCCTGGCAGAAACCCCACGCATCCGGAAAAACAGAGCAGGCGGAAGAGCCTTCTCCAACATCGCAGCCAAGGCCTGGAACGAGCTCCCGGCCAACATCAGACGCTCCCCTACCCTGCACATCTTCAGGAAAAACCTCAAGACCTGGCTCTTCGACTGAACCGGAGCTGCACCCCCCGCCCCCTCCAGCGCCTTGAAACCCTCACGGGTGAGTAGCGCGCTTTATAAAACCCTGATTGATTGATTGATAGTTCAAAGCATGATCCAGTAAAGCTCATAAAATGCGAAGAAATCTTTCAGAATGCAGAATCTCGTTCCAATCTCAAAATTTATGTTTAATGTTTTGACATGTTTGTTTTTTGTAGAGTATGATTGGGTATAACTGTTCTTTCAAACAAGTAATGTAGTTATGTCTTTTGTTTTGTTTATGTATGTTCTTTACTTATGTGGAGCTCACAAAATCTATCTATGTGGAGCTCACAAAATCTCTCTCTCTCTCTCTCTCTCTCTATATATATATATATATATAAAATTTTGATTTAAAAAAAATTCTAACATAAAATACAAATATTTATATTGATGAAAAATAAACTGTAAATTGAATTGGTCTGACTTATGCTTCATTAATACTGCAAATGTATTGGCTCTGTATTGATCGAATTGGAGAATTTTATGTTTGTTTTTGCTGTTAGTATCCTTCCCTGGATTCTTCTCCATACATATATACGTTTTTTGAGGGACCCTCTCCTGTATTTGAATTGTTGTCTAGTTTGTGCATGGAAAGTTTCAGGGTGATCTGTCAAGCGGGGGACGAGAAAAAGGTGGGGTGGTAAAACACAAAATTCCCATGGATTTTTCATAGACTACTTGAGGCAGGGCTACAGTAAAAAGTGCTGAACAGAATGACACCAAATTTGGCAGGAAGCTGTATCCTGATCCGCAGATTGTGCTTTTTGTGATTTCGTGTAAATTTGTTCAATAGATTTTGAGAAATTAAGGTACAAAATATTTGTTTATCTGGATGATTGGGTTCAAGGGACTCTCGTGAGAGTCTCGCGAACTAAATTGAAAAAATAGAGCATTCTTATTGGCCAAGGAAGCTTTTTTTCCCTTGGGCAATCTCACTTCTGTGGGAGCGTTTGCTCTGATTTGCTGCCAGCAACATGAGAAAAATGTTGCTGGATGCCATAACAAGACTCGGGGACTTAGACCCCTATCCTGAACTTTGAAAAAAAATCATGCATGGGGGCAGGGTAGGGATACCCCGGCCCCTCCCCCCCCCGAAACCCCATGAGGGGGTGGGTCCCAAAATGTAAAATAAACCTGTAATTTTGCAGGAGTCCTATGGGATTGCGGCAAAAAAACAAACCACACAAAATGGCGGCCTGGGGTCGCATTGTTTAATTAAGAGGCGGGGGAGCACGGCACACCTCCCTAAACCATTTCAGGCCCGAGGACTTCACCCTCCACTGCTTAATTTTATAAATATAGGGAGGGGGCACGTGGCCCCCCTCCCCAAGCCATATTCAGCCCTGGGAACCTCATTCCCTAGGGTCGTCAATTTTTTAAAAAGGGAGGGAGGCCATGTGGCCCAATTCCTGAGCCTTTAAAGGTCCCAGGGACTCCATCCCCTGGGGCCAGCTCACTTGCTGTGCCCATGGAGCCCACCTCTTGAACACAGTGATGTCCCTGCCCCCACCAGCGTAGGCAGGGAAACTTGTGTCTGCTGCTGTCTGGTGGGAGCATTTTCAAATCTCCCGCCAAACGAGAGCAAACACAAAGTCTACTTCCAGTGGGCGGGAGCTTTAAAAACGCTCCAGCAGACTTGTATTATGTTTTCCCGCCCGCAGCAGAACAAGACATTGCTCCACCCGGAGGGAGCAGCATAAATAGCTGCTCCCTGTGGGCAGGAGCAATGCAGACTCCCACAGCACATGGGGAGCCAGCTGGGGCCACGAGGACTCCCCTGCAGCCCCCAACGTGTGCATGGTGGGTGCCCTGGGTAGGCAATGCGGCACCCACCCTTTAATAATGCGGGCCCCGGCCATAATGCAGGCAGAGAATATACATTTAGTTCCCTGCCTGCACTTTCCCGGGAACACAGCTTTTCGCCTGCCTGGGTGGTAGCTGCTCCCACCCAGATGGGAGCAAACTAATTGTAAATCGCTCCCACCCAGTATGTGTGTTGGCAGGAAAGCCATTGGGGGCTGCAGGGGCCTTGGGCTTCCCCCGTGCAGCCCGTAATGATTCATTATGTTCTGGGTGCCCTGCGTGGACACCGGGACCCATGGCAAAATAAAGGCCGGCTCCCGCCAACACCCACCATGGGTGCTGACTGAGGAGTCGGCATTAGCTGTGGGAGCCTTGGGGCTCCTTTGCGCCCCCTCAATGATTCATTGTCTTGTGGGTGCCCTGGGTGGGTACACACGAAAAAATAAATGCAGGCTCCCACCAGCACCTACTATGGGTGCCTACTTGCTGGTGGGCCGGCAGAGGCTGTGGGGGCCTTGGCCATCCCATATCCCCCTGCAATTCATTATATTGTGGGTGCCCCAAGTGGCCACCGGTGTACCCACATAAAAATAAAGGCTAGCTCTCACAGCACTGCTGGCCCGGGGATCTGGTAGGGGTCCCCACGCATGGCAAAGGACATCTTAATTCACATTAAAAAACATAGAAATTCACTGAAAACACAAAGGTTAAAGTGACTTTATAGTTATGAATTGTAGTAATATATTACTTTATATTAAACATCGTTTTCTAAATTTACTAAAAAAAACAAAGGTTAAAGGGATGCTATAGTTAGGTGAAAATGTCAGTTAAAACACGTTTAAAAAAAAAACACTGAAATTTACCAGTTATAGTTATCTCAAGTAACTATAACTTGTGCCCTAAATAACTAAAAAACTAGAATTCATGCCCTTCCCTTAGCTTACGTTTGAAACACCCTAGAAATTCTCTGAAAAAAAACAAAGGTAACAGTGACATTACAGTTTGGTGTTGAAATAAAGGTAAAAATGAATATTTAAAAACTAAAAAACCTCTGAAATTTACCAGTTATAGCTTACTGAGCGAACTATAATTTGTGAACTCGCCATGCACCCCTTATGACCTTACATATTACATCATTCATGGTATGTCAAATGACATAATTGATGACGACATAAACTCATTTTGATGCATCCTGTAAACCATGGGTGCTCGCAAATATTTTCCAGGAGGCAAAAAAACTTCATCTGTGGTGTGACCAAGGGCTACATTGATGCCAGCAGGGTGGCAGTGGGGGCGGGGCGTAAGGTGTGCATGGGGGAAGCAGAGCATGTACATCCAAAGGCTGAACTGCATATTGTGAAACCTGAAAATCTGTGATCAATCTCGACTTCCCCACTTGATCAAATTGTGTGATCTTTGGCAACTGTTTGATTTAACTTTGCCTCCTTTTCCTTAGTTATCACATATAAAAGGAACCTGAAATATATGACTTCAGGAAACATGCCTCACAAAAAAATGCTATTGTGATTTATTTAATAAACAATATTTTTGTCCATGTATATTAGCACCCCAGGTTTCTCATAGGGTGCACATAACAACTGACTTGCCTCTGTTCACTATTCGCATTGTTGCCAGGGTGGGGGAAAGCATGAATGTTTCTAAATTCATGTTTGGAAACTATCACTTTAAAAAACACATACTTCTCAATACACTGACATAATCTGATGTGCTAAGATGAAACACTTCTGCATGTTAATGAAATATATTTTTTGCATTTTGCTTGCCCATTTATTTAAGATATTCCTCGATGTTAGTGCTGAATCAAGAAAACAGCAGTCCAGTGCTGCTATTGACCAGGGGGCTGCATGTAAAGATCATGAGGGCCGCATGCGGCCCAAGGTCGTACTTTGAGTATCACTGCTGCAAATATTAGTTTTTATCTTTTTTAGCACCTAACTATAGCATCACGTCAACCTTTGTTTGTTTCATATTTCATACCCAAACACACCCACACATATATTACAGATTTTTACTTGCTAACAACTTTGCCACCGTTTGATGAATCTCCAAGAAACTTTGCAGACCTATTCTTTTTTCTACATTGGCTGATGATGCAAAGTTTTGTGGTGATTAGTTAAGGGAGTGCAAAGAAAAAAGGTGGGATCCCCCAAAAACTTATTTACACCAATGCATTTTTCGTAGACTTTTTAGTAGCATCAAAATGGCTGAATGGATTTACATGAAATTTGGTAGGAATATAGATTGTGGTGGGGAAAGGGACTTTTTTGTTATCCCATCTAAAATTGTTAAGTTGTCTTTAAGTAATAAGAGACAAAACCTTAGTGATATAGTGGGCTGCGGTATACTGCTGTAACTTTGCGGCATACTGCAGTACATGGCGATCACAAAACACAAAATTATTGGTTAATGAAAGCCCTTGAAAAATAAGAAAACTCAGCCATTTGTTTTGACCACTCTTTGTCTTTGTTCTGTATTTTAACATGAATATAGCTTATTAATGTTTTTGTAATGTATAGGAAGAAACAAGGCAGTTTACCAATGTCTGTAGAGTATGGGAAAAGTATTTTCATTGATTGATATATTTTTTAAATGTTTACGGTGTACCGCCATACTTTCTCAAAACTGTCTAGAAAGTAATGCAGTGTTTATTGAAATAAAAAAATATAAATGACAAAATTAAACTTAGACATAATATTGGGTGGCTTTAAAAGAGCCTTTTTAAAAAAAACATATTTATCTATGTTTGTCAAAAATAAACCATACAAATTCAATGAAAAAAACAAAGGTTTAAGATAAGTTATAGTTAGGGAAACTTAATTTGTTATTTCTCAATACTTACTATAACTTGGATCTCTCCCTACAGTGTTGTCAACTTGTTAGCCTGACTAAATTAACTATAACCCAGCCCTCTACCATACACACTCTTCTCGTAAATTATATAATTTGAGATGTGATGAGTGTTGTATGAATGCTATCATTTAATATGCTATAAGTGATGTAATATTATAGGGTATAAGCAGTGCATGAGGAAGGCACGAGTTATAGTTAATTTAGCCTGGTTATCAAATTGACAAGTCTGCAAACACCGTCTTGTGCATCTTGCATATGGTGTCCAAAATGGACAGCCGTGGAGACCTGGCTACACACACAGGCCGCTTTTTTTTAGGTATCTGATTGACTAATGGGGGCCACTTTTGTTTTGGTGCCTGGGCCTATTTTCTGTCCCAGTCCGACCCTGTTCACTGCCACCATCTGCCATGTGTGCACTCGCCTCTCTGGTTGGGGGCTCAGGATAATTGTGTTGTATCTCCTTTAAGCACTGCTAGACTTTACTGTCAAATGTTTCTTGATAAAAAGTGGATGATGTCCAAGCGGACTTCCAGATTGTTGAGTAGGTCTGAAAAAGAAACTGGGCTGGGTGGCACAGTGGTCCCATGCAAAGCAGAGGTATTTTTCCCCAACACTCTGTTTGAAGACAAACTTGTCCCTCAATCTGTTCCTTAGTGCCACACCAGCCTGACCTCTGTTCGTCTAACTGTGCCAACACAACACAGTCCATTTTCCCATTGCCAGCAATCACTCTAACACAGTCCCCCTTCTAAATGCCAACATCAGTGGCCATCGATGCCAAGTGCAGCTTATCTTTTTGACCGACATCAGCTTGTCTCTGTTTCCAACAGCAGGCCGCCTTCCTTGCCAACAGCAGCCTATATCCCTTTAAACCCTTGCCAGCTTTCTTATTTGTACTGACATCTTTTATAATGTGTTTTTTTGGGTGAACGGTCAGTAGCATTACAATGCCTGTCAGTTAGGTGCAGCTGTTTTGGTATGGCTTGCTCAGTCCTAGCCATCTTAGGTATCCCTCATGATGGGCATAGACATTCCTGAAGTGACCTCTTTGTGCTCCTGCAGAACCTCTCCCAGGCTTTATTTCTGTACTCCCCCACTTCCTGTCTTGTGCTTCTTCCCAGTGATTAATTTGTAAAACGTTAGATGCAGGTGCTCAACGTTTTTCTTAGGAGCCCACCACTAAGGCTGCTGAATGCCAGGATTGCCCAATACCAAGACTGACTGGCCCTAATTCCACCCCAGGCCTCTCTCTAACACCATCCTACATTTCCTGTTTCTTTTCTCATTTTTCAAAGTTCTTTATCATTTCTGCTTTCTCCCTTTCTTACTGTTTGTCTATCGCCCTTCTTCCTCCTTCTTGCTCACTTTTGTGTGTTTCGCTCACCATCTGGGTAAAAATCTGATGATGAAAAATGTGTTTTGTTCTCCATAACTGATAGCTGGTGCCCATCACCTGCAACCATGGGCACAAATTGAGCACTGCTTCCACTCCCTCCTTGTGTGTGCATCTCTTTACCTCACTCCACTTCCGCCCTTAGTTCCTTCAGAATCCCCCCATTCATGCTGTGTATCCTCTTTCCGCCCTTACGTTTACCAAACTCCACACAAGGCTTTGTGAGTTTATGTGTGAACATTTACATCTTACTTTCCGTTACTGTGCAGGGAAGATATAGACATTGGTCACTGAACTGCTGTAAGTATGGCCTTTGTGATTTATCACAAATTTGGCTTAATTTTAAAAGCTTATGCTCAGCAGACCAATAGCAGATGTCTTCCTATGCCTAACACAGCAATATCCCAGCAGGTGAAAACGCCATCATGTATTTTATCATGCCCCTCATCTATGTAAAGATTCACAAGTCTCTACTTTATATGGCTTCAAGGAGGACCCGTGGAGGTCCTGTACCTTTACCCCGCTTGTAATGCTACTTGGCACACAGTGACATTGCAAAAAGTAGAAAATGGTTGCTGCCACAGTTCCTCGCATTACTTTTATGTCCCATGAAGATACAGGTGGAAATTTAAAAGGTTAGTGATGAAAAGATTAGGTACAACTGATATGTGACACACTCATCGCAACCAATGGCATAGTTCTCCACAGAAGTCACACCAAACCAGTTTACATAGTGTAACATACTGTATGCAAATGTACACACCCAACATGATGAAACATCTTCATTAGTGGAGTGAACAGAGGCGGATCCACTTACCTCCACCCTTTCACTATTCTTGAAGCGGTACATACTGATTATATGGTTCACTATATTCCATACTTTCCTTAACTTTTGGTACTCAGTCGTTCCTGGAGAACGCTTATCCGAACATCCAGGCACTGGACACACTTCAACAGAAATCCATGGAGGAGTTCAGTAAAGTCTCATCATTCTTTGGTGAAGACCCAAAAGTCACCACAACTGAAACCTTTTTTGGTATTTTTGCCGAATTCAAGAATAAGTTTGAGGTAAGATGAACATTAGTTGGGAGAGCACAGAGGGTGGTATTTTTCTATGTTCCAGAATCATTTTGTCAGTGGATGGGCACCTCCAGGAGTTAGAGGATAACTGTGACTGTTTTCCAAGCCATGGCAATAAGCGGAGGAACTCCCAATTCACAAGGAAAGATCCTAAGCTCGTGCCCTGTGTTTTGAGAAGAATGACTGCTCAGCACTGCATTCAGGGCTCTGACAGGACCCTAAGGCAGGAAGATCATTGCAGGGCCGAAGATTGTACACCCACTCTAGTCGGTAGAACACGGTCTCATGAAGGGGTAGTGTGTAAAGGACAACTGGCTAAAAGGCTGGGAAGAGGCAACGTAGAAGGGGGAGTTGTTTGTGTGGCCAGAGAGTAAGGCTGGTGCCAAGGATAGTGAGGTGAACTGGTAATGAAAGAAAGATGTATACTGTAAAGCTGGAGTTAATAGCAAGGGGCATTGTGGGACGGGGAAATATCAGGGTGTACATCTGGAGTAGCGAGGTAGGACTCTGAACTTTTGAAGGACTATGGGGGAAGAGTTTGGGTGTGGTGGGTAGTGTCAGATGGTTTTGAACAGCGGAGAAGTCAAGAATTTAGTTGTGCATAGTGGGTAGCACTGTGCTGAAGTTATGGCCACCAGCAAAACTGTCTTCAAGAAACTGGGCAACTGAGTATTGGCTTGAATTGAGATGCTATCAAGAAAGTCAATATAAGAATCAAATCCCACTGAGGATTATTGGCATGAGGTACACTCTACGCTTCAGCTAATCATTGGCCACCAGATCTCTTTTACCCCACTGGTTAGTCTCCTTAGCTATGTTAAAAGACATACCATCAACCTCACATCGTCTTACTGCTATGCTCTTGCTACTAGCCTAACGCCAACTTGCTAAACATTGGGGGAGGAGAGCTGTCCCTCAGGTTATATTATGGCTACAAGATGCCTCGTATTGGTAGGAACAGTTGGCCAATTACTGGGAGTTGATGCCCTTACAAACCCGTCCAATGGATATTTGGGAACCGTTTTTAACATACTTGTGATCACGAGCCACAACCCTACCCTAGATATAGGTTGCAATGTACCGAGTGCCCCACATTAGAACTGCAGGAGATGGTAGATAACGGGGGGCCAATGTACACCTCTGTAAGACTACCTGAGATGCTCAGGATGCATGTGTCCCTCTGCCTTGAATGTTACAGTTAAGTGCTTTGATTGTCAATAATGAATGTGATGCTAACATGCACTATTCTGTAATCAGCTCGTGGTAACCCTCTACATCATGTCACCTGTGTATGCTGTATATGCTCTCTCCCCCCTTCACTTCTCCTTTGCCTACTATCATTTTGAAGCTGTCATTGTAGTGTATGACGTTTAAAATGCCAAGAAAGTTAAAAAAAAAAAAAAAAATCAAATCCCAGTGAGAAACCATAAACGCAGTCGCAGAAACCAGTAACGCAATCACAACAGAGATGGTTGTTCAGGAAGACGCGTTAAGGCATAGGAGGACAGAAATAACAGCAAGATAGCTTTTTAATTGTTGCCACTTCCAAACCCTGTTGTGCAAGGGATAGTGCAAACTGAAAGACATCGGAAATGTGATATTTAAATAGAGATTGAGGCTTCCCGACTTGCCCCATTCAATGAACATGTTCCACTAACCTGCATAGATAAGCTTAGCAGTAGGTTCCTGGCCGCAAAGATGATATCTGTGACTTCATCAGGAGGGGAAAGGGACTCTAGCTGGCACTGCTCAATCAGTGGATGCAGCCACAGAATTTGGAGATTGGGGTGGAGAACCAGAGCATTCTGCTGCGAGAGCAGGTCTGCTTTGTACAGGAGAGGAGACAGAGCAGAATACTCTGGCTGATTGGCAGCCAGTGCAATTCTCTCAAAGCACTCGACGCCGAAGATCTACGTCGTCTAGAGCAAGTTTAGCAGACGCCACTTGAACTCTGTGTAGTCTGTTAATCAAATACTCCGGAGCTCCCAGTAACAAAGCATTACAGTAGTCCAGTCTACTGAGTATAAGACTACGTACAATAAGCGATTTGGCTTGGACAGGTAGTAAAGGGAGCACTTTCCTAAGGCCCCATGGCAGTGCAAAGCCAGTGCCAGTCTCTTTTATTACATGATTTTCCAGAGATAACTTGTTATCAAAAATGACCCCAAGATTGCGGATGGCATCAGCTGGACTTATCACTTTATCTGTGGGGAGAGACCATAGATTTGGGGGGAGTTCCATAGGAATGTTTGTGGCTGAACAGCACAAAAATTCAGTTTTCTCCCCGTTTAACTTAAGGGATTTCAAGTTCATCCAATTGACAATATTTACCATACACTTCTGAAAGGCCTCTACTTCATTATGTTGCCACCCTTGATGGACACGATCAACTGGGTGTCAGCTGCATAGTTGACCAGATTGACACCATACTCCTTTATCAGAGAGATTAGTGGACTTATGTAGACAATAAATAGGACTGAACGCAGAGCCCTGAGGGACTTCCTGACCCAGGCTTTTAAATTCTGAGCAGCAAGGGGGGAGTACTACTGCCAGACACCTGTCAGTCAGATATGATTCCAACAACTTCACCACTATACCCTTCACTCCAATTGTTACTAGTCTTTAGTGTGTTCCTTTGATTGACGGTATCAAAGGCCGCCGACAAGTCAAGCATGACTATGTCTGTCGGCTGACCATTGTCAACCCTCATCCGTAGCTCGTCCATGGCTACGAGTAAAGCTGACTCAGTGCCGTGACCTGGCCTGAACTCGAATTGTTCCTCTTCAAGGAGACAGTGATTCTCCAAATGTTGGGACAACTTCCCACTCACGTATCGCTCTAGTACCTTCACTGGAAAGGGAAGGAGAGATATCGGCCAATAATTACTCAGTATCATAGGGTTAACTGCAGGCTTTTTTGCTATAAGGGTGACTATTGCCTTTTTCTTGAGCATTGTACAACACCACTTTCCAGTGCACTATGCTGCGGATCACTGCCAACCACTGTATAAATAAACCACAACGTAATATTTCCATCCACAACTGAACAGACCAGGAATCAAGATCCCAGTCAACGTAGAGCAAGCTACGACTTTCTACTGTGAGACCAGGCCGAGATTCAGTGTGACTTCCACTATGAAAACAGACTACAGCTTACCTGTGTTATCCACATTGGTCATATGATTAGCTAACTATGCACACAGAGGATAACACTGTTTACTTAAACACGTTCCTACAGTAGAAAACCTAGTTGTGTTATCTACGGTGACAGTGAATAAATACGGTTCCATGGACTGAACTGGCCATAGGTTTCATCAGTTGTATCTGCTTTCTTTGTTGTGATTTGCGTGCTAAAAACTGGCCTCTCACGTACTTCAGCTCCAAAGTGCACAGGGACTGGGGTCTATGGACTACATCCTCCCTACCAAGGCTGTTAAAGGCGGCCTATACGTATGTGATCCAAGGGACCTTGTCCACGGGGTCAAGAGCCAGACAATCAGTGAGGATCAGCCTATTCAGATGAGATTTCTCTCCTGGTCCATAACTTGATCCAACATAACAATGGTCTGAGAGCAGTTACGTCCCCTATATATTTTACTCTTAGCTCCTAGTGGACACAAAAAGCCCGAGTACTTTTGGGAACCTGCAACATATGCCTTTAAAAAAATTTTTCTTCAGTCTGGATATTATCAGCTTTTGTGAATCCCCGTATAAAATCTTAAGAGAATCATTTAGCCTGGCAAACCTTGGTTAAAATACTGAGGAGCCTGGAGCCCAGCTTCTAGGCAAAACTAGCCACCGCACCTGTAGCATTATTAAGCTCCACTTCCTTAGCATCAATTAGGGGCTTCCAGTCTTTATTCTAATCGAACAGGACCCCGAGATATAAAAAAAAAAAAAAAAAAAAGGAACTTTAGCCAAGGGGGTGGTTTCCCACCTCAAAAGTCTTTTTTATCTGGTGGACTGTGGGCCAAATACCATCACATACAACTTTGGAAAGTTTACTGCAGGTTCCAGGCTAGCCATAAAGGCAACAAACTTGTCCAGTAATAACTGTAAACCAACAGCGGTCAGTGCCATGAGGACCGCGTCGTAGGCATACATGGTATAAAAACACCAATCCTAAAACACCAAATCTATACCATCTGATTCCACCATTTTTAAGGCTTTTTTTAAGGTCGAAGTCCACCAGACAGCACAGCTGTCTCGTATGCTAACGACCTCTTGGGTGCATTCTGAAAGCTTCCCTGGGAATGCATTTTGCCTGTTGTTACCACTGGCTTTGTGGTTTGTAACTTAAAATTTGCTCACTTTCAATTTGCTGGCTCTATTTGTTTTTGGCTGTCCAGCTCGAGTTTGTCTCTTCCCCTCACGAAAGACTATTTACTGTATTCCTCCATCAGTGCTCGATTTCTGTAAACAGGCCTTTAAATCTTGTACTTATCTTGACACATTTGCTGTGCATTCAAAGACAGAGGTCAAACATCAGGCTGTCTCTTCCAGGGAGCTTGGTGTTTACTTTTCTTTGTCTGACTTCAAAGTGAGAGGATTTATGTGACAATCATGCTGGCTCTGGGGAGTGCTTGAGGAAGGCTATGCAATGGTATTTTTTTATAGCACTCAAAAAAAATTAAATGTCTGGAAATGAACCGTGCATACATTTCGTAATTGGAAAAGTTCTAATGAAGCAGATTTTTTCTGTAATTCTGAAGTGTGGTGGAAACAAATATTTAAAAATGATCAAAATAAACCAATACATTAGGTGATATTTCCACACATTATCGTTTGAGAGCTCTATACTTTTATCAGTGAAACTGTGTGTCTGCAAATGTAATGGTGATTTCAATTAAAGATGCGTTGTCTATAATGAAAGTGTGCTACCACACCATGCATATTCCACTCTACGCCACTGCACTCTACTCTGCACCACTCCACTTTACACTACACTACTGCGTTCTGCTACACTCTACACTAATCCACTCCTCTCTACTCAACCCTGCACTACTGTATGCCAATACACTCTATGCCACTCTACACCATTGCACTGTACACCACTCCAGCCTAGGCCACTCCGCTCTAATATGCACAACTCCACTCTACACCACTGCACTGTGCGCCTCTGCAATCTGTGCCACTGCATTCTACGCCACTGCACTCAACATGTCTGAGCTCTACTCTGGACCACTGTAGTCTACCCCACTGCTCTCTATGCCACTCTACTCTAAGCTCTACTCTACTCCACTGCACTCTACGACACTCTACTCTGCAACACTGCACTCTCCGCCACTCTACTGCACTCTACACCACTTTACACTGCATTCCACTCTACGCCACTCTACTCTGCACCATTGTATGCACTGCACTCTATGTCACTGTACTCTGCAGCACTGCACTCTAAACCACTGTATTCTACGCCACTGCACTCTAATATGTACCACTTTGATCTATGCCACTGCATTCTATGATTCTGCATATGCGCTGCTGAATTCTATGCAGCTGCACTCTACACCAGTCCACTCTACTCTACGCCACTCCACTGCTACCCCCATTGCCATTGCACTCTTTTCTACGCCACTGAACTCTACGCCCTCCACTCTGCACTACTTCTTCCTTTGCCACTGCACTCTACACCACTCTGCATCACTTCATTCTACACCACTGCATTGTATGCCACTGCACGCTATGGCACTATACACTACTATGCAACACTCTACGCAACTGCACTCTATGCCACTCTACTCAGCACCCCTGCACTCTATGCCACTGCACTCTACTATGCAACACTATGCCACTGCATTATTCAATGCTGCATTGTATACCACTGAATTCTATGCTGCTGCACTCTACGCCACTGCACTCTGCACCACTTTACTATACAACACTCTTCACCAATGTACTCTACACCAGTCGACTCCACTCTGCTCCACTGTACGCGACTCCACTCTATGCCACTCCAATACTTGACACTCTATGCCACTTCATGACACTGCTCTTCACCATTCCACTCCACGACACTCTATGCCACTCTCCTCTACGTCACAAATGTCTGGCTGTGATGAACAGCATCCATGCTGGTGTAGAACATGGCTAAAACAAATTGGCAAAGCCAGTGGCTCTTGCATAGGTGAGACCTACTGGCTTAGCCAATGCTTGCCTTTGCTGGTCAAAGCAGGCTAGGATGAGTGCTGTTTTCCCTCTAACTTGGAATGTTTTATGTTTTTTCTAATTTCAGATTTGGAATTCATAGCTGCTGTTTCTGTTTAATCTGTGCATGGTATATATTTGCTATAGAGTACTATTTATGACTTTATTTACCTTAATTAATGCAGTGGTAGATTTATCTTAATTCCAAAGGTTTTCGTGTCCGCAGACAGAGCAGCCTGGCCTGCCATTCAGTCTGTGCAGACCTCCATATCTGTGGCCCATCATAGCACATTTGTCTCCCATACATTATTTTCCTTTTGCTCTGGGATCTGTTAAAGGCTGCTGGTTGGCAGCAGCAAGATCCTTCTTTCAGGCTGTAGTGGCATGTATCTTTATATTTATTACTTTACTTCTAATTCACCATCTCCAATGCACTACCCTAAATCTCACACTATACCTCTTGCAATATATCCTCTACCTCCACTCTGACTCATCTCAAACCTCATTCTACAACACTCTCCAATGCAATACCATATTTCTCACCCTATACCTCTCTCAATATATCCTCTACCTCCACTCTCTGACTGATCCCAAACCCCATTCTAGTAATGCTGTGAGCTCCAAAAAACCATTCTAGACCCTTCCCTATCCCTCCACTATCCTTTTCAATTCAGCGAACAGACTCACATGTCCACCGTTCAAATTAATTTCATATTTCCCTATACTAATTCCCCACTAATCCTGTTGGGGTTCCAGAGTAGTGTGGTGCTACCCACAGAAAAGCGCTTGAACACCTCATTAGGGGTAGCAAGCGCAATATAAATGCAAACCCTTCCCTCTTTTATCCCTCCGCTATCCTTTTTCAATCCAAATAACAAACTCACATGTCCACCGCTCAAATTAATCTCATATCTCCCTATACTAATTCACCACTTATCCTTTTTGAGTTCCGGAGTAGCGTGCTACTCGCCAAAAAAGCGCTTTGACGCCTCATCAGGGGTAGTAAGCGCTATATAGATGCAGTTACAATTACAATTAGTTAGGTGCATCTGATCCTCTGCCCTATTTTAGGCGAGCAGGATCAGCTGTGCTTTTGTTTCCTGCACCTTCCAGAGTGCACTTGACAGAAGTGGAATCAGCAGAAACTGAGGGTGCTGCCTGTCACTGCACCCGCTGCCACAAAATAGTCAGCTCCCAACTTAGGGTCCATGACTCCACCCTGGTATGTCTAATGATATAATGGAAGGTAGTAGTGTTTTCTGCCAGAAGCTGAACGTTGGTCCCTGAGATGAATGGGAGAAATACCTTCATTACAAGGTGGACCACCAGCAGCTCAAGCACATATATATGCAGGCACTCCTCCAGCGTGGACCCAAGGCCCTGTGCAGTCATGTCACCCAGGTGGACTTCACAGCTCAGCAAAGGGCATTCATGACCATGGTTGTCTAAGTTTCTGGAGGGCTGATTGATGACCATTAAATTGTTGGAGGGATCCGTCGTCCATCTGTGCAGGTCCGGATGAACAGAATAGAAGATCTACTCCTGAGCCAGGAGACTCCCCTGATGCTGAAACCAGTTTGATCACTAGCACCACTGAAGGGTCCTCATCCACCATTTGGTGTGTGGCATCAAAAGGACACACAAGGCCATGAGCCCAAGCCGAACCGCAATCGGAGTCTGAGTCCGGAACTTCTTAATCATCTCCCAAATATATGCGACCCTCTGAGGTGAAGGAAAGACCTTCAGGCAGGTTGTGTCCAGTGCTGCCCATTTGAAGATCAGCATAGGAGTCAAGTGACACTGAGCATTCATGGCAAATTTCAAATTGTGCAGGAGCGTCATGGTCTGCTAGCATGACCAGCGCCAGGGACTCCACTTTCAAAGCTAGTCATCAAAGCAAGGAAATACATGGGCTTGTGACTGTCACAGTGAAGGCCCCGCAACCGCCAACAATTTCATAAACCGCACTGAGCGGATATCAGTCTAAAAGGTATAGCCTTGAATAGATTTTGCTTGCTTCCCATCTTGATCTTTAAGTAAGGTCTATGGGCAGGAAGGATGAGAAGATCTCAGAGCTCCAGAGACACCAAACAGTACCCCACGACTAGGGCCAGTACGATTTGGCACAGGTACAGGCTCTTAAATTGTTCCTACTAAATTAATAAGTTCAGAGGGCGGAGAACCCGAATGGGTCTCAGACCTCCGTCTTTCTTTGAGGCCAACAAGTAAAGGGAGGAGAATCCTATGCCCATATTTTTCTTGAGGCACCGCCTCTATGATCCCTTAGCTCAACAGGGCAAGAACTTCCATCTCCAAAATTAATGCCATTAAGCTTGTCGCTATGGAAGGAGGTCTGTCTGGAGGGAAGGGCAAGAAGAGAAGGGCATAGCCCTAGCACATTACATGGATGACCCCACGATCTGTCATTATACTCTCCCAATTAATACAAAATGGGAAATCCTATACTTCACACTGAAAGATTATATTTTGAGGTGTGATTTGGAAATGTTTTGAGGCAGCAGAGCCGACCGAGGATGGCAGAAACTGGATATGCTGCTGGTTATGTCATCCTCAAGTCCTACCCTTCCCCCGATGGTGCGGTATAACTCAGGTGGAGTCTAGAAAGGCTGAGAAGTCTGTCTATGCCAGGAGTAACCATGAAAGTTTTATATAGTTGGTGGTATAGTCAATCCATGGAGAGAAGACACAGCGTGGAAGTTGCATCTCTTCTATTTTTGAAGCTCTCCATGGATGAGTCGGCTTTCTCTCGGAACAGCCTCTTATCATTGCAGTGCACGTCCATAAGTGCAGCTTGGAAATCTCTGGAGAAGCCAGTGGAACACAAACAAAGGTGCTGGTGCAGAGTGACAGCCATACCCATGGATTAAGCAATGGTGTCCTTAGAGGCCAGGCTGCAATTCAAGATGTATTTGGGTGCATTTTGTCTGTCTTTTCCCGTCTCTTTAAACATCTTTTCATGTGGTTTAGTAAGCTGATTGCTGAAAGCTTTGCCAATTCCCACTAGGCATGAACAAATAATCCTAGGAGGCGGGTGGCATTAAAATTGCAGAGGGCAAGTCTGCCAGAAAAAAACACTTTTCGTAACATAGAGTCAAATGTCTTTGATTCTCTATCAGGAGGCGTAATGTCAATGGCATTGGAGTTTAGTTTTAAAGAGGGCATTTGGAAAACCAGATGTTCCAGTGATGGGCAAGAGGATAAAAAGTGTGGGTCACCTGAAGCAGACTGGCTATCTGTGGGGCTGATTATGATGGCGGGCGGACTTGGTCCGCCCGCCACCGTAGCGGTGATTGGGACCGCCCGCCAGACATGCGGCGGTTTCACCACTGCGATTAGGATGCGCCTGCCATACTGGCGGGCGCATCCTGGGCCTTTAACATTGCGGGCGGTGCTGCTGGCTGCAGCACCGTCCGCAATGTTAAAGGTGCTTGCACCGCATTTCCCTGCACCACGTGGCAGGCACCACGTGGTGCCTGCCACTTGGTGCATGGAAATGCAGGGGGGTACCATGGGTACCCCCCAGTGCAGCGACACCCACCCCCCCCACAAGGGGGGCCCACAACGGGCCCCCAAACCCAATCCCCGCCAGCCTTTCCATGGCGGCACCGCCGCCATGGAAAGGCCTCTACACAAACACATCCTAATATGGCAGACGGTGCCTGCTAGGAACCGCCACCATATTAGTGGCCCTTTTCCGTCCGCCAGGCAATCGGTGCGATTGCCACCGGTGGAAAAGCGGCGGACGGACTTTGCGTCCGCCGCAATACCCACCGCCATCCTAATATGGCGGTGAGTAAATCTCTATGTGATGGCGGAAGGACCGCCACCCCGGCGGTGGCGGTCCTTCTGCAATCATAATGAGCCCCTGTCTGTGGACTGTTGGGCTTCAAAAGGGACCACTAGGCTCAAACAGGGTTTTTGCTACGCGGCCCTGTCAAAATCTAAGAGAGCCTCATTGAATGGAAGCAAGGCTCCGCCACTGAGGAGGGTTGTAAAATTTTCACAAACCTTTTTTACTTTTCCTCCTTAGAGGGTAAAGCTTCAGCTGTTTTCTCTACTACAGGAGAGATAACAGCTGAATGGAGGAACGTTGCCTAGAGTCATCAAGCCCACAAGAACATTGAACCCGTGGGGTACAACCCAAACTGTGCAGAGGCCATCTTGAAAAGATCCGACATAGCAAGCTGGAAAGTCTTAACCTGCGTGGGTCAGCCAATGGATCCAGAAACTGTGGTCTCATCTTTTTCAACATTGAGATGTTGTCCAACACTGAGGAAGAGTTTGGCATCATGGGAACAGTCCCGGAACTCCAAATGGTCCCAGGAGTGGGACTATTTCCATGAGGAAAAGGAGGAATTTTCCTTCCTATGCCCCTTTTTTTTGTGGGAAGATTTTTTGGAAGATCGTTCCGTTACAGGTGGCTTACCTGCATGTGAAGTAGATCGCTTAGAACTGTGGACCCATGTCAATGTGGCATGGAAACACAGGAACTGATTACACCATGCCTGTTGGCGTCTAATATACTCTTCTGCTATCATATCCAAAGGCGGAGTCACAGTTGATGCCACATGGGGCCACCTTCCGCCTCTGTGGAGATGTTGGTGAAAAGCTTTTCCGGGTGAAGTCTGAAGCATGGACGGATAATTTGTAAGATTAGGAATCTGCGGGAATATGTAGCCTCAAAGTAACAGTTCACTTTTTGACCTTTCTGTGAAGCTCCTGCACATCTCTCCAGTTTTTAATTGTTTATCTTTATCGGAAACATAATTAAAAAGAGTACAGAGGTTTTAACCTTTAAAAATTATTTCAATGTCTTGAAAGAAATGTGCATTAGATATACTTTTTTTCCAAAAATGTACATTTTCATTTTGTAAATTGATTTAGGACGCTATACATGTGGGGGCAGACACTGTTTGTGAATTACATTAATCTAGAAGAGAGGTACGATAGACGGTTCAAAAGTTCAAAATGTATTAATTACCATTGTAGTGGCATTCCCACCAACCTGTGCATGAAACGTATAATCACAATAAATCACAAAAGGGAACACTTTAACAAGTTATAGACTTTACTGTTACGATAAAATGGAACATATAAGATATCCTAGAGCTAAATACTGATTTAAAAAAAGAAAACATTTAAGACTGTGTAACAGGCTGATAGCTATTCAAATTCTGCAGAGTTCGCAACTGTGCACATTGTTTAGGGAGTACTTACAGAGTTAATTGGTATATCTAATAGAAAATGTTTGTTAACGATTACCAGGTGGGCCCTTAAAAGTGAAAATAAAATCATCATGAATCTCCACCTAAGCAAATCAAAGGCCAACAAAACAAGGGATTATTGCAATATTTTTATAGTGTTTCTAATATTTTTATGGCTTCTCCCAAAAACGGAGTGAGATCTAATAAAATCTATTGGAGTCTTCCCTAAGTTAACGTTGGATGGCCTCCTTAATCATATAAATTGAATTCTGCATAAAGATGGCCTTCAAGAAGTTTCCTCAGCGTCATAAGGATGGGTACCCTGCCTCTGGAAGGTGGCAGAAGCTTCTAGAAATTCCCTTTGAAGTCACCAGGTATCCTGCCCTGACTCCAGATTAACTACAGGTGGTATGCAGTCCTTTGTGTGGAGGAAGGACACAGCCTATTCAAGTGTAAGTAGGGCTGGGCCCAGCTCCGCTCTCCCATCCTGCCAGTGATGGCCCATCCAGGCACACCTAAGCTCTCTATTGTGTGTGGCTGTCTAGGAGGAATCACAAAGCTCAACTGTTAACTACACCCAGTCATGTGATCCAGAGACAGGCTACAGGCACTAAATGGCTAAGGCAGGAATGTGTTAACTTTCTAAAAATTGCATTTTCAAAACTGTAACTTAAAACCTGCCTTAGCCATATGTTAGGATTTTTCATTAAAATTCCAAAGACACCAAACATGAACTGCTTATTTGCTCCCTTTTGGAAATTACAGCTTATTAAATGTAATAAGGTAACTCTAATGTTATGCTATGGGAGAAGAAGGCCTTGCAGTAGTGAAAAATTAATGTAAGAGTTTTTCACTACCAGGACATATAAAACCTAAAAGCATACGTCATACCTTTTAAATACACGGCACCCTGCCCTTTGGGCTTTCCAAGACCTACCCTAGGTGTGACTTAAATGTATTAAAAAGGAAGGTTTGGGCCTGGTAAAAGGTTTATTTTGCCAGTCTGCATTGGCAGGTCTCAGACATAAAAATGGCTAATTAAGTGGATGGCGCAATAAGTGCTGCAGGCCCACTTGTAGCACTTAATTTACAGGCCCTCTGCACATGTAGTACCACTTTACTAGGGACTTATAAGTAAATTAAATATGCAGATTGGTGGTAAGCCACTGTTACCATGTTTTAAAGAATGAGAACATGCAGTTTAGCATTTGTTAGCAGTGGTAAGGTGTGCAGAGTCCTAAGACCCACAAATATAAGATCAGCAAAAAAAGGAGGAAGGTAAAAAGTTTGGGAGAAGACCACCCAAAGGCTGACAGGTCTAACAGAGTCTCTTTCCACTTGGCTGAAGATTAGACTGTTGTCTACAAAACAACTGTACAGCTTTGTCTCTTTTTTATGAGAGTTGACTTAGCTAGCAATTGTTGGAAGGTTTATGTCTACATTGATCTACAATCTAATATTTTCAGGAATTTTCTGCTTTGAGCACAACAGATAGTGTAAGATTCATGTGCTTTTAAATACATGTGTTACCATGAACCAATTTAGGACTTTATGACAGCATTCTACGTGTCTTCAATTAATAACTGGTTGATTTATCTCTCTTGTGGTAATTTTCTATTATTGAAAAGCACCGATTGCTGTTTTACTGCATTTGTCTCTGTGTCAATCAAAAACCTAAACGAAGTTGATAAAAAAGGCAACAGGTGAGTAACGTTTCCCACTGCTATGGGCTATTTTAGTGTAGATGTATGGAAAAGTTATTGTGGTTTCTTTCTAGTGACTACTGGTGAGGTTTCTGATCTCTGCACTGCCCAATAATGGCTTCTGGGAATCTTCTTTTTCAGAGGGCGATAAGTGACATCCAATCTAGTGAAAGCCTGCGGACTCCTCACATGACATCTCCACTCGCCTGGTGATACCCTTGGTTCAACATAAATGTCAGGCCTTTCCTGCCAACTAAGTGCAATTGGTTTTTCTCCTTGAAATCATTTCCAAGGAGAGACATTCTCTCCACAGACTACAGCGGCTGGAGCATGTGCAGACAATGGGATGCATCGGATATTTTGGTGATTTAAGACGTCATACTATACTAGAACAATTTCCCATGTAGAAACCTGTACTGGCATCACTCTGCCAGGTGGATGTCTGGAATCTCAGAAGGCACAATAACTCATTATCTCCACAAACACGACATCTGTTTGTCGACCTAAGCAGGTGAACAATCCAAATAAATAATTTGGACTGACCTCTTGTCCCACCTCAGATTCACTATGATTTGTCTTTCGGTGGTGCTCCCGGCTCTCTGTCATTTCCTACCTGCCTTTGTTGGAATGGGGACCTTTTGGCTGCCCCTTTAAGGACTTTGTCTAGGGCAGGCGAACAACCCAATGGAGGATAACCACACTTCACATATCCAGCCATCTGGCACCACCAGTACCTGTATGATCACACCTTGCCTGGCACCTTACTTCCTGCATCAGGCAGTCAGCAAGGCCTTAGATGTATTCATGGCAAATTGTACAAAATCTATGAACTAAACTACACTACAGATCCACGCTAGCAGAGTGAAGGGTGGCTACCCATCGCACAAGTAATACTTAGGTGAAAGAGTACAGCTATCCTACCACCTCTCATAACAAGAGAAGGCAGATTCCTTCCTAGCATCAGTGATGTGGCATATTTCACCACATGCTGTATGTGAGTGGGAAGTTAACTGTGTTTGGCACTGTGAGGAAAGAAGACTGCTAGGTCATGCTCTCAGCACTCATTATGTAAGGAGTGATACTATAAGTAGTAACTACCTGAGGGGAGGAGAAATACCTTATGTTATTCCACCTGCCCCGACTTTCTTCTTGTATATGGTGGGAGGGGTTGCTTGTGATAATGCAAGCCTATCAACGGTATCTCTGTCAAGAGACTGGTGGTGGCTAATCACCGCTGCCAGTGTAGGAAACTGAGGACCAGTCCCACTGCTCATGGGAGAGAGGTGCCAGCATAGCGCCATAAATATTACAAGAGGAGAGACATGCAAGCCAGCCTGTGCTAATGTGGGGTAAAAGTCAACCTCATCTTCATGTGCAACGTAAGGTCATCCTGTGGAATGAAGAGACAACGTCATGTCATCATATAAAGTGTGCGGTGTGGGAAACCATTCTATGCCTGCCCATAGTGTTAAGGGTGCAGAGAGGTTCCCATCATGATAGTGTGAAAGGAGAGAGTGGTTCCTATCATGAGATTGTGAAGAGAGAGAGATGTTCCCATCATGCTAATGTGAAAGGAGAAAGAAGTTCTATTATGATAGGGGGGGACATGGGTTCCTTTCATCACTGATGGCTTGTGGAGATTCAAGACCTTATTACATGAGTGGTAGGATAAAAGAAAGCTTCCTATCACTATTAATTGTATGATGAGGCAGCAGCCTTCGTATCTTGTTTAACAGGAGTAAAAGAGCAGTTACCGTCAACACCTCCTTATCGTCGGCAATAGAAGGATGTTGCAATACCTTTTCATCATCACCAGTAGAAGAGCATCATATTACAGCTGATAAATTGAATAGTAGGAGGCCTGCAAGCTGCAGCTAACAGTGAGAGGAGAAAGTGACTACTTTAATGGCACAGGTAATCTATCAAAAGAGACAATTGTTCCAACGCTGGTACATCTCTGATGTGGTCCATGACCTTCCCATCACCACTAAAGTGTCATCCATCCTAATCCCAGACATTGCCAGAAAATTACAGGAACAAAGTCCATTCACCTATAATAAGAGGAAATCCTTTTCCAGAAGAGCGGAGCCTGTGAAGTACTTGAATATATAACCTTCAGACATTCGATTGAGAGTGAGGGGGTCTCTGCTACGGTGCCTCAGTTTATTTATGAGAGACCACTCATCGAAGAAAGAAAAGCTCTCACACTTCATGTATTTATTGGAGGTTTGAACCAAATTATCATATCCAACTTTCTTCAGTTGTCAAACAACGTGTAAGTGCCAGTTGTACACAGTGAACTGCTACAGCCCCCCATGAGTATGTCTGGAAAACAATACAAATCAGTTTCCTTTTTAAGCTTCGAACAAGCTCTGTATTTCCTGTAGAACCTATTGGATTTCTGATAAAAGATAAAACCGTGTATACTCTGGTTTCTGAAATTATGAGTGCAATGTGGCAGTGAGAATGGATGTGTTATTTTAAGGTATACTCCTACATTGATCTGTAGACTGCTGACTTACTAAGAGTTATGGACCACTGACCTGGCTGCTCTAGTCTAGACCAATAATCATGGGCAAATTTTTAGTTTGGAGAAGCAAATCACTCAACAAATCTACAATTTTCAGGATTCCTTCACTGGTCCACAGAGAGGAAACAGTAGGGAGGTGCGTGATCTGTATCCCTAGTTTTTTGCTTTGAGAGGCAACCTCAATGTGCAGCACATCAGTCAATGCAAAATTACCATTTTTGAACCCTTTCCACAGTCAGGATGTAGTTCTCCTTATGGTACAGTACAGGGAAAATGTAAAATGTTTATTAAACTTTATAATAAATTAGTAAATTAGTTCATGTTAAATAATGTAAATTAATTGTATGTATTTATTTGAATGTAGAACAAAATAAAATAAAATGCCACAGCATTTTGAATTAAATCTTTCCGTAATGTAAGTATATTAAATCTTTAATTAATTTAAATATATTAAATTAAATGAAAATTAGCTTTAGAAGTTTAAATTAAAAAATAAATTTTCAGCTAAAGTAAAAAAATATTTTATTATGCATTCATAATTATTACCAGTAATGTATAGAATTAATTAAAAGTAATTTAATGATATTTTAATGAATAATTAAAGCTACACGAATTCAAACCAGGTTGTTAAAATATTTTATGGTTCAATAATAAAAATGTTTTTCTTTTAGAATTTTTAAATTTATATTTATGTGTATGTTTAACTATTTTAGATAATTTAATTTAACATTATTTCTTATGGGGTTTTATTTTAAGTCCCTTCTTCCATTGTTTTCTATTGGAGTGTCCTGCAGTATCAGTTGTTGGCCACGGGTGGTGCTGGACTTACTACTGTTTCTATTTTCGCAGTAGTAACTTACACTTGTACATTTGTCACCACCCCCTTTTCCAGGGGCTGAAGACATGTAAGTCAACACCTTTGAGTAACTTTATTCTCAAATTTTGTGAACAACCAAAAGTAGTAAAGTTACTCATAAGTATAAGATTAAATTACCTACAAGTGTAAGGTACTTTAGTGATTAGCCCTAGTTGTGTTTACTGGTCATCTAGAAGTATTTCTCAACATCAGTAAAGCAGAAGATAAACCACTGTGATACACAATATCCTTTTACATACTGTGCAGTTCATCAGCTATCCTAGTGTTAAAAAACTGAAATGTAGAGAAATGTTACATGGTCCAACAAAACATTTCAGTTTCACCTTTACAGTGGACATGCATTGTTGGACTGTGCACATTACTGGTGCCTGTGTCGCTCCTTTGGGAGCATTTCAGAGGAAATTAATTATATACTTTAGCGTGTCTATTCTTATTTAAGTACTGCAATATTTGTACGGCCTATTGTACATGCGAAAATGAACATGCCTTTTACACAGCATCAATCTGTTTCTTAGCATGTTGTATCTCTAACTGACATAGTCGTGGAAACTCATGTTCTGCAAGGATAAGGCTTCAGTATCCTGTCGACTTTCTGATCCACCTGCTACAAGACCAGCCCTGTACCTTTTTTAATTAACCCCCATCCCGTCATTTCAATTGCTATCAATTCCACCATCTCTCCCTTTTTGGCCATTCTTTAAGTTGTTTAATAGTACAATTTCCACATCACCGTCATTTTTTTCCATTACTTACCGTGCAATTTCAACCTTTCACCAAAATCACACCAATGTCTACATTTACATCACTCCTTTCTTCCTTAATCCTAGCCTTCTCTATTCTTTCATCTACATTAGATTGTTCCTATCCCTTCACCTCTCAACTGTCCAATGCTCTAGCAGCCTATTCTGATTTTCTTAAAGACGCCCAACTATTGTTATTTTTTTTTATTTTTTTTACTTAATGTATAAGTATATAATCAGCAAAATATATTACCTCTCTAACCACTGGATTGTGCACTATGCCATCTTCTAAATGGAGAATGGATTTATCCTTATGAACTCCAAGCAGATCATGAAGCACAGAGAGAATGTGGCCAATGTTGGACTACCTTGTATTCACTCTGCTATCATGAGTCCAAAATTAAGTAGTGCTGAGAGACAGGAGCTCCAAGACACTTGTAAATAATAGAACAGTGCGAAGTGAAGCCATAGTGCATATGTAAATTGTAAGGTGTAGCACTGATTGTAGAAGGGGTATTTACTTTGAAGGACTCACCTTGAGACAGGTGTAGTTGTCTGCCAGATACCTCTAATTACCACATACATGCACTACAGTGCGATAGAGTGGGTGTTTGGCCATCCCGCTTCAGTCACTGGCTGTTGGCATTACCTGATGGAGACTTCCAGCCGCAGTTCCTTACCTTAGAATTACCCCAAGCATCAGACTGACTCCAGAATTTTTTTCATGAGCAGTAACCCTGCGTGCCGGTAGGTGGCTTCTTTCAGCTCTGTGTGGTGTCGCCGGCATCGTCTGGGCCGGAAGTGACATGTGTGGTGCCCTTGTAGGCACCACCCCAGCGTGATGACATTAGTTATTTTCTTTCTGCGCCAATCAGCCCGGATCCGGAGAAGAGCTACCCCTGAGTCATTTTTCGACGGAACATTTTTCGAATTTTGTCAAAGTCTTTTAGAGGTTTTTCCTCCTGGTGTGGCAGGGGTGTCATCAAAGGAGCTGGATTCAAGCCCTGCTGCGCCTGTCACCGATCAATGTCAGTGACGGACACGCCCCTTGTATGCTTATGCACCATCTGCTGTACCATGAACCCAGAAGCCTAGAGGGAGTGATCCCTCAAACTCCTGGTGGCTTGACGTGCGACACCGAGACGATCGTGGTCCCTACTGAGAGGAAGGTCCAGAGAGCAGTTGCGGAATCAGAGATCCTCGTCGGACTCTAAGTTGTGGGGTCACTCGGATAAGTCACACCACCAAAAGACGAAGAATTCGAAGAGACCTTCGACTTCTCCACATCCGTTGACCTTTCAAGATGAGGGAGCATCCACATTAGAGGCCTGACTCTGCAGTTGAGCCAGTGCCTGGGCCGTATCCGCGCCTCCCAGAGCTTCTGAGAGCCTGAGCGGCCCCTGCCCACCTAAAAAAATAATTCTATGAGGCTATGCGCCTTATATTTGGGCAGCCAATTCCCTCTAGCGTGCCTTCAGGCTCCAAGAATTCAGCAGGGGCCTCTTCTGGTTCCGCGCCGGCGGCTTCAGCCTCGGCATCAGTTGGGCCCCTGGAATCCATTCCTGGATCCGGACCGATGCCGGTTGTGCCGCTTCGACCTCCCTCAGCGCTGGTTCCGATGTTGATGCTCCCGGTCGCCGGCGTCCACCGTCGCGCCATCCCAATTCTAATCCCCAACTATGACATGGAGCCAGAGGGGCATCATCGCCAACTGGAGCCATGCCTTCCAGGCCGGAGCCTGAGTGTTATTCTTATGGGCTAGGACTCAGGAGGAATAGAAGGGGTCGCTGGACCCTGAGGAATACCAGCCTTATGACATCTTGGACGGGTGTGAGGATCTGGGTGAACCTAGATCACAAAAAAGGATACACGAGTATGACTAGGTTTCACAATTTTTTGTTTTCTCTTTGTCCGTCTAGTCACTCTTTGGCACACAAATAAAGTTTGACGGGATGTTCTCACACAACTGCCAGGTGTCATGCTTCATCATTGGACAACCCCATTCTCTCCAAAACCATGGTTTGATGGAGAGCGTGCCCACATCCTGGAGTTAAATGAGGCACTTTTCTAAATGAGGATCCATAAAACAAATTAAAAACCGATGTGGTTAGCCAGTATGGCTTTTACTTTGCAGGGTACCACTTGATGTTAAAAACTGGGCGCGGAGTATAGGGAAATAAGTACCCCAAACCCACTAAAATGTCGACATGTTTCTGCCAAGGCGGCTCCTAAGAGTCGACGGCATTCATCAGGGCATTTGTGGGATCCTATAGCAGTATACACCATTTGCATACACTAATCGAAATTAATGAGTACTTGCTACTAGCGTTGCTCACAGGTTCTCTGGTCACCTATAAAAAATAGTATAACGTGTGACAATATATATATAGACAGACAAACAGGGACTTGACGTCCACATACCCAATTCTTAAAACCGCATGCGGTATGAATGTGGCACTGTTAACGTGTATAACACATCCATACAGTAATCGTGTACTGTCACTCAGTGAGAGCTTCTTGCACAACTCTTACTAAGGGTCATCTGAACCCAATGGAGGAAGGCCCCAGGAACCCCTAAGGTCACACACCAGGTAGGGAAAAGGAATGGTGAACAAAGTCCTGCAGTGAAGTTTCCAGAGAAAAGTTATTAAGCCCTTCTATGTCCCCACTTACTACACCAAAGTGCATTCCTCTCAGTCCACCTACTGTTCTCAGCTCTTCCTTCCGGCAATAGAAGAGGGCATTACACATTTCCGTTTTCTATCATAGGTTATCCACACGTGTTTGTAATTACTTTTAATTAAAGGCGGCTGTGTCAGCCTCGTGTTTATACTTATCAGCGCCAGCTGCTATTCCCCATGTGGTGCGCCTATGAGACTATGATTGGTATTCCTTGGTTCCATGTAGGCATGGTGAGAATACTCACTCACAAATGCTCCGAATGTTGTTTGGGAAGAGACATACCCGAGTGTTCCATGTGAACGTGCATGCCCCAAATGTTCCTTGGGCTAAAACCAGTGTCCTTGAGGGATGTAGTTCACTAAATGTGACCCTGGGGTGATTTCCCTAGTGTTTGTGTGTATTGCTTTGCCCTCCCAAATAATAGAAAATCCCGCACCCCCAAACGGAGGCACGCACGCAGCGAAGCAATAAAAACACCCGGAAAGGGATTTCACTCTCATAAAATGAGGCACATCAAAAGACAGTTTTCAGAATAAAGCATGGGGTTTTATTTGTGCAACAATCTCTAACAAAAAGGCTTTCCCAGATGTCAAATGAACAACATTCAAATGTGTGTATATATATATATGTGTGCAAGCAATAATAACACACTTATAAGTAAGCAAATACAACTGTTAAATGCATAGAATAAAATACATGGAATAAAATACAAGCAGATAATAACACTGGACGTCCACTGCAAGAAATCAGAAAGATATATACACTAAATACATCAGATGATTATAACCACTGGAGACTTGAATGTGCACACAGACACACTCACACATCATTCACAATGTCAATAATTAAAAGAAAACACCTCACCGATCGCTCTTTCTCTCTGCTTCTTGCCAACTCAGCTGGAGGAGCCCTTGACAGCCAGACAGAAGCTTCGATCGGGACCCTGAAAAGTTCCCTGCTTCAACACATTTGTTCCACTGCAAGCTCCTGTCTGGGCGCCAAGATTTCCCGCCTTTAATACCTTTTACTCAACTTGAGGAGAAGGTTCTAGAAAGCTCGCCCCCTTTCTTCTGTTACGAAAACCGAGCTGACCGTACTGGTCTGTGTCAGGGTCAAGACAGAAGCTGGCCAGGCCCCCTGTATTTTGACACTGAGACAGAACTGTAAATTCCACGCATTTCTCTGGCAACAACAATTTTTGCTATGAAAGGTACCAGGCACGCATCCCACACATTATCTCAGTGAAGCTTACGAAAGTCTCCAAAAGTACAGAAAACAATCTCCAAAAGGTCAGAAAACAACCTTGAATGTGAATAGCCTAAACAACTTGAGTGATCTGGGGGCCTGCCTGTGTGCGCAAAGTTCAAGCTAGACAGAGTCAGAATTCAAGATGGCATGAGGGTATGTCAAAGCCAATAGTCAGAACTTCATAATACTTCCCAATGTACAACACAATGCACATTTGTGCACCACTGCCTATAGCACTACACACTTCATCTCCCAATGCAGAACATAATGCACATTTGAGCACCACTGCATAGAACACTACACTTCGAGACTGAGAAGTACATTTCACACCTCTCTCTCTCATGCTTTCAAATGCACATCCCACACATTCTGTTGCTGGCAAGGCTGTTCTACTCTGTGAAAGCACTCTCACTCTGCAGCTACAAGGATACACGAAAGAAATCTTCAAGGGAAAGTGCACATGCAGGAAAAATGATGTCGTACATGCAAGAAACACCTAAAGTCAATTAAAACAATGGTAGTCAAAGGTCATCAGATGGTCCCAATATATGGGGGTGCCTCTGGCACTACAACGTGTACCATGTGATGTTCAGGCAGAAGCTCCTGGGGGACGTAGTGTTGAACATAACAGGTGCTCGATTTATTCTGCATAACTGCCCCATTATTTACCTGCTGGCTCCTTCATGTCTAAGGGATTTGAGAAAGCATAACTATAGTGAACTGAAAGGGACTACGAGTGAACTGTGCGCACCCCTGATCTTAACTTGAAGGCGTACATAAATGTCCATGGGAAATGTGGTCCTGGGCTGTTGTGGAAGGTTAGGGTACTTATTCCACTATACTTGTCCAGTTTTTAATACCAAGTGGTTCCCTGCAAAGTAAAAGCCATACTGGGTAACCACATTGGTTTTTAATTTGTTTTATAGATCCACGGTTAGAAAAGTGCTTCCTTGACCGCACACGAGAGTTCCGGGCGGACCAACATCTCTACGTGGGGTATGTTGGAGAGAAAAAGGACGTGCTGTGCAGAAGCGGACCATCTCCAGATGGATCGTGCTCTGTATGAAGATCTGCTACGTATTGGGTAAGAGGCAACCCCCTGAGGGTTTGTGTGCTCATCCCACCACAGCAAAAGCTGTGACCACTGCGATAAAACACAGAGTTCCAGTCTAGGAAATCTGCCAGGCAGCAAAATGGGCCTCTTTGGTCCATCACGATGGGCCTTTTGCTCACTCGGACCTTCAGGACTTCCTCATATAAAATTGATCCAAAGACCCAACTCCGGGGATGGTGTTGCTTGGCTATCTATTCTAAGGTAAGGAATCTGTGGCTAGAAGTCTCTATCATATGAACACGTTACTTACCTTTGGTAACGCCTTATCTGGTAGAGACTCTAGCTTGCCGCAGATTCCTTACCGACCCACCCATCCTCCCCACTCTGTGAACAGATTTCTAGGGACAGGGCTGTTACTCTTTCAGGGCCCTAGTTTTTTCCACACCGGTGGTTAGCGTTCTTCGTGGCTCCATGCTCCAGGTGCGGAAAGTCGCAAAAAGAAACTGATTTCAGTGCGCTGGGGTGGCGCCTATATAGGCGCCGTGCACCTAACTTCAGGTGCGGGTGATGTCGATGATGCCATGCAGAGCCGAACATCGCTACCTACCGGCGTGCATGGGTACCTATCACGAAAAAAAAATTGGATCCAGTCTGATGCCCGGAGGTAAGGAACCTGCGGCTAGGTATAGTCTCTACCAGATAAGGCGTTACCAAAGGTAAGTAACTTGTTCTTTAGGTCTCGCCTACCAGACTGCACAAGCTGCCTGGTTGTTAAAGACTTAGGCCCTTATTACGTTGTCGGGTGGACTCCCGTCCGCCAGACGCCGTTGCAGAACTGGGACCGACCAACCTCCGGTTGGCGGTCCCAACCTCAGCATTACAATGCGACAGCACATGGTGCGGTAGCATACTCCCATATGTCTATGTGAGCTTGTGCTGTGGCCATAAACCGGCCGTAGCACAAGTTCCCCCTAGACAAATGGGAGGATCTGTTCATCCCTGCATCGCGTGGAAGACATGGAAAGCCTGTCGGAAACCAACATTGTAACCCCTGCGGCGGAAACGCTGTCCATAGGGATTACAGTCAGGCCTCCGATTGGCCGACAGGCTCCTTGAGCCTGTCCGAATTCAGCCGGAATGACCGGCCGGTTTCACTTTCGACAGACAGCATCATAATAGGGCGGTCGAAACTGAAACCCACAATGGGATCCGATCGTAATGAGGCCCTTAACATGGACTCAGAGTAGGCTTACAGCTTGCCTATTTTTTTACTGTCGGCTTGTTTTATGGTCTCTCTTGTTTGTTTGCTCCTTATTCGATGGCTTGCCTTCCTCTTTTGTGTTTGTCACACTCCTGTAGCATAGCCTCTTTATGATCCTTCTGATTTGCTGACTTTTATCCACTGCTCACCTTTAGAAATTTAGGAAACTGCTTTTTCTACATTCAGAACTCCATGAAAGTGTTCTGTTTTCTACCTCTCTTCCTCGTGTCCTGCTTCCACCCCAAAAATACCCACCCCATGCTGTGTTGCCTCCCCACCTCTCTCAGCTCAGCTTGCCTGTAAAAGTACAGAAACAAGGATATTTTGCTCTGGGTGTAACTGAAGAGCAGACTTTAAGAGTTGAAGATGTTTTATCTCATGTATTCCACATAATGCAATAAAGCACAAGTTTTGGGGAGAGGATGTGGTCTGACGGCTAGATTGCCGACTTTGGAGCTGGAAAACCAAGGTTCGAGCCTCGGGGTAGCGTCCACATCCTGTGATTCTGGGCAAATCACTTAATCTCCCCGTGCCTACCAAAAAAATGAATGTGTCCTTGTGTAACGTAATCGGTGCTCATGTAAAGCGCTCCAATACCTTCGGGTCGAGTTCGCGCTATATAACTCTGCAAAAAAAAAGACTTTTATGGTGCTAGAGGAATGGCTTTCTGCTGCAGTCAACTGGCATCTCTGGCAGAAGATGTGCTTAGCATGACACTTGGAGGACCATAAATCTGCTCCCTGGGCTACTACAGAGGCCCAAATGGCTGAATCTTGTGGAAAGTAAATTAGGCCTTAGCAAGTGTTTTCCTTTACATTCTGACACTTTATTATTTCTACATTGAAGAAAAAAAAAGAAAAGATAAAAAACCACTTACCTCTTAAACAGGCGCTGTCTCTCCATCGCGTTGCCGCTCTTCTTGGTGAGGTCCGAACCAGAAAGCACCCAGGCTCCCCATAGCCATTGTGATTGGTCTGGGACAGGGAACCTATGCATGTTCCTCACCAGGCTGTGCATTACAGCCTGGTGGGGAAGATGCAAAGTGCGCATGACTTTAGCCGGCCCATCACGGCCAGCCAAACAGTCATGCCCACTTGGATGTGCAAACCACTGCTCTCCCTGTGACCCCAGCCCCACTCCGCCCTAATCCAGCCCTGTAGCAAAGAAAAATTAAATGATAATAACAAGGTTATCATTTTATTTTAAAAAAAATTCTGCTCTGCGAGCAGTTGGGCGACGCTCCTCCGCCTCAGTGGAAGAGTGGCCCCTGTTCGGCACTTGCTTTATAAAGATGAGGCCTATTGTCTTTGCTAATGCTTGTTTTATTTTAGTTCTGCATGCAGCAGATTTTTCCAGTTGTACAAAATAGAATGTGCTCTACAGGCAAACTAAAAGATTTCACTAATTCTGAAATCTAGTGGGAGTTTTTGCTTAACCACACAGTGTTCCAAATCCATGTGAAACTGAATTACTGGAATAAGGAATACAGAAGCATAAAAGCCCAGCAATCTGATGATAATGCCAGCACAAAATGACACTGTGTAAATGAGAAACAATGCTTCTCAGGTGTAAAAACACACAGAAGTGGGGATTAAATGGAGGTAAAGGACTGGGTGTCTCCAGGGTGTTGCGCAATGCAAACAATGCAGCAGTTTTGAAATAGAAAGCATTATGGTGAGACATAATAGGCCTATAACATAGCGAAGCGGTGACTGAAAGTTCCGATTTTATTAAAGACACAAAGGTGAATTGTATACTTCTTAATCTTGTACGTGCTAATAAATTGTTTTTTAAATTGGACTTTACACCACACCTGTACCGTTTCTAAGCTGCAGCTGACAGATGTTAGTATTACCCAATTTATGGCACTCAATTTACTAACCTAACTTGAATGCTAAGTCTGCCTTGCTGGGATTGGAACTTATAAATAGATGTCTGCAGATGGCAATGGCATATAAATCTTGCTGAGCCATACTGGTAAATAATAAAATAGCAGCCAACTTAACTACAAAAGGACAATAGTCCCAGAATCCTTGTGAAGGGAATAAACTCCAGGGAGTCAGAAGAACCAAACAGTGATGTCATTGCTCAGTCTGCAAGTCCTCTTTTCTTGGCCGATAGGTTGATGTGTTTCGGTATTAAAGAAGTTTCATTAGTAACATGGCCAAAAGTAACAGAAAAAAACACACTTCCACTGTCAGAGCCCATTCGGGGAGCCACAGGGCAGACAGAATCTACTGGCCAACAAACCGTCACTGCTGGTTCGTCCTACCGTACCGCACCATAAGTTTCTTTATTCGCCACAAAGCCATAAAAGTACATAAAAATATGATTTAATCAAATCAATTGTTAAATAAACTAATACAACCATCCCAGCAATACAATTTAGCAACTAATTTACATACAAAATATGTGCAAATCAAGCGATAATAAAAGCAGGTTCACTGGACTGCAAAAATGTGGACCTTAGTCTCCACATACAGAGCAAAAACCGTGAGACCGCAAACACTATGGATTGCCTTGCATCGCTTCTCAATGTCCTTATTGCTATTCTGTAGTCTCGTATGCCCAAAAGCCGACATAATGGACGTATCCATTTTTCCGATATCCTAGGTAAGCTGAGCAAAAGAGCAAGACATGTTCGATGGGCTCAATGAGTCCAGCACAAAGAGGGCAGGTTCCTTCCAGATCCCCATTTGCACGCTGCCATTTGGAAGTAAAGGAGCATAGAGGAAGAGTCCCATAATGGAATTTCAAATATAATGACTTAGCTAAAAGGGGCTTGACCTTATCAAGAAAGGGTTCCAATTTAAAATCTACTTTAAAATCAAGGAATGCAGCAGCTAGGGAACCTGCTCCCACTTGCCCAATGTATGTGGATGTCTTATACTGCCAGTTCAAGCACTTTAAGGCAGCCTTGGATGCCCTGCTAAGGTCTGCTGGAGTGGTCCAAAGATTCGCACAGCCTAATTGGCTAAAAGTTTGCTTGATATACCTGACCCATGGTATTTGTGAGGCACCAGGTGACCTAAGTACATCCTCTAAACCCTGCCGATAGACTAATAACTCAGGTGTCACCCAAATTCTGTGCCAATACAGTATTGGTCTAAGCCCTATTTTGGCACTGAGTGCTCTCAGTCCCAAGTCAAAATGCAAGGGACTGAGCACGGCGCTGACAGGGAGGCTGGTCAGCGAGCGCATAAAACAGTTTTCAACTTTGTCCAATGGGCTGCAATCCCTCTGGCCCCAAAGGTCTGTACCATACGAACCAGCCCCCACAGCTTGCATGTTATAAATTTGTAGGGCTGGAGAAATAGGGAGGAATTGAGAAGCCCTAAGGAACCTAATGATTCCACCAGAGTACTGTTCGAGCTTCAACCTACATTTTACAATATGCAGAGACCAATCGAAAGATTCGGTAAGTGTAACCCCTGGGTAATCAAATATTTAAACTCATTCGAGCCGTACTCTATGAAGTTCTGGGTTGGCCCTAGATGTTGGACAAGGATTGAAGACCATGTACTTGGTCTTGCTGATGTTGACCTCCAAGCCCCTCTGCCTGGGAAGGACCCAAACTGTGCCAAGAGCTTTTGAGGCCCTATCGGAGATCTAGAAATCAGAAGGGTGTCGTCCGTGAACAGTAGGGCCGGGATTGCAACACCAGCAAGACTAGGAGCATCATTCTCACAATTTGTCATCTTCTCCAGCAAGTTGTGCATACTTCATTTGATGTCTCTTCACCTCTCTGAGACTGGCTGCCATGCAGACACTACCACTGGTCTCACACAAGTTCTTTGAGTCCTCTGCAGTGCAAAATGTTAACCTTCTTAACAGCAAGGGAATATTTGTGCATTCCAGACACATCCTCAGAAGATAAAATCTTTTGAGCTTGATCCTTGAGTTTCCTACTCAGCAGAGACGTGGCTGTTGGGGGACTGTACGGTGTGCCTGTCAAGATCTGCTCATTGGCATCTTCACTGGCATCGCAGGACTGCGGGCAGCAGCCTGACCCCTCGCTCGGACCTCTGATGTAATAAGCGTGGCAGGCCTGATCGTCTTCAGCAGTGCTCATTTTTAGCAGTTGCAGCCTTCCAGTCTGGCAGCACTTCTTCCACTTCAGAGGTGATGATGACTTTGGATCTCGGGCAAAGCCTCATTCATCACAAGGGCCCTGCAGATGTTCAGTATGGTGTGCCTTTTCGATGTATGCTCCTCTTCGGCAGTTACAGCCTCCAGGCCATGGGACAGATATTCTGCTTCAGCACCAATCACAGCTCTTTGCAGGACATGCCATATGTCGAGCAGTGACAGCACCAGTCCACTGTTGTTCTGACTTTAGTTTCTTTAGGCATTTCGTCACATCAACTGCATTCTGGGAGACCAATTGACCCCCTTACAACTCGGGTCAGCACTGGCTTTGCTGCTTATGGCAGTTGGCTTCTTCTAGTGCTACACACTCGGGCAACATGGCTGGGCTTTTCCTTCTCAACCATCTTTCCTCCTGTAGGTGAGGTTCCCCTTGGAACAGCCATGCAGGCTTCTAGTTTCTAGGCAGACCAAGAGCTTCTATAGAAATCTGCATAGACTTCAAGTGATATCCTCTTACCGCTGGGAGACCTTTGTTTTGCAGACACAAGCCTTGGTCTCACAGCAGCTCTTTGAGTACTCTGTGGAGCACTGCCTTCCTTGGTCAAGAGAAACTTGGAACTGGAAAAAAGGGGTCATTTGGTTTCCACTTTTATACTTGTTTGCCAACAAGGGATGTGGATCCGCTGTCTACGGTCATGAAACTGGTTTAGGGTGGTTCCCTTTCAAATGTAAGTTTTTGGTGGTAGTATAGACAGAGCCGTTGAGTAAGGTGATAACTTTCACAACCGGTAGTAATGATGCTGGCTCCAACAAGAAGTATCCAAAACACATACAATCAAGTTTAATGTTTATGAACATCACTGTCATCATCTTTCCTGAAGTAGCAATCAGGGACTAGAAACTTCCTCACCCTGAATCTGCTGACTCACCCCCTCTTCCCTACGATCCTACAAATAACAGTGCTTGGGGGAAATATAATCATCAATGCACTGCTAAAATGTCCTCATTGAATTTCTATGGGTCACCCTTTCTCCATCCTCCTTCACTTCAGTGTCTGGTTTTCAAACCTCGAGCCTCAGGAATGTAGGCAATACATTTCCCCTGTTTGAGGAAGTTGTCCTCATCCTCCCTATTGTGCCATGTGAAGCCACACGCATCCAAAAAGGATCCTACTTGTCCCAGCAATCCTACTCACATCTCATAGCTACCATATGTGTGCCACATAACTACCTGCATAACTTGTCTGACAGTGGCAGCGAAAGAGTTTGGAGGTTACACAGAAGCGTAACTTTACACGAGTGGAACTGGTAGACCCCAATCCTCTCTGTCACAGAAAAAAGTCTGCTCAGGACTATTAATTAACAAAAATCGGTATGGACATGGACAGAAGCCCTTTGTTGACAAAAGAGGGTGTGCATTGTCTGTTCCTCAAGATCACAGAACAAGTTCTGGAGCTTGGCCCTATCACGGACAAGCCTAAGCATCGGCGCACAAGCTACGCTACCATGTGAACTGGGCCAGAAAAAAGTCGGATTCCAATGCATAATGGAGTCGGGTCTCTCAGAGCTGAGATACCTACCTCTATACCACACAAAGGACATTCCGGGCCGAAAACCATGTTTCCTTTTACTAATTTTCCTCAATTTGTGGAAGGCCCAATATGACTGGGGCTAAAAAGAATGTAAAGAATAGTATTAGATTCTCACATGGATAGGTTCACTTTTGTGTCTTTAATAAAATTTGAACTTTTTGTCAAACTGTTTTGCAGAACAAGCAGAGGCTCCTTTTATGCTTTTATATCATACTCACTACTGCCAATAAAGGATAGATGGTCTGTTTGCAATAAAAGCTTTGAAAAGTGGAATATTTAACTCAATCTGCTGATCTAAGAACGTCCTCAAGCTTACAACCAAACCTAAAACCAGTAGAGGCCAATGCCCGTGTACCTGAATGGGCACCAGCCTAGCCAAATTCATCATCTCCTTCACCGAATAGGAAAAAGTTGAAGAAGGCACCAAAACGTGTGGTTTTCTTATTGAAATAATCAGAAAAGAATGCTCGCATATCAAATGTTCAAGCTACATACTTAAAGTTCTAACCACACCTATTCTGGATTAATTAGCGCAATAATGGCACTCAATGCTTACCAAATTAGTCTTAGGGTCCTCTCGCCCAATTTTGAGTTGGGCAGACCACTAGGTTTACACCGATAGGGTAAAATTTACTCTATCAGCATAAACCTTCCTCTGGCAGCCCGACAGAGTGGGGGCTGTCGGGGAAGAATATAACACAATCCGTCCTATTTAGGGTGGATGGCATTTTGTGTTTTTTTTCTTGTCTATCACCAGCAGATAAAACTTGACAATGAGGGACAGGATAAAAAATAATGATCCTCACACCATGGGAAAAATCTACCATGGTGTAGAGGCCATTGATTTTTTTTTTTAATAAAAAAAAAAAAAACTCCTGCTTTGGGAGTTTATTTTTTCAAATTAATAAAAGTTTGGAAACGTTTGAGGGCCTAACGTCATATTTGACGGTGCCATCCATCAAACTTTCCCAACACTGACAGTAACTGCTGTGAAGATGGTTCCTGCCAATGTAAATAGATGACCGACGGGCCAGCGGACATCTTTCAATTTGGCAGATGGAGTAAAGTTAGGGTGGCAGATGTAAAGTCTTCCATCACCCTGTCTGCCTTACTCGGTCTATGGAACCCTAAATCAGGCCCTTAGTTCTCCACGAAACTGGAAAAAATTAAACCATCTCAAAGAAGAGAATTTACTACATATAAATCTAATGCAGTGACTTCAGAAACCGTTTTAAAAGATGTTAAGTGGGAGGTGGCCAAGATGGTGGACGAGTAAGATGTCTGTCCCTGTCTCTCCATCCCAGCCGCCGGCCCGAGCCCCGTACAAAGCTCCAATTGCCTAGCTGAGAGAACTAGAGGGGTGCTGTGGGCCACAGATGGGGTGCATTCATCAGCGAGTTGAAGAAACTGCTGCACCCACTCAATACCTCTGACGAGAGGCCGCGTCTGAGTACAGTTCGCATGCTGCAAAATGGCAGTGGCTGCCTCGTATTAACTGCGGATAGCCGGACCTTGACCCGAATAGTGGGATAGAGGCCTCACGAATTCGAGCCCCCTGCTGGCCGTCACCCCAGCTGTACTGTGGGATGGCGGGGCCACAAGCACTACAGCTACGAAGAGGTGAGCCTGTCTGCGGATAACAAGACAGTGCCTGGTCAGCTCTTGGAGACCGTGGCGTGCGCCCTTCACGGGGCTCTTCACCACCTGCAACACTGCACCCCGAAGTCATCCTACTCTGCTGCTGCAGACTGTGGGGAGCCGCACCTGGGAGGAACAGTGCGGACAGGGAGGTGAGGACTGGGAGGACCTATGTGGACCGGCTAGTTGGCCGAATCCTGTGCAGGGCCCCGGTGGATGCTGCTACCCGCTGCCTCTCCAGCCCCTGGGCTTCAGCAGCGGTGGAGCCGGGACACTGCGCAATCAACCAAGTGGGACCACGGAGAGACAAACCCCTATACATAATCTCTCACACAAAATTGAAGTTTTCCGCAAGGGGGCTGCTTCACTCATAGAGCCCCAATGCTCAGAGCCCAAGCCTCGTGAGACTCCAGTGGTCAGATGGCAGTGCTTGGCTGACCCCCCCGGGGGGACCGCTAGCAATACCCGACACTGCCCACTTCACGCGGACACAGTAGGAGGAGCTGGTGGATGAGTGCTGACCCACCCATCACTGTGGACGTTCCTTTGGGACCCTCCTGATGAGCTGAAGTTACCCCTCCACAGCAATAAAGCTATCCCATTACTGATGACTGCGTTTTTGGGCAAGCTAGCCCAGGGACTCACGCCAACAAGACTGATCTATTCACTGTGTGCGAGATGCACACCATTGTGCTCCCTCAGCATCAACCACTGTGACACATTAAACATTTTTCTGTGAACGCATATTGTCTGCACCGGGGTCCGAGGGGTGGTGATGATGGCATTAGCCCTTGGCTCTTGAATCCATGCAAGTCGACCAGGTAACATACAGCAGCTCACAAGCAGACCTCAGCTGCCTCACCCCAGGCTCCTTGTAGTGCGTGGATAGCTAGCTAAATGACTCATACCAATATTTCCAAACCTCAGTGGCATATGGAGTCGATAGTTGGGGCGGAGGAGGGGCTTGGAGGCACTCCCTTGTACCCAGAGGCTATGGCAACAGCCCGGGCGAAAAAGGATTGTACTTTAAAAGACATGATGACCAAGCCTTCGGGCGCCATGGTGGGAGACCGCCTCTCGACGTCTGCCTCGGGCCACCTTTAAGATGGTGACGGCACAGAGGAACCAGTGACACGCTCCTTCCTCAAGGCCCTGTTCGCATCTTTGCGAGATGATCGGCAAGCAGTCAAACATGACCTCTTAAATGACATGAGAGGTCCAACGGGATCTTGACGCAATTGGGGAAACGTGTCTCAGCTATCAAGGACCATGAGCATAGCCGCGAGGAGGAAGTGGAACATCTACAATATCCGCCTTTGAGAACAGCAAACTGATCTGCAGCACACGCTGATGATTTGGAAAACAGTTCGCGGCAGAACAATATTTGCATTAAAGGAGTACTGTTGAAGTCAGAAGGCTCAGACATCACCCTTTATATTAGGATCTTTTTCTTCACATTCTAGAGGCATCGTCAGACTTCAAGATTAAAAGAGACCGAGTGCACAGAGTTGGCCTACCAAGAACGGACTCGGCTGACATCTTAGCTTGTATCCATGACTATCAGTTAAAAGAAAACATCCTGAGAAAGGCCCGCAAGAAACATCCAGTGCACTTTAGGGGGGACACACCGACGCTTTATCAGGATCTGGCAGTGAATACTCCACAGAAACGACGTACATTTCGGCCAGCGACTTCCCACCAGCAGAACATTGAAGTGACCTATTCTTGGGGACATCCATTCTGGCTTATCTTTCGCCTAGATAGTAAGCTACACAAAATGTGATCATTGGAGCAAATCTGCCGGATTCTTGGTGTCAACGAATCAACTGCCGGAGAACAACAGATGAACTCCCCTGACCGTCAGGTGTGCCGACGCTCCAGTTGTCAACGGCGTAAAACAACGGAGGACATGCAGCCTTATTCAGAGACAATTGCAATGGGACAAAAAGCAGTACTGGAATCGCTGCTAGGCGGGCTGGCCAAGGCAGAAGACCTGTGATGTTGCTGGGCACATGGCATCGAAATCCATTATTGAGGTGGCGGGTTGGGAGACAGGGACTGGTGGCCACAATACATACCCACAGTCACTGTTTTCCAAAGGACCTGTAAGTTTGATCTGACAGTTTCGGACTTGATATACCTAGCTTTTATGTTACTATTTGTTGTTAGTACTGTTATTTGGAGAATGTACTCACTTTCGATGCAAGCTCACTACAGACCAGATATACCTCCACAAGGGCCAGGTCGGAATGGAGAAGAACACATTATTATTACAATTGGGACGCTGAGCATCAGCGCACATCTGGCCCATATGACCCATACTACAGTACGGGTCCTCACATTAAATGTGAAGGGCCTTAATAACCCAGTCAAACGTCAGGCAGTCTTATCCTATCTCGAGCTTTCAGGGCTGACATCTGCTTACTCCAAGAGACCCATCTCTTGACTAGTGACTGCCATTGGCTCTGATCCCGGGCCTTCCCTCATCAGTTCCTATACTCTGCAGCCACCAAGTCACTGAGAGTGGCCATATTAGTCTCCCAATCCTTCTGAGATAAAAATAGGATCTAAAGTCGCAGACTTGAAAGGTATGCTCATTGCATACAACATAACCATTGGTGACCAATCCTTGCTAGTGGGCTCCATTTACACCCCTAATGAGGGACAAGAACAGTTTCTACGCAAATCAGTTTCAGAGATACTGTCCACTCCGGAACGGTGGATCCTTTTGGGAGGTGAGCTCAATCTTGTGTTTAATATTGATATGAATATAACAGCACACAGACACGGCCAAACTGGGGCACCGTCTTGGGAGGGGGGGGCAACAGATCGCTGCAGTACATGGGGTTATGATATCTCTAGCGGGAACTTCATCCACGTGCACTAGAATACAAATTTTTCTCCCACGGTCATAAAACATACGCACGTCTTTACTATTTTCTCGGGACGAAAGACTTACGACCTTTGACTATTGCTTCTGAAATACAGCCTGCTGCCCTTTCGGACCACGCAGCCGTTTCCCTCACCATAGAGCTCCCCCCGTTGGAGCAATCCACACAACCCTGGAGGCTACGTGAGACCCTCCTACTTCGCACTAAAGTAGTGACACAGATTAACCAGGCCTTACAAACTTTCTTAGAACTAAACGATACTCCAGACGTTTCTCTTACCACACTCTGGGAAACCCAGAAAGGCGTCATAAGGGGAGAATTGAAAGCTATCTCTGCTGCAGACAACTTTATTCCTCAAGAAAAGAGGGATTGTTTATCCTACCAGGTGAAGGAGTTAGAACGCATCCAACAATGCACGGGGCCCCCGAGAGTTTGGCGCCAGTTAAAGGCAGCTCGCTTTCAATTAGCGGGTTTAGATTTAGACAGAGCTAAATATGCAGCACTTTGATTACTGCATTCCTTTTATATGGGGGGGGATAAATGTGGGTGCCTTTTAGCCAATAAGTTACGAGCTCAAAGACAGGTGACCGGGGTTCATTCTTTACGAGCGCCAGATGGCAGTGAGATATTAGATGGCAAAATCTATAGCCTCCGCGTTTAGTGATTTTTACAAAAAACTCTACACTGGACAATCCGTAGACCCGGAGAAACCCTCCACATATCTGCAAAAGGCAAGTACGACCAGTAGCGGTCGCTCGTATTGCGAAGTGGTGGGCGGGTGGAGGGGTAATGCAAACTTAAAAAGACAATTATAAATATATAAAATTGCACTTACCTGCTCAGAGGTTTGCCGCCTTGCTCCTGATCCTCACCTCTGGATGTCCAGGAACTGCTGCACACTATGCAGGCTCCCAGATGCCAATCCCAGCGCCGCTCTCATGCTGGTCTGAGCGCCCTGGTTCGGCCCTCAGACAGGGACTGGGAGCCTGTTTTGGTTCTCTACCCGACTGTACAACATAGTTCGGTAGGAGAAAGGCTCAGTGTGCACCACTCTCCCCTCCTCCCTGACGCTGCAGCATCAGTATGGATGGCCCCGCCCCTCCCTCGGCTCGCAGCCTGCAGGATGAAAAATAAAATGATAAAATTGTTTTATTATCATTTTATTCTTGTCATTTGCCTCTGCTGGCTTTAAGCAGGGGAGTGGGCAACGCTCCTCTGCCATAACGGAGGAGCTGCCCCTGAGTACGACGCAACTCTCTTTGAAACAGGCGAACCTCATTGAACTGCCTTATCTGTCCAGAAGAGTTCATCTCCACTATCTCTCGCCAAAAACCTCTAAAATCGCCAGGACTCTATGGGTTCCCGGCTATCTTTTACAAAATGTACTGCTACATCTTAGCCCCGATCTTATCGGACCGGGATCCATCCCCCACTACGATGTTAACACCAGCCACAGTGGTTATCCCGAAGCCTGGGCAGGACAAGCGGCAATGCAGTTCATATCACCCAATATCTCTTCTAAACGTAGATATAAAACTTTTTACCAGCATATTAGCTACCAGACTGGGCCCTCACATACCAAACATGGTCGACCCAGACAAAGCAGGGTTTATCCCCCAAAGACAGCACATCGACACTAAGCGTATTCTGCACCTCATAGATAAAGCCAAACGTTCGAACAGGGAGACAATGCTACTAACGATTCACGCTGAGAAGGCTTTTGATTGGGTACATTGGCCATACCTAGAAGCGACACTATTACACGTCAAAATCGGAGAGAGATTTAGAGCTTGGGTCTTAAGCTGCTATAGTCACCCTAGCACAACGGTTAGACTGAACGGCAAAATAATGGTGCCCTTTCCCATTGGCAGAGGCACTCAGCAGGGTTGCCCTTTGTCATCCCAGTTCTTTGCTCTTTATATGGAACCTATGGCCCAACGGGAGCAAGATAATCCCAATATTACTGGGGTTACTTTCGGTGGGAAACAACACACAATCAGTTTATACTCTGACCATGTCCTAGTGTCACTGGACAACCCCACCATTGTCCTACCGGCTATTTTGACCGAGTTGACCACTTTTGGTCAGGCAGCAGGATTCTGAGTCAATGTCAGTAAATCTCAGGCCCTTAATCTTTCACTGCCCCCCCGACTTTAGGGACACAACACAATACCCGATTCAATGGGCACATATATCTATTTAATACCTCGAGATCCAATTAGCTTCCTCAATTCAAACAACTGCCACACTGAACTAAGGCTCCCTGCTTTGTCAACTCAGAGATGACTTCTCACTAGAAACATCACTGACTCTCATGGCTCGGACGGATGGCCGCCCTGAAGATGACCGCTCTGCCTAGAGTTCTGTATCTTTTCCAGACCCTCCCAGTGATACCCTCTACAGGGATGATACAAACCTTGCAGAAGGAAATGAATCAATTTGTCTGGGTGGACAGCAGACCATGTATACGAAAAGACCTGAGCTACCAACCCGGATGCAGGAGGCCTTGGTTTACCAAACCTCCAGCAATATTATCAGGCGGCGCAGTTGCGCTACCTGGTGGAGTGGAATAGAGACGAATCAGAGAAACGCTGGCTTTTCCAAGATAAAGCGATAGCAGGAATACATCTTTGGAAAGTCCCCTTCTTAAAGAGAACACACCTATCCCCTATCACTGAGGCGACACTGGAGGCCTCGGATCAAGTTTGGGTTCGACGAGGCCTCACATCGTTCCCCTCTCCGTTGACACCACTATTTGATAACACAGATTTCTCCCCAGGCATGGATCCGGGGGCTTTTTCCTCATGGAGACAGATGAGATGCCACTCGGTGGGTCACATGATTGATGAGGAAGGAATAATTTCTTTTGCTCAGTTACACTCTTCTTATACATTACCAGAGTCAGAGAGAATGCACTATATGAAAATACACCACTGGCTTATGCACCCAGTCAATTGCTCTGGAGTACAAATACATCTTACGTCCATATGAGAAATGGCTGGCAACTAAAACATCCGAGAGATGGCTTATCACCGAATTGTACACCTTCCTCCGTCAATCCTCTCAGCCCTTGTCAAATGCAGTCCAGAAGTGTTGGAAATGGAATTTGGTCTGCAGTTGACATTGAGTGAATGGGGTGAGATCTATCATAGAGCACGACACACAGCCCGCAATACTTCTAGCACAGAAACCGCCACTAAGATAACTACTTATTGGTATCTCACACCGGTGCCTTTACATAAAGGCATCCCAGAAAGGAGTCCAGACTGCTGGTGGGGTTATAGCTCTCAGGGCACACTACTGCACCTACTTTGGGATTGCTCTAAAATAATGGACTATTGGACCTAAATTCTAAATGACAGACTCACACTTCGAAACGCAATTCCCAAGATTCTGAGCTTACACGATTC